>CM038678.1:266321924-267521924 GCA_021605205.1 Aegilops longissima | reverse complement strand
GGAGGCAGCAAAACCAAACAAAATAGCTTTGGTCTATATACAGAACTTATTCTGGTGAACCCATGTAAAATATTAGTTGTATTTTATTGCAAAGTACATAATAAAACCATGTTCTAAACATAAGACCATGTACCATCGCTAATGTATTGTCTATTTCTTCACATTGTATTGAGGGCTGAGGATAAAGAGACGAAGTTTATAATACGATAAGCATAGTATGACGTCATTCATATCACAAAACAATTGAGAATGCATAAACAGTAATTGTAACGTTGTGTGGGCAAGTCCTGCACGGAACTAGAATACGGGTCAAGATCAAAGGAACATCACTCATCTCTTTTAAACCTTGTAAGGTGTAATGATACGCTAAGACAATTGTGTATAAAATTGAAAAGAGTAATAGACATTGGCTGCAAACCATGCAGTTCAAGGCACAAGTCAGAGTAAGTAGTAGTTAAAAGGCATGAGGATTAAGGACTTACAACAGCGGCTTTGACTGGTGTAGTCATGCCCTTCTTCTTGCTGGTGTGACATTCCTTGAAGATTTCCACAGCATTTTGTTCAGGTACTTTTTGGTCCTTGCAGGCTTTCCTCTGCATTTGGAACAAGTCAATATAGATCTGATAATATGGTACAGCGAAAAGAGTGAAACATCAGCTAATTACAAGAGCCTCACAGTGTGCAATATAGCTACGAGATCCTATCGTCTGTTGGAATTTCACGTTCGTACAATTGGCCTTTTCCTTTGAACAGTTCACCTACAAGAAGATAGATTTGTGTGGCACATGCGTAAATAGGACTTCAACATGTGATCTGAGGACATATATATAATGTACCTGATACTTCGGATCATACCAGTGTTTAACGAGGCCTCTCCAGTCTTCATCAGATATATTTTCCACTGGAGATGTTTGGGCAAGTTCACTGTTAGCCTTGCCTTCAAAGTGAGTTTTCCTCAAGTTATACCGATCATCGTCGCAGAAAGCGACTTGAAAACATGGGTGCAAGCTTGCGGTTGCATCATCTTGGCTATCCAACTTGAACCTCATCTGTTGAAAATTATGGGAGTCTCATTATCAGCAACCTAGAAAGTATTGGACAGAGCAAGACGATATTACTAGTTTCCATACATAACCATACTTACAGATAAATGGTCGAGGAAGATGTTGAACTGGGTTTCGTCTTTGTCATTCCTGTACTGAATCCATGTTTGGAGGATATGTACATGACACCTAACAGCAACCGCTGCCTCTGATACTAACTTGCCTGACTCTGTAGCATCACGTGGCCTTTTTAAACCTGCCTCAAAATGGATCTCCATTCTTCCTCCTCTAGATTTAGTTAACCTATCGAGCATTATCCCTGATGTTTGTTTCCTCTTGCGCCTAGGTGCTAGTCCGACAACAAACATAGGAAGTGTTAGTTTACATCAAACTATGAGACTACATATAAAGAAGCATGCAATCAGAATTTGACTCCAAAGAACTACCTTCTTGTTGTTGAAGCTCACAAGGTTCATCTGATATTGCCAACTCGTCTTGTGTCAAGTGTGCTTGGGAAGTAGTGTCGTGGCAAGGGAGCTTGGGAACGTGTTGCTAGCTCGGTTGATTTAACGAGTACGTCGTGCAGTTGGTAGTACTTGTGGTAGGTGTTGAAAGAACTAGGGTTGTCTATGCTTGTTTGGTGGCAGCTATTTGTTTCTGTTTGTCTTTTTTGCAACTCGTAGCATGGGATGTCGTGTTTGTAGAATTTTCTGCTGGACTTTGACCTTCTATTGCACCATCGCATCCAGCAGAATCTGCAGGATTCATCCGCTTCTCATTCCCTGCCATTCTGTGTTTCTTCCTCTTTCTCTGTGCCATGTTAAGTCAAGCCGACAAGAAAAACGAATAACGATTTAGTTCTTCAGAAAAAATTGATGCGTGATGCAGACGAACTGAATTTTGATGTTAGACAACCACATGATAGGAGGATGTAATATGTATGAAAAATAGGACGGGAGAGATAACCAGAACTATGATGTGTAAACTAAGAAGAAGACATTTCACCAAATTAGAAGCAAGGCAATGGAAGGTAGACACCATATGAAAGATGCTACAAATATCGCTCTGCCAAGTTAACAATGTCTCATCATAAATGGCGTTTAAACAAATGTGAAGCAGTACAAGAAATAAATCATATGCAAGATGCAAACAACATCACACTACCATGTAAGAGGTCTCTCGTCATTAGTGCCATTGCATATTCACAGCATTGCATATTCATAGCTTATGATGTGTAAATTAAGGAGAAGGCATTTCAACAAATTACAAGCAATGAAAGCTAGACACCATATGAAAGATGCAACGAATATCACTCTACCAAGTTAAAACTGTCTCGTCATAAGTGCCATTTCAACAAATTAGTAGTACAAGCTAGAAAAGAATGTGAGATGTAACCTATATCACACCAAGTCAAACGTGTCTTATGATAAGTGATTGTTGCAGGTTACACAACAATAGTAATTTGATGTAAGAACATGGTGTGATAGATGATATTGTATGTTCTAGAAACAGGAATGCGTGTCTTATTCAAGTATAATGTGTAAAGTAAGCAGATGGAATTCAACAAAATTAGAAGCAATACAAGCTAGACATCACACGTAACATGCAACAAATTATAACAGTGCCAAGTTAGAGGGAGCACCGGTGATGCTGCACTAGGGGAGATGTGCTCATCATAAACACAGCTTTGTTGAGTGTCTATGCATGTGTTGCCTTGGAAATCATCTTGGGGGTGTGGAGGAGTAGAAACTGTAGAGGCCCTCCGTTCGGAAGGAGCACCTTTATCCGTTGCCTTGCTAACTTCCTTCCGCTTTATTGATTTTGAATTGTCAAGTAAAATCGACAAGAAAAAGCAATAAAATTCTCTCTTCAGAACTCATTCATGCATGATACTGACAATCACTACTTTGATGTAAGGCAAACACATGATACCAGGATGGAATATGTACGAAAAACAGGACGGCATGGCATGTTCACAACTGTTTGTGTAAACTAAGTAGAAACCATTCCAGCAAATAGGAAGCAATGCAAGATAGACACCACATGAAAGATGCAACCAATATGACTCTGCCAAGTTAAAAGCGTCCCATCATAAATGGAATTTCAACAAATTAGAAGCAGCGCATGCTATAAATCATACTGCATATACTAAAGGTGTCTCGTCATGTTGATTGATGCGGGATACAAAAAAACAATAGTTTTGTGTAGGACATGCTTAATAGACAGATGTACTATGTACTAAATACAGGAAGGCATGTCACATTAACAGGTATAATGTATAAGCTAAGCAGACTAGCACATGCAGTTTAACCAGATTGGAAGAATTACAATCTAGACACCATATGCAACATGCAACCACATATCACGCTGCCAAGTTAGTGCAAGCAACTGTGATGCTAGTGTAGGGGAAATGTTGTAATCAACTACTGATGCTCGCTCACTATCTTCATCTAGCATTTACATTTCTTGAGAATCATGTCGGAGGTCGACGTTGCATTCTTTAAATGAGGAGTAGTCCCTTGCCTGCCTGCCTCGTCATAAGTGATTGATGATGGATACACAAGAACATTAGTTTGATGTAAGAACATGGTTAATACAGATGTACTAGTATGTACCAAAATAGAAAGGCATGTCATATTCAAAGGTATAATGTGTAAGCTAAGCAGATGCAATTTAACCAAATTGGAAGCAATACAAGCTAGACATCCGGCTAGAATGGTGAGCATGATCATCTAGGACCCGAGAGCCGGTGGGAGGCGGGCTGCTTCGCCACCATCGCAACTTTTGTTGGCTTCGGTGATGCCTATCTTTGTTGGGCTTATCATTGGCTCGCCAAGGCTCTCGACTAGCTATTTGTCTTCTGGTGCTCACGGGATGGTGGTTCATGTAAAAAAATATCTTTCCTTATCTTACCGACTTCGTCCTTTCGAATACAAGCTAGACACCATATGGAACATGCAACCACATATGACACCGCGAAGTTAAAGCAAGCAGCTGGGATGCTGGTTCATTGCGAGCGAGGTCATCAACTCCAGATCTACGTTCCCCGTCTCCATCTGCTGACACTGCACACTTTATAGCGTTGTAACGTGTCTTGCCTAGCCGCACACCAAGCTGGAGCGACTTCTATCTTTTCTTTTTGGCTTCTCTCATGGCAGCAGAGTCTGAAATACCCTTGCATAAAAACACAACAGTGAGAGTAAGGGTGAAGTGTGTGCAGAACTAGTGCACTGTAAAAGTAGCAGATAGAAGGTGGCTGAAAAATAAATGACAGGAGACATATGATAGCTCTACACATTGCCTGGCAGACAAAATTAGATTCTACTCCGTATGATTTTGTAATATATGAGCACAGGAAATGCAGGTACTCCTCCAGCACACCACCACATGGGGTCATATCTAAGATAACAGTCGACTGAAAATAAATAGGTCAGTCGATTTTTTTAATGAACCGTCTGATCTATAAGGAACAGGAAGATGGCCTTCGTCTACCTCCCGCCAGTCACTGTTGACGATGTTTCTCGAACCGCCAGCGACCACCGCCTGACCCGCCTCCGCCGCCCGCCTCCCATCGACCTCACACCACCGCCCAGCTTGGCAGCGCCCAGGCCATCCATTTAATCCCGACCGACCTCTAGATCGGGCGCCAGTATCTCTAGGCCGCACACGCCCGTAAGATAAACACCAAGGTGCTGCTTCCCCGGTGTAATGGGCGTACTAGCGCCTGTTACGTCGGGGAATGCTTCAGTTAATTGGGAATCAACTGGCCAAAAATTGAAATTCAGGGGGGTGACGGACCTCTAGCTAAGGTGAAATAGTATATGAGGAGAAACCTTGTGCATCGCGAGTTACTAGGAACATCTAGTATCAAGAAGAAGCGGTCAACTAGTGTCTTCTGTGGGATGAATACCGTGCAAGCAGAGACGTAAGATTTACGCGAATAAGGGAAGAGGGGTACCTTTTTCGGTTGCCGGTGTGGTCACCCCCACATGTCGCGCAGATCTTCTTGTTTTTACAGGGGAAACCGATGTTCTGGAGGGTGCAGGCTTGGACGAACCCATGGCCAAATTGTTGACTGTGTTGCCGTGGCCGTATGTCGGTGGAGGGGAAGCAGATCTGAGGCGGCGAAGGACGGCGTAGCAGGAACAGCTCTGGTGCGGTGGAAGGTGGCAAAGTTGGAGTGGCAGCGGTGAGGCGCAAGACGGCATGGTTGAACTGGCTCGGGTACGGACGGCTCGGCCTCGGCTTCAACTACTAGCCGTGGAGGGCGTTGCAGTTGAGGTTGCGGTGGACGACGATGTCTGGGTATCAGCTCCGGCTTGATGGAGGAGGGCGGCGTTGATGGGTGGGTTGGGGTGGCGAACGGAGGACGCCGGGTTTGTGGCTGGTGGAGAGGTAGTTTTGGTGCCCACGGAGTACTGAATGGGGAATCGGACGGTGGGGGAACCATGTTTCGATCTTGAGCGCTTGTTTTTGGCTTTTTGAGCAGAAGATGGGACACGCTTGTTTGAAATTTGGGAAAGTACAAACTTTGCCCCCTCTTAAATTTCGGACCTCATCATGGTCGGGGTAGGATGGTAATCCAGGTGTCCCAAATAGTGGGCGGAGGCGATTTCAGCCAGCAGCATGTGTGCTTAGCGGCCATTGTGTATGAATGTTTTTCGGATGCGATTGCGTATGTCTAGATGAAGCTACAAACCTACGGTTGTTTAGACCTTTGGACATCGGGCGGTAGGTTTCACGGTCGGAGTTATTAGAAAAGTAATTTCCTTGTACTACCAAACATTGGTCTCAAGCGGTTTCAGGTAGTAGAGGCTCTTTTGGTAACCGTTCAAAATTTTGAAACACAAGCATTCACGTTTAGAGTACTCTTGAACTATGAGGATTGACCTAAATATACAATGTTATATTTGACCTTGTATGTTTGAAAACCTCATTAAATTATCCGCTTCTTTTGAAATTTTGACACTTGAAAATCCTATAACTACGATTATTTTGGAATGGAGGAGCTAAATTTGAATCTATTTTTACACGACTACATATGCTATTATGTACAAAATCAGAGCAAAGATTGGTGCCCCCATAATTTAGGTATGGTTTACAAATGCCATGATATCAAATTCAAATAATTGAATGGACTTCATGTTGAATTCGATTTTTTTAAACCACTTTAAGTTGAATTCAAATGTATGCTAGTTCATAGGTAGTAGCTATTTATAATGTCCATTGTGTAACTTTCGTATGTATAATGTGCTTTACACACACAACATGAACTATACTCACGTTTATATTCGATTGCTAAAGCGATGCATTGTCTGGAGTTCAAAATACTAACTATGTGGATTAGTTGTGTCGAATAATAACATAGACATGCTCAAATTCGATAGAACCTAGATGTCGGATGGATCAATGACCGCTCCTTACGCGAATTGCAAATATCATGATCCCATCCTAATATTTGGATACAATTTATATCTTTAATCAATGTGTAGAGCAGTCTTCTACGTGTAGTTTCACTCTCCATCGGTGGTCTCTCACACATGCTCACACACTCTCTCCCGAGGTGTCTTTCTCGCAGACATGCTCTAGATATAACCCTCCCTCCCTCTCGTAACCATTTACAACTGTTTTCACTAACCTTTATCACAAGCACTCTTCCTCTCGCAAACATACACACGCACAATCCTCATCGACCCTTTCTATATACATGGACCTGCCTACGTGTCTCATGTACGCACATTATCTTTCGCTTTGTCTCTCACGCATTGTCTCACACCTCTCTTCCTAATCGACAAGTATGATTCTAGCAGAGCATTCTATAGGATGCCCTTAAAGTTAGGTTGGATGAATAGTAATATCGAGATAAAGGGGTTACCTTAGTCCGAGAACCTAGGGTTACAAAACCTAGCCGGCTTTGTCAGTGGACACAGAGTCCTTCACAATTCTGCTACCTTTGTCTTGTATGACTAGTCATCCATGGGTCTTCCTAAATGCGTCACGGGCCGACCAATGTGGCGCAGGACGGAACAGAACGAACGGCCTCACCTCGACCCACCGGACATCACGCGGTGACACACCCTCTGCCCCCACGTCTCGTTATCTTCTCACACCCACACATACCAACACAAACACAACACACACAAAGAAAATTTCTCCTGGTGCCTCTATTCCCTACCCTTGCATATACACACTCAAGGGAATGGAATCTCTTGTCGTGACGTCATATTCATCTCTCTCTCTCTAGACCACTCTCATTCTCGTGTTATCTCTCCCACACCCCCCCCCCCGTCGGCCCCTCTATCCATGCCTCTCTCGAATACGTAATACACACACATACCTCTCTAGGCCCCGTCAAATGCATCAACTACACATTCACACATGTTACATCACGTACCCCATTGATCTAAAAAGCCCTCTCTTCACGTTTATTTCAGATACAACATTCCTTTTGAATAAAGTGTGGCCAAAAAATTATTTTAGAGTTTCTACATATATACAACATTACAAAGTTATATGGAGGAGTACGAACGCTAATTTGCATTGCATGGTGCCCACAATGATATTTATTCCGCACTATGAATTTGTATATTTTTCTACTATATACAAACTTAGTCATAATAAAGAGAAACGAATAGCATCTCTCTCTCCATCGCATACCCCCCTGTACGCCCCTTTCACGTATGCACACAAAACTATCTCCAGGTCCTCTAAAAGTAAGCCCCCAGAAAATTTATGCATGTTTCATCTTTCTCTCGCGATATATGCAACGACGATCATTGTATTTGAAGCGAAAGCACGATACGTACATTGGACTTCAGAATCCACTCATTATGGTCACCATTTACGTTTAGTGGTTTTATGCGATCCACGGCTCATCGTACCACTCTTTATTTGCTATGCTTTGTATTGTCCGATGGAGCACCATAACCCTCGCCTTCATTTCCCTATGCTCTGAACAACATAGCAAAATATCGATAGTCGGTTTGAAACCATGCATATCTTGGCGACATTGAGCAATGTTTCTCCTTGTTTCACAAAGGGTCTCTGTTAGGGAATGGACTTGTGTCGGGCCAGCAGATACAACATTGCTTTGATCTTGCATATCTTGATCATGAGGCGTTTGGACGATATTGCCTTAACAACCAACCCGATATTACGAGGGCGTGCTTTTGGCCTTTGTTAGTGGATGAGTCTTGACCCACTGCGACAAGAGTCGACATTGCGGTTATAGGCCACCTTGAAAAGGTGGCGGTTTCCTCATTTTTCCATAGCTTGCTGAAAAATTGAGGTTTTACATTAGTAGTACCGAATAGAAGATATTAAGGAGGCAGCAAAAACCAAACAAAATAGCTTTGGTCTATATCTGAGAACTTATTCGGTGAACCCATGTAAAATATTAGTTGTATTTTATTGCAAAGTACATAATAAAACCATGTTCTAAACATATGACCATGTACCATCGCTAATGTATTGTCTATTTCTTCACATTGTATTGAGGGCTGAGGATAAAGAGACGAAGTTTATAATACGATAAGCATAGTATGACGTCATTCATATCACAAAACAATTGAGAACAGACAAACAGGTAATTGTAACGTTGTGTGGGCAAGTCCTGCACGGAACTAGAATACGGGTCAAGATCAAAGGAACATCACTCATCTCTTTTAAACCTTGTAAGGTGTAATGATACGCTAAGACAATTGTGTATAAAATTGAAAAGAGTAATAGACATTGGCTGCAAACCATGCAGTTCAAGGCACAAGTCAGAGTAAGTAGTAGTTAAAAGGCATGAGGATTAAGGACTTACAACAAATGGCTTTGGTGGTGTAGTCATGCCCTTCTTCTTGCTGGTGTGACATTCCTTGAAGATTTCCACACATTTTGTTCGGTACTTTTTGGTCCTTGCAGGCTTTCCTCTCGCATTTGGAACAAGTCAATATAGATCGATAATATGGTACAGCGAAAAGAGTGAAACATCAGCTAATTACAAGAGCCTCGTGATTGTGCAATATAGCTACGAGATCCTATCGTCTGCATTGGAATTTCACGTTCGTACAATTGGCCTTTTCTTTGAACAGTTCACCTACAAGAAGATAGATTTGTGTGGCACATGCGTAAATAGGACTTCAACATGTGATCGAGGACATATATATAATGTACGATACTTGGATCATACCGGTGTTTAACAGGCCTCTCCGGTCTTCATCGATATATTTTCCTTTGGAGATGTTTGGGAAAGTTCTTTGTTAGCCTTGCCTTCAAAGTGAGTTTTCCTCAAGTTATACCGAATCTTGTCATGAGCGGACTTGAAAACATGGGTGCAAGCTTGTTCAGGTTGCATCATCTTGGCTATCAACTTGAACCTCATCTGTTGAAAATTATGGGAGTCTCATTATCGACAACCTAGAAAGTATTGGATGAGCAAGACGATATTACTAGTTTCCATACATAACCATACTTACAGATAAATGGTCGAGGAAGGTGTTGAACGGGTTTCGTCTTTGTCATTCTGTCTTGAATCCATGTTTGGAGGATATGTACATGACACCTAACAAGAAACGCTGCCTCGATACTAACTTGCACGACTCTGTAGCATCACGTGGCCTTTTAAACCTGCCTCAAAATGGATCTCCATTCTTCCTCCTCTAGATTTAGTTAACCTATCGAGCATTATCCACGATGTTTGTTTCCTCTTGCGCCTAGGTGCTAGTCCAACAACAAACATAGGAAGTGTTAGTTACATCAAACTGTGAGACTACATATAAAGAAGCATGCAAGCAGTAACTTGACTCCAGCAACTACCTTCTTGTTGTTGAAGCTCACAAGGTTCATCGATATTGCCAACTCGTCTTGTGTCAAGAGTGCTTGGGAAGTAGTGTCGGTGGCAAGGGAGCTTGGGAACGTCTTTGCTAGCTCGGTTGAATGACGAGTACGTCGTCAGGCAGCTGGTAATCTTGTGGTAGGTGTTGCAAGAACTAGGGTTGTCTCTGCTTGTTTGGTGGCAGCTATTTGTTTCTGTTTGGCTTTTTTGCAACGTGTAGCATGGGATGTCGTGTTTGTAGAATTTTCGCTGGACTTTGACCTTCTATTGCACCATCGGTACCGCCAGAATCTGCAGGATTCATCCGCTTCTCATTCCCCGCCATTCATGTTTCTTCCTCTTTCTCCTGCCATGTTAAGTCAAGCCGACAAGAAAAGCGAATAACAATTTAGTTCTTGAAAAAATTGATGCGTGATCTGCAGACGAACTGAATTTTGATGTTAGACAACCACATGATAGGAGGATGTAATATGTATGAAAATAGGACGGGAGATAACCGGAACTATGATGTGTAAACTAAGAAGAAGACATTTCACCAAATTAGAAGCAATGCAATGGAAGGTAGACACCATATGAAAGATGCTACAAATATCGCTTTGCGAAGTTAACAATGTCTCAGCATAAATGGCGTTTAAACAAATGTGAAGCAGTACAAGAAATAAATCATATGCAAGATGCAAACAACATCACACTACCATGTTAGAGGTCTCTCGTCATTAGTGCCATTGCATATTCACAGCATTGCATATTCATAGCTTATGATGTGTAAATTAAGGAGAAGGCATTTCAACAAATTACAAGCAATGAAAGCTAGACACCATATGAAAGATGCAACGAATATCACTCTACCAAGTTAAAACTGTCTCGTCATAAGTGCCATTTCAACAAATTAGTAGTACAAGCTAGAAAAGAATGTGAGATGTAACCTATATCACACTCCGAAGTCAAACGTGTCTTATGATAAGTGATTGTTGCAGGTTACACAACAATAGTAATTTGATGTAAGAACATGGTGTGATAGACAGATATTGTATGTTCTAGAAACAGGAATGCGTGTCTTATTCAAGTATAATGTGTAAAGTAAGCAGATGGAATTCAACAAAATTAGAAGCAATACAAGCTAGACATCACACATAACATGCAACAAAATATATAATGATGCCAAGTTAGAGGAGCACGGTGATGCTGCACTAGGGAGATGTGCTCATCATAAACACAGCTTTGTTGAGTGTCTATGCATGTGTTGTCTTGGAAATCATCTTGGGGTGTGGAGGAGAAAGCTGTAGAGGCCCTCCGTTTGGAAGGAGCACCTTTATCCGCTGCCTTGCTAACTTCCTTCCGCTTTATTGATTTTGAATTGTCAAGTAAAACCGACAAGAAAAAGCAATAAAATTCTCTCTTGAGAACTCATTCATGCATAATCTTGACAATCACTACTTTGATGTAAGGCAAACACATGATACCAGGATGGAATATGTACGAAAACAGATCGGCATGGCATGTTCACAACTGTTTGTGTAAACTAAGTAGAAACCATTCCAGCAAATAAGAAGCAATGCAAGCTAGACACCACATGAAAGATGCAACCAATATGACTCTGCCAAGTTAAAAGCGTCCCATCATAAATGGAATTTCAACAAATTAGAAGCGGCGCATGCTATAAATCATCTTGCAGATTATACTAAAGGTGTCTCGTCATGTTGATTGATGCGGGATACAAAAAACAATAGTTTTATGTAGGACATGCTTAATAGACAGATGTACTATGTACTAAATAGGAAGGCATGTCACATTAACTTGGTATAATGTATAAGCTAAGCAGACTAGCACATGCAGTTTAACCAGATTGGAAGAATTACAATCTAGACACCATATGCAACATGCAACCACATATCACGCTGCCAAGTTAGAGCAAGCACCGCGATGCTAGTGTAGAAATGTTGTAATCAACTACTGAGCTCGTTCACTATCTTCATCTAGCATTTACATTTCTTGAGAATCATGTCGGGAGGTGGCTGCATTCTTTAAATGAGGAGTAGTCCCTTGCCTGCCTGCCTCGTCATAAGTGATTGATGATGGGATACACAAGAACATTAGTTTGATGTAAGAACATGGTTAATACACAGATGTACTAGTATGTACCAAAAATAGAAAGGCATGTCATATTCAAAGGTATAATGTGTAAGCTAAGCAAATGCAATTTAACCAAATTGGAAGCAATACAAGCTAGACATCCGGCTGGAGTGGTGAGCATGATCATCTAGGACACGAGAGCACTGGTGGGAGGCGGGCTGCTTCGCCACCATCGCAACTTTTGTTGGCTTCGGTGATGCCTATCTTTGTTGGGCTTATCATCGGCTCGGCGCTGCCTCGACTAGCTATTTGTCTTACGGTGCTCACGGGATGGTGGTTCATGTAAAAATATCTTTCCTTATCTTACCGACTTGACCTTTCGAATACAAGCTAGACACCATATGGAACATGCAACCACATATGACACCTGAAGTTAAAGCAAGCACCAGGGATGGTGGTTCATTAAGCTGGCGAGGTCATCAACTCGATCTCGTTCCCGTCTCCATCTGCGACACTGCACACTTTATAAGCGTTGTGCGTGTCTTGCCTAGCCGCACCAAGCTGGAGCGACTTCTCTCTTTTCTTTTGGCTTCTCTCATGGCAGCAGAGTCTGAAATACCCTTGCATAAAAACACAATAGTGAGAGTAAGGGTGAAGTGTGTGCAGAACTAGTGCCTTTGTAAAAGTAGCAGATAGAAGGTGGCTGAAAAATAAATGAATGGAGACATATGATAGCTCTACACATTGCATGGCAAACAAAATTAGATTCTACTCCGTATGATTTTGTAATATATGAGCACAGAAATCGGTACTCCTCCACACACCACCACATGTGGTCATATCTAAGATAACGATCATTGAAAATAAATAGGTCGATCGATTTTTTAATGAACCGTCTCGATCTATAAGGAACGGGAAGATGGCCTTCGTCTACCTCCCTTGATCCTTTATGACGATCTTTCTCGAACCATGGCCACCACCGCCCAGACCCTGCCTCCGCCGCCCGCCCTCCCATCGACCTCACACCACCGCCGTGCTTGGCAGCGCCCAGGCCATCCCTTTAATCCCGACCGACCTCAGATCGGGCGCCCGGTATCTCTAGGCGCTACGCCCTAAGATAAACACCAAGGTGCTGCTTCCCGGTGTAATAGGCGTACTAGCGCTTTACGCGGGAATGCTTCGATTAATTGGGAATCAAGCGGCCAAAATTGAAATTCAGGGGTGACGGACCTCTAGCTAAGGTGAAATAGTATATGAGGAGAAACCTTGTGCATCGCGAGTTACTAGGAACATCTAGTATCAAGAAGAAGCGGTCAACTAGTGTCTTCGTGGGATGAATACCGTGCAAGCGAGGCGTAAGATTTGCGAATAAGGGAAGAGGAGTACCTTTTTTGGTTGCGGTGTGGTCACCCCCACATGTCGCGCAGATCTTCTTCTTTTCTGGGGAAACCGATGTTACGGAGGTGCGAGCTTGGGCGAACCCATGGCCAAATTGTTGTGTTGTTGCCGTGGCCGTATGTCGGTGGAGGAAGCAGATCCGCGGCGAAGGGCGGCGTAGCGAGAACAACTCGGTGCGGTGGAAGGTGGCGAAGTTGGAGTGGCAGCGGTGAGGCGCAAGAGCGGCGTGGTTGAAGCTGCTCGAATGCGGACGGCTCGGCCTCGGCTTCAACTACTAGCCGTGGGCGTTGCGGTTGAGGTTGCGGTGGACGACGATGTCAGGTATCGCTCCGGCGTGATGGAGGAGGGGCGGTTGATGGGTGGGATGGGGTGGCGAACGGAGGACGCGGGGTTTCATGGCTGGTGGAGAGGTAGTTTTGGCGCCCACAGATGCGAATGGGGAATCGGACGGTGGGGGAACCATGTTTGATCTTGAACAGCTTGTTTTGGCTTTTTGAGCAGAAGATGGGACACGCTTGTTTGAAATTTGGGAAAGTACAAACTTTGCCCCCTCTTAAATTCGGACCTCTGCTGGTCGAGGTAGGATGGTAATCCCAGGTGTCCCAAATAGTGGGCGGAGCGATTTGACCAGCGCATGTGTGCTTAAGCGGCCATTGTGTATGAATGTTTTTTGGATGCGGTTGCGTGGCGTCTAGATGAAGCTACAAACCTACCCCGGTTTAGACCTTTGGACGTCGGGCGGTGAGGTTTCACGGTCGGAGTTATTAGAAAAGTAATTTCCTTGTACTACCAAACATTGGTCTCAAGCGGTTTGGCGAGTAGAGGCTCTTTGGTAACCGTTCAAAATTTTGAAACACAAGCATTCACGTTTAGAGTACTCTTGAACTATGAGGATTGACCTAAATAGACAACGTTATATTTGACCTTGTATGTTTGAAAACCTCATTAAATTATCCGCTTCTTTTGAAATTTTGACACTTGAAAATCCTATAACTACGATTATTTTGGAATGGAGGAGCTAAATTTGAATCTATTTTGTACACGACTACATATGCTATTATGTACAAAATCAGAGCAAAGATTGGTGCCCCATAATTTAGGTATGGTTTACAAATGCCATGATATCAAATTCAAATAATTGAATGGACTTCATGTTGAATTCGATTTTTTAAACCACCTTAAGTTGAATTCAAATGTATGCTAGTTCATAGGTAGCTATTTATAATGTCCATTGTGTAACTTTCATTATGTATAATGTGCTTTACACACAACATGAACTATACTCACGTTTATATTAGATTGCTAAGCGATGCATTGTCGGAGTTCAAAATACTAACTATGTGGATCAATTGTGTGAATAATAACATAGACATGCTCAAATTCGATAGAATCTAGATGTCGATGGATCAATGACCGCTCCTTACATGAATTGCAAATATCATGATCCCATCCTAATATTTGGATACAATTTATATCTTTAATCAATGTGTAGAGCAGTCTTTTCGTGTAGTTTCACTCTCCATCGGTGGTCTCTCACACATGCTCACACTCTCTCTCGAGGTGTCTTTCTCACACATGCTCTAGATATAACCCTCCCTCCCTCTCGTAACCATTTACAACTGTTTTCACTAACCTTTATCACAAGCACTCTTCCTCTACGCAAACATACACGCACAATCCTCATCGACCCTTTCTATATACATGGACCTGCCCACGTGTCTCATGTACGCACATTATCTTTACTTTGTCTCTCACGCATTGTCTCACACCTCTCTTCCTAATCGACAAGTATGATTCTAGCGAGCATTCTATAGGATGCCCTTAAAGTTAGGTTGGATGAATAGTAATATCGAGATAAAGGGGTTACCTTAGTCCGAGAACCTAGGGTTACAAATCCTAGCCGGCTTTGTCGGTGGACACAGAGTCCTTCACAATTCTGCTATCTTTGTCTTGTATGACTAGTCATCCATGGGTCTTCCTAAATGCGTCACGGGCCGACCAATGTGGCGCAGGGGGCGGGCAGAACGAAGGGCCTCACCTCGACCCACGGACCTCACGCGGTGACACACCTCTGCCCCACGTCTCATTATCTTCTCACACCCACATACCAACACAAACACAACACACACAAAGAAAATTTCTCCTGGTGCCTCTATTCCCTACCCTTGCATATACACACTCAAGGGAATGGAATCTCTTGTCGTGGACGTCATATTCATCTCTCTCTCTCTAGACCACTCTCATTTCTCGTGCTATCTCTCCCACCCCCCGTCGGGCCCTCTATCCATGCCTCTCTCGAATCGTAATACACACATACCTCTCTAGGCCCGCCAAATGCATCAACTACACATTCACACATGTTACATCACGTACCCCATTGATCTAAAAAGCCCTCTCTTCACGTTTATTTACGCATACAACATTCCTTTTGAATAAAGTGTGGCCAAAAATTATTTTAGAGTTTCTACATATATACAACATTACAAAGTTATATGGAGAATCTGAGCGCTAATTTGCATTGCATGGTGCCCACAATGATATTTATTCCGCACTATGAATTTGTATATTTTTATACTATATACAAAGTTAGTCATAATAAAGAGAAAGCGAAGCATCATCTCTCTCCATCGCATACCCCCTATCGCCCTTTCACGTATGCACACAAAACTATCTCCAGTCCTCTAAAGTAAGCCCCGAGAAAATTCATGCATGTTTCATCTTTCTCTCGCGATATATGCAACGACGATCATTGTATTTGAAGCGAAAGCACGATACGTACATTGGACTTCAGAATCCACTCATTATGGTCACCATTTACGTTTAGTGGTTTTTATGCAGTCACGGGCTCATCGTACCACTCTTTATTTGCTCATGACAAGACTAGTTGACTAGTTAAATGCTCCATGTGGCACCTCTAATGTTGCATCACATTATCTCACTACCATCGTGCCCACCTGTCGACTTGTATCTACTCTACATCTACACTCTTATAAAGTACATAAAATACACTCTTATAAAAATCAGAGTTGGTGATGATGGTGTGCCTGCCATCCTGCAATATAGGCCATCCGATTTATATTTGACGGATAGGAAAGAAACTATGGCAATTTTGCAAAAAGGTACCCACACACCTCTCCACATTTGCAAATAAGGCCTTCCCTCGTTCATCCTTTTCTCTCACAAGATAAACAAGTCATACAAATGCATCTTGATGTTACGTGCAATGCACGGGCATCTTGCTAGTAAGAATGAAAACAAATGACAAAAAATATATTTGGACGGTGGTTGAAAGTCATGACCGCGGGCACAGCGGACAAGGTGGCCTTGTATTGGTATGCTGAGCCGTCTGTTTTAATACACATGAGCTGGTGTGGTGATTATACACACTGCATACGCATGCACGAACTGCATCCATGCAACACTCACACAAACACATGCACCCACATACGCCGCATAACACTCACACGTACACACGCATACCACGCACGCACGCAACACTCACACACACGCACGCACACACACGCACACACGCATGCATGCATGCACACACGAGACACCACACGACCAACACACACTCTCACGCTCAAGTGCTCAACCTACGTGCATGCGCACACATCAGGCCACGATAGACACATACACAACAGGTGATTCCGCGCGGGTTGGAGCCTTGTTGCGCTGCGTAAATTTGTGTTTATCGACCTTTTGCCTATATGCGAATGGCGGTGGGACCCACAAGGAACATGGTCAATTTAACTAGTCAACATGGCGCCACGTAGACTATTTGGCGGTCAGCAGAGTGCAATACGATGCTGAGCTGTGAGCAAGTGACCGTATAATCACCATAAAGCGTATATAGTGACCGTAATCAGCTTATTCGAAGTTCGGTGACCGTATTACACTTTTCTCTCTGTAGGCCCTCAAAACTACATCTCTACGTTCTCGCATGTTACATCTAACAACTATGCAATACAACACTACTACTACACTCTAACACAATAAATCATATGTGTTTTAGTTTTACTAGATATCATATTGTTACTTATAATTATTCAGTTTGCATACATTAAAATTGCCTTTGAAATGTATGGCGATTATCATCTACCGCTGGAAAAATCCGCCCTTTCTGTTTAATCGGGTTTGTATCGATGGATCGTGCGAAACAACAAAACTATAGTACTATACGGTACAAGGCAGTTCAACGGGGCGTCGTGTAAATCTACTCCTCCGTCGTAAGAGTGGGCGCTTCGCTTTCATAAATCTTCTAGTCCTTTCGCCGACATGTGGGACATCAAGCTACCGGGTCCACGTGCCATACCGAATACATGCAGAGCAGCCGGGTGAAGCACCCGACCATGGCGCCGGCGTAGTAATGAGCAATGAGGTGTCAAATCACAAAGCTGCACCTTTCCCGCGATTAAGTTGGAGGGGCGAAGCAACCATCATTTCACTTTCGTTGCTGAATCCGCTTCTCCCTCATCTTCTTCAACTTAACCACGTGTTGCTTCTGCCGTTGTTCTGCCTCACGTTGGACGCGGATCAGCTTGGTAAAGCACTGACACGTGGGACCGCATGTTAGCAAACCGCCAGGACAATGTCCTCCGAAAATAAGAAGCCTAATCCTAGACTTACAAAGGGCTATGTAGCTGCTACGTATACTTTCCATCTAATCTATATATGCCCCCCTGATTTTCAGGTGGGGTGGGCCTAATCCTCTCCTTTAATCCAATCAAATAGTCCCACATCACATCAGTTAAGTAACTTACGTAAACCATTACGTGGATGTAGCATTGCTCAAATAAGAAACCTCCCGCCATCCAGCGGCAAAATCACCTCCTTTTACTAATCTTGATTCTATAATTTTTAGATCAATATAATTGAGATTTGTATAGATAGCACACAGAGCAAAACCAAGTGGTATGGTTAAGGCATCCACAATGTGTAGCAAAATGTGAAAATAGCTTTTGGCATCGTGGGAACCATTGTGACTGGTGTTGCCAAAGCCAAAAAGATGGAACCGAAGCTCCCTGATTGATTGATTGAAGGAATAGAAAAATGCAACGTCTCTCCTCTTTCTCCCATGCTTGGACGCATGTAGTACAGTATGGAGCACAGATTCTACTCCCCTGTCCCTTCTATCACAAATCACAAAGAAGTGAGGCATCAAAATACAAAAGCACGAGATGAAGCAACCATCATTTCACTCTTGACTCCAGCTTCTCCATCGTCTTCTTGAAGCCATCTCACCGCATTAGTTACTCCTAGTAGTACTAGTAAAGGACTTCTGGATGCAAATAAAGGCGGTTGTCTCGAAACTTAGGCGGCACTTACGAAGGACTTACCGTGGTCTCCCTCAATGGTGTTCTCCGTCGAGCGACTTCGCCAAACCACCAACAAAAAAAATATAAATCGGCGTCACCGCAATGGGAAGGAAGTCAAATATAGTTACTACCTCCATTTTTTTGTACACAAGGCGAGTATATCAAAATTACAATTTGCAAGGGCCACTAACACTAATCGAGGCAAAATTGATGGGGTTAGCAACCAAGGACATTAATATCCCTGCATGCATGCTTAAGTGAGAAGGTTGGTTTGCATGGCGCTGCATTAATCAAGCGATGAGGGTGGGATGGTTAGCTCTTTGGTCTTTGGAGAAAAAATCGCATTAATTGACATGTGAAGCGAGTTTGTATCGATTAAATCCCCTGAGGAAAACCGCCTTTCTTTTTAACACTACTACTCCTAGTACATCACGTACTTATCCTGTTTGGGTCTAGGCCTTGCATTGCCAAACCATACACATTTTTGCCAAGCTTGCCTAAAGTTTTCAAAATGAGAAGGAGGTACACTTGCGCACGACTATCGGTCGCACTGCACCCTCACACAGTCGCTCTCCTGCGCCATGGATGCACCGCACCCTCACCTGATCGCTTTCCTCGCGCGCAAACCCAACCAAGGGCGCACCCTCAACGACACGTGTTGTCGCATGTGAACAAACCAAACTCAGCCATCCTATCGCTGACACATAATTTTCGTTCATAGAGTATGTTTATCCAACGCATGTTGGGGAGTATCCGTACAACCCGTGCGGTGGTCATTGGGGAAGAAGAAGAGGTGAGGAAGAATGAAAGAAGGGTTAGGAGGCGTAGGATATTCATCCAACCGCCTGAAATGGTAGAGTGACCCAAGTCGAGCGACTTGCATAACAAATATATGTTTTACAGCAAAAGATCCATGAAAACAACAACATAAGAAAAACTATCACTGCTCGCGGAAAGAGGCGGCCTCGTCGTCTTTGGCTGCCCTGCGTGAACCAGCCGTCGCTGCCGGCGTGTGTCTCCGCACCGTGGTTGTCCTCGGCCTCCGGCTACTCGTTCAAGCGGGCGTCTGGCGCTTCTGCCGCGAGCGAAGCACAACCAGTTCAAGTCGAGGGCGTCCGGTTCCGCTGCGGGAGGCCTCGATGGCAGCGGCATCCAGCGGCGCTCCGCGTCGAGTCGAGCCTCCGCCGCCGATTCAAGTCCGGGGCGTCCGGTTCCGCCTGCAAGAGGGCGTCAATGAGAGCGGCATCCGTGCGCTCTGCGTCGAGTCGAGCCTCTGCCGCCCGGTTCAAGTCCGGGGCGTCCGGTTCCGCTGCGGGAGGCCTTGATGGCAGCGGCATCCAGCGCTCCGCCTCAAGTTGAGCCTCCGCCACCGGTTCACATCCACGACATCCGGTTCCGCCTGCAGGAGAGCCTCGATGGTAGCGGCATGCGCGCGCTCCATGTCAAGTTGAGCCTCTGCCTCCCTGTCCTCCTTTAGTATCGCCATGTTGAACCGCTGGTCCGCCTGCACCATGGGGGACTTGGACGCTGGCACGAAGTTGACGTCCATCGTCTCATAACCATCGGGGGCCTTCTGCGCCGCGACCTCCACCATGAACATTAGATCGGCTTCCTCCTCCTCGTAGCTTGGCTCCAGAGAACTCGGGGATCGGCCCGCCACAAAGCGAGCTTGGGAGCGGAAGTGCAATGGTGCCGACCGCCCCGCCGCGATTTCTGCGGCGCTCGCGTCGACATCTTGTAGTAAGTGATCTTGCGGCGCACCATGGCTTTTCCGCGAACTAGGGGCGCTTGATGCGGGCTAGGGATCGAAAGGTGGGGGAATGGGCTAGAGATTTGGTGTGGTTTTAGGGCAGTGGTTGGCGTAGGCCGAGCAGCGAAGGTTCTGGTGTGAATAGTGGTTCCGGTGATGACCGGTCAATCGGTTTTGACTGTACATCGCTCTTGTCGCATTCGCGTTGCAGCCCGGCATGCTGGACCCTCGGCGTCGCTCACCGAATGGAAGCGCCGTCTTGCGTTTTGCTCGCTTGTGGGACGCGGTTGAGAGCAAACCGGCGTCCCTCCCTCCCCGCCCGCGTCATTCATTATACCACCTCCCTCCGCTTTATGCGGAGTAAATAAAAACAGAGAGAATACGGATGAGGATCCCGAGCGTGGCTAAACCCATTGAGTAACCGACATGCAGGGCCTAGCAAGCATGGGGTCCGCTTGATGAAAGTGACGAAAGGGAGGGTAAGCAGGGATACCTATGTCGGAGGATCCACTTCCACTATACTACTTTGACCAAATGTTAGAGTAATAATATATGACATGCAACTTACACAAATGTTAGAGTAATAATATATGACATGCAACTTACACAAAGCATACAGGTCTAATCGTTTTTGAGGCTAACTTTGACCAAATGTTAGAGTAATAATATATGACATGCAACTTACACAAAGCATACGGTCAAATTAGTATGTGAAAGGAGTTTCCAATGATATAATTTTCACATTATACATATCATGTACTATTAATCTTGTCAATAGTCAAATTGGAAACCATCTCGAGCTCAAATCTAGAAGATGCGTCTGAGGTCTAACAATATTGATTGGGCGTTGTTGAATGTTGATACCTTTTTGATCAAAGTAGATATACTTTGACAACACATAAAACTTATATGTAAACTACTCTTTATATATGAATTGAGGGAGTATATTGTACGTTCAAAAATGAAACGAACATTGAATACCCTTCATATATGATTTGCGGATGCTATGATCACCGGTTCAAAATTTTGAATCCGCCTTAGGTATCACGTGCCCCCACTCGTTCCCTCTCGATTTCATCTTGGGGTCCAGAGATCTATTGAAAGAGGACTAGGGTGGGTACATGCGAATGATACTCGGTGGAATGTTCAAATGAGGCATGGCGGGAGGATGGACTCATTTGGAGGGTGACATGATCGATGGAGAAAAGGGTTGAGAGGAATGAGAAATAAGCAAGCGCCACATGATTATACTTGAGCGGCTCAAATAAACAATAAGTTGTCTCGCTTGGCCTACATAGTGAAAGGACTAATGCTGGCAATGAACCTTGTCGCTCGAATATGGCTGGGAAAACAGGGAAGCAGACATGTGGGGCACACCCGTCGGACGACGTAGCATGAGACTAGTCCAATGGAGGAGCAGGCCCACGACCTCCTCTCCAACCGACAATCGTTCATGTGGGTCGTTGGGGCCAACAACGGGCACAGCTCAGCACCGCCTCTGGACACGGCGACCCGCGGTGGCGTACACGCTCATATCGCTAGAACACGGTTGGTTTCAGTTTGCCGAGGGTGGCGTTAGTGTTGTGGCACGACCAACGATATGTTTTGTTTGTGCCCAAGGTTGCCCCATCAAAGCATTGGGTAGCCAAAATTTTGGTTGAGGTATTGGTTGCCCATGATTTGGCCGACATTGGCAAGAAAAATGAACTTGAGTTGGCTAGAGTTCATTGGCATGCCAAAGAAATGGCAACCATCCAACAAAGACCAATCTTTGGGTCATGACCAAAATTTGGTTGAGGTATTGTTTGCCCATGATTTGGCCGACATTGGCAAGAAAAATGAACTAGAACTGGCTAGAGTTCATTGGCATGCCAAAAAAAGCCAACCATCCATGTCGGATTTCGGGTTCCGGCATACCCTCTAGGTTCGAACACTGGGGTGCGCGTGGAGATCTCGCCCTCTACCTACCTGCACCCCACCGCCAAGCTAGGATCTAAAACTATCAAAGGAACAACACAAGAGACACAGAGTTTATACTGGTTCGGGCCACCATTGTGGTGTAACACCCTACTCCAGTGTGTGGTGTGGTGGATTGCCTCTTGGGATGATGATGAATAATACAAGGAAGAACAGCCTCGCGAGGGTCTGTTCTTGGCTGGTGCGATGAACTGCTAGGGGGAGTTCAGTCGCTCTCTCTCTGCTGATTCAGGATGCTGGATCCCTCTCTCTCTAAGATTTCTATGTTGGGTTCTACGGTAGGGTGCGTCGACTGCAAATTAAAAATTCCTACGCGCAGAACATCCAGGAACATGCTACGGGAGATGGATCACGAGTTCGTTACCACTAGACGCAGCGTGCAGTGCAGCGGAAGAAGAGTTGGGGCAGCCGTCGCGTGGATCGTCTCCTCCTCGTTCGATCTCCCTCGGCGCTCGATCGTCCGATCCCGTCACGAGTTAAAGCGGGCCGGCGCAAGTGCACCGCCTCTAACGGTATCCGCGGCGTGCGAGGAGAACGTCGTCGGCGGACTGCTAGGTCCGATCACACGATCGGCGGCGTGGAGGTGGCTATTCGCAACACATGCAAACCCTAGCCGCAATGCCGGAAAAGCGATCAACGCTGAGTGTGCCGCACCTCCACTTTATAGGCGTCCGTCGCGGGCTCAACACTTGGGCCCGCACGGACCCTAAAGCCCAAAGTCTATTGGTCACGTTCCTAGTCGATTCGGATCACATCCGACCGGTGTCCTATGAACCGACCTCGTAGGTTCCTTCCCTAAGCGTGCGACCCCTTAAGTTCAAGTCGGCTTGGTCACGATTCGGATCACCTCCGACATGCATGGTTGGTAGCGGCCTCTAGCAAAGGCGTGCCGACCACCAGCGAACTATGAAGCTGGTTAGGCGAACACAGCCTGGCGTGTCACACTTCATTCCCTTTGCCGCGACGATATATGTTGTCGGGCTCAAAGCGAGACTGTCATCCTTGTGCTAGCCGACCTCTTTCTCGTTCGGATGATACCGACCACTGTCCGGATTATATCATAATCCTTGTCGCATAGCCATGCTGTTCTGGTCGAGATCACACGAGGGCCCAGAGTATATCTCTCTGATCGGAGGGCAAATCCCATCTTGCTCGACCATGTCTCGCATGAGCATGGGGTGGACAAACCGAAACCTACCTTTGTAACTACCCGGTCACGGAGTAGCGTTTGGTCGGCCCAAAGCAAGTCATCACCATCCAGATACGTAAATGCGGCTCAGGTCTTAGGACATAGAGCGTATGTTGTACTAGAGACTCACAGATGACATATCGCTGCGTCTCATAGTTGGGTCTGTCCGACTCGGACCTTATCTCGACTTCGGATCCGACTATGTCGAATCCGACCAGACCTTTCCAAGTCCATATTATCGGTTAGCATCCAATGCTCCATGGCTAGTGAGACCGAGCCATCGACCGTGTCATATGCTAGTCTAGTCGGCATGGCGTCCACACAGCCCTTTTCGACTAGGGACCTTTTAGGACAGTCATCATACAATGCATAGTCCCACAAACAAGTCACGTGCTTGTGCGACACATCATTGATAATGTCCAAGGACTATCTTTATTCATAAACACATAGGAAATATCATCATACATGATTGCCTCTAGGGCATATCTCCAACGATCTCCCACTTGCACTAGAGTCAATCAAATAGACATCGAATGCCCATAGCTCTAACGTGCCCCTCATGCTTGGCTTGTTGAAGCGGCTTAGTCAACGGATCGCAACATTTGCATCCGTGTGAATCTTGCATAACTCTACATCACCATTCTTCACGATCTTTCGTATCGGGTGATATTTCCGGTCTATGTCCGACCTTGTGGTGATTCCTCGGCTCCTTGGCTTGTGCGATGGCACCGAATTATCACAATAAAGGTCCAATGGTTTCACCTAGGCTGGGAAAATACCAAGATCATCCAGAAAATGCGGATCCAAACACCTTCCTTTGCGCTTCACAAGCCACAATGTATTAAACTACGTGGTAGAATCGGCCACCATATCCTGCTTGGAACTCATCCGATTGCAATTGCTCCTCCGTTCAGGGGCGTACACGAATCCGGACTGTGATCGACAATCATCTCTGTCGGTTTGGAAACTAGCATCGGCGTAACCCCTTCTGACGAGCTCTTCCTCACCTCCATAAACTAGGAACATCTCTTTAGTCCTTTTGGTACTTCAAAATAGTCTTTACCGTTGCCCGGTGACTCTCACAGGTTGGCCTGGTATCTACTTGTTAGGCTTATTGCAAAAGCAACATCAGGCCTTGTACATATCATGGCATACATGATGGATCCGATTGCGAGGCATCTGAATCCTACTCATCCTGCTTCGCTCATCGGATGTCGAAGGACTACGAGTCTCGCTTAGCCTTATACCATGTGAGGCGGCAAGAACCCTTTCTTCGCCTCACTCATGTTGAACCGCTTCAACACTTTATCTATGTACGTGCTTCGGCTTAAGCCGAGCAGCCTCCTCGATCTATCTCTATAGATCTTAATGCCTAAAATATATACTGCCTCACCAAGGTCCTTCGCCGAAAACTTGCCATTCAATGATCCCTTGACCGAGTTTAACATCGAAACATCGTTCCCGATCAGTAGTATGTCATCCACATACAAGATCAAAAACACTATCGAGCTCCCCTTAACTTCTTGTATAAACAAGATTCCTCGCTTTTGATGAAACCGAGACCGGTGGCGACCTCATCAAAATGAATGTTCCAACTCCGAGATGCTTGCTTCAACCCATAAATGGATCTCTTGAGCTTGCATACCTTACTAGTGCTAGTCGGATCGACAAAACCCTCGGGCTGTATCATATACCGTCCTCGGTTAAATTTCCGTGAAGGAAAGCCGTTTTGACATCCATCGCCATATCTCGTAATCGAAATATGCAGCTATAGCTAGTATGATCCTCACCGATTTCAGCATCGCTACCCGCGAGTAAGTCTCGTCGTAGTCAATTCCTTGAACTTGTCCATAACCTTTAGCGACAAGCGAGCTTTGTGGATCTGAACATTTCCATCCACATCGGTTTTCTTCTTAAAGACCCATTTGCAACCAATGGCGATTCGCCGGTGGCGGATCAACCAAGTCCAGACTTGATTCTCATCCATGGACTTTAACGGATCTCATGGCCTCTAGCCATGCCTCGAATCTGGGCTCACCATCGCTTCCGCATCTGGCCCGGCTCGTCGCTTTCTAGCAACAATACATCGCGCTCTGCGCAATCTTTCCGACCTCCGTGGTTCGGTGCCGCTTCCACTATGGGTTCCTGGTGACTCGGTATGATTTCATCACCACCGAGCCGTCCCAGTGGTCCTCGAATTTCTTGAGTCGAACCGTCCTCCCACTGGCCTCCGACCGAGAAACTCTTTCTCAAGGAAAACCCGTTCGAGCAACAAACACTTTGTTCTCTTCCGGTTGTAGAAGCTATATCCCAAGGTTTCCCTCGGATATCCACGAATATGCATTTATCCGACTTGGGTGTAAGCTTGTGCGACATAAGTAAACGACAAATGCTTCACAACCCCAAATCTTTAGAAAAGACAAACGGGACTCTTCCGGTCCACATCTCATCTGGTGTCTTGTCTCGGATTTTGATGGTACCCTATTAAGTGTAAGCTGCGGTTTCTAGGCGTATCCCCAAAATGACAAGGGTAAATCCGATTTGCTCATCATAAGTCCTATTCCTCCGTTCGACACGCCCGTTTCTCACGTGGCGTGCCGGAGGTGTGAGTGAGTACTATACCTCGACTTTTGGATGATCATCGAACTCTGGCTCATGTACTCACCTCCACGATCAGATCGCTGAAGCTTTATAGTCTTGCCGAGCTGATTCTCAACCTCGTTCTGAAACTCTTTGAACTTTTCAAAAGTCTCCGACTTGTGCCTCATCAAATAGATATATCCATATCTACTCAAGTCGTCGGTAAAAGTCACGAAATCTTGATAGCCACCTCTGGCGGTTGTGCTCATTGGACCACACACATCATTGTGTATAAGCTCCAATAGCTCGGATGCCTCTCGCAACTCTTTGCGAAAGGAGACTTAGTCATCTTGCCGAGCAAGCATGATTCACATGTCTCGAGCGACCGAAGTCGGACGAAGTTAGGAGCCCATCATCATGGAGCTTCTTCATGCGTTTAGACTAATGTGTCCAAGCGGCAATGCGAAGTATGTCGGTTTATCTCATTAGGCTTATGCCTCTTGACATTCACGTTATAGGCGGTTCTGTTCTAGATTCAATATAAATAGCCCATCAACAATGGGTGCATAGCCGTGGAACATACCATTCAAAATATCGAACAACCATTGTCCTTTAAATTGAATTCATAACCTTGACTCATCAAACATGAGGCAGAAATAATGTTCGACTAAGTGCAGGAATGTAATAACAATTATTCAATTCCATAATGAATCCGGAAGGAAGCTGGAGCTGCATCGTGCCGACCTCCAACGCAGCAACTCTTGCTTTGTTGCCGACCACGATGTCAATCTCCCCTTGTGCCACCGCCTAGTTCTTACCAGCCCTGCATCGAGTTGCAAATATGAACAACCGATCCGGTATCAAATACCCAAGAGCTACTAGGTATGTCGACAAGGTAAATGTCTATAACATATGCAACAAGTGTACCTTTGCACGAAGAAGCATTTCCGGCCTTCTTGCCATGCTCGCAAGCCACTTCTGATTTCTCTTCCGGTGACGGTCTCCTTGCGGTGAAAGCAAGCGGTCTTGAGTCGGTCAGACTTGGTAGCGCAGCAGGAGGTTACCGTCTCCGTGCCCTTTGCCTTAGCCTTTTTCTTGGACCAACTCTTCTTGAACTTAGCGATTTACGCACCATCAACACTTGATCGTGCCTTTCTTAATATCCTGCTCTGCCACCTTGAGCATCCCATGCAATTCAGTGAGCTTCTTATCCATGCCATGCATATGATAGTTCGAGATGAGCGTCCCATAGCTGGGCGGAAGAGAACCCGAACAAGCATCGATGAGCTCAGCTCATCCAAGGCGGGAAGCCCAAACGATCCAAAGCTTGCACATATCCGATCATCTTGATCACATGTGGGCTCGATGGATCACCTTCCTTCAGCTTGCAATCCATCAAGGATGCGCAACGTTGAACCTTTGGTCCTAGCACATATGCGAAACATGCTCTTGAGACTCTCGATCATATCGTAAGCCTCAACATTTTGAAATGCTGTTGCAAATCGGGCTCCATACAAGCCAGCATCGAGACGGCTGATCTCCGTTGATTCATCAACGAGTTTACAGTAGGCATTCTTAGCTGTGGCACTAGCATTATCGGCGAGTTCCTCCGAAGTGGATCCTCTAGAACATGTTCCTTTTATCGTGCTTGAGAACAATTCTCAAATTTCTATACCAGGTGGTAAAGTTTGTTCCATTCAGTTTATCCTTTTCGAGAATTGATTTCAATGCAAAGTTGGGTTGAGCAGGTGGTGCCATTGATCTACAACGAGAAAATATGCAATCACTAAGCAATGTGTTTATGTAGAGTAATTCTAGCCTAACAGAAATACTCCCTTGAAGTCAAACATCCTCCGCAAACTCTCATTGATTCAGGATCCGACTAGCGCATGCGACTAGTGAGCTTTAGCATCACTGCTAGCCAACATACCTATCCGGTAAGCAACTCCTTGCTAATCGTATCTCTATCGACTCACAGCCGATCGGGAAGGTATCTCATACCCGGCTCCCAACCTTCTTTGCCACAAGGCCCAAAACCGTTTGATAGCCTTGTCAAGTTAACTTTGATGCGGTGCATGTCCGTGTCCGACCACGAACCCTTGATTCAAGGACACCGCAGCCCCAATTTTATGAGCCCACTACTAGGCGTGCTTGGCGTGCGAAGGTGCAACATCGGGGATGGCAATTCGCTTGATATTCATGAGGATCATTCTATCATTTTAACATGCATAGAAACAAAAAAGCATAACAATCACAAATATAACACATATTGTGAAATAGTATGGCTCCTTCATGGGCGTTCTTCCAGGTCGGCTCCGACTCCGTGACCATCTCGAACTCCATCTTGTTTGTCACGCCGGGGCCAAGCCACCAACCTGATCTCTATTATCCTACTACAACTAGTAATGAATTTACATAGAGTCACAAGTCGACCACGGAGTGCGTTATACATTATAATGACAGCACTTTGGCTCTGCGGTGACAAACATGACACGCAGAGCCCGTATAAATTACACACATGCATCACATACACATGAGCCATACTATTCATCAAACCTGCAAAACAAAGTTATGCATAGAATCGCATTCTACCGGTTTGTGTGTGGTACGAAATACGATGCTTTCGCTGCGGCGGACCGCTTGCGGTTAGCTGGCGGTTTTAAAATCAGATCACATCGAACTCCGATCACGCGAATTCTCGATCGATCGATCTTATCGATCATCGCGAATCGATTCGGTTCGTTTCACTATTAACCCGATGGCGGATGACCGACCGGTAGGGTAGATCGTATCATGACCTCATCGATCGATTCGAAAACATAGCCTCAACGATCCCCATGTGCGATTGATCACATCAACCATGCACATAGCCGATCTCTTCAAGGACAACAGATCTCATACGCCGCCTCCACATATCTAATATGCATACGATCTGAATCAAATCCTATAACGAGAGGCTACGATACCTTTGTTGGGTTCTACGGTAGGGTGCGTCGATTGCAAATTAAAAATTCTCGCAGAACATCCGGGAACATGCTACGGGAGATGGATCACGATTCGTTACCACTAGGCAGCCTTGATGCCGTGCGTGGAAGAAGAGTTGGGGCAGCGGCGTCGCGTGGATCGTCTCCTCCTTGTTCGATCTCCCTCGGCGGCGGTCGTCCGATCCCACGTCTGAGTTCGCGGAGGCGCAAGTGCACCGCCTCTAACGGTATCCGGCGTGCGGGAGGAGCGTCGTCGGCGGACTGCTGAGGTCCGATCACACGATCGGCGGCGAGTGGGGTGGCTATTCGCAACACATGCAAACCCTAGCCGCAACACAGGCGATCAACCGCTGAGTGTGCCGCACCCACCTCCACTTTATATAGGCGTCCGTCGCGGGCTCAACACTTGGGCCTCGCATGGACCCTAAAGCCCAAAGTCTATTCGGTCACGTTCCTAGTCAGTTCGGATCACATCCGACCGGTGTCCTGAGCGTTCCTTCCCTTAAGCGCGACCCCTTAAGTTCAAATCGGCTTGGTCACGATTCGGATCACCTCCGACATGCCACGGTTGGTAGCGGCCTCTAGCAAGGCGTGCCGACCACCAAGCAGAACTATGAAGCTGGTTAAGCGAACATGTACAACGTGTCACACTTCATTTCCCTTTGCCGCTACGATATATGTTGTCGGGCTCAAGGGAGGCTGTCATCCTTGTGCTAGCCGACCTCTTTCTCGTTCGGTGATACCGACCACATTATCCGGATTATCTCATAATCCTTGTCGCATAGCCATGCTGTTCTGGTCGGATCACACGAGGGGCCCAGTATATCTCTCTGATCGGAGGGCAAATCCCATCTTGCTCGACCATGTCTACTGGCATGGGATTGGACAAACCGAAACCTACCTTTGTAACTACCCAGTCACGGAGTAGCGTTTGGTCGACCCAAAGCAAGTCTGTCACCATCCAGTACATGCGTCAGCTCGGGTCTTAGGACATAGAGCGATATGTTGTACTAGAGACTCACAGATGACATATCGCTGCGTCTCATAGTTGGGTGTGTCCGACTCGGACCTTATCTCGACTTCGGATCCGACTATGTCGAATCCGACCAGACCTTTCAAGTCCATATTATCCGGTTAGCATCCAATGCTTCATGGCTAGTGAGACCCAGCCATTGACCGTGTCATATGCTAGTCTAGTCGGCTGCGCGTCCACTCAGCCCTTCGACTAGGGACCTTTTAGGACAGTCATCATACAATGCATAGTCCCACAAATAAGTCATGTACTTGCTGATACACATCATTGATAATGTCCAAGGACTATCTTTATTCATAAACACATAGGAAATATCATCATACATGATTGCCTCTGGGCATATCTCCAACATTCTAGATACCTCTACCCTGTAGGTAGCTAGTCCTATTTATAGGCGGAGGCCAGGGCCTCTTCCCAAATATTAGTAAGGAAGGCGCCCAACAATTGGCCATTTGAAGGGAACATCTAGTACACTTATCATGACTAAAGTTGGTCCTACTTTGTCAGGCCTGCGGTGAGTGGCGGCTTGGGCTCCACGATGACTTCCTCCTGCCCGTTGCGATGGTCTTGGTCTTGTTGCACCAAGCGGATGCCTTTGCTTGATACTCTTGCCTGCACTTGCTCCCTTTGCACCAAAGAGGAAAGGAGGACACTACTTGCCACTGGCGCCCACTTGGCGCCCTTAAGTCGTCATAAACTTGCGTCATGGGCACCTCGTGAGTACCCGCCTTGATCTCTCCGCCTCTCGCGAGCCAACTGACGAGGCCGTGCACGAGAAGCTTCACGTAAATCCAGCCCATAATCTGGCCCCCCTCGCGAGGTCTTGAGCTTATCTTGATGAAGATGGGCCATCTTGGGCCCACCTTGAACCACGTCGCAAGCAGCGGCGAGCAAGTCTGAGGACCCGTTCGAGAATGCGGCAGTAACCCCGGGCCCAAAGCGCGCCCGGACTTGGCGTGACGAAGGGCAATACAAAAGCACAGATGAAGCAACCATCATTTCACTCTTGTTGACTCCAGCTTCTCCATCGTCTTCTTGAAACCATCTCACCGCATTAGTTACTCCTAGTAGTACTAGTAAAGGACTTCTGGATGCAAATAAAGCGGTTGTCTCGGCTTAGTAAGCGGCACTTGCGAAGACTTACCGTGGTCTCCCTCAATGGTGTTCTCCGTCGAGCGCTTGCCAAACCACCAACAAAAAAATATAAATCGAGCGTCACACAATGGGAAGGAAGTCAAATATAGTTACTACCTCCATTTTTTTTGTACACAAGGCGAGTATATCAAAATTACAATTTGCAAGGGCCACTAACACTAATCGAGGCAAAATTGATGGGGTTAGCAACCAAGGACATTAATATCCCTGCATGCATGCTTAAGTGAGAAGGTTGGTTTGCATGGCGCTGCATTAATCAGCGATGAGGAGTGAGATGGTTAGCTCTTTGGTCTTTGGAGAAAAAATCGCATTAATTGACATGTGAAGCGAGGTTTGTATCGATTAAATCATGAAGGAAAACCCGCCTTTCTTTTTAACACTAGTACTCCTAGTACATCGTACTTATCCTGTTTGGGTCTAGGCCTTGCATTGCCAAACCTTACACATTTTGCCAAGCTTGCCTAAAGTTTTCAAAATGAGAAGGAGGTACACTTGCGCACGACTATCGCGGCACTTGCACCCTCTGCAGTCGCTCCACCTGCCTTGGCAGTGCTTTGCACCCACCCTCACGATCGCTCCTGCGCCCGCAAACCCAACCAAGGGCGCACCCTCAACGACACGTGTTGTCGCATGTGAACAAACCAAACTCAGCCATCCTATCGGCGACACATAATTTTCGTTCATAGAGTATGTTTATCCAACGCATGTTGGGAGTATCCGTACAACCCGTGCGGTGGTGCATTGGGGAAGAAGAAGAGGTGAGGAAGAAGGAAAGAAGGGTTAGGAGGCGTGGGATATTCATCCAACCGCTTTGAAATGGTAGGCGACCCATGTCGAGGCGACTTGCATAACAAATATATGTTTTACACAGCAAAAGATCCATAAAAACAACAACATAAAGAAAAACTATCTTTGCTGCTCGCGGAAAGAGGCGGCCTCGTCGTCTTTGGCTGCCGGCGTGAACCACCCGTCGCTGCCGGCGTGTGTCTCCGCACCGTGGTTGTCCTCGGCCTCCGGCTACTCGTTCAAGCGGGCGTCTGGGCGCTTCTGCGCGAGACGAGCACAACCAGTTCAAGTCGAGGGCGTCGGTTCCGCTGCGGAGGCCTCGATGGCAGCGGCATCCAGCGCGCTCCGCGTCGAGTCGAGCCTCCGCCGCCCGATTCAAGTCCGGGGCGTCGGTTCCGCTGCAGGAGGCGTCGATGAGGCGGCATCCGTGCGCTCTGCGTCGAGTCGAGCCTCTGCCGCCCGGTTCAAGTCCGGGGCGTCGGTTCCGCTGCGGGAGGGCCTCGATGGCAGCGGCATCCGCGCTCCGCCTCAAGTTGAGCCTCCGCCGCCCGGTTCACATCCGACATCCGGTTCCGCTGCGGGAGAGCCTCGATGGCAGCGGCATCGCAGCGCTCCATGTCGAGTTGAGCCTCGCCTCCTGTCCTCCTTTAGTATCGCCATGTTGAACCGCTGGTCCGCTTTGCACCATGGGGACTTGGGACGGCCAACGAAGTCGGCGTCCATCGTCTCATAACCATCGGGGGCCTTCTGCGCGCGACCTCCGCCATGAACATTGGATCGGCTTCCTCCTCCTCGTAGCTTGGCTCCGGAGAACTTCGGGGATTGGCCCGCCACAAAGCGAGCAGGAGCGGAGTGCTGTGGTGCCGACCGCCCCGCGATTTCTGCTGCGGCGCTCGGCGTCGACATCTTGTAGTAAGTGATCTTGCGGCGCACCATGGCTTTCCGGCGAACTAGGGGCGCTTGATGCGGGCTAGGGATCGAAAGGTGGGGAATGGGCTGGAGATTTGGTGTGGTTTTAGGGCGTGGTTGGCGTAGGCGAGCAGCGAAAGGTTACGGTGTGAATAGTGGTTCGGTGATGACGGTCAATCGGTTTGACTGTACATCGCTCTTATCGCGTTCGCGTTGCAGCCCGGCATGCTGGACCCTCCGTCGCTCACCGAATGGAGCAGCGCGTCTTGCGTTTTCGCTTGTGGGACCCGCGGTTGAGAGCAAACCGGCGTCCCTCCCCTCCCGCCCGCGTCATTTATTATACCACCTCTCCCTCCGTTTTATGCGGAGTAAATAAAAACAGAGAATACTGGATGAGATCCGCGTGGCGAACCCATTGAGTAAGCGACATGCGGGGCCTAGCAAGCATAGGGTCCGCCCGATAAGTGACGAAAGGGAGGGTAAAGGCAGGGATACTATGTCGGAGGATCCACTTCCACTATACTACTTTGACCAAATGTTAGAGTAATAATATATGACATGCAACTTACACAAATGTTAGAGTAATAATATATGACATACAACTTACACAAAGCATACTGAGGTCTAATCGTTTTTGAGGCTAACTTTGACCAAATGTTAGAGTAATAATATATGACATGCAACTTACACAAAGCATACGGTCAAATTCGTATGTGAAAGGAGTTTCAATGATATAATTTTCACATTATACATATCATGTACTATTAATCTTGTCAATAGTCAAATTGGAAACCATCTCGAGCTACAAATCTAGGATGCGTCTGAATCTAACAATATTGATTGGGCGTTGTTGAATGTTGATACCTTTTGATCAAAGTAGATATACTTTGACTACACATAAAACTTATATATAAACTACTCTTTATATAGGATTGAGGGGAGTATATTATGCGTTCAAAATGAAAGCGAACATTGAATACCCTTCATATATGATTTGCGGATGCTATGATCACGGTTCAAAATTTTGAATCCGCCTTAGGTATCCGTGCCCCCCTTTCGTTCCTCTCGATTTCATCTTGGGGTCAGAGATCTATTGAAAGAGGACTAGGGTGGGTACATCGAATGATACTCGGCGGAATGTTCAAATGAGGCATGCGGGAGGATGGACTCATTTGGAGGGTGACATGATCGATGGAGAAAGGGTTGGAGAGGAATGAGAAATAAGCAAGCGCCACATGATTATACTTGAGCGGCTCAAATAAACAATAAGTTGTCTCGCTTGGCCTACATAGTGAAAGGACTAATGCACAGCGAACCTTGTCGCTTCGAATATGGCTGGGAAAACAGGAAGCAGACATGTAGGGCACACCCGTCGGAACGACGTAGCGCAGACTAGTCCAATGGAGGAGCAGGCCCACGACCTCCTCTCCACCGACAATCGTTCATGTGGGTCGTTGGGGCCAACAACGGGGCACAGCTCCAGCACCGCCTCTGGACACGGCGACCGCGGTGAGCGACACGCTCATATCGTCGCTAGACACGGTTGGTTTCAGTTTGCCGAGGGTGGCGTTAGTGTTGTGGCACGACCAACGATATGTTTTGTTTGTGCCCAAGGTTGCCCCATCAAAGCATTGGGTAGCCAAAATTTTGGTTGAGGTATTGGTTGCCCATGATTTGGCCGACATTGGCAAGAAAAATGAACTTGAGTTGGCTAGAGTTCATTGGCATGCCAAAGAAATGGCAACCATCCAACAAAGACCAATCTTTGGGTCATGACCAAAATTTGGTTGAGGTATTGTTTGCCCATGATTTGGCCGACATTGGCAAGAAAAATGAACTAGAACTGGCTAGAGTTCATTGGCATGCCAAAAAAAGCCAACCATCCATGTCGGATTTCGGGTTCCGGCATACCCTCTAGGTTCGAACAACTGGAGTGTGGCGTGGAGATCTCGCCCTCTACCTACACCCACCGTAAGCTAGGATCTAAAACTATCAAAGGAACAACACAAGAGACCACGAGTTTATACTGGTTAGGGCCACCATTGTGGTGTAACACCCCTACTCCGGTGTGTGGTGTGGTGGATTGCCTCTTGGGATGATGATGAATAATACAAGGAAGAACAGCCTCGCGAGAATGCATTCTTGGGTGGTGCGATGATTTGCTAGGGGAGTTGATCGCTCTCTCTCTGCTGATTCGGGATCTTTGGATCCTCTCTCTCTAAGATTTCTATGTTGGGTTCTCACGGTAGGAATGCGTCGACTGCAAATTAAAAATTCCTCCGCAGAACATCCAGGAACATGCTACGGGAGATGGATCACGATTCGTTACCACTAGGCCTTTGATGCCGTGCAATGAAGAGAGTTGGGGCAGCAGCGTCGCGTGGATCGTCTCTCCTCCTCGTTCGATCTCCCTCGGCGCTCGATCGTCCGATCCCGTCATCGAGTTAAATCGGAGGCGGCGCAAGTGCACCGCCTCTAACGGTATCCGCGCGTGCGGAGGAGGAGCGTCGTCTTGCGGCGGACTGCTAGGTCCGATCACCACGATCGGCGGCGGTGGAGGTGGCTATTACGCAACACATGCAAACCCTAGCCGCAATGCGGCGATCAACCGCTTGAGTGTGCCGCACCTCCACTTTATATAGGCGTCCGTCGCGGGCTCAACACTTGGGCCTCGCCACGGACCCTAAAGCAAAAGTCTATTCGGTCACGTTCCTAGTCGATTGGATCACATCCGACCGGTGTCTATGAACTGACCTCGTGGGTTCCTTCCCTTAAGCGTGCGACCCCTTAAGTTCAAGTCGGCTTGGTCACGTTCGGATCACCTCCGACATGCATGGTTGGTAGCGGCCTCTAGCAAGGCGTGCCGACCACCAAGAGACTATGAAGCTGGTTGGCGAACACAGCCAACGTGTCACACTGTTCCCTTTGCCTACGATATATGTTGCCGGGCTCAAAAGCGAGGCTGTCATCCTTGTGCTAGCCGACCTCTTTCGTTCGGTGATACCGACCCTTTATCCGGATTATCTCATAATCCTTGTCGCATAGCCATGCTGTTCTGGTCGAGATCACGACGGGCCCAGTATATCTCTCTGATCGGAGGGCAAATCCCATCTTGCTCGACCATGTCTCGCAGCATGGAATTGGACAAACCGAAACCTACCTTTGTAACTACCCGATCACGGAGTAGCGTTTGGTCGGCCCAAAGCAAGTCTGTCACCATCCAGTACATCGTCGGCTCAGGTCTTAGGACATAGAGCGTATGTTGTACTAGAGACTCACAGATGACATATCGCTGCGTCTCATAGTTGGGTCTGTCGACTCGGACCTTATCTCGACTCGGATCCGACTATGTCGAATCCGACCAGACCTTTCAAGTCCATATTATCCGGTTAGCATCCAATGCTCCATGGCTAGTGAGACCGAGCCATCGACCGTGTCATATGCTAGTCTAGTCGGCTCTTGGCGTCCACAGCCCTTTCGACTAGGGACCTTTTAGGACAGTCATCATACAATGCATAGTCCCACAAACAAGTCACGTACTTGCGATACACATCATTGATAATGTCCAAGGACTATCTTTATTCATAAACACATAGGAAATATCATCATACATGATTGCCTCTAGGGCATATCTCCAACAGTCTCCCACTTGCACTAGAGTCAATCAAATAGACATCAAATGCCCATAGCTCTAACGTGCCCCTCATGCTTGGGTTGTTGAGGCGGCTTAGTCAGCGGATCTGCAACATTTGCATCCGTGTGAATCTTGCATAACTCTACATCACCATTCTTTACGATCTTTCGTATCGGGTGATATTTCGGTCTATGTGCGACCTTGTGGTGATTCCTCGGCTCCTTGGCGTGCGATGGCACGAAATTATCACAATAAAGGTCAATGGTTTCACCTAGGCTGGGAAAATACCAAGATCATCCAGAAAATGCGGATCAAACACCTTCCTTTGCAGCTTCACAAGCCACAATGTATTAAACACGTGGTAGAATCGGCCACCATATCCTGCTTGGAACTCATCGATTGCCTTTGCTCCTCCGTTCGGGGCGTACGAATCGGACTGTGATCGACAATCATCTCTGTCGGTTTGGAAACTAGCATCGGCGTAACCCCTTCGACGTGAGCTCTTCCTCACCTCCATAAACTAGGAACATCTCTTTAGTCCTTTTCGGTACTTCAAAATAGTCTTTACCGCTGCCCGGTGACTCTCACAGGTTGGCCTGGTATCTACTTGTTAGGCTTATTGCAAAAGCAACATCAGGCCTTGTACATATCATAGCATACATGATGGATCCGATTGCAGAGGCATCTGAATCCTACTCATCCTGCTTCGCTCATCGGATGTCGAAGGACTACGAGTCTCGCTTAGCCTTATACCATGTGAGGCGGCAAGAACCCTTTCTTCGCCTCACTCATGTTGAACCGCTTCAACACTTTATCTATGTACGTGCTCGGCTTAAGCCGAGCAGCCTCCTCGATCTATCTCTATAGATCTTAATGCCTAAAATATATCTTGCCTCACCAAGGTCCTTCGCCAAAACTTGCCATTCAATGATCCCTTGACCGAGTTTAACATGAAACATCGTTTCCCGATCAGTAGTATGTCATCCACATACAAGATCAAAAACACTATCGAGCTCCCTTAACTTCTTGTATAAACAAGATTCCTCTTAGCTTTTGATGAAACGAGACCGTGGCGACCTCATCAAAATGAATGTTCCAACTCGAGATGCTTGCTTCAACCCATAAATGGATCTCTTGAGCTTGCATACCTTACTAGTGCTAGTCGGATCGACAAAACCCTCGGGCTGTATCATATACCGTCCTCGGTTAAATTTCCGTGAAGGAAAGCCGTTTTGACATCCATCGCCATATCTACGTGTCGAAATATGCAGCTATAGCTAGTATGATCCTCACCGATTTCAGCATCGCTACCGGCGAGTAAGTCTCGTCGTAGTCAATTCCTTGAACTTGTCCATAACCTTTAGCGACAAGCCGAGCTTTGTGGATCTGAACATTTCCATCCACATCGGTTTTCTTCTTAAAGACCCATTTGCAACCAATGGCGATTCGCCCGGTGGCGGATCAACCAAGTCGAGACTTGATTCTCATCCATGGACTTTAACTTTCGGATCTCATGGCCTCTAGCCATGCCTCGGAATCTGGGCTCACCATCGCTTCCGCATCTGGGCGGCTCGTCGCTTTCTAGCAACAATACATCGCGCACTCTGCGCAATCTTTCCGACCTCCGTGGTTCGGTGCCGCTTCCACTATGGGTTCCTTGGTGACTCGGTATGATTTCATCACCAGCCGAGCCGTCCCAGTGGTCCTCGAATTTCTTGAGTCGAACCGTCCTCCACTGGCCTCCCGTGAGAAACTCTTTCTCAAGGAAAACCCGTTCGAGCAACAAACACTTTGTTCTCTTCCGGTTGTAGAAGCTATATCCCAAGGTTTCCCTCGGATATCCACGAATATGCATTTATCCGACTTGGGTGTAAGCTTGTCGACATAAGTCGCTTGACAAATGCTTCACAACCCCAAATCTTTAGAAAAGACAAGCTGGGACTCTTCCGGTCCACATCTCATGTGGTGTCTTGTCTCTGATTTTGATGGTACCCTATTAAGTGTGAAAGCTGCGGTTTCTAGGCGTATCCCCAAAATGACAAGGTAAATCCGATTTGCTCATCATAAAGTCCTATTCCTCCGTTCGACCGCCGTTTCTCTGTGGCGTGCCGGAGGTGTGGTGAGTACTATACCTCGACTTTTGAGATGATCATCGAACTCTGGCTCATGTACTCACCTCCACGATCAGATCGCGAAGCTTTATAGTCTTGCCGAGCTGATTCTCAACCTCGTTCTGAAACTCTTTGAACTTTTCAAAGTCTCCGACTTGTGCCTCATCAAATAGATATATCCATATCTACTCAAGTCGTCGGTAAAAGTCACGAATCTTGATAGCCACCTCTGGCGGTTGTGCTCATTGGACCACACATCATTGTGTATAAGCTCCAATAGCTCGGATGCCCTCTCGCAACTCTTTGCGAAAGGAGACTTAGTCATCTTGCCGAGCAAGCATGATTCACATGTCTCGAGCGACCGAAGTCGGACGAAGTTAGGAGCCCATCATCATGGAGCTTCTTCATGCGTTTCGGACTAATGTGTCCAAGCGGCAATGCAGTATGTGGTTTATCTCATTAGGCTTATGCCTCTTGACATTCACGTTATAGACGGTTCTGTTCTAGATTCAATATAAATAGCCCATCAACAATGGGTGCATAGCCGTGGAACATACCATTCAAAAATATCGAACAACCATTGTCCTTTAAATTGAATTCATAACCCGACTCATCAAACATGAGGCGAAATAATGTTCGACTAAGTGCAGGAATGTAATAACAATTATTCAATTCCATAATGAATCCGGAAGGAAGCTGGAGCTGCATCGTGCCGACCTCCAGCGCAGCAACTCTTGCTTTGTTGCCGACCACGATGTCAATCTCCCCTTGTGCCACGCCTAGTTCTTACCAGCCCCTGCATCGAGTTGCAAATATGAACAACCGATCCGGTATCAAATACCCAAGAGCTACTAGGTATGTCAGCAAGGTAAATGTCTATAACATATGCAACAAGTGTACCTTTGCACGAAGAAGCATTTCCGGCCTTCTTGCCATGCTCGCAAGCCACTTGCTACAGTTTCTCTTCCGGTGACCGGTCTCCTTGCGGTGAAAGCAAAGCGGTCTTGAGTCCGGTCCAGACTTGGTATGGCGGCGGAGGTTACCGTCTCCGTGCCCTTTGCCTTAGCCTTTTCTTGGACCAACTCTTCTTGAACTTAGCGATTTCTGCACCATCAACACTTGATCGTGCCTTTCTTAATATCTGCTCTGCCACCTTGAGCATCCCATGCAATTCAGTGAGCTTCTTATCCATGCCATGCATATGATAGTTCGAGATGAGCGTCCCATAGCTGGGCGGAAGAGAACCGAGAACAGCATCGATGCCAGCTCATCCAAGGCGGGAAGCCCAAGCGATCCAAAGCTTGCACATATCCGATCATCTTGATCACATGTGGGCTCGATGGATCACCTTCCTTCAGCTTGCAATCCATCAAGGATGCGTGAAGCGTTGAACCTTTTGGTCCTAGCCTGTGTCTGAAACATGCTCTTGAGACTCTCGATCATATCGTAAGCCTCAACATTTTCGAAATGCTGTTGCAAATCGGGCTCCATACAAGCCAGCATCAGACAGCTGATCTCCGTTGATTCATCAACGAGTTTCTGGTAGGCATTCTTAGCTGTGGCACTAGCATTATCGGCAGGTTCCTCTGGAAGTGGATCCTCTAGAACATGTTCCTTTTTATCGTGCTTGAGAACAATTCTCAAATTTCTATACCAGGTGGTAAAGTTTGTTCCATTCAGTTTATCCTTTTCCAGAATTGATTTCAATGCAAAGTTGGGTTGAGCAGGTGGTGCCATTGATCTACAACGGAAAATATGCAATCACTAAGCAATGTGTTTATGTAGAGTAATTCTAGCCTAACAGAAATACTCCCTTGAAGTCAGCATCCTCCATAAACTCTCATTGATTCAGGATCCGACTAGCGCATGCGACTAGTGAGCTTTAGCATCACTGCTAGCCAACATACCTATCCGGTAAGAAACTCCTTGCTAATCGTATCTCTATACGACTCCTGTCGATCGGGAAGGTATCTCATACCCCGGCTCCCAACCTTCTTTGCCACAAGGCCCAAAACCGTTTGATAGCCTTGTCAAGTTAACTTTGATGCAGTGCATGTCCGTGTCCGACCACGAACCCTTGATTCAAGGACACCCAGCAGCACCCCAATTTTATGAGCCCACTACTAGGCGTACTTGGCGTGCGAAGGTGCAACATCGGGGATGGCAATTAAGCTTGATATTCATGAGGATCATTCTATCATTTTAACATGCATAGAAACAAAGAAGCATAACAATCACAAATATAACACATATTGTGAAATAGTATGGCTCCTTCATGGGCGTTCTTCGGTCGGCTCCGACTCCGATGACCATCTCTGAACTCCATCTTGTTTGTCACGCCGGGGCGCCAAGCCACCAACCTGATCTCTATTATCCAACTACTACAACTAGTAATGAATTTACATAGAGTCACAAATCGACCGCAGGTGGTTATACATTATAATGACAGCACTTTGGCTCACGCGGTGACAAACATGACCGCGAGCCACGTATAAATTACACACATGCATCACATACACAGGCCATACTATTCATCAAACCTGCAAAACAAAGTTATGCATAGAATCGCATTCTACGGTTTGTGTGTGAATCGAAATACTGCGGTGCTACGCACGGCGGACCCGCTAGCGGTTAGCTGGCGGTTTTGAAATCACAGATCACATCGAACTCCGATCACGCGAATTCTCGATCGATCGATCTTATCGATCATCGCGAATCGATTCGGTTCGTTTCACTATTAACCCGATGGCGGATGACCGACCGGTAGGGTAGATCGTGTCACGACCTCGCCGATCGATTCTGAAAACATAGCCTCAACGATCCCCATGTGCGATTGATCACATCAACCATGCACATAGCCGATCTCTTCAAGGACAACAGATCTCATCGCCGCCTCCACATATCTAATATGCATACGATCTGAATCCAAATCCTATAAGAGAGGCTCACGATACCCTTTGTTGGGTTCTCTGGTGGAGTGCGTCGATTGCAAATTAAAAATTCCTCGCGCGAACATCCGGGAACATGCTACGGAGATGGATCACGGTTCGTTACCACTAAAGGCAGCGATGCCGTGCAGCGGAAGAAGAGTTGGGGCAGCGGCGTCCGCGTGGATCGTCTCCTCCTCGTTCGATCTCCCTCGGCTTCGGTCGTCCGATCCCGTCTGAGTTCGCGGGCGGCGCAAGTGCACCGCCTCTAACGGTATCCGCGCGTGCGGGAGGAACGTCGTCTGCGGCGGACTGCTAGGTCCGATCACACGATCGGCGGCGAGTGGGGTGGCTATTCGCAACACATGCAAACCCTAGCACCGCAACACCGGCGATCAACCGCTGAGTGTGCCGCACCTCCACTTTATATAGGCGTCCGTCGCGGGCTCAACACTTGGGCCTCGCACGGACCCTAAAGCCCAAAGTCTATTCGGTCCGTTCCTAGTGCATTCGGATCACATCCGACCGGTGTCCTGACGTTCCTTCCCTTAAGCCTTGCGACCCCTTAGGTTCAAGTCGGCTTGGTCACAGTTCGGATCACCTCCGACATACGCGGTTGGTAGCGGCCTCTAGCAAGGCGTGCCGACCACCAAGCAGACTATGAAGCTGGTTAAGCGAACATGTACAACGTGTCACACTTCATTCCCTTTGCGCGCGATATATATTTGCCGGGCTCAAGGAGAAGCTGTCATCCTTGTGCTAGCCCGACCTCTTTCTCGTTCGTGATACCGACCACAATCCGGATTATCTCATAATCCTTGTCGCATAGCCATGCTGTTCTGGTCGAGATCACCACGAGGGCCCAGTATATCTCTCGACCGGAGGGCAAATCCCATCTTGCTCGACCATGTCTCGCAGCATGGGATTGGACAAACCGAAACCTACCTTTGTAACTAACCGATCCACGGAGTAGCGTTTGGTCGGCCCAAAGCAAGTCTGTCACCATCCAGTACATCGTCGGCTCAGGTCTTAGGACATAGAGCGTATGTTGTACTAGAGACTCACAGATGACATATCGCTCGTCTCATAGTTGGGTGTGTCCGACTCGGACCTTATCTCGACTTCGGATCCGACTATGTCGAATCCGACCAGACCTTCAAGTCCATATTATCCGGTTAGCATCCAATGCTCCATGGCTAGTGAGACCGAGCCATCGACCGTGTCATATGCTAGTCTAGTCGGCTGCGCATCCACACAGCCCTTTCGACTAGGGACCTTTTAGGAGAGTCATCATACAATGCATAGTCCCACAAACAAGTCACGTACTTGCTGATACACATCATTGATAATGTCCAAGGACTATCTTTATTCATAAACACATAGGAAATATCATCATACATGATTGCCTCTAGGGCATATCTCCAACATTCTAGATACCTCTACCCTGTGGGTGGCTAGTCCTATTTATAGGCAGAGGCCCTGGGCCTCTTCCCAAATATTGAGCGGGAAGGGCGCCAACAATTGGCCATTTGAAGGGAACATCTAGTACACTTATCATGACTAAAGTTGGTCCTCACTTTGTCAAAACTCTCGGTGGTGGCCGGCTTGGGCTCCACGATGACTTCCTTCCTGCCGTTGCGATGGTCTTGGTCTTGTTGCACGAAGCGGATGCCTTTGCTTGATACTCTTGCCTGCACTTGCCCTTTGCACCAAAGAGGAAGGAGGACCTTCTGGCAGGCTGGCGCCCGCTGGCGCCCTTAGTGCGTCATGGCTTGCGTCATGGGCACCTCGTGAGTACCCGCCTTGATCTCTCTCCGCCTCCTCGCGAGCCCGACTGGCGAGGCCGTGCACGAGAAGCTTCACGTAAATCCGCCCAGCAATCTGGCCCCTCGCGAGGTCTTGAGCTTGTCTTGATGAAGATGGGCCATCTGGGCCACCCCTTGAACCCGTCGTCGCAAGCGCGAGCTGACCGAAATCTGGGACCCCGTTCCCAGAATGCCGGCAGTAGCCCAGGCCCAAAGGCGCGCCCGGACTTGGCTGACGAGGCGAAGGCGAAAGGGCAGTCTGGCGCCAAGGGCCCCTAACAACTATGACCTTAGGCGCCCCGTGGAAGTTGGTTGGGCGTGGGCGCCTAAGCAAGCTGGCGAATCGACAAAAAAGCGGCGTCTGTCTGGGCTTTGCTTCCCTAGTCTCCTCTGGTCATTGCCAGATCCCTTTCTTGCGCCTTTCCTTCTGCCTCGAGATCTCGGATCTACTTGACCGCATGCCCTAGCAAGGCATGGCACCTCGCCAGACCCCGGCCAGAGCTTGGTACTCAGCCGCCTTGGACTCGCCGAATGTGTTGGAGGAGGGCCTTGCCGGAGTGCGCCGGATGGTGGCGGCGCAAGGCATCGGCAGGCGAGGTGTTCAAGGCTAGCTCCGCCCTTCCGAGGCCAAGGGAGCACCTTCTATCCGCTCTTCGTGAGCGCCATTGCTGCCGGTCTGGTGCCTCCCTTTTCTGAGTTCTTCTTCTCTGTCCTCCGCCATTACAAACTGCAAGCTCTGCACCTCCACCCCAACTCTGTTCTTCTTCTGGCGATCTTCGCCTACTATTGTGAGGCTCACGTCGGGGTGTAGCCCTCAGTGGCCTTTGCTTTCGCCCTACTTCTCCCTCCGGACCTCGCGGTCCCATCTCGCGTCTTGTGAGCTTTGTCGCGTATGGCAGCTCAACGCCATCTGAAGCCGGGAAGAGGATTGAGGGCTTCAAGAGCAAGTGGATCATGGTAGATCTTTGGCGCATCCACCCTCGGCTGATTCTGCCCACGGGCACCCCGACCTCCGGCGATTGGTCTCGCGCTGAACTTCGTGGATCCCTTGTGGCCGGTCTTTGGAGAATATGGGCCCGGATCTATGGCGAGCAACATGGCTGCTGGGCGAAGCTGACTAGTCGTCGCTCACGAGGAAGTTCCTTGAGCATCGGGTGGCCCCTCCTCCCGATTACTACGCTTCAGCTATGGAGGCCCTTGAGCCCCACAGTCTTGGCCGAGCGAAGATCTGCGCGGTCCTCAAATCTTTGGTCGGGGAGGCGTGGCGAGGCTGGGCGCTCTGTGCCCCTGTTCGCCGAGATGATTGCGGCGGCGGGATCCATGCACTGTCTTCAATGGGGGCAGGCCCGTTCTGCGGAGTTCTCGAGACCAGCGGCCTGGCGGCAGTGAGCGTGTCCTCCGGCGACTCCAGCGAAGAGGAGGAAGAAGAGGGAGAGCGGGGCTGACTCGAGGCGACCGATGGGGAGTCGAGCGCCCTCCCGGCGTGGGTCGCGCTCTCCGCCTCTTGTCGAGCAACGGCAGCGAGGATGGCGGCAGCGGTGGCGAGCTTGCCCCGATCGAAAAAGGGCAGGACAGGCTGCTCCCAGGGTCTGCCACGGCTCCGAGGCAATCCATGAGCGTGCCTCCTGCTCACGGGCCTCTTGAGGCTGATCCTGCAGCCGGCTCTCGGGCTTCAAGTATGGCGGAGGTTGCTCGAGCTTCATGACGATGACCCGATAAGTGCTTGATTCTTGTTTTATTCCTTGCTTTGTCGTTGAGGCTTGATGTCTGTATCTCTTGGCTAGGCTGGCGCTGCTGTGAAGGCTGAAGGGAGCTCTGAGGCTCTGTGCAGGGCAGCGCCTCTGCCCTTGAAGGAGGCGGCGACAAGACACGGGCCTCTCCTGCCGGTCATCCTCGCAGGGCTGGCCGGAGCTGGCTGGGGCGAGCTCAGCCCCCATGGCCCAAGCGACTCCTGAGGTATCCTTGCCTGGTGCCACCACCACAGCTGTTGGGGTGCAGCAAGTCCCACCTCAGGATACTATGGTTATGCTGCCGTCCTCTCCTCCTACTCCACCAACTCTGTCTCTCCGACTCCTCCCCTTGTCTGGATCGTCTTCTTTGCTGAATTGGACCCGGCTGGAAAGATCTTACAGGCGCCGACCCTCGCTTTGGTGGCGGGGCTTGTAGTGGCCTCTGGCTGGATTCGCTCGGCCAGCCGATTCGGCGGCTGGTTCAGGCCTCGGCTGACTTCTGCGAGGAGAAGCAAGGCCGTCCTTAGGGTGAAGGCTGCTCGCGGCCGCCTTGGGGAGGTACCCGATGTCGAGAGTCGCTGCAAAGCGGCTGGAAGCGAGCTGCGGGGCCTGCGGGACCAACTTGCCAAGGAGGCCCGCATTCGCCAAGAAGAAGGAGGAAGACATGAAGGCTTGCGGCGGCCGTCAGGACGGGGCGCCAAGCTTAATAGGTGCCGTGACCGCTGGAGTCTTATTTGGAGCAGGAGTTGGAGGCGAAGAAGGTCGAGCTAGGCGGCAAGCGCGGGTTCTTGCCGAGGACGCGAGGCCTTCCACGGAGATGGAGGTGAAGGCTGCGCACCTTGCGAGAGTCGCTTCGACAGCGGCTGGAAAGCCCGCTGGCGGCGCCGAGCGGCCCCGCCAAGCTGCTTCCCTTCTGATCCAGCGCTCTTGAAGATGTCACCTTGGCCTTGGCCCTACGGCTGAGGCGGCGCGTGATATCTTGTCTTCTGCAGTGGCGGGTCCTTACCCGTCTACCTTAGCGATCCCGGCGTCGACCTCGACGACTGTTGGAGCCAGCGGCGGCGAGCTTGCCGCTGCGGCTTCTTTGAGGCCGTGAAGGTCGGCGGAGGCTCTGCTGTCAGTTCGACCCTTGACACCAAGCGAGCGGCGCTGCGGTCTGAGCTTCACGAAGCGAACCCGCTCGGCGCAGCTCCGTCGTCGACAAGTGACTCCGTTGTGGCTCTGATACGCTTCACGCAACATCGTCATGCCTCGGGGGCGTTTAAACTTGCGTTTGGTGTTGTGATAACAGTTATGGACTGTAATGTTTGCTTTTAAATTCCTTGAGATTTGCGCTTTTCCTTCCTACTTTCTTATGTTCTCTGGCCGTGAGCCGGCCCGTGCATACCTCGGCCGCCGTTAGCCCGACCGGAAACCGGGGCGGGACCAAGGAGTGAGGGCTCGTGACAAGTTAGGCTCTGAGTCGCGATGCTCGGGAGTCCCCCTTAATGCCGAACAGCAAGTAGGGAGGTGAGATGTGGGTGAATCTACCATTCTCGTCTGAAGAGCCCAGCCCAGCGCTTACCTCAACGCCGTTAGCCTTCGGAACTAAGGAGTGAGGGTTACGTGACAAGTTAGGCTCTGAGTCGCGATGCTCGAGGAGTCCCCTTAGCGCCTGAACAGCAAGTAGGGAGGTGAGATGTGTGGGTGAATCTACCATTCTCGTCTGCGAGCCCGGCCCAGCGCATACCTCAACCGCCGTTAGCCTTTGGAACTAAGGTGAGAGGCTCGTGACCAGATTAGGCTCTGATCGCGATGCTCGAGTCCCCTTGACACTCAAACAGCCTTCGTACCTTGGCTCCGCTCGGGAGAGGCGTCACGTGAACCAGGCCGAGGGGCTGGCTGGAGTGGCGTCACGTCTGGCGTGACCTGGGCGTAGCCCGTGCCCAACCCCTCGCGCGGCACTCCAGGAGGCGTTGAGATGAGGCCGGACACTGAGCTCTGGGCTCCACAGGGGTTGATGCGGCGGGGGCCACCCTCGAGTTGTTTATCCTGCTTAGACATAAGCGCTTCCGTATGTGTGCGGGCATAGCCGCTCCTCGGCGGTGTCGTTAGTGCAGGCATGGTGCTTCCAGCAGTGCGTGGGAGGGGCTCCCCTCCGGGAGAGCCCCAGGCGTGTACAGCCCATACGACACGTGGCTGTGCGGTAGGGCTGACGAGGTGTATCTGGGCACCCATGAGCCAGCGTGGGACTCACGGGCCCTACCTCAAAGGCGGAGTTGCGCTTTGTGCTGAGCCTTAACTTGTGATGTGTTCACTGCAAATTTGGTTAGATGCCGGCGCTCGTCCTCGGGTCACAGCCCTCGGCGGGTCTCGGCCGTCGCTGGTATGCGGTCGCGATGCGTGGACAAGGCAGGAAGGTGAGGCTGGAGAGCGGTAGGAGCAATGGTCGCGATGCTGGTACCCCTTTAGCGTGCAAGCGGCCGACATGAAGGAAGAAGGGTGCGTGGGCGGGCATCAAATAACAATCATGATGGGTGAGCATGACCGAAATAAGCATAAAGAGGGTACATGCCGCTGGAGTGCAGCCCGGCGACTTGGGGATGATGCAGCCAGGCGCCCCCAACAAAGTAAGCTAGGAACATGAAGTAAAATGGATACCGCCACGAGGGGCGGACCCAGCGGCACAGGGAATGATGCATCCACTGAGGCGCTCCAGCTGGAAATGAAACTTGAAGGATGTCACGATAGCGTTGAAGGCGAAGGGGTGTTGAAGTATGGCGGACGCCGTGGGCTGCGGGCCGATCTTCCACGAGCCCCAGGCCGGGGAGCCTCGGGAGGCTCGGGAGGCTAGTGGCTCCTCGTGGACCATCTCCATCTCCGCCAGGACTGGAGCGCTGGCCTCTTAAGCCTCAGGATGCTCCTCATGGCTGAGTGCGTGGAGGCGCGTTCGGCATGCCATAAGGCATCGAGCGTAGCACGTGGGGTGGACCGCCATGGCGCCCTACAGCGTGAGGGCGAGAAGCGCTCTGAGGCGGCTCGGTTGAGCCCTAGGATGTCGTCAGGGCGCGCAGCCCACCATCCTCGCTGGATGGGGAGCTCGGCGGAGTGGCGGCGGCTGCCACTCATGACTCTTGACTCCTGCAACTCCTGCGTGATCGGCCAGCGAACTCCGAGGTTTGGCCCTCCTTGCCTTGCTCCTTCACGAGAAGCGTGCTGAAGCACGCCTCCAAGTGGTGCCCAGCGCCTCCCTCGTGACCTTAGCAAGGTCGGTGGCCCTCAGGAGAGGCCCCGAGCCTTGCTTGAGGAGGTGCAGGCGCGTCTTCCTATGTGTGAAGGGGTGCCCCTGAATGGCAGCGGACCACAGAGGGCCTGCCTCTGAGAGTCGGGCTGGCGATGTCTTCTTCTTCTTGGGGCGGTCTCGGGGCCTCCGCTCCTATGATCTGGGTCTTCAAGTGATCACGGCTTGAAGGCTCGCTCGGGGAGCCTGCTGTCTCTCTCTTCACAAGGCACGTGATGACTCCGCCGCTTCTGGCATCTTGAGGGCGTTATGGCCGTGATGAGTCCGGCCATGAACTTGGCGAGCTGGGTACCGAGGATGGCATTGTATGGCGGCGAATGAGGCGACATCGAAGTCGATGAGCTCGGTGCGGTAGTTGTCTCGCCCCGAAGGTGACGAGGCGGACCTGCGATCGGAACCGAGCCATCGGTGACTCGGAGAAAAGCTTGGTTAGCTGAAGCTGATTGTAAGGCACTTGGAGATTGTTGAATGTCTCTCTGGACGGGACATTGAGCCCTGCTCCGCCATCGATGAGGTCTGGTGACTTGCGTTCGCGATGATTGGGGAACAAAGCATTGGGAGGACTCCGGCTGTGGCGTGCACTTGGCTGATCGGCTGAGCTGAGCGTGATGGCGCGCGCTGACCACGAGGAGGCGTGGCCGAGCTGGGGAGGACTGCATTCACCGGCGAACTGCTTGAAGATCGTTGAGAGGCTGGCGGCAGGCTCCGCCCGAGGATGCAAGCGATGGCGGCTCCTAAAGCCCCAGCCCTCTCGTCGATGATGGTCCTCGTTTCTCCTTGGCTGCGGCGGCGAGAGGAGGTGTCCGCGTTTCCTTGCAGGCGATCCTCATGAGCTGATCCCTCGGTCTCCCTCGCGAGGCTGATCCTGGCGATCCTCGCGAGGTCGGTCGCGCCACCCTTGGCGAGGCCACGGTCTTCCTAAGCGTCTGCGTTCCTTCCTCCTCCTCGGTCGTAGCCTCGATCGTTGCGGTCGGGCGTCGGCCGATCCTCCCTTCTCGCTGGCTCGGAGCTCTTGACATTCGTTGGTGTTGTGGGTGTGGAGGTGCGTGGTACACCACAGTCTTGCTGCCCTTGGAAGGCTCGGGCTGATCTACTGCCCGCTTGGTGTCTGGTTACGCGCGAGCACGGCAGCCCCTTGCGCTTCACGTCCTTGGCCTTGGATTTTTTCTCTTACGGGTGCGGTGGCAGCCGAGGAGGAAAAGCGCCCTTCCTCAGCCCTAAGCGCGCTTGGTCGCCAAGTTGAACAGCTCCATGAAAGTGCACAGATCTTCATGCATCGCTGACTCCTCCTTCATCATGGCGTCACGCACCCGTCGGAGAAGGCTGAGATGATGGCCTCCTCGGTCACCTTAGGAATCTTGAGGTGTGCGTTGTCGAGCGCTGGATGTACTTCTGCAAGGTCTCCCACAGTTCTTTGCTTGATCGCGGCGCATGTCGCTCACGGCGAGAGGCGATCACGAGTACCTTGGAAGTTGGCGATGAAGCGGGTGCGCATCTCGTCCCAGGAGGAGATCATGCCAGGAGCTAGGTTCAGGAGCGAGGTGTGGGCTCCGTCCTTGAGTGCCATGGGAAACCAGTTCACCATGACCTTCTCGACCCCGTTGGCGGCTTCGATGCCCAGCTCTTAGAGCTGAAGGAACTCAGCAGAAGTCGGCCATGTAAATCGTTGCAAGGAGGCAGGTCTGGCTTGAACTTGCCGGGCCCGCGTGACGCTGCGCCTTCGGTGGTGAAAACACGGCAACTGCTTTGTGGCCGCGAGGCCTTTGGTGATGAAGAGCCTGGTCTTGCGGGTCCCCATGCGCTGCAGGCTGGGAGCAGCGGGGTCTTGGCATCTTTGGAGCAGGAGGTGGTCGTGGCGAGCGGTCGGGGAGCACTGGGCTGCTTCTTGAGGCGAGGACCTCTTGACAGCTCTGCTCTTGCTGCTTGTGGCTGGCGGCTGGGGAGTGGGTTCCGCCCGAGGCCCGCAGCGCTTTGGGGCAGGCGCCTTCTTGAGGGAGGCGATTGGGCGCCCCGGAGCTTCATCGCCAGCGCAGAGGCGAGGCGCGATGCAGCGAAGGGCGGCGTGGGGAGCCCCCTGCGGCGTGGGCGAGCTCTATGGCGGTCGAGCCACTCTTCGTAGATGTAAATCGGCGAGGCGGTAGCGCGGGGAGATCGTTGCGCGATGAGTGCAGCTCGAGCCTCCATGGCCGCGAAGCGCGTGGGGCGAAAGAACCAGCGAGGCGAGTGAGAAGCAGCGGTCGGCCATCTCGCCTCACAGACGGATCTTTGAGACTATGCTTGCAGCTCATTGCCCGCCGGGCGGTGGCGGCGTTAACGCGACGGCGAGGAGCGGTGGGGCGGCGGCGCCGGCGAGGCCATCTGGCGGCAGCGGAAGCGAAGCGGCTCAACGCTTGGCGGCGGGCCCGGCGGCGTCGACATGGGGCGGTGGATGGCAAAGAACAAAGCGGCGGAAGGCAATTCGGCGCACCCCTACTGGCGCGCCAAATGTCGGTTCGGGTTCGGCGAGACCCTCTAGGTTCGAAACTGGGAGTGCGTGCGGAGATCTCGCCCTCTACCTACCTGCACCCCACCGCCACGCTAGGATCTAAAACTATCAAAGGAACAACACAAGAGACACAGGGTTTATACTGGTTCGGGCCACCATTGTGGTGTAACACCCTACTCCAGTGTGTGGTGTGGTGGATTGCCTCTTGGGCTGATGATGAACAATACAAGGAAGAACAGCCTTGCGAGGGTCTATTCTTGGTTGGTGCAATGAACTGCTAGGGGGAGTTCAGTCGCTCTCTCTCTCTGCTGATTCAGGATGCCGGATCCCTCTCTCTCTAAGATTTCTAGATACCTCTACCCTGTGGGTGGCTAGTCCTATTTATAGGCAGAGGCCCTGGGCCTCTTCCCAAATATTGAATGGGAAGGGCGCCAACAATTGGCCATTTTGAATGGGAACATCTAGTACACTTATCTGACTAAAGTTGGTCCTACTTTGTCGAAGGCTCTGGTGGTGGCGCGGTTTGGGCTCCACGATGACTTCCTTCCTGCCGTTCTGACGGTCTTGGTCTTGTTGCACGAAGCAGATGCCTTTGCTTGATACTCTTACTGCGCTTGCTCCCTTTGCACCAAAGAGGAAAGGAGGACCTTTGCTTGTGGCTGGCGTATTGTCGGTTTGGGTTCAGGGAGACCCTCTAGGATTCGAACAACTGGGGTGTTGCGGAGATCTCGCCCTCTACCTACCTGCACCTGCCGCCTCGCTAGGATCTAAGCTATGAAAGAACAACCCAAGAGACAGGGGTTTATACTAGTTCGGGCCACCAATGTGGTGTAATACCCTACTCTAGTTTGTGGTGTGGTGGATTGCCTCTTGGGCTGATGATGAACAACACAAGGAAGAACAGCCTCGCGAGATGCATTCTTGGCTGGTATGATGAACTACTAGGGGAGTTCAGTATCTCTCTCTCTCTCTCTCTCTCTCTCTCTCTCTCTCTCTCTCTCTCTCTTTCTATGTGATCTCCAAGATTTCTAGATGCCTCTACCCTGTGGGTGGCTAGTCCCTATTGTAGGGAAGGGCCTTGGGCCTCTTCCCAAAATATTAGTGGGAAGAGCGCCAACAATTGGCCATTTGAAGAGACATCTAGTACACTTATCACACTAAAGTTGGTCCTTGCTGTCAAAGGCTCTGTTGGTGACGCCGGCTTAGGCTCCACGATGACTTTCATCCTGCCGTTGCGACGGTCTTGGTCTTGTTGCACCGAAACGGATGCCTTTGCTTGATACTCTTGCCTGCGCTTGCTTCCTTTGCACCAAAGAGGAAAGGAGGACACTGCGCGGGGTGGCGCCCGCCTAGCGCCCTTGGTCGTCATGGCTTGTGTCATGGGCACCTCATGAGGTACCCCGCCTTGATCTCTCTGCCTCCTCGCGAGCTAGCCTGGCGAGGCCGTGCCCGAGGAAGCTCCCTGTCATCCGCCCCACGGGGCTTGGCCCCTCGCGAGGGTCTTGAGCTTGTGTTGTTGAAGATGGGCCGTGCTGGGCCACCCCTTGAGCCACGCCGCAGGCGCAGGCGAGGCAAGTGCAGGTCTTGCCGTTCCCGAGCGCCCGGCAGTGCCCATGGGCCCAAAGCGCGCCGGACTTGGTGAGCAAGAAGCGAAGGGCAAGTCACGAATCACCATGAGCCCCTAACAGCCTGCGGCCTTAGGCGCCAGCGTGGCGGTTGATTGGGCGTGTCGGCTCCGCTCCCCATGGCGCCTCGGCCACGCGGACTGACAAGTCCCTGCATGCAGCGGAGTCATGATTACATGATCATGGAGGCGTGGTTGGCCTCCTCACGGCTATTAATGCAGGGGCGCCTGCCCTTCCATTCCATCTCTTCTTGCTTCTCCTTCTACTTCAAGGCTCCGCCAAGAGGTTCTCGGCGCGGAGAAAGGAAGGCCCGCCAGGTGGGCTGACTCTCCCCATGGCAGCGGTCGAGGCCGTCTCCATAAACACCACATGGCTCCCATGGTGGCTCCTCGCGGCCGTGGAGGTGATCTCCCATGTGATGGCAGGCGGCGAGCCCTTCTTTGAGGGCGCGCTATGGCGTGACCCCCTAGGCCATGCTTCCACTCGGCGGAGAGTCTGCGGAGTTAGTTGTGTGGTCGTGAGCCAACCGGCACCAGCTCGGCTTCCTCGCTTCACTGCTAGGTGAGCTTCCGGCTGGTGCCCAGGCGGCCTCGGCTTCGGCGGATGGTTGCTGCAGCCGGGCCTCCTGGGCCGGCTGGAGGTCTCTGCAGCGGGGAGCCTGGCCGACCAGCGGGTGGCAAGCGTTTGCCAGCGCTGCGTGGTGCTGGCGGCGGTGCACCTGCACTTCAAGTTCGGCGATGATGCCACCCTCGTGAGGGTGTTGGGGAAAGATGGTTGCAGCGTTGGATGCTGCCACGAGAGCGGCGACGCGGCCGTGGCTCCAGCCGGCGGACGATGAAGAGCGGCGGCAGCGGCGTGGTCAGCGGCGCTCGGGGTTCATCGAGCCGGCGGCTCTTCTTGTGGCAGGCGCCTCCTCCGGGTGGTGGCGCGATCAGCCTCCAGCTGCGCGCCACTGGAGGGAGATAAGCAGGTCTGCCCGCCGTCGCGCCTCGGTGAGCCGAGATGGAGTCCGCTGAGCTCGGGAGGCAGTTCGAGTCTCCCCACGAGTTGGTGTCGGCGATCGCGCTGCTTTGTTCTTTTACTTTTCTGCGCCAAAGAGGCGGTAGTGTAGGGCCCAGTGTGTACTTGGACTATTGTTGTTAAGTGTCGTACTGCTTCCGCTATTTTGGTATTGTGCCTTTGTGCATGCGCTGCTGGCGTAGAAATCACTTAGCTCGGGGCTGTCGTGACCTTTGCTTCCGAGGCGAGGCCTCGTCAGATGCTTCAAGTCCTGCGAGGTTAGTGCGGAGAGGTAGCTCCCGGCCTCGGCTGTGGGGCGGCAGACCCAGGTCTGTGTTAGTGTCGCGGTGCCCGTGGGGCGCAATTTGGAGGTGCTCTGTAGTGGACCGGGTGGGGAAGCCTCGAGCGATAAGGGCAGAAAACACTCGCGAGGTGCCGCGTTGCTCCCTGCGAGACTTGGCGAGAGAAATCGAGGAGGAGGCGAAAAAGGCAAAGAGTCACAAGCCAAAGACGGCAACAACTTCAATAAAACCTCGAATGGGGATGAACAAGCCAACTGCATAAGGCAAATGAGAAAAGCCGCGTCCGTCACCTAATCTAGTCTTCGACGTCTTCTCACTAGCGCGGAACTAAGTGCTTCCACTAGGCGGGGGAGGGAGCCCCAGGGCCTGAGGCCGGCACTCCTGAGACTCCGGGGTGTGTACAGTCCCAACTCATTATTACGTGAGAGTGTCACGGGCGGCGAGCTTCACAGGCATTGGCCTTCTTCACAGGCCCCGGGCCTTTCTCAGAAAGATAAACTTCACAGGCATTTGCCTTCTTCACAGGCACCGGGCCTTTTCCAAAGCGCGTCAGCTTCACAGGCTCTGGGCCTTTTCCAGAAAGTAACTACTTCACAGGCATTCGCCTTCTTCACAGGCACTGGGCCTTTTCCAAAACGCGACAGCTTCACAGGCGTTCGCCTTCTTCGCAGGCACCGGGCCTTTTCCAAAACGCGACAGCTTCACAGGCGTTCGCCTTCTTCACAGCTCTGGGCCTTTTTAGGGGTACAACCGCCGGAGGTGCTGGATGTTCCACGCGTGCAGGCCGGGCTCCCGTGCCGGAGTCTCAAGCGCGCGGGCGGGCCTAGAAACATGAACAACCTTGAACGGGCCCTCCCACATGGGATATAGCTTATGCAGCCCCTCCATGAAGAACCCGCTGAGCACGAGGTCCCCTACCTCGAGAGTCTGGGGCGGATGTGGCGGCGATGGTATCGCCATGGCGCTTTGTTGGTATCTTGCCGCTCGTGGCCTTCCCGGCAACGCTCCTCCCCAGCCACGAGGTCCATCCCCGCATGGCGTCATGCTGCGCCTTGTCAAGCGCCGGGACCCGTGCGGGCGGCGTCGACCTCGTGAGGAGGACTGCTTCAACTCCATAGACCAGGGAAGAATGGGGTCTCGCCGATCGGCAGTCGCGGTTGTCGCGGATGGACCTGTCTGGACTAAAGCTCATCGTACCAACCTTTTCCGCAGGCCTCCAACTTCTTCTTGAACGTCCTGGTTTTGAGGCCCCTCAGGACCTCTGCATTGGCCCGCTCGGCCTGACCGTTGCTCCGCGGGTGTGCTACTGATGCATAGCATATCTTCGTTCCAAGGTTAGCTTAATATGTTTTGACGAGGTTACTGGTGAATTGCGAACCGTTGTCGGTGATGATGCGGTTTGGCAACCCGAACCGGCTCACGATGCCCTTGATGAATTTGACCACAGAAACTGCGGGGATGGTGCGGACGGCTTCCACTTCAGCCCACTTGGTGAACTTGTCCGCGGTGGCGTAGAGATAGCGATAGCCCCGGCCCCGAAGCGGGCGGGATATCCAGCCCCGGACTACGAGCGGCCACGAGAGGGTATAGTTTGTAGACCTCCCGCCGGCTGATGGATCTGCTTGGCATGGAATTGGCAGGCCTCGCAAGCCTTCACCAGTTCGACGGCGTCATTGAGCGCAATCGGCCAATAAAACCCGCTGCGGAGTGCCTTGCCAATGAGGGTCCGCGATGATGAATGATGCCCACAGTCTCCACCGTGTATATCAGCCAGCAGTTCCTTCCCTTGCTCCCTGGAGATGCAGCGTAGGGACACATCATTTGGTCAATTCCGGTAGAGCTCTCCATCCCTGATGCAGTATATTGTGGCTTGCCGCGCCACATGCTCCGCTTCCTCCTCCTTCTCCGGCAGGATCCCTTGTGTCAAGTAGCTCCGGAGCTCTGTGATCCAGCACCCCTCCTGAGGCTCCAACATCAAGGCGAGCGCGCCACGAGGCGGACCATGGGCCGGGGCTCCCGAGGCTGGCGGTGAGGGAGCTCCTCCGAGGCTGCGCCCAGCGCAGCGATGATGGCATGGCCGAGGGCTTGAAGAGCCGCTCCTTGAAGACACCAGGCTCCTGAGGTAGCCGCCTGGATGCTCGTTTGGCGATGTCGTCAGCTTCCTGATTGGTGCCACGGGGCACATGCTGCAACTCCAGCCCCCAGAACTGCTTCTCCATCCTGCGGACCTCCATAAATGCGCTTCCATGTGCTCGTCCCTTGGCTCGTATACCTTGTTGGAGAAGTTGGCGAGGTTGTGAATCACCCTTGATGGTAGGCGCTTCACTCCTAGGGCGATTCGGCCTTGAGCCTGCTATCGAACCTTCATACTCTGCTATGTTGTTGGAGACCTTTTTTCCGTGCTGGAGAGCTACACGGCGTAGTAGAGCTTATCTTGGGTAGGAGATATAAGCACCGCACCAGCCCCCGCGTCGTGCCTGGAGAACACGCCGTCGAAGTACATGACCCAACCGTCCGGCGCCTCGCTTCCCGGGGAGAGGGATCGATCCTCATCAGCCTTGAGGCCCGGCGCCTTTGTCCATTCTGCCACGAAATCCGCCAAGGCGGCCCCCTTGATGACTCTGGTTGTGCTGAATTCGAGCTGAAACGCTTGCAATTCAATGTTCCACTCAGCGACTCTTCCAGCTGAGTTAGGGCTCTGAGCACCCTTTCCAAAGTCTGTTGAGACAACCTTGATGGGGTGTCCACGAAAATAATGCTGCCCAGCTAGCGAGGCCACCAATAAGCGAGCGAGGAGGTTTACGAGGCATGGGGTACAGCGCCCTCGCGTCACTGCAACACTGTGATGGCCGAAGTACAGGGGTGCTCAACGAGTTAGGAGTCTTTGGTGTCGGCGGCGCCCTCCGGAGACCATGGCGCCTCTGAGGCAGTGGAGCCTCCGGTGACTGAGTACGCCGAGGAGGGTCTCTCTGTCGGCGCGTTCCCTGGCTGGCTGATCCTTCTTTGCTGTGGTAGTGGTCTCTGTGGGTCTTCCTTGATCCTGCTTCGCCTCGACCCGGGTAGCTGCCGCGACTTTGGTCCGACGATCCTCCCTAACCGCCACCAGGGCTCTTGGCGGAGTAGGAAGTGGCTGCAAGGTAGAGCACCGGGGTTCACGAGGTCTTGGGGCCACCATTACGGAGGGTTGGTTAGGTACCTCTTGAGATCTTGGAGCCTTGTCGGCCTCTTCAATCCATTCAAAGGGTCCCTTTTTCTTCATCAGCTAGAAGAAAGGCAGCGCTCGCTCCCCCAACTTGGAGATGAAGCGTCCTAGTGCTGTTACGCGCCCAGTGAGCTTCTGCATTCCTCTGAGGGTCTTTGGCGGGCTCATGTCCTCGACCGCCTTGACCTTTTCTGGGTTAGCTTTGATGCCCCGGTGGGATACGAGGAAGCCCAAGAGCTTGCCTGAGGGGACCCCAAACACACACTTCTCTGGTTTGAGCCACAGGTTCACTGCGTTGAGGCTTGCGAAGGTTTCCTCCAGGTCTTGTATCAGGGTCTTGGCCTCGCGAGACTTCACCACAATGTCATCGACGTAGGCCTCAACATTCTTCCCGAGTTGCGGGCCCAAGGTGATATGCATCAGCCGCTGAAAGGTCGCCCTGCATTGTGCAGCCGAGCAGCATGCATGTGTAGCAGTACACCCCTGCGGGGTCGGAAAGCCGTTTTCCACATCTTCTACCTCCATCTTGATCTGGTGATACCGGAGAAGGCATCAAGAAACATAACAGGTCGCATTCGGTGGTGGAATCGGCGATCGATCGATCTTGAGGGAGCAGAAAGCGGATCTTGCGGGCAGGCCTTGTTGAGGTTGGTGAAGTCGACACATCGCGTTCCTTCCCCCTTTCTTTGGCACGACGGCCGGGTTGGCCAGCCAATCCGGATATCGGACCTCGTGAATGACCCTGCAGCTTCCAACTTGCGGGTCTCTTGGGCGATGAAAGCCCGCTTTTCGATTGGACTGCCGCCTTATACGCTTCGCAGGCGGACATTGGGGCTACGTTGAAGTGGTGCTCGATCACGCCTCTAGGGATCCTGCCGGCTGATCGGGCTCCCATGCGAATACCTTCTTGTTTGTCGCGAGGAACTTGACCGGGGCCTCCTCACCTTTCGGGCTCGAGGTTGGCGCCTATGGTGAAGGTGGCGTTAGTGGATCCATCCTCGTCGACCCGATGTCTGCTTGGTTTCCGCCTTGTCTTGGGTGAACAAGCTGCTTCTTCTTGGTTGGCGTAGCCCCCTTCAGGCTCGAGGCGTCTGAGTCGGCAGGCTGCGCCCGGCCGCTGTCTTGAAAGCGAGCTTGAGCACTTGCAACGCATCCCGGTGTCTCCGGACACGGTGAGGACGCCGTTGCTCCGGGCATCTTCATGAGGTTGTATCTTTGGGTGAGTCGCGACCATGAATCGGGCGGTGCTGGGTTGCGAGGATGGCGTTGTATGGGAGGCTGATGGGGGCGATGTAGAAGTCGATTAGCTCGTCGGAAGTTGTCGTAGGTCTTGAAGGTTACAGAGCGGATCTGCCCGAGGGAGCTGGACGACCCGCCCGGCGCCCAAGAAAGGCTGGCTGGGCTGAAGCCGCTCGGCGGTATGAGGAGGAAGCTGAAGGCTTGACCGAGGCATCTTTGAGGCCAGCGCCACCGTCGATGAGTCTGGTGGCGGCCACCTGGCAGATGGTGGGGTTACCTGCATTGGGGCGTGCCGAGCAGGTTGAGTTGGAGGGTGGTCCTCCGAGCTAAAGGCGGATCGGCCTTGGCGCCGACCGACACAGGGGAGCCCCCCGCGTGGAGCAACATCGACTGGCGGGCGAATGGCAGCGTGGCGGCTGAAGGTGGCGCCTGCGAGCCGCCCGGGAAGCCGCTGACGGCTGGGGGCGCGGTGCAGCGTCTTTGGGCGAGGAAGAGGTTCGCAGCTCTTCCCAAGAGGCCACGGAAGCCGCCCGGTAGGTGGAGCAGCCACATCTTGGGCGTCGGCGAGAGCCATGGGCAGCCCGATTAGCCATGACCTGTCGTCACCTCCTGCTTTGAGGATGGCCTCCTCGTGCGCCTTGGCCAGAAAGGCCAGCGGATCGGTCGTGCCGTTATGGCCGGCGTCTCAACTTGAACTTGTCCGGCCACACTTTGTCGCAAGGCTGGGGCCAAGGCTGGAGCCCCAGCTCCCATCTTTGGTGTGGCGGGCGGAGTGGTGACACGCTGCTCATCGCGAGGCGAGTCGCGGTGTCGCCGGAGGCGGGTCGGTGGAAGGAAAGCTCGGCGCACCTCCTGGCGCGCTAAATGTCGGTTCGGGTTCAGTAGACCCTCTAGGTTCGAACAACTTTGGGGTGCTGTGGCGATCTCGCGCTCTACCTACACACCTCGCCGCCTCGCTAGGATCTAAGCTATGAAAAGAACAACACAAGAGACACAGGGTGTATACTAGTTCAGGCCACCAATGTGGTGTAATACCCTACTCTAGTTTGTGGTGTGGTGGATTGCCTCTTGGGCTGATGATGAACAACACAAGGAAGAACAGCCTCGAGCAGTCTCATTCTTGGTGGCGCTGATGAACTGCTAGGGGAGTTCTCTCTCTCTCTCTCTCTCTCTCTCTCTCTCTCTCTCTCTCTCTCTTTCTATGTGATCTCCAAGATTACTTGATGCCTCTACCCTGTGGGTGGCTAGTCCTATTTATAGGCAAGGGCCCTGGGCCTCTTCCCAAAATATTGAGCGGGAAGGGCGCCAACAATTGGCCATTTTGAAGGGCAACATCTAGTACACTTATCCTGACTAAAGTTGGTCCTCGCCTATCAAAGGCTCTGGTGGTGATGCCGGCTTGGGCTCCACGAAGACTTTCTTCCTGCCATTACAACGGTCTTGGTCTTGTTGCACCGAAACGGATGCCTTTGCTTGATACTCTTGCCTGCGCTTGCTCCCTTTGCACCAAAGAGGAAAGGAGGACACTCTGTGTTTGGCGCCTACCCTGGCGCCCTTGGTCGTCATGGCTTGCGTCATGGGCACCTTGTGAGTTACCCGCCTTGATCTCTGCCTCCTCGCGAGCCAGCTGGCGAGGCCGTGCCCGAGGAAGCTCCTGTCGTCCGCCCGAGGCTTGGCCCCTCGCGAGGTCTTGAGCTTGTCTTGATGAAGATGGGCGTCTTGGGCCACCCCTTGAGTCACGCCCGCAGGCGCAGGCGAGCAAGTCTGGTACCCCGTTCCCGAGAACGCCGACACCCGCTGGCGCCCTTGGTCGTCATGGCTTGCGTCATGGGCACCTCGTGAGGTACCCGCCTTGATCTCTCCGCTACTCACGAGCCAGCTGGCGTGGCGTGCACGAAAAGCTTCACATCGTCCGCCCGGTCTGGCCCCTCGCGAGGTCTTGAGCTTGTCTTGATGAAGATAGGCCATCTTGGGCCACCCCTTGAGCCATGCCGCGGGCGCAGGCGAGAGCAAGTCTCTGGGGACCCCCGTTCCCGAGCAGCGACAATCAAACAAAGACCAATCTTTTGGTCATGACCAAAATTTTGGCAAGGTGCACTTTGGCCACAATCCAAAAACACCCCAACACCCGGCTCGTCGAGGATGCAGGCGCGCTTGCACGCGTCCGTGGAGTGGTGTAGCCGCGACCAACTGCATCCTCTGGACCTGAGACCATGTCGGGTCGTCTTGCTTTTTCGATGACATGCGTGCATCGCATGTGAGCAAAGGCATCTCCAACGTTACTACGACCGCGGTGACTACCACAGCACACCAAAACCCTCGTCCCTCGCGCCGTCGCAGCGGTGCATTCCCAGCCGGCGTAACTGCCGCATTCATGCCATCCATTCGTATGTCGTCCTTAAGAGGCTCGGTGCGAGAGCCACTCGGTGACTTAATAGCGCACCGGACGCTTGGCCTCCTTTGGAATGTGCTACTTAAGCGGCAGCGCCCAGCTAACCTCCACACCATAGCGCATCATCCTCCTACCGGAACCACATTCGCCATGACCATAGCCTTGAGCGCTCTATGGGAGAGCTTGTCTTGAGAATGGAGCTCGAGTCGCCGCCCTCGCTCAAGTCGCCGCCTGGCGGTGGTACGCTGGCGGCCGATGACGGGAGCATTGTCAGCCATGCGTCCTACTTGCCTCCGTCCAATGTCCGGCACCGCCGAGGTTGGGGACTCCTCCGAGGATGAGTAGGGCATGGGATGCGGCAGGGCATGGTGTGCCAACTGGCCTGTCCGTCTCCCGTGTTCTACTTTTCCTCGCCGGAGACCGCACCTTCACTTCACGGGTCTTGAACCCCGGCCCCGTACATGGAGATCACAGATGGAGGACTTGATGCGCCCGCCAGTAGAATAGGTTTAGGGTCAGGTTTCTTTTATTTATTTTTCCTATAAAAGTTCGAAATGTAATGAAAATCTTCCGTGTTTGCATTAATCTCAGCCGGTGTATCTGAACTTTCACAATAATATACATATTGTAGGAGTACTAGCAAGATGCCCGTGCGTTGCACGGAAGATCAAGATCTTGTGGGAGAAAAGGATGAACGAGGGAAACCCTTATCTGCAAATGTGGAGAGGAGTGCGGGTAAATTGTCATAGTTTCCTTCTATCCGTTAGATATAGATCGGATGGCCTATATTGCAGGATTAGACACATCTTTCTACATCTACGGGAACCTACAAAAGGGTTAACGTAAATTGCCTCTCTCTCTCTCTCCTCCCCTGATTTTCATGGTGGTGGGCCCCTCCCTTCCCCCAATATACAATCAACAGCTCACACGTTTCACATTACGTTAATTACGTAACTAGGATTACGTAGGTGTAGCATTACTCATCCTAAAAACCACAACTAAGCCAACCTCCCAGCATATCGTGCGGGAAAAGACCCGGCCGCGTCGTTTTAGTCGGGATTACCGGATTACTATTAGTAGTATCGATGGATCGTGTGAAGCAACAGATTTTTTTGAGGGGGCAAAGCACCTAGTTTAAAAGGAAAAAAATGCGGTACACTCATAGCACTCCTGTCGCGCTCGCATTGCACCCCACACACGTTCGGTCCTGCACACGGCTCACGCAAATGGAACGCGCTTCGGCTTGCCTCTCCACTGACACGTCGGACTGCACTTGGAGAAACCGACCATGCGCCAAACTCCCCCCGCCCACTTCGCGAAAGTCCTCCCCCCCACACCCAAAAATTCTCCCCAAATCCGATTCAACCGCCCTTTGGCAAACTAGCCAATAATATTCCCCAAACCTCCTCCCCACTGTCCCCCTCCACTCCATTCGCTCCGCCAAAGCCGCCCTCCCCGCTGCGCCGATACGTCCGCGCCGCGGTTCGGCGATCCTCTCGCTCCCATAGTACGCTCTCATAGACTACCGTCCTCTAGCTGCGCCGCCACCTCTGGCTACGTTCTTGTGGAGGCGCACGGCGGTCAGCGCCGCCACCGCTGGCGACGTTTGTGTGGAGACGCACGGCGGTCAGCTTCTCTCACGATGCGCATTCTAGGCGAGGCCCGTTCATGTCGGTGTAGCGCGAATGTTAGCTGATAGACGCTTGTTAATCTCACTGTTTGCGAAGTAGTTTACTGTCAATATGCTCGCTTAGAAGCTTCCTTGCCCTATTCTGCACTCAATCTGCTTAGCTGAGATGGCATGCCAAGGCCGATTAGTTGCTAAAATATCTTGCCATATAATTATTGTGACGTAGATTGCCATGGTCTAGTAGCCAATCTGTTAGGTGAAATGGCTCTACACCGTTTTATACTCTATCTTTGTTGCTGCGATGGCCTTCGATAGTTTGATGGCTGTGTGCTCGGCCTCATTGACTGCTGAAACAGCCTGCCATAATTTGGCACTCAAATCTGTTTGCTGAATTAGCTTTACATATATTTCGTTACTTAGATCTGCTCGTCCAAATATCTTGTCATAGCTTTAGACATCAACCTAGGTATTTTTTTCTGGACTTCATAGAAAAGCATATATGTTTTTCCTGTAATATCTAGTAGAAGAACTAATTTGTATGTCTAACAGATGGACATGACTTGGATAATTTCTGCTCAAAGATTCTCCGCTGCATATGTCGAGGGGGTTGAAAACTTCATGAACTTTATTAGAGTTGAGTACGGTGGTCCGAAATCAGATGTGCTCTGCCCGTGTAGCAGTTGTATGAATTCAATTACAAGACCCCAGTCAACTATGCAAAATCATCTACACTTGTAAGGGATGTCGGTCACATATACTAGGTGGGTTCATCACGGTGAAGCTGTGAACGTCAATGTTATTGACTACATGGAAGCGAGAGATCACCATCTTGATCTCGCACGATGCTCGGTGGAAGAGGAGGAGGTGGTGGTGGCGGAGCGATGAGTTTGACCAACATTGAAACAATGCTACGAAATGCTCGTGCATTCCGTGAACTTTCACTGCAGAAGAAAAGCGGTGGGCCCGCATGTTGGAACAATGCAACGTTGTTGTCACCCCAGAAATAAGCTGTCAATATTCTCAGCTATGGTCACCTTTCTTGGTGAAGACATCTGGCGGATGACCAACAAATCATTCGATGCGATGTTGGCTGCTTTCATGAATCTTTCCTAGATCGTCTGAGCTGCCACACACCTACTGATAAAATGAAGAATTTCCTTCGTGCAGTTGGAATTGGATATGATATGATCCATGTTTGTAAGAATAATTGTGTTACATTACGGAAGGATTATGCCAACAAGTGAATGCCGAAATGCAAATCATCAAGATGGAAAGATGGCGATCTTGTGAAGAGGATTCCTCATAATGTTCGAGACATTTTCCAATTACACCAAGATTGCAGAGGTTGTTTCATGATTTGAAACAAGAGAGGATGTCTTGTGGCATTCTAGGAACCCGAGTCTGAGAGATCGAATGTAATGAGCCATCCATCTCATGGTAGTGAGTGGAAAAGCTTCAATGATAAACACAAAGAGTTTCTTTGCTGACCGAGAAACATTAGACTTGGCTTAGCGGATGGATTTAACCCATTTGGCCACAGAGGCGCCACATATAGCATGTGGCCATGCTTGTTATCCTTACAACATGCCTCCAAATGTCGCACCAAAGAATCAAACTACATGATGGCCTTGCTCATCCCAGGTCCAAAAAGTCCTGGAAAGGATTTTGATTTGTTCATGGAGCCTCTTGTGGAGGAACTTCAACAGCTATGGAAGGTGTTCTCACTCGAGACCTATATAGCAGCCCACCAGCTGATTTCTTTCTGCGTCTTTGTTATAATTTGGTGCATCCATGATTATCCGGCTTTGGGCACTATGTCGGGCGAACGACACATGGTTACAATGCATGTGTTATTTGTGACAGAATCGCTGTCATCACATAATACTTAGCAAGATCTGTTACATTGGACACCGCCGTTTCCTTGCCAAGGACAAGCCGCATCCTAGAAAATACCGAAGACATGTGTTCAATGCAAAGCATGAAAACCGTGATCGCCAAAGAGGCTCACCGCCGATGAGTTGCAAGTGGAATTAGAGAAGGTCGGGCATATTACACTGTGAAACCATCCTGGTAATGGTAGCGGAAAAGGAAGCATGGCAGGGTAGAAGAGAGATTATTGTTTACCACAGGTCCACTTTGTGGGACTTGGAGTATTGGAAAGATTTGGATCTGCGGCATAATCTTGATGTGATGCACATCGAGAAAAATATATGTGACAAAATTATTGGCACACTTCTTAATATTGAAGGCAAGACGAAAGATACCTTAAAATCTAGGATTGATTTGACAAACCTGGGTATCAAAAAGGATTTGCAGGTGCAAGATGAACGTAAACCACGGGATATGGCACCAGCTGTGTACGTCTTGGACAAGGTAAAAGAAAAGAATTCTGCGAGGTCCCATCACGTGTGAGATTCCCACATGGATTTGCTTCCAACCACGAAAGGAGAGTCGGTGCAGATGGAAACAAGGTACAAGGGTTGAAAACTCATGACTGCCACGTCCTACTTCAAAGGGTTTTACCTGTTATCCTTAGAGGATTGGGCATACGACTTATCTGAGCGATTGCAGAGTTGGGACAATTCTTGAGGAACTCTGTAGTAGGAATATCGGGATAGATGCTTTGGGCGTCTTAGAGACAAGATACCAACTATCCTATGCGACCTTGAGAAGATATATCCTCCAGCCTTCTTTGATGTGATGGTGCATTTGGCTGTTCATCTACGATGAGGCACTACTTAGAGGTCCAAGACAGTATGGCTGGATGTACCCTATTGAAAGCGGCTAGGCACTTTCAAGGGCTATGTTAGGAACAAAGCTAGACCCGAGGGTTCCATTGCATAGGCCTACATTGCTCTGAAGCGTTGACATTCTGCTCAAAATACATTGAAACATTGATCGACTTAGCAAAGAGGTGGGTGAAGACAATCCGGGCTCAATGTTTTCGATTATTCTATTCGAGTTCTGTGGAAGAGTCGACAAGAGGACAAACCTAAAGATTTGGACAAAATGGTTTGGTATGTGTTGAATAACTGTCCGAGATACTACCTTATATCAAGTAAGTGCGATCTGCAGCTTATACATCGTAATCTACTAAACTTGCAGCACATTCTTATATATTTAGATGTTTAACGCGAACACTATGTTGTGCAGCATCTACAAAGAGGAGTTACTGCCGCAAAATCCAAGAAACATTGACAAACTGGTTATCGCAGGATTTGCGAAATGGTTCAAGAACCATGTAAGCTTTTGAAGTGCACTGTCAGTTTTTTTAATATATTGAATACATAAGATGATCAGCTTATCTATTTTCTAACCATAGGTTAAGAAGATGCGGGAGGATGGGCAGGCAGTTGATGATGCCCTTTACTCACTACCAATGGATCCTGATACTCGGGTAAGACATTATGAATCTTGCATTGTTGGAGATGTGCGCTACAACACCCTTGCACGAGACGAAGGCAGGAAGACACAAAACAGTGCCATCATGAGCACGGATACGTATGACAAAGAGACAACTGAAATGTATGCTAACATAACAGACATTGTTCAGTTGCATTATATCTCCAGTTTCGAGGATCATCGGTGTGTGGTTCTGTTGTGCTATCGTTGTATAACCTGTTTTCCAGGATCGCAAAACCTAGAGCTGATGATTATTTCAAATCCATCAATGTCAAGGCAGCATACCATACCAACAAGCCTTTTATTTTGGCAAATCAAGCAACACAGACATTTTTCCTGGAAGACACATTTGCATGTAGAGATGACTGGAGAGTATTGCAAAGGTTTGAGCAGAGGAATTCGTTTAATGAAGTTGCACAACAAGATGATGCTTACACTGCTCCTGATGTACAAGATAACACAGCTGTTCCTAATATCTTTAAGAACCATCACATCAATGACGCGGGCGAAAAGATTGCTTGTCGTGCTGTGGACATACAAGAGTTGATCAAGAAGAAGCCAACGTTCGAGGACGTTGAGGACGAAGAAGAAGATGACACCGTGGGGAATTACGATTCAGACTGATACACATGGCGAAGATGTTGACGCTGCTGCTGCGGATGATGATTACATTGCTTTTGTCGTATTTGCTTGTCAGAAGACGTTTTTTTATCTACTATGTGAAATTGTGTTTGCTATGACAACTGAAAACTGATAAACATGTTGTTTAGTATTTTTCTGTGAGAACATCACTTGTTATGTATGCTGATTTGTTTTTGGTGATTGTATGACAACTAAAACATGATGACATTGCTGTTTAGTTGTACTCATATTTGGCTGTGAAACTTGAATTTGATGACATAGTTTGCTGTTGGACTGCAATTTGCTCGACGTCTTCGAATGAGAACAAAGCTGACCCGACAGGGCCTCTGCTATTTATTTATTTATATGAGCAAAGGGATACCCCTGATTTCCGTTAATAGAAATCATTAGATGTTCACAACACTACGCCCAGCCTGCTACATGGTTTCATTCATTACTAGTTTCAGCAAAGTGCTCATGTCGTAGCCCTTGAATACATCACGAGTGCTACATACACTGCAAATAAAGAGACAATCATCCTCAGAGCACATCGATTTTTCCCATTATCTTCACAAGCTCTTTCATCTCCTCATTGCTGTCAAGGCCGTTCAGCAGCTGTTGCTTGGCCATGATCAGAGGAACTGCATCTTTAACCTTCTTCTCTGCATCTTCCTCTTCTGTCGTTCCTTCAGTTACTTGTTCAACACCCCGACCTGCTGGTATTGGGATTCCTTGGCTAACCAAATAATTAGCGTAGTTGCATTCCCCCACATCAGCAACTTCCCAGAAATACAAATCACACGAATCTTCCCTTTTCTGCACGAATCAAATTGGTAGATCATCAACCAAACTATTAAAAAAATCAGCAACTGAAAGCAGCAGAACAACACTTAAACATATTATTACCCCATGATTCGGGCATTTGTAGAAGACTCGGCCAGGGTTGCGGATTGTGGTTGAGACGCGACGGATGACTCTGCGTGATTTGCAGCAGTGGCACCACACCAACGGCAGCGGGTTGCGATGAGCAATCGGCTACGGTGCGCGTGCCGCTGAGGGTGTGATGAGACCCACAGGCGATGGTACGGGTTGCGACTTGGCGCATATCTGGTTGTTGCCTGCTGAAGAGCAGGTGGACGAGTAGCCAGCGGACATGGTTGCTGCGGCCAGAGCTTCTGATGCTAGGCAGAGTAAGTAGAGAAGAGGAGAAGCGAAAGTTGGATATGTCAGTTTCATTACTTGCTGAGTAGCATAGCACCATATATAGTCATAGTCTAGGTTTGGATTCGAACCAGCTATAGGAGCACGTCTTTCTTTTTTCTAAAACTCGCAACGTCTCTTTCTTTGGTACACTAGCTTGTTCTCAGACGCCTTCCCAAGTCTTTGATTTTCTTTCCTTTTTTGCAAGGAAGGAAGGAGGACAAAATTGAGAGTTCCTGGGACTCGAACCCAAGACCTCTCGGTTGAAAACCAAGGGTGCTAGTCACTTATGTGGCGAACGTTCCCTGTGAGGAGGACGACAGACGAATGCATTTTCCTCGCAGTTTTCTTCCTATATATAAAAAGTATGCTACTTGGTGTCCACTTAGTCAACAAACGATTGTGCCAACCTTGACCGTTGGATTGACATTCACCGTCTGTCGCGTTTCTTCAGTCTCTTCTTCCTCGAGCCGCCAAAGCCAAACCAGCGCCGGCGGGACCACCTGCTCCCGCCTCCCACGGCTGGCTGTGATCTGCCCCGGCTCCTGTTCGTTCCCGTCCGAGGCCTCACCATCGTCCTCCGCCTTGGTTCGCTCGCCGTGGCGCCGCCCTCCGATGTTGTCAACATGGTCAACAACCGAGAGGAATAAGTAGATGACTGTACATGGTGAGGATGGCAGTAGGGACCCAGCAGCGCGCGCAGTAATTTTGTTTTTTCAAAGCGGAGAAGGGTATCAACTGGGTTGTGCAGGACCCGTGGCCCGTCTAGCCCAGGCTTCTATTTCATATGTTTAGAACATGACCAGCCCAGTTTGTTTTTTTCCTTTCTGAAAATTTCTAGCCAGCTATTTTGTTTTTTGCAGAATAACCAACGTAGGCCTACTTGCTTTTCTACGCCCTGCTGGACCGGAAATCTTTCAAGACGAGGAGGGATGCATTTTGCGCAGAAAATGGGCTATAAGTAATTATAAATGGGCTATAAAATGAAAAAATATAGCAAACAGACAATTAGTTCCAAAATACTGTTTTCTTTCAGATTTTGATATTTTAAATTTCATTGTTTTTGTGCGGGTAAAATTTCATTGAATTTAAACTAAGCTATATTTAGATTTAAAATTAATTTGAATCTGGCTAGAAATTTCAGGCTGTATGCTGTTTGGGACGGATTTGGAGGCTGACTTGTGGGTCTACTAGGTTGACGTGTACTTTGGCTTTGTCAATTTAGTCCACAAACGATTCTAGCAGCAGTGACCGTTGGATGTTAATCCAACGGCCATGCTGCTTCTTCAATATCAGATCTTCTTGCTCCAGATGCCGCACAGGCCGCATCACCCCACCCTACTTCATTGCTGGCCAGGCCATTCCTCTACTCACCCACACCTCCTGTTATTTTCCGGCGACGGCAGCGGACCGATAAACCTCGTACTCCCCACCGCGTGGGCAACCATTGCCGAAGTCTTCCCGGCCCGTCGTTCCTTCCTAGGCCTCGCCGTCGTCCACTGCCATGGTTCTCTCGGCGCGGCCTCGTCAACTTGGTCAACGAACGACATCCATCGGTCGTGGAGTGTACGCGCAAAATAATTATTCCTCCACCCGACAGCTGGGACCCACCGGAAGGGTCTCTGTATTTCGCGAAAAAACGTTCCCCCCGCTGACATGTCGAACCCACCAGCTATATCTTCGCACACAAGGAAGTGCCTCCTTATTACGCACAAAAAAATGAATACCCCCCTGCTAGCTGGGACCCACCATAGTGGGAGGATGACTTGTGGGCCAACAAAGTTGACGGGACGGAGGGCTTTGTCAACTTAGTCAATATGAACGATTCTAGCTCCCGGTGACCGTCGATGTCCATCCAACGGCCGTAGTGCTTCTTCAACCTCTGGTCTTCTTGCTCCAGCCGCCCAAAGCAGCGCCGGTCGTGCCGCATGCTCCTGCCTCCCATGGTCGGCTGTGCCGCCGCGGAGGCCTCACCGCCCCCCTACTATTCCCACCGCTGGCCAGGCCCTGTGGCGACGGACCTCACACCGCAGCCGAACCAGTGAACCCTCATACTCCTCTCCGCGCGGGCTTCCACTGCCGTGGCTTCCCCGGCTCCGCGTCATCCCCTTCCTAGGCCTCGCCGTCGTCCACCGCCGTGGCGCATTCCGCGCGGCGTGGTCAACGTGGTCAAGGAACGACTTCCATCGGAAGAGTACTGTACGTAGAGAGGCTGACAGCTGGGTCCATGGCCACAACCCAGTTCTTTGTGATTTGCCAAGTAAGTCGCTTTGTCAGGCCTGTTGGGCTGCAAATATTTCAAGACGAGGAGAACTTTCATTCGGCTGGCCGAGAAAATGGCCCATCAGTAATGAGAAATGGGCTGTACATTTTTAAAACAAATCAATCCGGCAATTATTTTCAAATATCTTTTTTTCATTTCAAGATTTTAAATTACATTAATTTTTATGCGTGGAGAATTTGTTGGATTTTATATTGATATACATTTATTTTTGAAATCAGTTTGAATGTGAGTGAAATTTGGGATTAAAAACAGTTGGACCGCTTTTGAAATATGCAAATTTCGTATAATTTTTAACCGTGGCCACAATTTGGGCTGTAATGCTAACAAAAAGAATATGGGCTCCAAAAAAACCTTAAGAATTAGCAAATGGGCTGAAAATTATTAGAAATAATGGCAGATGGGTTGTATGCTGTTTTCGACATATTTGAGGCTTTCCTAAAAAAAAGGTTGACGCACAAGCAGTGACTGATGGATGTCCATCCAACGGCCGTCGTGCTTCTTCAATCTCTGCTCTTCCTACTCCAGCCGCTCAAACAAGCGTCGGCGGGACTGCCTGCTCCCTCCTCCCATGGCGGGTGTCTTTGCCAGCAGGCCTCATCGCCCCCGTACTCCCATCACTGTCCTAGCCATCCCTCTACTCACCCACACCGCTGTTATTCTCCGCGATGGCGGATTTAACGATAAACCCTCGTCGATCGTACTCCCCTCCGTGAAAACAACTGCCGAGTCTTCCTCGCCTCCGTGTCGTTCCTTCCTAGGCCTTGCCGTTGTCCACCGCCTGGTGCTCTCGGCGCGGCCTGGTCAACGTGGTCAATGGCCGACATGCATCTGAAGTGGACTGTATGTGGAGAGGCGGACAGCTAGGTCCACGGCCGCACGCAAGGAAATGCCTCCTTATTACACGCAAAATAATGATTCCTCCACCTGACATCAGGGACCCACCAAAAGGGCCTCTGTATTTCGCGAAAAAAACCATTACCGCCGCTGAAAGCTCGGACCCACCAGCTATATCTTCGCACGCAAGGAAGTGCCTCCTTATTACGCACAAAAAAATGAATACCCCCCTGTTAGCTGGGACCCAGTATAGTGGCAGGCTGACTTGTGGGCCTACTAAGTTGATGGGGACGGAGGGCTTTGTCAACTTAGTCAATATGCACGATTCTAGCTCCAATGACCGTATGATGTCCATCCAACGGCCGTAGTGCTTCTTCAACTTCTGGTCTTCTTGATCCAGCCGCCCAAACCACCGCCGGTCGTGCCTCGTGCTCCTGCCTCCCATGGCCGGATGCGATGCGGCGGAGGCCTCACCGCCCCCTACTACTCCCACCGCTGGCCAGACCATTCCTCTACTCACCCACACCCCCTGTTACTCTGCGGCGACGACAGCCTCACATCGCAGCAAACCAGTGCCCTCATACTCCTCTACGCGTGTGCATCCACTGCCGCGTCTTCCCCGGCTCCGTGTCGTCCCCTTCCTAGGCCTCGCCGTCGTCCACCGCCCTGGTGCTCTCGGCGCGGCGTGGTCAACATGGTCAAGGAAAGGCTTCCATTGGACGTGGACTGTACGTGGAGAGGCTGATAGCTGGGTCCACGGCCGCAGCAAGGAAGTGCCTCCTTATTACATGCAAAATAATTATTCCTCCACCTGACAGCAGGGACCCACCGGACGGGCCACCGTATTTCGCCCCCCTGACTGCTGGGACCCACTAGTTACATCTTCGCACGCATGGAAGTACCTGACAGTTGGGACCCACCTGGTCGAAGCGTACGTAGCATTGTCATTCTGGTCACGAACGTGTACGTACATATATACTGGTGGATGTAGAGGCGTGCACGTGTCGTAGTAGAGGCGCGAACATAGCATGTACACGTACGTACAGCGGCCAGGGTGCAAGAAAGAAAATACGGCCACGTATGTGTACATACGGGCGGGGTCTCGAACGCGTACTCGCGCATACGTACGGCCAGGGCTCGTGTACATGGCTAGGTCAAAACGGAGAAACAGCATCGTTGTCGTGTTCATGGGGAGGCAACGGAATGCGTCGTGTTCATGGGGAGGCAACGGAATGCGTCGTGTTCATGGGGAGGCAACGGAATGCGTCGTGTTCATGGGGAGGCAACGGAATGCGTTGTCTTCATCGGGAGGGCTTAGATGGAATAGGCGATGGAAACGAGGCCCTGCGTACCGCAGAATGGAGGAAACGGCCTTGTGTTCGACCGGCCACGTTCGAAACGGGATCCTGTTCATTGGGAGGGGTCTGGCGTACTGCAAAATGGAGGAAACGGACCTCCTACGGTCGAAACAGGGGTCGTGTTGATCGGGAGGGGTGTGGCGTACCGCAAAACGGAGGAAACAGACTTGTGTTGGAGCGCTACGGTCGAAACAGGGGTCCTGTTCATCGGGAGGGGTGTGGCGTACCGCAAAACGGGACTCCACGGGATACTATTCATCTCCACCGTCGACCCCCTCCAGCCTCCACGAGCTACTGTTCATCCACCGTCGACCTCCTCCAGCCTCCACCGCGATTGCTCATCCACGGGCTCCTGCTCATCCAGCCTCCACCGCGCGCTACTCCACCGGCTACTGTTCAACCAACCCTCTCCACGGGCTCCTGTTCAACCACCCCTCCACGGGCTACTGTTCATCTTGCCCTCCACCGTCTACTGTTCATCCTGCCCTCCTCGGGGTGGTCCTGTTCATCCAGCCCTCCACGGGGTCCTGTTCATCCAGCCCCAACTGGCTCGATCGATCAGGATCCTGTTCATCCAGAGGCAACACCACGGGGTCCTGTTCATCCACCCCCACCGGAACTGCTCATCCAACCCCATGGCAGCGCCTTTGCTCATCCAGAGGAAGCATCGATCGGCTTAAATTAGCAGCAAGAGCGGCGAATCGCTTGATCGGGTTCAGTTAACAACCATCGATCGATCGCCGGGTTCGTGAACACGTAACCTGCGAAGGCAATCGCCGGGTTCGTTAGAGCCCAACGCCCGCCGGGTTCGATTAGAGCTAACGCCCGCACACATGCGCCAGACGTACGAGAGAAACGCGCATCGCTTCGCCCCGACCTCCCACCGTAACCGGAACTCCCAAATTTTCCTCCCTCGCTTCTACCACAGTTTTTCCATCATGGACAGCCCAAAGAATGTCATGCAGCTGCGCCTCCGGCCCGCCCAGGATGAAAAGCCCATTTTCTGTCATGATTTTTTGTCATAGAAGTAGGAGCACACCACATCTATGATGATACCGGGTTTTGTCACAATTATCATCATAGAAGTGGCATATGTACGACAGAAAACAAAATTGTTCGGCCCAAAATGTCACGGATGTGTCTTTTTTATAGTGTTTGTAGATGGCCGTCGCACCCTTGAGACTTCTTATGTCAGGATTCCCATCACTCCTAAGAGACTGCTATCGCCGGATATCCACGGCCACCTATGGGACCTGGTGGCCCCTTGCTGGTTCGGCGAGGGACGTCGCATTGCACAAAGAGCAAATTAGCGCGCGGTAGCACGACAGAGAGCACACAAGCAATTTACCCAGGTTCGAGCCGCCGCGTGTCGTAAGACCCTACTCCTTCTTTGGTGGATTGATGGTGGAATGAGCGTGGTGATGCGTAGTACACTTGCCCGGCAGGGTTTGCCTTGGGGCCGCAGCGACTACGCGCGTATGGTGGCTTAGGTTCATCAACTTTCCAACCCTTCCAACGAGTGCCATGGGCCTCCTTTTATAGATTAAGGGGTCACCATAGTGGCAAAGTGGTCATTATCCACTGGTATGATAGTGAACAGTGCTATCATACCTAACTCTGCGGGCTGACAGGGTGCATTAAATGCGCCGCTTAGTGTCACATCACTGGTCGCCCGGCAAGGCCTGCCGGGCTATCTTGCCAGCTCCGCACGTGTAATCTTGACATGTAGTAGGACGGGTGTCATCTACGGGTTTCTTCTGTAGGAAATGGCTGCCTTGTGGCGAATGGCTGTCACTTAATCATCTTGCGGCTTGACACCGCACTGATTGACGACGTGAGTCGCGTTTGAGTGGATGGTGGGGTGGTTCTACCCCCGCGAGCCCCGGAAGGTCTGCCGGGGAGCCTTGATTGCTTGCTCCTGGTGGTGGCCTCGTCCTTTGTCGGGCTCGCCTGCCCGACATGGGAGGCCCTTCTCTTGCCGATATCTTGCTCCTCAGGCTCGATCTTGGCCCCTCTAGGCTGCATGCTGGTTCTTCAAAGTTTCTTGGTTCTTCAATCTCTGACTTAAGCTGGTGCTTCAATCTTGATCTTGTGCCTATGCATAGTTGGGCAACAGACCCAGGGTTTCTTGCACCAATAGAAGCCCCTAGGTCTGCCCCGAATGTGCTAATGAGCGTCGTCGTGGTAGGGCCTAATAAGTGCATAGGCAGGATCGCTGAAGGGGTTGGCCCCTTGAGGTTTCCTTTGCTGCTTCATTAGTCTTGATTTCGGGCCAGTTTCCGGTTTCCCCGCGCGTGGTGTAAAGCCAATAATGGTGGGCCGCTCTAGTGATGGCCCGTGAATGAATTTAACACACGCGGTAGAAACTGCCAATTTACTCTTCCCATAGTGCGCTGTGACACTCCAAAAATATTATTTTGGTTTTCTTCAAAAATTTTGTTGGATTTGAAGAAGGTCTTCTAAACCCTTCCAAAAATCTCTCTCAAAAGCTTTTTCCCTTTAGCAAATATTTTATTTTTGCATCTCCTTCAACTATGGTGTTTGGTTTTTAAATTTTTCTTCTGATTGCCCTCTTCTCAAAATTTCAAGAAAAATCTTTGGAGTTTATTTTCTTTCAAAAAGAAACTCTAGGGGTTTTTGCACCTTCTCCAATATTGAAATCCACTCATGATTTTACCATGCACCATATGAGTTGTTGGAAACATGTTGCATGGCCATGAGTTGACATGAGTATGGGTAAGATGGCAGTGTTGTAGCATGCCAGGCTTATGCCAGATTGTTGACCCCGTGTCAACACAGATCACCGATTCGGTCCGTCTCCCCTTTCAGATTACCACCTGTTTCCGCAAGGGATACGGCTTAGTAAGTTGCAAACCACTTCTGGTACACACCAAATCGAGAGGCCGGGATGAAGGTTCCATGGCCTGGATTAAAGCCTTTCATCCGGTCGGGGGCATGGGTGTTTCCGGTTGGGACCGAGAGGGGGCACCCTTAGAGCGTAGCAGATATAAATCTGATCCCATGCTATTCGAGATTGTGATCTCCCGCCTCAAAGTTTTTCTTAAACACTGCCTAGGGTGATTCACGGCAACGTGAGGTATGATGGGTGTGTACTAGTTAGTTGTGTTTCCTCCGAAATACAGAACGGAACTAGTCCTTCGTGACTACGGAATCCGCTGGCTGTGGACAATTTTGGTACAAACTCGCAGAGTTAAAATTTTGAATTCATCTTATTCATGTCCGAGTACCGTGTTCACCTTATCTTGTCGATGTCGGCCTCGTGATGTGAAACTCCTGATAACCATATGAGTGTGAAGTGTTTATTTTCCCGTGAATGGACTAACCCGCTTATTGTCTTGTGAGGAATATTTTCCATGAGCACCATTTCTTGTCGATTATGAATAATGAATTATAAGCCCTTTCTGCGATGTCGCTCAGACGTCCGATCATGCGGCATTGTTATTATTTACTTTCGTTATAAGCCCTTTCGCGATGTCGCTCCGACGTCCGATCGCGACATTGTTATTATTTACTCTTGTTATAAGCCCTTTCTGCGATGTCGCCGGACATCCGATATGCAATGTTATTATTTACTTCGTTATAAGCCCTTTCTGCGATGTCTCTCCGACGTCCGATCATGCATTGTTATTATTTACTCTTGTTATAAGCCCTTTCTGCGATGTCGCCGACGTCCGACTACTTACATTGTTATTATTTACTTTCATTATAAGCCCTTTCGTGATGTCGCCCGACGTCCGATCATGCACGATGTATTTTCTTTCAATATAAGCCCTTTATGAGGTGTCGCTTAGGCGCTCAACTGTGGCATGCTTTACTTATTTGTTCACCCTTCGAGGCGTCGCTTCAGACACCCGATCAGTTTTGAGTTTATCTTCTTTGGGTTTTCGAGCGGACTACCGCCGATTCCCTTTTTACTTACTTGTGTTACTGATTTGATAGCACATTGTTCTAAATTAATCATGTCGCATTCATGCATTCATTTGTTATATCTTTTGTCCGAACTGTCTTGCGAGTACTTTCAAAGTACTCACCTAGTTTGTTGATTTGGCCAGATGTTGTGAAGGCGATCTCATGGATGAAGAGTTCGATAGCTTAGTCCGACGCCTAGAGGAATCCCAGTCAGTCTCGTGCGACCCCTGGATTAGTCATTGTGATATAACCGCTTCCGCTACCCAAATAAATTCATTTAGCCTCACCTCGACGCTCGATGAGCCACCAGTGCAGTAGTCTTATTAACCACCCCACTATGTTTTTCCACCAACCACTCATATCTCGATTCAGTAGTATTTCCACCCCACACCTTTGTGTCATATCCGCCATCATGTATAATTATTGGCGTGTCTGTAATAATTGGTTGGGCATCTTCAGCCCGACCCAGTAATCTTTTAATGCTACTGGCTTATTGTATCAAAGTTTTGTTTACCGGTATGGAGGATTTTCCTCATATTGGACTTCATAGGTCGGTTGTTCAATAAATATTTTTAGTGAAAAACCGGTCGTGACATGCGCCCTTATCCTTGGCCATGTATGGTGCATGCGTTGCGCGGGGTAGGTAATGGAGGCGCGTGGTGCGGGAGAGCATCTTGGAGAGGGTCCGCCCGCCTTGAATTGGTCGAGGAGGGCGGTGGTCGCCCGTTGATGGAGCAGCGGCCCTTCCCTGCCTGGCCTATAAAAGGCTGGGGCGGAGGAGGGCAGATTCATCCATCTTTGCATTCTCCTTATTCTTCTCTTGTTTCTTGCTTCCACCGACGATGCCGAAGAGAGGAGCCTGGGGCCAGCCCCCGGCTTCTGCTTGGGATTTCCCTTGGATCTAAGGGGGAGGTTCGGGCGGCGCGGCATCGACGCTGGGAGTGGCAACCCCGGTGTGCTTGCCGACGGGTCGCCCGTGGCCTTGACTTCAGTGGGAGGGGACGTGAACAACACCATATCGTGGATCAAGATGAGCACGGTGCGTGGTAGTCTACCACTCCCCATTCTCCCTCCTTCTGCGGCAATCGGGAGGAGCCGTAGGAGAGATTCACCGCTAATGGGGCGAATCTGGATCCTCCTGGGTGCGATCATCTCGTCGGATAGGAATGCTCCTTGCTTTCTCACATGTCTTTAGGACGTGCGGTGACTTCCAACGCCAGGGCTCCTTGGGGCGACCATGCTCTCTGTAGAATGGCTTAGAGAGCATGGTGCCCGGCGTGGTGGTCATGCTGAGGTCTTTGGGTGGTAGTGATGCGGACGGCAGCGGCAAACCACGACGCGTCAAGAACGGGGACGACCGTTTCGACGAGTCGTGTTTGCCGGTGACTCCGTACCTCCCATCTGGTCCTCCGGCAGCATCACCATCCACGCCTGCCCTCTGGTTTCTTCCTCCTTGCTGGGGAGCAGCACCGTCCTGATCCTGGGGAGGCGCCGAATCCTAGTTGTGCCCGCCTCCGGCCCCTTTGACATTTTCCTGCAGGGGATGGACAGGGGCAAAGGCGTAACAGGGCACTTATCTTTTTTCAATCTTAAACTAGCCGGCAATTGCCAAATTCTAACTCAAATAATGTAATCTCTCGAGTCCATTTTATTGTTATGTAATGCTTGTACTTGTATTAGCATAGAAACAAAAAAGATGAACCTTGCCGGGAACCCGTGCATGTGTAGGTCCATGCAGAGGTGGAGTGCCTCTTTAACAAAAATAAACGAGTTTTTTTCGGCAGGATATCTTGCCGGCATCCTCTTTGTCTGCCGGTGAGCTCCGTTTGCTGGGGAACAGACTGAGGGGCCAGCCCCCCGCCAACTCCTTTTTACCAAAGGCTACTGCGACCATCCTAACTAAAACAACATTCAAGTCATGGATGAGAGCACCTAAGTTTCAAAAGAGAGGCGAGGTTTTCTCATGCAAAGTCATAGCTTTACAGAACACTAATGGACAAGAGGTAAAGTTATCTGTTTGGCTTGCCGGGGATCGCTGTGCCGTGCAGTCTTCTCGTCCCTTATCAAAGTCAAGTTCATGGCAGGAACCTGCAACTCCATGTAGACGAGAATGAATGCAGGATGCAAATCCAATCTATATGCATATGTAAATGCTCGTGAAATGCTTATGCAGTGATCTGGGTGTGCTCGTGCATGCATGCAATCTTATTTTGGGCCCCCCCTACAGCGCTTCTTTATTTTCTCTTGCACGGGGTCATCACCCCGGCTAGTACAAGGGGTTACATGCAGCTGAGGCAAGGCCTATACAAAAGGGTGGCTGCCGGGCAGTGCCTGACAGCCTCACGCCTTACGGGTAGTACTTATGGAGATGCTCAATATTCCATGAGTTTTGCAACTGAGTGCCATCCCCGATCTCCAAACGGACTGCGCCAGGTCTGGTGACTCGTACCACCCGGTTAGGGCCTTCCCACTTTGGTGACAACTTGTTTGTGCCCTTGGCGGACTGAACGCGCCTAAGGACAAGGTCACCTTCCTCAAAACACTGGGCATGAACCCTGTGGCTATGATAGCGACGCTGGGCTTGCTCGTAGCATGCAACACGTGTAGCAGCCCGGAGACGGTTCTCCTCGAGTAGCACAGCGTTGTGACACCACTGCTGATCTTGCACTACTTCATCATAGGCAAGCACTCCAGGGGACCCGTAAATGAGTTCCGTGGGGATAACTGCTTCTGCCCGGTAGACCAGGGAGAAGGGAGTCTGCCCGGTAGCTCAGTTAGGTGTCATTCTGAGGGACTAGAGAAATACCAGCAGCTCCTCGATCCACCGGCTGTCGTGCTTCTGCAGCGTATCGAAAGTTCTTGTCTTGAGTCCACGAAGCACTTCAGCGTTCGCCCTCTCAGCTTGTCCATTGATCCAGGGGTGTGCCACAGAAGCGAATGAGATCTTGCATCCGAGGGCATGAATGTATTGCATGAAGGCATGGCTCGTGAACTGGGTGCCGTTGTCATTGATGATCCTTGCCGGAACTACGAAACGACACACCAATTCTTTCAAGAACTTGATAGCTGACTGAGCAGTCATCTTTCTCATGGTAGTCACTTCTGGCCACTTTGTAAACTTGTCGATGGCAACGAACAAGAATTCAAAGCCCCCGATTGCTCGGGGGAAGGGGCCGAGGATATCGAGCCCCCAGACCGAAAATGGCCATGATAGAGGGGTTGTCTAAAGGACTTGGGCAGGCAGGTGTGTTCTGTTGGAACGGAACTGGCCGGCTTCACATGTCGTGACGAGCTCGACTACATCTTGGAGGGCTGTGGGCCAATAGAATCCTTGCTGGAATGCTTTCCCAACTAATGCCCTTGATCCAATGTGTGAGCCGCACATTCCTTTGTGAATCTCAGCCAGTAGTTCCTTTCCATCCTCCCGGCAGACACACTTCAATTTCACACCGTTGGGCCTCCTTCTGTATAGAGTGTCATAGACAAACTGATACATACTGGCCCTCTGAGCTACTTTCTCAGCTTCATCTTGGTCGCTAGGGAGTTCTCTGGTTTGGAGGTAGTGGACAATGTGCCTTGCCCAAGTTGGAGCCTGGGGCTCGGCAACGAGGACGAGCGGCACCTCCTCTGCTGCGGGAGCACCAGCCTCATTCGCGGGGTCCATAGGCCTGGCTGGAGGGGGTGGTCCGGCAGGCTGTGAGGAGTTGTTTCTGGTAGGGTCTCTGCCGGGAGCGGACGACTCGACCAGGAGAGGCTTGCTGTAGTCCAACTTTCTCCTTTTCCGGGCCATCGTAGCTAGTGAGACAGAGGGCTGAGACAGATGGAGAACAAAAGTTCCTGGTTCCACAGGAAGCTTCTATGCAACACACTTTGACAGGTGATCAGCTATGCTGTTTTCCACATGGGGTACGTGCCCTGTTTGCAACCCATCAAATAGCTCCTCCAGTCTCCTCACTTCCTCGACCTATGCTTCCATCAATGGGCTTTGATAATCCTTGTTGACTTGTCTCACCACAAGCTGTGAATCTCCTCGAATATCAACTTCTTAATTCCCAATTCTGCTGCAATCATGAGCCCGGCAAGGAGCCCTTCATACTCAGCTGTATTGTTGGTGGCTTCTTCCAGGGCCAAGTGCATTTGGACGATGTACTTCAAGTGCTCCCCGGAGGAGGCAACAAGAAGCATACCAGCCCCCGCACCTTGTAGGGAAAAAGCACCATCAAAATACATAATCCATTCTTGGGGTGATTCCTTGCTGGGGAGAGCTATTTCTGTCACTTCCTCATCAGGGGTTGGCATCCATTCTGCAATAAACTCTGCCGGTGCCCTGCTCTGAATAGTCGATGTGCTCTCAAACTTCAAACCAAAGCTGCATAACTCCAAAGCCCACTCCACTATTCTGCCGGTGGCCTCAGGGTTTTGAAGTATCCTTTGCAACAGGAAATGAGTTAACCGTGACCTCATGGGCTTGGAAGTAGTGGCGCAATTTCCTTGAGGCCATGATGAGGCCAAAGATCAACTTTTGCACGGCACAGTACCTCGACCTAGGCCCTTGTAATGAGAAGCTTACGAAGTACACTGGGCCCTGCACCACTTTCTTCCTTGCCGCGTCCTTGGGGTTGCTCTCGTTGCCATGCTCATTGTTGTTCTGATCCTTTTCTGACTTTGCCATGATCTGGCCACATTCTACCTGTGACGCCCTCGATTCAATCGTACACTAATCATGCACGCAAATGTGTACGATCAAGATCAAGGACTCACGGGAAGATATCACAACACAACTCTACAATAAAATAAGTCATACAAGCATCATAATACAAGCCAGGGGCCTCGAGGGCTCGAATACAAGTGCTCGATCATAGACGAGTCAGTGGAAGCAACAATATCTGAGTACGGACATAAGTTAAACAAGGTGCCATAAGATGGCTAGCACAAACTGGGATACAGACGAAGAGGAGCAGGCCTCCGCACAGGATCCTCCTAGGTCACTCACGGTCGTCGCCGCCGGACTGCACAGTAGTAGGCACCTCCGGTGTAGTAGTCGCCATCGACGGTGGCGTCGCCCTGGGCTCCATCGCCCGTTGCAGCAATCGGGTAGAGGTAGGGGAAAAGGGAAACAAGGCAACCGTGAGTACTCATCCAAAGTACTCGCAAGCAAGGAGCTACACTACATATGCATGGATATATGTGTAAAGAGCCATATCAGTGGACTGAACTGCAGAATGCCAGAATAAGAGGGGGATAGCTAGTCTTAATGAAGACTACGCTTCGGACACCGGTCTTGCATGCATGTAAGAGGACAACGGAAGTCCTCCAAGTAACATCATATAGCAATAATCCTACCCGCAATCCCTGCTCATATCCACGAGCGAGAGCGACCACCGGTTGTATCTCGCACTTGGAAGGGTGTGTTTTAACAAGTATCCGGTTCTAGTTGTCATAAGCTCAAGGTACAACTCCAAGTCGCCCTGTTATCAAGATCACGGCTAGCCGAATAGATTAACTTCCTGCAGGGTGCACCATCTTACCCAAAGACGCTTGATCCCATTTGGCGGACACACTTTCTGGGTCATGCCCGCCGCGGAAGATCAACACGCCGCAGCCCCACCTAGGCACAACAGAGAGGCCAAGACGCGGTCTAAACCTAAGCGCCGCAGGGCAGGCCCATCGCCTCGAAAGCACACTCAAGACGTTGCGTCTGTGCCGAAGCAGACCTAGCCCAGCAAGCGTTCCACCAATCCGGCGCACCGCCCGTCGCCGACGTCTGAAGTGCTTGGCCGATACCACGACGCGGGATACCCATAACTACTCCCGCGTAGATGGTTAGTGCGTATAAGCTCGTAGCCAACTCAGATCAAATACCAAGACCTCGTTAAGCGTGTTAAGTAACCGCGAGCGCCCGAATAGGGCCAGCCCACCTCTCTCCTAGGCGGTCTCAACCTGCCCTGCTGCGCTCCGCCATAAGTAACGATCGGGGCCGTCGGAACCCAGGCCCACCTCTATCGGGATGGAGCCACCCGTCCTTTCACCCCCATCTCGAACAGTACCACTATGTAATGTAATAGTGTAAAGTATATAGTATATACCCGTGATCACCTGCCGAGTGATCACGGCCCGATAGTATAGCACGACATACGGACAAGAATGTTGGGCCACAGATGAAAGTACTAGCATCCTATACTAAGCATATAGGATTGCAGGTAAGGTAACAACAGTAGTAACAAGGACAGGCTATGCAGCAGTATAGGAGTATCTGAAAGCAGTAACATGCTACACTACTCTAATGCAAGCAGTATAGAGAAGAGTAGGCGATATCTGGTGATCAAGGGGGGGCTTGCCTGGTTGCTCAGACAAGAAGGAGGGTCGTCGGTGACGTAGTCGATCACAGGGACATCAGCATCGGTCTCGGGGTCTACCGGAGAGAAGAGGGGGAAGAAACAGTAAATACATAGCGGGCAAGTGCATAACAGGACAACGAGATGAGCTAGACGTGTTCTAATGGCGCTAGGCGACATTGGCGAAGGGGGAAACATCCGAAAGTTTTCCGGTTCCGGACGTCTGTCGGCCGGATGAACCGAGGGGAAAGTTTGCAGTTCGATAGGTTAGGGTTGTGTGGCGGATGAACGGATGCGATCCGGATTCGTCTCGTCGTTCTGAGCAACTTTCATGTTGAAAATATTTTAATCCGGATTACGGATTAAAAGATATGATTTTTAAAAGATTTTAGTAATTTTTGGAATTTTATTAATTATTTAATTAATTTCGAAAATGCATTTATGACATCAGCATGATGTCATGCTGACATCAGCAGTCAACAGGGTTGACTGAGTCAACCCTGGCAGGTGGGTCCCGCATGTCATTCTCTGCTACCAAATTAACCTAATCAAATTTAATTAACTTTAGTTATTTAGGTTAATTGGTGTTTAGGTTTATTTAAGTTAATTAATCAGGTTTAATTAACCAGGTTTAATTAGGTTAATTAATCCTCTAATTAATTAATTAATTAATTAACATTTTAATTATTATTTTAATTATTTATATACATTTCTTTTAAAATCCCTTTTTTGTTTTTTTGTTACGGGGCTTGAGGCCCCACTGTCATAGGCCCATAGGGGGCAGCAAAGTGTGTGGGCTACGGCACCGGGCGCTTCGCCCATCCCGAGCAGGCGAGTGCAGTCAGCAGGCGGGCGTGTTCGGCAGGGCAGCCGAACAGCAGTGTGGTGCGGCAGAGCCATGCGAGCCACGGCGAGAAAGGAAGGGTCCCAGGCGCGCAGCCGGCAGCGAGGAGGCGGAAGGAGTCGAGTGCGGACCCACGGTGCTTGGCGACGGCGGGACGAGCGCCTTGGCGCGATGAGGAAGGGGTCGGGTTCGCCGGTTGGTGCCGCAGTGCCCATGGCGCTGCCCGCCCATGTGTGAGCGCTGGGCCCGAGACGCGAGGCGCGACGACGGTCGCGGGCGAGGGAGTGCGAGGAGAGGGGCGAGAGCCCGGGGCCTCACCGGGGTTCGAAGGGTCCGTGGCAGCGGGGGGTCGAGGGGGGCGACGGGGACGACGGCGACGTGGGAGCAGGCCGGTGAGGTGGAGTCGGCGAGGCGCGACGGGATGTCGGCGTCGGGGTGGTGGGAGGCTGGCCTTATGACAGGTCGAACATCAGTTGCCCCGATCCAGATCCACCGGGCGGGCCAGCGGGACCTTGCCGACGAGGTACGTGTGGCAGGACGGGCGGCATCGAGGAGTGGAGGAGGGGTCGCCGGGAGAGGCTGCGGGGTCGGGGACGAGGCCGACGGGCGATGGGGGCGCGGCGTCGGCCGATCCCGATTGGATCGGGGAAGGGGCTGTGGGGAGGGGCGCGGCGAGGGGTTGCGGAGGCACGGGTGTGGCGGCCGGGCAAAGGCGGGTCGGGTCTCCGCCCGACCCGGACGGGGAAGGGGGGAGGCGTGTGGCGACGTGGGGGGGGAATGGGGATCGGGGTGGGGATTAGGGTTTCCCCGATGGGGATATGGAGGAGGGGTGGGGTGCGGCTGGGCCGGCCTGGCTAGCCCAGAGGCCAGCTGGGCCGAGGCCCAGTGGGGGGGGGGGTGGCTTTCTCTCTTTTTTTTTGTTTTTGCCCTTTTCCCTTTTCTTTTCTTTTTACTGCTTTCTCTAATTTCCTATTTACCTTAGTTTTTGCAAAATATCAAACTGGCACCTAAATTGATGTTACAACTTATGCCACAACCAAAAAAAGTTTCAACCCAAGTAATTTAGTTTAGTAATTTTTCAAAACATAAAAGACATTTAATTAATGGTTTTAGCTAATGATTTAATTAGTTTAGTGCATTTAAACACTTGGTAAAGAGTTGATTTCTCCACCATAATTACCTATGTATTTTCTGGTTCACTCCGAACATTTAAATCTCAATATTTGAAAACTTTTATCCTTTGCTCAATTTTGAATTTGAAATTCGAACTAGGTTCCGAACTAACGCGAGTTTATCCACAGTAACCGAGGTGACATGGCGTCATCAGTGGGGATTACTGTAGCTTAATTACCCAAGGCCACAATTCTCCTCCATTACAAGAAATCTCGTCCGAGATTTAAGAGGGAGCAAGGGGGAAAATTCTGGTTAAGATAATCTAACGGATCTTCTTGAAGAAGTTAGTTCCTTTCGTTGATGTCTTCAATCCTTTATTCCGATGCACCATGATAAACTTGTCACCATTTCTTCGGGAACTCTAACGCATTTACGAAAGGTAAGGGCAGCTCACTACGACATAATGCTTTTAAGGGAAACAATCTGGGGCTAACCCATGAATTAGTATAAGATTAGCTCTCGAGTTGAACATTTGAAATACCTCGAGAGTAAGGTACGAAGGTACCATAATAGGCTTCAAGCGGGTGAGAAGGGGGTTCAGAGTAGCGAGAGTATGTATCGCGTCTGATACCAGAATATATCACTATGACGGTGGCCCGTGAATTACATATGAGTCCACGCGGGAGGAATAACTTTGGGAAGCGAAGTGCAGGAGAGTCAGGTTTCGATCTGTGAAACTGTGGGTTATGGGCCCACCTCGTGGTTAAAAGTAGAAGGTTGGTGACATCTTGCACGATCATGCAAGCAAGGCATGTCAGAGGAGAGTCTGAGGGTCATGTCGGCAACAACATAGGTACCAAGGCGAGGGACGAACAGAACCATTTTCCTGCTCGTTGAACGAGGCGGACCAATAGGCAAGGTTCTCGTCCATCGGTGGTTACCGGAATGTCATCATCAATAGTAATAGGGTCTTACTTACAGAGTGGTACGACGAGGTGCTTACTTAAGCATGGGATTATCACTGCTTAGATTATATATATCCCAAGGATGGTCAAACAGACCCATGGAAAGGAAAATGTGATCATTAGGTTAAACAGAACAATGGAAAGGCAAAATGTGTTTAAACTCATATCACAGGGTTATATCCTTCCCAAGGATAAGCAGAGCATGATATCCATGACAGGATATAATGTAGAGAACCCTTTAGGTAAGGGGAGAGAAATTTCGCGACAATACCCAAACAACGGTGTTCGGATAATTGAGCAAGAAACATTTAGCATTGGGCTTCGAATGTTCTTGTTGAAAATCAGAGTATCACAGACATGCTTCGAGATAGCATTGGCATGGTTTTCAGGTGAAGATCGGACCTTGGAATCACGAAGGATCCATCAAGATTAACTTGTAGAATCAGTATTACAATTCCCTCATGGATGAACGGATAACCTTGCTCAAAAGGAAACTATAATGATAGGTCCTCCAGCCGGGGGTGCTAGGCATGACATCATGCTACGGGTCATCAAAGGATCACATCATAACTCTTGAAAGTTGTCCCAACCATCATAGCTGACCGAGTTTGAGATCCGATTGGTGTCGGGATACCTCGGACTTAGGATACCCGAGAAGAAAAGGTGCCACTTGAGTTGACGAGATGACATTGTAAGATTCTCGGGAAATGAACTATGAAGTGATTTACATTAACAAGAGTCCTTCATTAACCCAAGGAGAGGACAAGGAGGTGTCAGGTGAACTCCACGGCAATTCACCGAGATTCCCAAAGATGGACTTCCACAATTAAGTGAACCAGGAGATAACATTTGTCGGATCAATTGATATAAGGAAGTATGCTCGAGAAACATACACAAGTAAACATTGGTTGAAGGGTGCGCCCGATGGGTTGGGTTGCACGACCAATGTCAGAATGGTGATTCAGAGAAGTATTTCTATGTCAAGAATTCTCAAGAGGTGGAGCAGTCATCACAACATCCTTTATATTAACAGATGGTAATACTCCAAGGTAAAGAAGAGCGATTCTTTGGGTAGCAAGGAACTCGAGGTATAACACCAAACATGAACAAGCTTGTGTTGGTGGGAAGGCAATAAAGTGGTCGATGATAATACAAATCATCGAGGGCAAGGATGGTATTCCTCATCATGAATTCAATTGATATCTGGATGAGCCAGAATGTTGGCGATCACGACAATGATATAGCCAAACAGGCTAGGCGCGGCGTGATCGGGTACAAACTTCGTGCTTATAGAAGCTTCTTGAAGAGTTGTTGAACCGTGAAGCGGACTCGGTTCAGTTATCGGGTCTTTGAGTGTTTAATAACTCAGAGCCCGTGAAAAATTGGAAACAGTGGGAAGGGAGCACTTGATGAAGAACTCATAAGAAGTTACGCAGTTCCATGATAATCTCGAGATACCAGGGGGGGGGGGTAATACTCGATGACAGATCAAAGTAGAACTTGGACTGGGGTATTGCTCTACCGAAGTCAAGTGCTTAAACTTGCACGAGAAATGGTATTTAAAAGAGAACATGGTCGGAACCATGATAGCAAAAAGGCCAGATCCCTGATATAAGATGAACTTATACCAAAGGAATAAATAATTTAAGAGAAGCTTTAACGATAAGATCTACATCGTGTCCATGGGCATGAACACAAAGTTCAAGGTCGACTCCCACTTCTTCAATGTATAACCTTCCATTCACCTCTCGCTTTGATAAAGGCATTAGTGTTGAAAGTTTTACCTGGTGAAATACCAGATGAGTATGACTCGTGAAAACTTCCGAGTTCACACATATAAAGGAAGACATAGATTCAACCCGGCAAGGTATCATGGAAACATATATCACAAGCTTCAATAGTAAATACCACCAGCTCGAAAGCGGAGCATGGTTGGAAAGAGGGAAGGATACAAGTTACCAAAGGCATTATGTATCGGAGAAGGAACTCACAAAGTGATTAATTATGAAGGACACTGTCAGATAATAATCCAACAGTGGATATGGCGGTCCACAAGGGATCTGACGTGAGCATCAATACTCAACTAGAGGAAGAAGAATGCAAGGAGATCAAACTATAGAAACAACTGACTAACTCAATTGTCAACTGCAAAGGAATTATGATTCCCAATTCAAGGGATCAGAAGCAATGCTCTGATTAGGGATGGATAAGTTGAATAGCCTTAGGGTACAATCAAGCGACAATTGGATTGGTCGAGAACCAATTCGATTAAAAGAATGGCAGCTCAGCCAGAAAGGTAATTTATAAGAATCAATGATGATTGCGGGTATTCGCAAACAAATTGAGTCAACAGACTCAAAATGATAATGACAAGGGATGTCAATATGACTACGAGACTTATGGGATTAACCATAATGCAAGCAAGCAAGAATTTCAAGAGCCAAAGGCTCCAGAGGATTCTCGGAAGATCGAATAGTATTTGAAGAATTTTGTGTAACACATGAACAACAGGGGATGAGCGGATACTCGACAAGTGCGAGGATTTATTTGAAGGGGTATTCAGGTGGCAAAGAACCGCTAGGCAGTAGTCACAAAGTAATCTCGGAACAATAGAGAAAACTTCGGGGTGTCTTGTAATAACAAGATCAAGGGGGGATGATCGTATGAATGGCGAGTGTAAGTAGTTATCCATACGGATTTATCGGTGGTCAGAAATAGCAAAAGTGATGAGCACAAAGTCTCAAGAGAACATCGAAGAGTATCTTAGGATTCTTCTGGTGCAGCAGACGATCATCTGTAATAAGGGGCTCTCCGGGAGAAAGTACTCGCGAGAACCTAAAGTTAGTTTTGTTTTTAGCAAAATCGTTTAACCCGAATAGGAGAGAGTTCAGAATCCCAGAGTAAAGATCGAGGAGTAAAAGATCCTAATACCACCCAATGGCGACGTGGGCCCGTGGGCCGCACAGCCATGTTAGTAAAAGTTTTGTAAAGTCTAGACTCGACTTCGGCCAAGGAGTGTGGAAGGGGATTCCTACAGGCAAATGGCTCGATACCAACTTGTGGCGCCCTCGATTCAATCGTACACTAATCATGCACGCAAATGTATGCGATCAAGATCAAGGACTCACAGGGAAGATATCACAACACAACTCTACAATAAAATAAGTCATACAAGCATCATAATACAAGCCGGGGCCTCGAGGGCTCGAATACAAGTGCTCGATCATAGGCGAAGTCAGCGAAGCAACAATATCTGAGTACGAGACATAAGTTAAACAAGGTGCCATAAGATGGCTAGCACAAAGCCGGGATCAGATCGAAGAGGAGCAGGCCTCTGCACAGGATCCTCCTAGGTCACTCTGGTCGCCGCGGCGGATCTGCACGCAGTAGTAGGCACCTCGGTGTAGTAGTCGCCATCGACGGTGGCGTCGCCCCGGCTCCATCGTCAGTTGCAGCAATCGGGTAGAGGTAGGGAGAAAAGGAAACAAGGCAACCGTGAGTACTCTCCAAAGTACTGCAAGCTAGGAGCTACACTACATATGCATGGATATATGTGTAAAGAGCCATATCGATGGACTGAGCTGCAGAATGCGAGAATAAGAGGGGATAGCTAGTCTTAACGAAGACTAACGCACGGACACCGGTCTTGCATGCAGAAGAGGACAACGGAAGTCCTCCAAGTAACATCATATAGCAATAATCCTACCCGCAATCCCTGCTCATATCCACGAGCGAGAGCGACCACGGTTGTATCGGCACTTGGAAGGGTGTGTTTTAACAAGTATCCGGTTCTAGTTGTCATAAGCTCAAGGTACAACTCCAAGTCGTCCTGTTATCGAAGATCACGGCTATCCGAATAGATTAACTTCCTGCAGGGTGCACCATCTTACCCAAAGACGCTTGATCCCATTTGGCGGACACACTTTCTGGGTCATGCCCGGCGCGGAAGATCAACACGTCGCAGCTCCACCTAGGCACAACAGAGAGGCCAGCACGCCGGTCTAAACCTAAGCGGCAGGGTGCAGGCCCATCGCCTGAGCACACCTGCACGTTGCGTCTGACGCGCCGGAAGCATACCTAGCCCAGCGAGCGTTCGGTCCAATCCGCAAGGCGCGCCCGCTCAGCCGTGACGTCTGAAGTGCCGGCTGATACCACGACGCGGGATACCCATAACTACTCCCGCGTAGATGGTTAGTGCGTATAAGCTCGTAGCCAACTCAGATAAAATACCAAGACCTCGTTAAGCGTGTTAAGTAACCGCGAGCGCCGAACAGGCCAGGCCCACCTCTCTCCTAAGCGGTCTCAACCTGCCTGCCGCTCCGCCATAAGTAACGATCGGGGCGTCGGGAACCCAAGCCCACCTCTACAGGGATGGAGCCACCCGTCCTTTCAGCCCCATCTCCGAGCAGTACCACGTGTAATGTAATAGTGTAAAGTATATAGTATATACCCGTGATCACCTCCCGAGTGATCACGGCCCGATAGTATAGCACGACATACGGACAAGAATGTAGGGCCACAGATGAAAGTACTAGCATCCTATACTAAGCATATAGGATTGCAGGTAAGGTAACAATAGTAGTAACAAGGACAGGCTATGCAGCAGTATAGGAGTATCTGAAAGCAGTAACATGCTACACTACTCTAATGCAAGCAGTATAGAGAAGAGTAGGCGATATCTGGTGATCAAGGGGGGGCTTGCCTGGTTGCTCAGACAAGAAGGAGGGTCGTCGGCGACGTAGTCGATCACAGGGACATCAGCATCGGTACGTCTGAAGTGCTTCGGCTGATACCACGACGCCGGGATACCCATAACTACTCCCGCGTAGATGGTTAGTGCGTATAAGCTCGTAGCCAACTCAGATCAAATACCAAGACCTCGTTAAGCGTGTTAAGTAACCGCGAGCGCCCGAACGAGGCTAGGCCCACCTCTCTCCTAAGCGGTCTCAACCTGCCTGTCGCTCCGCCATAAGTAGCGATCGGGGCCGTGGAACCCCGGCCCACCTCTCTGGGATGGAGCCACCCGTCCTTTCAGCCCCCATCTCGAACAGTACCACGGGTAATGTAATAGTGTAAAGTATATAGTATATACCCGTGATCACCTCCCGAGTGATCACGGCCCGATAATATAGCACGGCATACGGACAAGAATGTAGGGCCACAGATGAAAGTACTAGCATCCTATACTAAGCATATAGGATTGCGGTAAGGTAACACTTGAGAGTAACAAGGACGAGCTATGCAGCGGTATAGGAGTATCTGAAAGCAATAACATGCTACACTACTCTAATGCAAGCAGTATAGAGAAGAGTAAGCGATATCGGTGATCAAGGGGGCTTGCACGGTTGCTCGAGACAGGACATCGAGATCGGTCTCGGGGTCACCGGAGAGAAGAGGGGAAGAAACAGTAAATACATAGCGAGCAAGTGCATAACGGGACAACGAGCGAGCTAGGCGTGTTCTAACGGCGCTAAGCGATCTTGGCGAAGGGGGAAACATCAGGAAAGTTTTCCGGTTCGGACGTCTGTCGGCCGGATGAACCGGAGGAAAGTTTGCAGGTTCGATAGGTTAGGGTTGTGTGGCGGACGAGCGGATTGCGTATCGGATTCGTCTCATCGTTCGAGCAACTTTCATGTTGAAAATATTTTAATCCGGATTACGGTTAAAAGATATGATTTTAAAAGATTTTAGTAATTTCGGAATTTTATTAATTATTTAATTAATTTGAAAATGCATTTATGACATCAGCATGATGTCATGCTGACATCAGCAGTCAACGGGGTTGACTGAGTCAACCCTGGCAGGTGGGTCCCGCATGTCATTCTCTGCTACCAAATTAACCTAATCAAATTTAATTAACTTTAGTTATTTAGGTTAATTAGTGTTTAGGTTTAATTAAGTTAATTAATCAGGTTTAATTAACCAGGTTTAATTAAGTTAATTAATCCTCTAATTAATTAATTAATTAATTAACATTTTAATTATTATTTTAATTATTTATATACATTTCTTTTAAAATCCCTTTTTTGTTTTTTTGTTACGGGGCTTGAGGCCCCACTCGTCATAGGCCCATAGGGGGCCAAAGTGTGGGCTACGGGCGGGCGCTTCGCCCATCCCGAGCAGGCGAGGGTGCAGTCAAGCAGGCGGGCGTGCCGGCGGGCAGTTAACGCGCGGTGGATGTGGCGAGAGCCATGCCGTGACCACGGCGAGAAAGGAAGGGTCCCGGCGCGGGCAACAGGAGGCGGAAGTAGTCAGGCGTGGACCTACGGTGCTTGGCGGCGGCGGGACGAGCCAGGGCGCGATGAGGATGGGGGTCGGGTTCGGCCGGTTGGTGCCGCGTGCCCATGGCAGCCGCCCGTGATGGCCGAGACGCGAGGCTTGACGACGGCCGCGGTCATGAGGGAGTCGAGGAGAGGGCGAGAGCGGGGCCTCACCGGGTTGAAGGGTCCGTGGCAGCGGGGGTCGAGGGGGGCGACGGGACAGCGGCGACGGGAGCAGGCCGGTGAGGTGGAGTCGGCGAGGCGCTGTGACGGGATGTCGGCGTCGGGGTGGTGGGGCGCTGCGCCTTGTGACGGGTCGGGCATCGGTTGCCCCGATCCAGATCCACAGAGGCGGGGGGCGGGACCTTGCCGACGAGGTACGGTGGCAGGACGGGCCGCATCGGCGATGGAGGAGGGGTGGTCGCCGGGAGAGGCTGCGGGTCGGGACGAGGCCGACGGGCGATGGGGGCGCTGAGCGTCGGCCGATTCGATTGGATCGGGGAAGGGGTGGGGAGTGGGGGCCGGCGAGGTTGCGGAGGCAGGGGGGCGGCGGCCAGCGGGGGGGCGGGTCCTCCGCCTGACCAGACGGGAAGGGGGAGGCGGTGGCGGCGTGGGGGAATGGGGATCGGGGTGGGGATTAGGGTTTCCCCGATGGGGATATGGAGGAGGGGTGGGGTGCGGCTGGGCCGGCCTGGCTAGCCCAGAGGCCAGCTGGGCCGAGGCCCAGTGGGGGGCTTTCTCTCTTTTTTTTGTTTTTGCCCTTTTCCCTTTTCTTTTCTTTTTACTGCTTTCTCTAATTTCCAATTTACCTTAGTTTTTTGCAAAATATCAAAGTGGCACCTAAATTGATGTTACAACTTATGCCACAACCAAAAAAAGTTTCAACCCAAATAATTTAGTTTAGTAATTTTTCAAAACATAAAAGACATTTAATTAATGGTTTTAGCTAATGATTTAATTAGTTTAGTGCATTTAAACACTTGGTAAAGAGTTGATTTCTCCACCATAATTACCTATGTATTTTCTGGTTCACTCCGAACATTTAAATCTCAATATTTGAAAACTTTTATCCTTTGCTCAATTTTGAATTTGAAATTTGAACTAGGTTCCGAACTAACGCGAGTTTATCCACAGTAACCGAGGTGACGTGGCGTCATCAGTGGGGATTACTGTAGCTTAATTTCCCGGGCGTCACACTACCTCATCCACCTTTCGTTGTGCTACCAAGGCCGCACTGACTACTTGGTTGGTTGCCGCCAAGTAAAGCAATAACGGCTCTTGGGGTTTGGGTGCAACCAAGGTAGGCATAGATGATAGGTAGGCCTTCAATTCCTGCAGAGCTGCATCTGCTTCCGGGGTCCACTTCATAGGCCCTGCTTTCTTCAAAAATTTAAAGAATGGCAGGGCATGCTCGGCAGACTTGGAATGAATCTTCTTAGCATGGCAACGCATCCCGTCAAGTGCCTTACATCCTTAACTGTCCTTGGTGCTTGGATCTGCTCAATGGCCTTGATCTTGTCGGGGTTGGCTTAGATCCCCTGATGGGACACGAAGAATCCAAGTAGCTTGCCGGAGGGAACACCAAATACACACTTCTCCGGATTAAGCTTCAAGTTGATTTTGGTCAGATTAGCAAATGCCTCCTCCAAATCCTAGATAAGGGTGGTCTTACCCTAGGTTTTGACCATGATGTCATCCATATAGGCTTCTATATTTCTGTGCAACTATGGCTCAAAACCAATCTGGACTGCTCTTGCAAAAGTGGACCCCGCACTCTTTAATCCGAAAGGCATGCGGACAAAGCAGTACGTACCGCATGGAGTGATGAACGATGTCTTCTCCTCATCTTCTTTGGACATAAAGACCTGGTGATATCTGGAAATATGCATCCAGAAAGGAGAGCAAATCACAACCTGTAGTGGAATCCACGATCTGGTCGTTGCGCAGCAAGGGAAATGGGTCCTTTGGGCAAGCCTTGTCGAGATCTGTGAAATCAATGCAAAGCCTCCATTTCCCATTCACCTTCCGGACCACCACTGGATTTGCTAACCACGTAGGATGCAGTACTCCTCTAACCAAACCAACTGCGTCTAGTTTCATGATTTCCTCGGCAATGAACTGTTGCCGCTCCAAGGCCTGCTTCCGGACTTTCTTCTTGACGGGTCGGGCATGTGGGCAGATAGCAAGGTGGTGCTCGATTACCTCCCTGGGAACATCGGGGATATCAGATGGTTGCCAGGTAAACACATCGATATTCACCCATAGGAAGGCAACGAGCGCGCTTTCTTATTTGTCATCAAGGGTGGCGCTGATAGTGAAAGTACCATCAACGCCAGCTAGCCCTGCCGGGACCTTCTTCACTTGGGTGCAGTAACCTTGCATCTCTTGCTGTTGGAACACTCCGGCATGTCATCAACGGGTGTGGTGCATTCAGAGGGGGCACGCTTCCCGGACTCCTTGCCGGAGGTCCTACAATCCCTCTTATTTCCTTTGCTTTCCTTGGCGGGAGCCGCTGCTGCCGCTGCCTCTGCTGCGACTGCATCTCGGTACATCTTGTCCATGTAGATAATTGCATACTTCTCATCTGGCGGGATAGCGATATGACGCCCCAAGATCGGCGCTGCAGATGCCTTCCATGTTTTGCGTATCAGCTATTTTATTTATTTGTTTGTTGCATTTCATCATCGCATCATTTGCATTGCGACGAGAACATTGTTCTTGGTGCCTCCTGACATTTAGGGGTTGTGGCAGTGTCGCGGGGAGTTGAGCTCCGAGGTGTTGTCGTCACAATTTTATCGTTGCAGTTCTGGAATACATTGAAAATCTCTATTAATTAGTTGTTGGTGAGATAACCTCGACGCCACCCAGTATTGGGGCGGGAGTTTAGGAGTATTGCCATAGCTCGTATAACGGATGCTTTTCGAAGGTTGAGGTAAACGATTTCCGGAGTTTTCTTGGTTATGTGTTGATGGATGGATACAGCTGGATGTAGGGATTGTTTAGTTTGAGTGAGATATATTGGTTCCCCTGTATCCCCAACACCATAACCAGAAAGTTTCAGGAGTTTAATAGGTGGGAATTCAAGTAGCTCGTAGGATATCTTTCCAACAGACACATGATGGGATATCAGATCTATCATATGTTTGTTTCCGGCTTATTTTGCAAGCCAATCCTTTGTTTTGTTTTGTGTTATGGTATTCGAGTTGCTTCGAAGTGAAGTGTTGATTCCATACCTTTCCTAAGCGGTGTTCTCATATTTCTATGGGAGTACTAATCCTTTTATTCATGCTGAATGGCCATGCCAATTCTTTTCCAACCGATGTGCTTCTCTTCAAGTGGATCCGATCATTTTCAACATCCGCAAGATCAATTCTAAGTGTTCTCAATGGTGTTTGCTTCTTTCTGATTTTCTTCTCTCGTCAGCTTCGGTTCCATTCCAGAGTTGTGAGGATTCGTTCGACTATGTTCGTTTGTCTTCTTCATGGACTCGTTCTTCTTCCTTGCGGGATTTCAGGCAAGATGACCATTACCCTCGATATCACTTCTATCTTTGCTTTCTAGTTGTTCATTCTATCGCTATGTCGCGCTACCTACCACTTGTTTATCATGACTCCCATATTGCCATGTCAAGCCTCTAACCCACCTTCCTAGCAAACCGTTGTTTCGCTTTGTTACCGCTTTTGCTCAGCCCATCTTATAGCGTTGTTAGTTGCAGGTGAAGTTGAAGATTGCTCCATGTTGGAACATGATTATGTTGGGATATCACAATATCTCTTATTGTAATTAATGCATCTATATACTTGGTAAAGGGTGGAAGGCTCGGCCTTATGCCTGGTGTTTTGTTCCACTCTTGCTGCCCTAGTTTCCGTCATACCGGTGTTATGTTCCTTGATTTCGCATTCATTACGCGATTGGGGTTATGGGACCCCCTTGAGAGTTCGCTTTGAATAAAACTCCTCCAGCAAGGCCCAACCTTGGTTTTAACATTTACCTACCCACCACCTATACTTTTCCCTTGGGTTCTGCAGATCCGAAGGTCATCTTTATTTTAACCCCCCAGTCAGTGCTCCTCTGACTGTTGGTCTGAACTGGGCGATGTCTGGCGCCCCCCCGGGGCAACCAGGGTCTATGCCAACCCAACATCTTGCCCATCCGGTGTTCCCTGAGAACGAGATATGTGCAGCTCCTATCGGGATTTGTCGGCACATTGGGCGGTCTTGCTGGTCTTGTTTTACCATTGTCGAAATGTCTTGTAACCGGGATTCCGAGTCTGATCGGGTTATTTCGGTAGAAGGAATATCCTTCGTTGATCGTGAGAGCTTGTGATGGGCTAAGTTGGGACACCCCTACAGGGTATAAACTTTCGAGAGCCGTGCCCGCAGTTATGTGGCAGATGGGAATTTGTTAATATCCGGTTGTAGAGAACTTGACACTTGACTTAATTAAAATGAATCAACCGCGTGTGTAGCCGTGATGGTCTCTTTTCGGCAGAGTCCGGGAAGTGAACACGATTTGTGTTATGTTTGAACGTAAGTAGTTTCAGGATCACTTCTTGATCACTTCTAGCTTCACGACCATTGCGTAGCTTCTCATCTTACTCTTGTATTCGTATGTTAGACACCATATTTTCTTAGTGCTTGCTGCAACTCGACCTCATTACCACATCCTACCCATAAGCTTAAATAGTCTTGATCTCACGGGTTTTGAGATTGCTGAGTCCTCATGAATCACAGATACTACCAACGCAGTTGCAGGTGCTGATGATACCAGTGCAGGATATGCTACCAAACTCAAGTGGGAGTTCGACGAGGACCTTGGTCGTTACTATGTTTCATTTCCTGATGATCAGTAGTGGAGCCCAGATGGGACGATCGGGGATCTAGCATTTGGGGTTATCTTCTTTTCATTTGGTTTTGACCGTAGTCGGTCTATGTCTGTATTCTGGATGATGTATGAATTATTTCAGTATTGTGTGAAGTGGCGATTGTAAGCCAACTCTCTTTATCCCATTCTTGTTCATTACATGGGATTGTGTGAAGATGACCCTTCCTGCGACAAAACCACAATGCGGTTATGCCTCTAAGTCGTGCCTCGACACGTGGGAGATATAGCCGGATCATGGGCATTACAAGTTGGTAATCAGAGCCATCCCCGACTTAGGAGCCCCCTGCTTGATCCCGCTGACGTTGTTGAGTCTAGAACAAAAATGTTTTGAGTCTTAGGATTATATATTATCGGAGAGTAGGATTCTTTTTACTCCTCAGTCCCTTCGTCGCTCTGGTGAGGTCTCCTGACGTAGATGTTTTGTCTTTCCTCTCCTCAAATTTCACAAATTTTTTTAGGATCACGCGGGTATCTTGGGATCGTTCCGATATTCTTGTGACGGGAACATTATTCTTGGTGCCTCCTAACATTTAGGGGTTGTAGCAGTGTCGCGGGGAGTTGAGCTCCGAGGTGTTGTCGTCACAATTTTATCGTTGCAGTTCTGGAATACCTGAGTTTCGCCAACATCGAAAATCTCTTTTAATCAGTTGTTGGTGAGATAATCTCGACGCCAACCAGTACTGGGGCGGGAGTTTGGGAGTATTGCCATAGCTCGTATAACGGATGCTTTTCGAAGGTTGAGGTACACGATTTCAAGAGTTTTATTGGTTATGTGTTGACGGATGGATACAGCTGGATGTAGGGATTGTTTAGTTTGGGTGAGATATATTGCTTCCCCTGTATCCCTAACACCAGATTGCATAACCAGAAAGTTTCGGGAGTTTAATAGGTGGGAATTCAAGTAGCTCGTAGGATATCTTTCCAACAGACACATGATAGGATATGGGATCTATCATATGTTTGTTTCCGGCTTATTTTGCAAGCCAATCCTTTGTTTTGTTTTGAGTTATGGTATTCGAGTTGCTTCAAAGTCAAGTGTTGATTCCATACTTTTCCTAAGCGGTGTTCTCATATTTCTATGGGAGCACTAATCCTTTTATTCATGCCGAATGGCCATGCCAATTCTTTTCCAACCGATGTGCTTCTCTTCAAGTGGATCTGATCATTTTCAACATCCGCAAGATCAATTCCAAGTTGCCTTTGTTTTCTCGCCCTCCCGCCCTTTTCTTCAAGGACTCAGATTTCTTAACCATGTATCCTTTTATTTTTGAGAAGTCTCTTCATTCTTTTCTTTCAATGTTATTATCTGGTGATATCCCATGAAGATGCTCAACAGTTTCAAGTTCATCATCCTTCGTTGTTGTTTCTTCTCCGGTGGATCCAATTCAAGCTTTCAGTGTTGATCATATTCCTCTCCTTGTGTCAAATGCTTTCTTCATGTCGGTGCATCTCTTAATCATCCACCTTTTGCTATTCATGTTATCTGGAGTGCTGAAGATATCCTAGAAGATTCATGTTTCCATCCTTATTCCTTTCGAGCTATTTCGAATCAACAATGCGATCAAATCAATCGGTGCATTATCTCTTCCTAAGGAATCGTTCAACAGTATTTTCTTTTTAGTGGGCCCTAACCCACAGGTCTTTTCCAGAATCTTACCTCACTCTTTTAATTTTCCTAGAGCTATTCCCAAATTCTTTTGAAAGTTTGACATAAGAATGAACTATCATCAATCAAATGTATCCTCCAAGATCGCTTTCATATTCTTTCATCGTTTGTTCAACCTTTCTATTCTTCATTTCGGAGTGCCTCAACAATTCATGGTGGTTCTCATCATCATTCTCAACATTTGAAGACCGAAGAAGGATTTCTCCTAAAATATTGGTCCATTCTCAGATTCATAGTTCGATCTTATGCCATCCTCTCATAATTGTTTTTGATTTTGAGAATACTTTTCACCCATCCGACGCATTTCAGGGGTTTCTTTCCTTTCTCGATCATCCAAAGGCCATTATTTCAGAAGATCTCTCGATTTCGAATTGATGTCTCTTCATTCATTCTCCAATGCTTCCGGTGCACTGTTCAGCTATTCTTTAGTCTGCTTGTGTTCTCTTCATTCTCTTGTATCTAAATTATCTCAAGCGTCTTCGTTCATTTTCCAATTCTTCCTGGTGATGCGTTCGTTTTTTTGTTCGTTCTTTTAATCCTTATGGTGGTTCGTCCAACATTCCTCTTCCATTGTTATCATACCAATTCATTCGCTCTTTCCAAATCCTACCGGTGGTTCGTGGAAGACCTTATTCAAGATTACGCTATATCTCTCTTAATCCTTTCTACGAGAATAAGTAGTATGCCAAATCCGTTGCTTGTCATCAATTTAAATTGGTGAAGGATATGCATAACATAATTCTTATTCTTGTTTCTTCCAAGTGTTTAATTCTTTTCTAACGGAGTTTGTTCGTGATATCAATTTCTCAGTTATATGTTGTTCATCTTTCATCCGGAGTTCCAAGTTTTTCCTCGGTTATGTCATCCCGACGCCCCATCTAAATCATTGCAAGCCTTCATTTTGTTCTTTCAATTTTCCTTTCGTTGTGATAATCTTGTTATCTATCCGGAGTTCTTTGAGAGTTTCTTCATGGTGGTTGATCGAAGATTTCATTCAGTCTCCAATTGTTCTTCAAGATTTCTCTCAAAGTTAAGATCTGCCAAGCTATACTCAAAATTAAACAGGGTGCTCAACACATGTTTTGTTTTGAGGAGTTCAAGTATTCTTCATCTAGCATTCCAAAGTGCAAGTCTTTCTACCTTTTGAGAAGGCGTTATATCATTCCTGACATTTTCCATTCATATTTCGCGATTCACATGTTATCAAGAACGAGATATTTAAACCCATCATTTCCCCTGCGTCCATGAGTTCTCTCAATCCAACAATTTCTTCGTTGATGTTATCTTGGTATAGATTTCACCTAAAGCCTTCCATTGGCAATGTTGCTATATGTGGTGTTTATCAATGATCCAAGTTTCCTCCAATTCTCGCGGTGAAATAAGTTTTTTCATCTCTTCGTTCCTCTCAGCTAATCAATCTTTTGGTAGTGGCTGGTTGTGACCTCATAATTTTGAGATGTCTCCATAAGCCCACGAGGATCATATCATTTCGTATTGATCTTCCAACAACTCCGATCAATCCTTCTTTTAAGGATGATCTCTCAAATTCATTTGAGGTAGAACATGTTGTTTTATTTTCCGTTCTTTTGATTCCATTCTTACATTTGTTCCGGAGGCATTATGATGTTTCTCTCTTCGACCCATCATCTCATTTTGTAAATACCATGTTCTTTCCCTTGCTTATCCATTTAACTAGAGTGTTGTGTCATCTCTTCAAGTTCTTTTCATCTTATCAAGTTTTGCTCCTCTTTAAACCGGTGTGCTGCCCAAATCTGTTCTTTCGCATTCCTTGTATATCTCATTTCAACCGGAGTGGTTTCAATTCACCCTTGCCCTTGTGTTCTTTTCATGTCTTTGCACCCTATCAAGGTTCATTGGATTCACTCGTTTGTCAAAGAAGCAACCTTGTTTTACCTCTTGCTCTTATGCTTCTCTCCGGTGCCATCCCTAGATCTCGGGGCGAGATCTCTTGTAAGTGGAGGAGAGTTGTGACGCCCCAAGACAGGCGCTCCAGATGCCTTCCATGTTTTGCATGTGAGCTCTGTTATTTATTTGTTTGTTGCATTTCATCATCACATCATTCGCATTGCATCGGCACTCTGTTGCCGTCATTTTTCAAAACTTGCATCCGTTTGTAGTTGCTGCTCTTTCCTTGTCTCGGTTGACCTTCTCTCACATCAACCGAACCGCTATCTTCTCTCTCTTCTCTCTTGTCTTCTCCATGGCCTTTCGTCAAACTCTTTGCGCACGTCCGAAATTGTCCCGAACCTGACCCACTCAGTCATCACCGTTGGATTCGGATCATCCCACAAACATCCCTAAAATACCTTCGGCTCTTTGTTGGACTTCCCTAGCCGTATTTTTCGTCCACCCGATCCCGATCCGATGATCGAAATTCTCCCTCCTATTTACCTTCCTGCTATATAAACAGACGAATCCTAGATCCTAGGGAGCTTGTCCCGTCAGTCCCGCCGCCAGCCAACGACCCACTCGCCAGATTTACCTTGTTTTCCCCATCCACACGAGCGCCTCCACCTTGCTTTCATCACCGCCCAACCAGATCGCAGCCTCCTTCTCTTCCCGAGCCACCATGCTCGCAGCCTCGCTGCCGCGAGCCTCCTGTCCCGACCGCGCAGGCCTCGTCGTTCCTCTCCCGAGCAGGAGCTCGCCTGAGGCTCCCGCAACCACCTCCATCCCGCAGCCACCTCCATCCCGCGCAGGAGCTTGCTCCCGAGCTGAGCTGCGTTCACGCCTGAACCACGCGCCCGTCCTCGCGACCAGCTGCATCGCCGGCGACCACCTCCAGCAGGCCCGTATGTGAGGGTGGATGCGGATTCACTCCTTTACTAGCAACTCCACTCTCAGGGTTCGATATGGTAGCGATTACAGAGAAGATTGCATGAATGGGGAACTAGGGTTCTTAGCCAGCAAGAAAGAAGAAGGGAAAAGAGCCGAGCCGCCGAAGCCGTGATCCTCTGGATAACCCTAGCTCGCTGTTGCCCCTCTCCTTAAGTAGCTGCCGAGCGGGCTTCAGTTAACCCACGCTAGGCCGGTGACGCATGGGTTGGGCTTCTTTGGACGGGCCGCACGCGGGACCGTGGGGACGAGAACCTTGGAGCTGCCTTGCGGGCCGGCCTCGTCAGGGACGCTGACATCCCCCTCTCCTTGAGCTGAGGCTTGTCCCCAAGCCTCCGCAAGCGGGACGCTCCTTGAGTCTCGCTTTGTCTTCCCTGGTTTCGCCAAGTGCCTCTGAATTGGACCAACAGATGAGCACTTGTTACCTCATCTTGCCCTTCTCCTGGCGCCATCTTGATTGCAGCATTGCCACAGGGACTGCAAGCTTACCAGAACAATGGGGTAACTGAGGTTCAACAGCCGTACCCGTGTTCAGGACGCATCGAAGGAGCGAGATGTGGAAGACTGGATGGATAGTTGCTTGTGACGGGAGCTGTAGCTTGTAGGCGACATCGTTGATCTTGCCAATGATAGGAAAAGGCCCGTAGTACTTGAACGCCGGCTTGTGATTTGCTCGTGGCGCGGCGGAAGTTTGGATATAAGGTTGCAGCAGGTAGACTTGATCGCCCGCTAAACCGAGCGGAATGATCGTTTCTTGTCCGCCTGGCTTTTCATCAGTTGCTTTGCTCTGTTCAAATGTTGCTGTAACAGTTCCTGCACCGTGTCCCTTTCCTCGAGCCACGAGCTTAGGGCTGGCACCGAACAGGTGTTTTCTGCTGTTATGCCCCAGTGCCGTGGCTCGTACCCGAACATAGCTTTGAAGGGTGTCATGCCTATGGCCGAATGGTGAGAAGTGTTATACCAAAACTGCGCCAAAGGTATCCAGAAACTCCACCGCCGTGGACATGATTGTGTGAAACATCTCAGGAATGTTTCCACGCATTGGTTAACGCGCTTAGTCTACCCGTCCGTTTGAGGATGGTTGGCTGTGCTGAGTCTGAGCTGAGTACCCGTGGCCTTGAAAAGCTCCTGCCAGAAGTGACTAGTGAACACAGGGTCACGATCTGATACGATCGCCCCGGGCAGTCCGTGAACCTTGTAGACTTGCTGGATGAAGAGTTGAGCCACAGATGCTGCCGTGTATGGATGCGCCAAAGGCAAGAAATGACTGTACTTGGTTCTCTTATCCACGATCACCAGCAGGCAGTTGAATCTGCTCGATTGAGGCAAGCCATCCACGAAATCCATAGTAACCATGTCCCATGGCTTGTTGGGGATGGGTAACGGAGTTAACAGAACACGGAGATGCCATACTGTCGGCTTAGCCTCTTGGCACACGGAACAGGACTGCACATAATGTTCAATTTGCACCTTCATCTTGGGCCCACGTGAGCAGGGCGTCGTCTGCAGCGTCGTAAGTGACAGGAAATCCTGAATGTCCTCCCATCGGGCTGTCATGGAAGGCTTGTATGATATGTTGTTGGATCTGTGTTCCCCCCTAGCCAAATCCTGCCTCTGAACACGATGATGCCTTCTTTGAGCGTGAACCGTCCTTTGGCGTCGTCGCGCACTGCCAGTTGTTCCAAAAGTTTCTGCGCGTGTAGATTGCCATTGTAGTTGTTGATGACGTCTTCCAGCCAGCTGGGTTGGCACGATGTGACCACTAGCAGTGTATCTGTTTGGTTCGCTCGCGAGAGAGCATCCGCGCCGTGATTATCGGCCCCTTTCTTGTACTTGATCTGGTACCTGAGCCCTAACAGCTTGGTGAAAGCCTTGTGTTGCCACGGGGTGTTCAGGCGTTGTTCTTCAAGGTGCGTGAGGCTCTTCTGATCCGTGTAAATAACGAATTTTGTGTGTTGTAAATATGGGCACCACTGGTCCACTTCTACTATGATTGCCAGATATTCCTTTTCGTAGGTTGACAGCCCTTGATACCTTGGGCTGAGTGCTTTGCTCATAAACGCGATTGGGTGCCCTTGTTGCTGCAGGATCGCCCCAATGCCATGGTCGCACGCGTCTGTCTCCACTGTAAATGGCTGGGCAAAATTGGGCAATGCCAGGACTGGTACCGAGATAAGCTGCTGCTTTAAGACTTCAAATGCAGTTTCTGCAATGGACGTCCAAAGGAATGGGACGCCCTTCTTCAGCAAGTTAAAAAGGGGTCGGGCGATCACTCCAAAGTTGCGCACGAAACGACAATAGTAGCCTGCGAGTCCCAAGAAACTCCGAACTTCCTTGGCATTTTGAGGTGAAGACCAATTTGCCACCGCAGCCACCTTTGTTGGATCTGTTGCAACCCCTTGCACGCTGATAATGTGGCCCAAGTACGAGATCTTGCTTTGCCCGAAAGCACACTTGTTGCGTTTCACTTTCCAGTTGTCCCTTCGGAGAAGTTCCAGTACTTGCTTTACATGGCTTTTGTGGTCCTCCAACGTGGCACTGAAAATCAAGATGTCGTCGAAGAAAGCGAAGCATAAGCAGCATCACGGCTTGAGAGTTGTTGTTAGCCCTTCAATGAAGGTGGGAGGGCTCCAGCTAGACCAAAGGATAAGACCTTGAACTCAAAGTGCCCCTGATGCGTTGAAAAAGCTGTCTTGTGTTCTTCCCGGGGCTAATCTGATCGATGGTAGCCGCTGCATAAATCTAACTTAGAACCATGCTGCTCCATGCAACTCATCGAAGTTCTTCAATTACGGCTTTGAAACTTGCCGACCACCGTGATTGCGTTTAGCATGCATGTCGATCAGAGCGCCATGTGTCGTCCTTTTTCTTCACGAGGATTCTTGGTGAGGAGAATGGGCTGTTACTACGCTGAATCACCCTGATTTCAACAGTGCCTCCACTTGAGCTTCTATCTCAGTTTTCTGCTCTGGTTTATAACAATCTGCTGGCGTTGATTGGTCGCGCTCCTGGAATCAGAGGAATGCGATGATCACACGCCCTCCTAGGTGGGAGTCCGGTTGGTTCTTCGAACACGTCAGGGAACTGGTTCAACACTTCCTGAATGCACTCTGGAGTTTGCTCCAAGTTCTCGGGCATAGGTGCTACCACACAAAGGTGTACGACATGTGTGATAGACCCCTTGCTGCACAAGTTTTGCAGTTGTAGACTGTTGATGGACTGGCAAGTTGTCGATGCTGCGTCATGTCCCCGAAGAAGAAGCGGTCCTGCTGGAGTAGGAATCTCCAGGAAGCGCGCGCGCCAATCGACTTGCATCGGACTATGTTCTTCCAACCAGTCCATGCCCAAGATGACATCGTATGTGCCAAGAGCCAGTACCTTCAAGTCCATATAGAATTCATGTCCTTGCGCATACCAGGCGCATTGTGTGGCCACTTCTGAACAAAGCAGTTCACTCCCATCGCCACTGCTTTACGGCTTGGCTTGGCGAGGTTGGACTCGAGCAGATGTTGGGCGAACTCTGATTGTGAAGGAATTGGTGCTGCCCGAATCTACTAACATGAGAACTTCACGGCCTTGTAGCCACGCCCTGAGTTGGAAATCTTTGGCTGACACCCCTCATGTAACTGCCGACAGAGAAATGGCCATGGATGTTTCTTGCGGTGGCTCGTCTTGCCCCAGTTGTGTGTCGACGAAGCTGTCGAGGCCGAAGACGTCCAGGAGTTCCTCCACCACATGTAGCTGGACGGTGGTGGGGCACACATGGTCGTGCCCCCACCTCTCGCCTCACTTGAAACACAGAACACGAGCTCGTCGGTAGTCCCGGAGTGACTTGAGCTTGGCTCTGTCCGCGCGGGCTGCGTCTGTGCCACGGCGATCTGCCGTCGGCGCCGCTGGCACCGAGTGCACCGGAGGGGGAGGAAGCGGCATGGGAGAGCCTCCTCGCGGGGGTGGCTCCGGTGGGCGAGCTGGACTGCTGAAAGCGCCATCGGCCACCTCTTCCTGGAGTAATGCTAGAGCGCACGCCGTATCCAGGTCCGGTGGTCGTTGCACGAGGACCACCGCCCGAATATCCCTCCGCGAGCCCTCGGCAAGCGAGTTAAAGTAAAGGGATGGATCGAGTCAGAATAAGACGATAAATGATTGATGATTAACTCAAATTGCTCTATGTAATGTGCTACAGAGGATGTTTGTCGGACAGTGTAAAACTGTCTGATCAGCGTCTGGTGCCGATCGCGTCCAAAACTAGTGCAAAGTAATGAAGTGAAAGTATCCCAATCGAACTCCGCTAGACGCTTCTGTATGGATTACAGCCATACAGCGGCTGACCCGGAGAAATTCAGGGCCGCCATGGGTACCCAGAACGAAGGTAAGATGCCGAACATCTGGAAATACTGTTCGCACATAGTTTTCCACAAATTCGGGTTATCACCCATGAATTGTGGAAATGTGATAGATGCGTGAGTTTGGCCTAGACCAGATAGCATCTTACTTGCGTGCGTGAACGATGATGGAGGGGTGGAAATTGTTGCGAGGGAGGAGGACGTACCTGTTGCCGGGGGTGGCGGCGGCGTCTGGAAGGACGCCGCCACGTTCCCCCGTGGCAAGTTGTAGATGTCGTGGCCATCGGGCCCATGGGGGTCGTTGCCCGCGCCGCCACCGGCCCCATGGAGGATGCCGGTCGTCGCAGAAGGGCCTTGCTTCGAATTCACACCCGCAGGCTCCTCGCTCGTCTTGGGCGGGAGTGGCTGGGCTAGTTGGAGCGCCGCCACCGCGTCGCCCAGATCTGCCACCCGCTTCTCCATATCCGGTCGCCAGTTGACGAGGTCGTCCATTTTGGCCGTGGAGGCCTGGATCTCGCGATGGCCTTGTTGCGGGCCTTGAGGGTGTTGTCGAGCACTGTCGAGGAAGGCTTCGATGGCGGATCCATGGCGACGAGTGCGTCTGAGCTTGCGGAGACCTCTGGTTTCGATGATCTGCGCCGAGGATGGCGCGGTGGTGAGATTCTTTGGTCTCGATACCGGATGTGAGGGTGGATCTTGGATTCACTCGTTTACTAGCAACTCCACTCTCAGGGTTCGATATGGTAGCGATTACAGAGAAGATTACATGAATGGGGAACTAGGATTCTTAGCCAGTGAGAAAGAAGAAGGGAAAAGAGCCGAGCCGCCGAAGCCGTGATCCTCTGGATAACCCTAGCTTGCTGTTGCCCCTCTCCTTAAGTAGCTGCCGAGCGGGCTTCAGTTAACCCACGCTGGGCCGGTGACATGTGGGTTGGGCTTCTTGGGCCGGGCCGCACGCGGGACCGTGGGGACGAGAACCTTGGAGCTGCCTTGCGGCCCGGCCTCGTCAGGGACGCTGACACCGTACCACCCCTCTCTTCCCTGCCTCCCCTTCCATCTTCCTCTTCTTCTCTCTCTCACCTCCCCTTCTCTGACCCGTCGCAGGTTCGCCATGGGCGCCCGATGGAGCACTGCCGCTAGGGAACCTCATCGAAAACCACCAGATCCGGCTGGCCTCCTCCGCCCTTGCCCGTTCCGGCCGGATCCCGCCGGCTAGGCCTCGTCCCCGGCCACCGGTGCCCTCGCCGGAGACCACCTATGCCGCCCGCCAAGTCCACTGCTTCACCCGCTGCTGCCTGCTTCATCCACAGACGCACGCAGCCAAATCGACCCAACACATCCATTGACCGCTTCGTCAACTCGGCCTCCCGTGCCAGATCGCGAGGCCCTGCGCGCCTCCTCAGCCCGACGGCCTCCTCCCCACCGAACTGGGCCTTGGCCCATCGTGAGGCCACCCCCAGCGCCCCTCCTTTTGTTTTTTTCTCCTGTTGGGCCAGCCTGCAGTTTCGGCCCGATAGCATTTTTTCCTGACCTGCGAATTTGCTAATTATCCAGAGAGTGCACTTTTACAGAAAAACCCCTAGTGTTCATGCATCTAATAACTAACTGATCATGCATCATATGTAAATAATTTATATATGTAAAATGCTTAGAATTTTGTCTAGTTTCATAATATGCTGCTTTAATCCATGTTTAAAATGTTTAAACTTGTTGTTTGTTTAATTTTGCATAAATGCCATGTTAAAATGATTTATTTCATAACTAAATAACCGTAGCTCCGAATTTAATAAACTTTATATGTAAATGGGGTGGAATAATGAATAGTTTAACATGATGACATTACTTTGCATGTTTAAAAACTCTAAAAATATGGTTTAGGGCAGAACAGTACCAAATTCATAATATGCATATGGGGTTTTTCCGAAATTGTTGTTTGTTGTTCCGGCCTCATTTATACTTGCCTAGATAGGTAGTTTTATATATGCTTCACCTCTTGCCATGTTTAACAACATTTAATATTGTTTGGTACATAAACGGGAGAGAACTAAATAAGTAAATGTGGTGTTTCTTCAATATGCAACTCGTTGCATATTGAGCTCCACTTAATTTGTAGTATTGTTTGTGCACTTTGTCATGCCGTGCCTATTTAAATCGGACATGCATCATACTTGATTATGCATCATGCCATGTTTATGCTTGTGTGTTTACCATGATGTTTGCTTCTTTCTGATTTGCTTCTCTCGTCAGCTTCGGTTTCGTTCCAGAGTTGTGAGGATTTGTTCGACAATGTCCGTTTGTCTTCTTCATGGACTCGTTCTTCTTCCTTGCGGGATTTCAGGCAAGATGACCATTACCCTCGATATCACTTCTATCTTTGATTGCTAGTTCTTCGTTCTATCGCTATGTCGCGCTATCTACCACTTGTTTATCATGCCTCCCATATTGCCATGTCAAGCCTCTAACCTACCTTCCTAGCAAATCGTTGTTTGGCTATGTTACCGCTTTTGCTCAGCCCCTCTTATAACGTTGTTAGTTGCAGGTGAAGTTGAAGATTGCTCATGTTGGAACATGATTATGTTGGGATATCACAATATCCTTTATTTTAATTAATGCATCTATATACTTGGTAAAGGGTGGAAGGCTCGGCATTATGCCTGGTGTTTTGTTCCACTCTTGCTGCCCTAGTTTCCGTCATACCGGCGTTATGTTCCTTGATTTTACGTTCCTTACGCGGTTGGGGTTATGGGACCCCCTTGACAGGTCGCTTTGAATAAAACTCCTCTAGCAAGGCCCAACCTTGGTTTTAACATATGCCTACCCACCACCTATACTTTTCCCTTGGGTTCTGCAGACCCGAGAGTCATCTTTATTTTAACCCCCCCGGGCTAGTGCTCCTCTTTGTGTTGGTCCGAACTGGGCGATGTCCGGCGCCCCATGGGCAACCAGGTGATACGTCTCCAATGTATCTATGATTTTTTATTGTTCCATGCTATTATATTATCTGTTTTGGATGTTCAATGGGCTTTATTATGCACTTTTATATTATTTTTGGGACTAACCTACTAACCAAAGGCCTAGTGAAAATTGTTGTTTTTTTGCCTATTTCAGTGTTCCGTATAAAAGGAATATCAAATGGAATCCAAACGGAATGAAACCTTCGGGAGAGTTATTTTTGGAACAAGCATAATCCAGGAGACTTGGAGTGGGCGTCAAGGAAGCAGAGGCCCCCCGAGGAGGAGGCACGCCTAGGGGGTTGGCGTGCCCCCACCCTCGTGGGCCCATCATGGCTCCACCGACGTACTTCTTTTGCCTATATATACTCATATACCCCGAAAACATCCGAGAGCACCACGAAACCCTATTTCCCTTGCCGCAACCTTACATGCCGTGTGATCCCATCTTGGGGCCTTTTCGGCGCTCCGTGGAGAATCGATCATGGAGGGCTTCTACATCAACACCATAGCCTCTCTGATGTTGTGTGAGTACTTTACCACAGACCTTCGGGTCCATAGTTATTAGCTAGATGGCTTATTCTCTCTCTTTGGGTCTCAATACAAAGTTCTCCTCGATTCTTTTGCAGTGTGTTTGTCGAGATCCGATGAATTGTGTGTTTATGATCAAGATTATCTACGAACAATATTTGGTTCTTCTCTGAATTCTTATGTGTATGATTTGATATCTTTGCAAGTCTCTTCGAATTATCAGTTTCGTTTGGCCTACTAGATTGATCTTTCTTGTAATGGGAGAAGTGCTTAGCTTTGGGTTCAATCTTGCGGCGTCCTTTCCAAGTGACAGCAGGGGCAGCAAGGCACGTATTTTATTGTTGCCATCAAGGATAAAAATATGGCGTTTATATCATATTGCTTGTGTTTATCCCTCTACATCATGTCATCTTGCCTAATGCGTTACTCTGTTCTTATGAACTTAATACTCTAGATGCATGCTGGATAGTGGTTGATGTGTGGAGTAATTGTAGTAGATGCAGAATCGTTTCAGTCTACTTGTCGCGGACGTGATGCCTATATACATGATCATGCCTAGATATTCTCATAACTATGCGCTTTTCTATCAATTGCTCGACAGTAATTTGTTCACCCACCGTAGATTATGCTATATTGAGAGAAACCACTAGTGAAACCTATGACCCCCGGGTCTATTTTCTATCATATAAGTTCCTGATCTATTTTATTTTCCAATCTTTACTTTCCAATCTATATCATAAAAATACCCAAAAAAATAATCTTATTATCTCTATCAGATCTCACTTTTGCAAGTGGCCGAGAAGGTATTGACAACCCCTTTATCGCGTTGGTTGCAAGGTTCTTATTTATTTGTGCAGCTACAAGGCGACTTGCGTGCAACCTCCTACAGGATTGATACCTTGGTTCTCAAAAACTGAGGGAAATACTTACGCTACTTTGCTGCATCACCCTTTCCTCTTCAAGGGAAAACCAACGCATGCTCAAGAGGTAGCAAGAAGGATTTCTGGCGCCGTTGCCGGCGAGGCTTATGCCAAGTCAAGTCAAGATTTTATCTCCCAGCAACTAGCCATTTCTGGCGCCGTTACCGGGGAGATCTACGCACAACTCAAGACATACCAAGTACCCATCACAAACTCTCATCCCTCGCGTTACATTATTTGCCATTTGCCTCTCGGTTTCCTCTCCCCCACTTCATCCTTGCCGTTTTATTCGCCCTTCTTCCCGTATGCATTTTTGTTTGTGTTTCCATGTGCCTTCTATTTTCTTGCATCTTTGCTTGCTAAAAATATATTGATATGGATCCACTTAAATTGTTCTACTTGGATCATCTTCGATCTATTTGTGCTCGTGCTGAAACCCCAACTAGTTTAGTTGAGGGAAAATCTTTAGATGAGCATGCTCATTTTGTGCGACATCGTTTATCTAAAAAAAAGGGAAGCTCTTATGGTATCAAATAAATAGTTTGCTATGCTATGCTTGGAATCTTTGTGAAATCTATGATTTTACTTATTGCTCTAAGAACCCTAAAAAACACATTCCCTACCTATGTGAGTTTAATGATAATGAAATCTTATCTTCTCATGCAAAGGGTGTTTACAGTTACCATCATATCGACCAAATTGAAGAATTTGTCATTTTTAAGAGTCGTCGAAATGTCTTGTAACCGGGATTCCGAGTCTGATCGAGTTATTCCGAGAGAAGGAATATCCTTCGTTTATCGTGAGAGCTTGTGATGGGCTAAGTTGGGACACCCCTGCAGGGTATATACTTTCGAGAGCCGTGCCCACGGTTATGTGGCAGATGGAATTTGTTAATATCCGGTTGTAGAGAACTTGACACTTGAATTAATTAAAATGCATCAACCGTGTGTGTAGTCCGGGAAGTGTACACGGATTGGGTTATATTTGAACTTAAGTAGTTTAGGATCATTTCTTGATCACTTCTAGTTTACGACTGTTGCGTAGTTTCTCTTCTTACTCTTGTACTCGTAAGTTAGCCACCATATTTGCTTAGCACTTGCTGCAACTCCACCTCATCACCACATCCTACCCATAAGCTTAAATAGTCTTGACCTCACGGGTTTTGAGATTGCTGAGTCCTCGTGACTCACAGATACTACCAAAACAGTTGCAGGTGCCGAGGATACCAGTACAGGTGATGCCACCAAACTCAAGTGGGAATTCGACGAGGACCTTGGCCGTTACTATTGTAACGCCCCGAGACCGACGCTCTAGACGCCTTCCATGTTCTTCGTGATTGATGTGTGTTTTATTCGCTTGTTGCATCTCATCATTGCATCATCCGCATTGCATCGACGCTTCGTTGCCGTCATTTTTCAAAACTTGCATCCGTTCATAGTTGATGTGTTCCCCTTGCCTCGTTGACCGTTCCGAGATCAACCGGGTTTTTCGAGTCCCTCTTGTCTGCCCGCTTAATCTCTTTGCTCAATGCACAGACCCCTCGCGCGTGTCCGAGACTTCCCCAAACCCGACCCGAGTTGTCGTTACCAATGGATCCGGATCATCCCCAAACATCCCTATAACATCTGCGTTTATTTGTCGGACTCCACTAAGCCATTTATCTTCGACCGTCCGATTTCAATCGGAGGAACGGATAGCCCCTAACCTAATCCCACCTGCTATATAAGCAGCCTAACCCTAGACTAGGCAGTCCCATCAATCATTTCCTCCCCACCGCCGCAAAATCCTCCACCTTGTCTCCTCTTTGTTTCCCCTCGGGATCCTCCCAGATCCATCTCCCTCCAACCAGCGCCCGAGGCCGTGCCTCCTCTTCCCTCCTCTGCTCGGTCCTGAATGGATCGTGAGCATCGAGCGCCTCCCTGTCGCCTTGCCCGTCCATGCCGCCGGCGACAACATCAGCAGCCCCCGTGTCCTTGAGCACCTCTCCTCTCGCATGCCCGTGCTCGGTTGCCTCCTCGAGCCGAAGCTTGCAGCCGCCAGCGAGAGCAACAACAACATCATCGTCGCCCTCCTCTTCGCCTCCCGAGCGCGCCCGTCCTCGCAGCCCCGCGTCAGAAGCTCCTTCCCGCGCCGTCGTCGTCCTTCTTCCCCGTAGCCTCCCCGCTCTCCTCGTTGGCGCAGGGAGACGACCTCCTACCGAAGACCAGCAAGCGGCTGCCGCCTTGCTCTGCCACCTTGACTCCAGGTCCGGCTGCCGCCGGCAGCAATGACCAACAGATGAGCGCCAAGCCCCTGCTCTTTTCCCTCTCAGTCTTCTTTTCCCTTCTCATGTATCTCTCTCTCAAACTCTCTCTGTCTAGGAACCCAGGACCGCCATGGATGCCCATGCTCTGCCCCGAGTCAACCCTCGCCGTCGTTTCGCGCCAGATCCGGCAGGGGGCCACTGAATCTCGCCGTCTCCGCCGCGCGTCCATGCTCAGCGCCCCGCCGCTTCAAGCACCAGCGCCGCCGCCACTCATCTTCCTGGAACGCATGGTGCCGCCAAGTCCCGCTCCTGCCTCTGTTCGAGAGGAGGAGGCTGTAGTCGCGCAGCCGCGTTGACCACTCCTCTGCTTCCGCTCGTCCCTGCCGCCAAGTCCATGCCACGGCCTCTGCTTCCTCTTCATCGAGCAGGAGCTCTGCTCGTCCCGTGCGCCTCGCTTGACCGGGTCCTCCCCGCGTTGACCGCGCCAGCCCAGCAGAGCCAAGGCTGCGAGTTGCGAGGCCTCTCCACCAGCCCAGCCGGCCTGCTTCAGCCAAGGCCCGGCGTGAGCAACCCCTCGGCCCCTCTCACAGTATCTTTGTTGGCCCGTGGATTTGGCCCATGCATGTTTTTTTCCTACTGCGAATTTAACCTTATCTAGAAAAGTGCATGTTTACAGATTACCCCTCCATATTCATGCATTTAATATCTCACAAACCGTGCATCGGATTAAAATATTTTGAATATGGAAAATGCTTAGAATTTCCTCTAGTTTCACATTATGCCACTTTCATCCATGTTAAAATGCTTAATCATGTTGTTTGTTTAACTTTGCTCAAATGCCATGTTAAAAAGATTTATTTCATAACTAAATAACCGTAGCTCGGTTTTAAAAAACTTTATATGTAAATGGGGTGAAAAAATGCCTAGTTTAACTTGGTGTACTTACTTTGCATGTTTAACAAAATTAAAATTTGGTTTAGGGCAGAATAGTACCAAATCAAAAATATGCACATGGGGATTTTCCGGAATTGTTGTTTGTTGTTCCGGCCTCATTTAAATTTGCCTAAATAATTAGTTTACTTATGCTTCACCCCTTGCCATGTTTAATAAAATTTAATATTGTTGGGTACATAAACAAGAGAGAACTAAATAATTGAATGTGGTGTTCCATCAATATGCAACTCGTTGCATATTGAGCTCCACTTAATTTGTAGTATTGTTTGTGCACTTTGCCATGCCATGCCTCTCTAAACCGGACATGCATCATACTTGATTGTGCGTCATGCCATGTTTATGCTTGTGCATTTACCATGTTGTTTGTTTCTTTCCGGTGTTGCTTCTTAGTTCCGGTAATGTTGCGATTGTGAGGATTCGTTCGACTACTTCCGTTCGTCTTCTTCATGGACTCGTTCTTCTTCCTAACGGGATTTCAGGCAAGATGACCGTCACCTTGGATCTCATTACTATCATTGCTATGCTAGTTGCTTCGTTCTATCGCTATGTTGCATTACCTACCACTTGCTTATCAAGCCTCCCAAATTTCCATGAACCTTTAACCTTTGTCACCCTTCCTAGCAAACCGTTGTTTGGCTATGTTACCGCTTTTGCTCAGCCCCTCTTATAGCGTTGCTAGTTGCAGGTGAAGATGAAGATTGCTCCATGTTGGATTATGTTTATGTTGGGATATCACAATATCTCTTATATTATTAATGCATCTATATACTTGGTAAAGGGTGGAAGGCTCGGCCTTATGCCTAGTGTTTTGTTCCACTCTTGCCGCCCTAGTTTCCGTCATATCGGTATTATGTTCCCGGATTTGGGTCCCTAACGCGGTTGGGTGATTTATGGGACCCCCTTGACAGTTTGCTTTGAATAAAACTCTTCCAGCAAGGCCCAACATTGGTTTTACCATTTGCCTCACATATGCCCTTCTTTTCCCTTGGGTTTCCGGAGGCCGAGGGTCGTCTTTATTTAGGCCCCCGGGCTAGTGCTCCTTCGAGTGTTGGTCCGAACCGAGCAACCTGCGGGGCCACCTCAGGGAAACTCAAAGCCTGGTTTTACTCGTAGCTTGACTTATCCGATGTGCCACGAGAGCGAGTGCGTCGACTCCTATCGGGTTGTCGGCACATCCGGCGGCTTTGCTGGTCTTGTTTTACCATTGTCGAAATGTCTTGTAGCTGGGATTCGAGACTGATCGGGTCTTCCGGAGAAGGAATATCCTTCGTTGATCGCGAGAGCTTATCATGGGCTAAGTTGGGACACCCTGCAGGGTATAAACTTTGAAAGAGCGTGCCTACGGTTATGGGCAGATGGGAATTTGTTAATGTCGGTTGTAGATAACTTGACACGGATCGAATTAAAAGCGCATCAACAGCGTGTGTAGCCGTGATGGTCTCTTTTGGGAGTCCGGGAAGTGAACAGTTTTGGGTTATGTTTGACATAAGTAGGAGTTCAGGATCACTTCTTGATCATTGCTAGCTTCACGACCGTTCCGTTTGCTCTCTTCTCGCTCTTATTTGCGTATGTTAGCCACCATATATGCTTAGTCGCTGCTGCAACCTCACCACTTCACCCCTTCCTTTCCCTTTAAGCTTTGCTAGTCTTGATACCCATGGTAATGGGATTGCTGAGTCCTTGTGGCTCACAGATTACTACAAACAACAGTTGCAGGTATAGGTTATGCGATGATCATGACGCGAGAGCGATGTTTGCTTGTTTTGGAGTTCTTCTTCAATCAGGGGATAGGTTCCAGGTCGGCATCCTGGGCTAGCAGGGTGGATGTCGGTTGAGTTTCTGTTTGTGTTTCATCCGTAGTCAGATGATGCTCTTGTGTAAGATGATGTTGTATTCGTGTGTTATTGTATGCCGCTTGTATTATCCCCAACTATTATGTAGTGTTGATGTAATGATATCCACCTTGCAAACGCGTCTTCAGGATGCGCTTCTATCCTTGGTGGGACCTTCAAGTTCCTTTAGGATAGAGTCGCATCTTGGGCGTGACAAGTTGGTATCAGAGCCTCGACCGACCATAGGAGCCCCCTTGTTTGTTGGCCGTTGTTGAGTCTAGAAGAAAACTATTTTGAGTCTTAGGATTATATATATCGGAGTAGGATTCTTTTACTCCTCGGTCCCTTCATCGCTCTGGTGAGGCCTCTGGCGTAGATGTTTTGTCTTTCCTCTCCTAAAATTTCACTAATTTTTTTAGGATCAGCGGGTATCTTGGGATCGTTCCGATATTCTTGTGGCGAGAACATTGTTCTTGGTGTCTCGACATTTAGGGGTTGTGGCGGTGTCCGGGAGTTGAGCTCCGAGGTGTTGTCGTCACAATTTTATCGTTGCAGATTCTGGAATACGAGTTTTGCCGACATCGAAAATATCTTTTATGCAGTTGTTGGTGAGATATCCTCGGCGCCACCCGATCTTTGGGGAGTTGGGAGTATTGCCATAGCTCATATAACGGATGCTTTTGAAGGTTGAGGTACACGATTTCGGAGTTTTCTTGGTTATGTGTTGACGGATGGATACAATTGGATCTAGGTATTGTTAGTTTGGGTGATATATTTTGTGTCCCTGTGTCCCCAACTCCAGTTGCATAACCGAGAAAGTTTAGGAGTTTATAGGTGGGAATTCAAGTAGCTCCTAGAATATCTTTCCGACAGATGCATGATATGGGATTGGGTAAATCTCTATCATATGTATTTGTTCCGGCTTATTTCTGCAAGCCAATCCTTTGTTTTGTTTTGAGTTGAGGTATTCGAGTTGCTTCAATGTCAAGTGTTGATCCATACCTTCCCTAAACGGTGTTCTCATATTGCTATGTGAATACTAATCCTTCATGTTCTTCGAGGTCATCATGTTAATTCTTTTCCAACCGGCGTACTTCTCTTCAAGTGGATCCGATCATTTCAGCATTTGCGAGTTCAATTCTAAGTTTTCTGAGCGGTGTTTGTTTCATCCGTTCCCAAGTTGCCTTTGTTTTCCCGCCCTCCCACCCTTTTTCTTCAAGAACTCAGATTCTGAATCATGTATCCTTTTATTTGAGAGAAGTCTCTTCATTCTATTCTTTCGATGTTCTTATCCGGTGATTTCCCATGAAGATGCTCAACAGTTTCAAGTTCATCATCCTTCGTTGTTGTTTATTCTCTGGCGGATCCAATTTCAAGCTTTCGGTGTTGATCTTATCCCTTTTCCTCTTTTCTCAATGCTTTCTCATTCCGGTGCACCAATTAATCATTCACCTCTCGATATTCATTTGTCCTGGAGTACTGAAGATATCTTGGAAGATTCGTGTTTCCATTCTCAATCCGTTCAAGTTTTTTTTGAGGTTGTTATTTCAGTCAAGCCATTTAATTCTACCCGTGCAAGCTTTATTTCAAGCAATCCTTCAACGATGTTTCTTTCGAGTGGGCCCTAACCCACAGGTCTTTTCCCAGGATCTTACCTGACTCTTCTAATTTTCCTGGAGCTATTCTCAAATTTATTTCAAAGTTTGACGTAAGAATGAATTGTCATCAGTCACATGCCTTCTCCAAGGTCGCTTTCAAATTCTTTTCATCTTTGGCTCAACCTTTCCTCATTTAATCCTTCCGGAGTTTCTCAACAATTTGGTGGTGTTTCTCCTCATCATTCTCAGCATGTGAAGACCGAAGAAGAGTTCCTCTTAAATCCTTACCCGTTCTTCCAAAGATGTGTTGTTCAAGTTTGATGCCATCCTCTCATAAATTGTTTTAAATTCTGGGAATTCTTTTCACCCATCCGGAGCATTTCATGAGTTGTTTCCATTTTTTTCCTCCGAAGGCCATCATGTCATAATTCTTCATTCTCAGCGTGTAGCTACCGTTCTCCAAATCTTACCGGTGAATCGTTCAAATATCCTCTAATCAGTTCATGGTCTCTTCATTCTCTTGTATCTAAATTCTCTCAAGCATCTTCATTCATTTTCCAATTCTTCCCGGTGAATTGTGCCTTTGCTACGTTCATTTTCAATTCTTATGGTGGTTCGTTCAAGATTTCACTTCCTTCGTTATCATATTAATTCATTCGTTGTTTCCAAATCCCACCGTTGGTTCCATCAATACCTTCTCAAGTTTGCGCTTTCTCTATCCTTAATCCCTCAAGAAGAATAAGTAGTATGCCAAATCTGTTACTTGTCATCAATTTAAATTGGTGAAGGATACGCCTAACGTAATTCTTATATTTGTTTCATCCAAGTGATCTAGTTTCTTCTTTCCATCATTGTCATCATGTCACATTTCTTGATTCAAGTTGTTCATCTTTTCTTTTCCGGAGTTCCAAGTTTTTCCGCTTTATCTCGTCACAAAGCTCCATCTAAATCATCGCAAGGCTTCACTTTGTGTTTTCAACTTATCTTTCTTTTTTATCATCCTTTTATTATCGGAGTTCTTCATAGAGGCTCTACATGGTGGTTCATCAAGGATTCTTTTCATTCTTCAATTGTTCTTCAAGATTTCTCTCAAAGTTATGATCCGCCAAGCTATACTCTAAAAAATAAACATGATGTTCAACACATGTTTTGTGTTGAGGAGTTCAAGTAATCTTCATCTTGCATTCCAAAGTGCAATTCTTCCTACCTTATCTTTTGAGGTGGTGTTATGTCACTCTTGACAATTTCCTTCATGTTTCATGATTCATATTGTTGTCATGAATGAGGTATTTTAAATCCATCAATCCCTTTGTTGGAGTTATCTTGGGCATATTTCACCTAAAGCCTTCCCTAAAGAATGTTGCTATTGGTGGTGCGTATCTATGATCCAGTTTTCTCCTTCTCATCTCGGTGAAGAAGTTTTTTCATATTTTTAGTGCTCTCAGTCAAATCAATGGTTTCCATTAGTGGCCGGTTGTCACCTCATATTCTTGAGATGTTTCCATAAGCCCACTACAAGCTTATTCTTTTCGGTGTTGGTTTTACAACAACTCCGTTATAACCTTCTTGGAAGGGTACTTTCCAAGCTCATTTATGGCAGAAGTTGGCATTTTCTTCTCCATTCTTTTATTTCAATGATCTATCTTCTATTCTTTCTTTCGGAGGCATGGTGATGTTGCTCTCTTCACTCATCATCTCGAATTGTGAGGACCGTGTTCTTTTCATGCTTATCCATTTAACCAGAGTGTTGTGTCATCTCTTCGAGTTCTTTTCATCTTATCAAGTTTTCCTTCTTCTTTTAGTCGGAGTCCTGCCCAAATTATATCAATCTTATTCCTTCTCTATCTAGTTTTAACCGGAGTGGTTTCAATATCTATCTTATCACTAAAACTCTTGGTTCTCGTCGTATTCCTTGTTCCTCTTTTCTAAGGAGTGTTTTCAACTTTGCTCATCTTCATTGTTTTCTTTCTTTCATTTTGCTCAACCTCTCAAGGTTCGTGATTTCACTCGTTCGTCAAAGAAGCAACTTAGTTTTACCTTTTCTCTTCCTCTTCCGTTTCTCTCCGGTGCCATCCTAGATCTCGGGACGAGATCCTCTTGTAGTGGTGGAGTGTTGTAACGCCCTGAGACCGACGCTCCAGACGCCTTCCATGTTCTTCGTGATTGATGTGTATTTTATTCTCTTGTTGCATCTCATCATTGCATCATCCGCATTGCATCGGCACTTCGTTGCCGTCATTTTTTAAAACTTGCATCCGTTCATAGTTGCTGTGTTCCCCTTGCCTCGTTGACCGTTCCGAGACCAACCAGGTTTTTCGAGTCCCTCTTGCCTGGCCGCTTAATCTCTTTGCTCAATGCACAGACCCCTCGCGCGTGTCCGAGACTTCCCCAAACCCGACCCGAGTTGTCGTTACCAATGGATCCAGATCATCCCCAAAAATCCCTATAACATCTGCGTTTATTTGTCGGACTCCACTAAGCCATTTATCTTCGACCGTCCGATTTCAATCGGAGGAACGGATAGCCCCTAACCTAATCCCACCTGCTATATAAGTAGCCTAACCCTAGACTAGGCAGTCCCATCAATCATTTCCTCCCCGCCGCCGCAAAATCCTCCACCTTGTCTCCTCTTCGTTTCCCCTCGGGATCCCCCCAGATCCATCTCCCTCCAACCAGCGCCCGAGGCCGTGCCTCCTCTTCCCTCCTCTGCTCGATCCCGAATGGATCGTGAGCACCGAGCGCCTCCTTGTCGCCTTGCCCGTCCATGCCGCTGGCGACAACATCAGCAGCCCCCGTGTCCTTGAGCACCTCTCCTCTCGCATGCCCGTGCTCGCTTGCCTCCTCGAGCCGAAGCTAGTAGCCGTCGGCGAGAGCAATAGCAACATCGTCGTCACCCTCCTCTTCGCCTCCCGAGCGTGCCCGTCCTCGTAGACCCGCGTCAGAACTCCTTCCTCGCGCCATCGTCGTCCTTCTTCCCCGTAGCCTCCACGCTCTCCTCGTTGACGCAGGGAGACGAGCTCCTACCGAAGACCAGCAAGCGGCCGCCGCCTTGCTCCGCCGCCTTGACTCTAGGTCCGGCTGCCGCCGGCAGCAACGACCAACAGATGAGCGCCAAGCCCCTGCTCTTTTCCCTCTCAATCTTATTTTCCCTTCTCATGTATCTCTCTCACAAACTCTCTCTGTCCAGGAACCCAGGACTGCCATGGATGCCCATGCTCTGCCCCGAGTCAACCCTCGCCGTTGTTTTGCGCCAGATTCGGCAGGGGGCCGCTGAATCTCTCCGTCTCCGCCGCCCATCCATGCTCAGCGCCCCGCCGCTTCAAGCACCAGCGCCGCCGCCACTCGTCTTCCTGGAACGCATGGCACCGCCAAGTCCCGCTCCTGCCTCTGTTCGAGAGGAGGAGGCTGCAGTCACGCAGCCGCGTTGACCACTCCTCTGCTTCCGCTCGTCCCTGCCGCCAAGTCCATGCCACGGCCTCTGCTTCCTCTTCATCGAGCAGGAGCTCTGCTCGTCCCGCGCGCCTCGCTCGACCGGGTCCTCCCCGCGTTGACCGCGCCAGCCCAGCAGAGCCAAGGCTGCGAGTTGCGAGGCCTCTCCACCAGCCCAGCCGGCCTGCTTCAGCCAAGGCCCGACGTGAGCAGCCCCTCCGGCCCTCTCTCTGTATCTTTGTTGGCCCGGCAGATTTGGCCCATGCATGTTTTTTTTCCTGCTGCGAATTTAACCTTATCCAGAAAACTGCATGTTTACAGATTACCCCTCCATGTTCATGCATTTAATATCTCACAAACCGTGCATCGGATTAAAATATTTTAAATATGGAAAATGCTTAGAATTTCCTCTAGTTTCACATTATGCCACTTTCATCCATGTTAAAATGCTTAATCATGTTGTTTGTTTAAATTTGCTCAAATGCCATGTTAAAATGATTTATTTCATAACTAAATATCCGTAGCTCAGTTTTAAATAAACTTTATATGTAAATGGGGTGGAAAAATGCCTAGTTTAACTTGCTGCACTTACTTTGCATGAACGAGAGATAACTAAATAATTGAATGTGGTGTTCTGTCAATATGCAACTCGGTGCGTATTGAGCTGCACTTAATTTGTAGTGTTGTTTGTGCACTTTGCCATGCCATGCCTCTTTAAACCGGACATTCATCATACTTGATTGTGTGTCATGCCATGTTTATGCTTGTGCATTTACCATGTAGTTTGTTTCTTTCCGGTGTTGCTTCTTAGTTCCGGTAATGTTGCGATTGTGAGGATTCGTTCGACTACTTCCGTTTGTCTTCTTCATGGACTCGTTCTTCTTCCTAGTGGGATTTCAGGCAAGATGACCGTCACCTTGGATCTCATTACTATCATTGCTATGCTAGTTGCTTTGTTCTATCTCTATGTTGCATTACCTACCACTTGCTTATCAAGCCTCCCAAATTGCCATGAACCTTTAACCTTTGTCACCCTTCCTAGCAAACCGTTGTTTGGCTATGTTACCGTTTTGCTCAGCCCTCTTATAGCGTTGCTAGTTGCGGTGAAGATGAAGATTGCTCCATGTTGGATTATGTTTATGTTGGGATATCACAATATCTCTTATATTATTAATGCATCTATATACTTGGTAAAGGGTGGAAGGCTCAGCCTTATGCCAGTGTTTTGTTCCTCTTGCCGCCCTAGTTTCCGTCATATCGGTATTATGTTCCCGGATTTTGCGTCCCTAACGCGGTTGGGTGATTTATGGGACCCCTTGATAGTTTTCTTTGAATAAAACTCTTCCGGCAAGGCCCAACATTGGTTTTACCATTTGCCTCACCTATGCCCTTCTTTTCCCTTGGGTTTCGGGCGAGGGTCATCTTTATTTAGCCCCCGGGCGGTGCTCCTCGAGTGTTGGTCGAACCGAGCAACCTGCGGGCCAGCTCGGGAAACTTCAAGCCTGGTTTCACTCGTAGCTTGACTTATCTGGTGTGCCCGAGAGCGAGTCGTCGACTCCTATCGGGATTTGTCGGCACATCCGGGCGGCTTTGCCGATCTTTTTTACCATTGTCGAAATGTCTTGTGGCGGGATTCGAGGCTGATCGGGTCTTCCCAGGAGAAGGAATATCCTTCGTTGATCGCGAGAGCTTATCATGGGCTAAGTTGGGACACCCCTGCAGGGTATAAACTTTCGAAAGTCGTGCCCGCGGTTATGGGCAGATGGGAATTTGTTAATGTCCAGTTGTAGATAACTTGACACCAGATCCGAATTAAAACGCATCAACCGCGTGTGTAGCCATGATGGTCTCTTTTCGGCGGAGTCCGGGAAGTGACCACTGTTTTTGGGTTATGTTTGACGTATGTAGGAGTTCAGGATCACTTCTTGATCATTGCTAGCTTCACGACCATTCCGTTTTCTCTCTTCTCGCTCTTATTTGCGTATGTTAGCCACCATATATGCTTAGTCGCTGCTGCAACCTCACTACTTCACCCCTTCCTTTCCCTTTAAGCTTTGCTAGTCTTGATACCCATGGTAATGGGATTGCTGAGTCCTCGTGGCTCACAGATTACTACAAAGAACAGTTGCAGGTACAGGTTATGCGATGATCATGACGCGAGAGCGATGTTTTCTTGTTTTGGAGTTCTTCTTCAATCAGGGGATAGGTTCCAGGTCGGCAGCCTGGGCTAGCAGGGTGGATGTCGGTCGAGTTTCTGTTTGTGTTTCATCAGTAGTCAGATGATGCTCTTGTGTAAGATGATGTTGTATTCGTGTGGCATTGTATGCCGCTTGTATGTATCCCCAACTATTATGAAGTGTTCATGTAATGATATCCACCTTGCAAAAGAGTCTTCAAGATGCGCTTCTATCCTTGGTGGGACCTTCGAGTTCCTTTAGGATAGAGTCGCATCTTGGGTGTTTCCGGATGATCAGTAGTGGTGCCCAGTTGGGACGATCGGGATTTAGCATTTGGGGTTATCTTCTTTTTATTTGGAATTGTCTGTAGTCGGACTATGTGTGTACTTTGAATGATGTATGAACTATTTGATCATTGTGTGACGTGGCGATTGTAAGCCAACTATTTATTCTATCCTTGTTCTTGTACATGGGATTGTGTGAAGATGACCCTTCTTGCGACAAAACCAAAATGTGATTATGCCTCTAAGTCGTGCCTCGACACGTGGGAGATATAGCCACATCTTCGGCGTTACAGAAATTCAGCTTATTCAGTTGCAAAAGCCCGTGCTGCTCAGTTGAACATGGATATAATATAGGTTCAAACTAATAATACCAATACTAAGGCCGGTTTCGAAACCTCATCATTTCTACAAAGGGATCAGCCGCTGACAAGTCATGTATGGGGTTGACACAATGACTTCCAATTACTCTGTCATATGCAGATCCAATACGAAGTTTAGCTTTTTTGTAGCCTCTTCCATTCTGTAGTAGCTGCCAGCTCTGATCAACAAACCATTCATATGTTCTACATAAATGCATGTTGAACCTCATTACCTTTAGCACCCTTGCTTTGGCAACAAAGAACTTGGCGAATATAATCTCCGGTAAGGTCCCTCGGTTGGAGTTCAAAGTAATTTTTGAGAGATGCAAATCTAGGCATTTGATGTGATTGTTGTTATATTATATCACATTATCCACCACCGGGCCTATTATTATCTACAAAAGAAGAGAACGTGTTAGTGCCTACATGCAGTTTTGTACACTACTACATGCCAATTTGGTTTCCAGGATTTGTAAAATGCACCAACGTGCCATCTTTGTTGGATTCCGGGTTCCGCAGACCCTTGAGAGGTTCGAACTCTGCGGTGCGCATGAAGGACTCTTTCTCCCTAGCCTGCCTACCCAACGATTCCACGGCCTAGCTCGACGAACCCAAAGAACATGAGACACAGAGGTTTATACTGGTTCGGGCGACCGTGTGGTGTAATACCCTACTCCAGTGTGGTGGTGGATTGCCTCGAGGGGCTGAGGTTGAACTAGTACAGTGGAGGAACAACCTCATTAGGTGAGGTGTTCTTGAGCTCGAAGAGCTGGTGGGTGTGAGGATGGAATGGATCCGATCCAAGATGAGATGAGATCCGCCCTCTCCTACGGTGGTGGCTAGTCCTATTTATAGAGGCCCTGGTCCTCTTCCAAAATGTAGGCGGGAAGGGATCCCACACAACGGCCAATTTTGAAGGGAGACAACTAGTACAAGCTATCCTGACAAAAGTAGTCTTCGCCTGCCAAAGGCTTTGGTGGTGACGCTGCTGTGGGCTCCGTGATGACCTCCGTCCTGCTGGTCTTGGTCTTGTTGCACCGATATGGAAACCTTTGCTTGATGCCTCGGGACCCCGCGCCTGCGCTCGCCTCCTTAGCACCAAAGAGGAAACTGTTACACTACACCCGGTGGCGCCCGCCCGGCCTTGGTCGTCATGGTCACATCATGTGAACCTCGCGAGGTGCCCCTTGCATAGATATCTCCGCTCCTCAAGAGCCAGCCTAGTGAGGCTCCCCCCAGGGAGGTCTTGGTGTCGTCTGCCTCGCGAGGCTCAGCCCCTCGCGACTTGAGTTGTTGCTGTCGAAGCTGGGCTATACCAGGCCGTTGGTGGATCCACGCCTCGGGCCGCAGGCAGGCAAGTCTGGGCACCCCCGGTCCAAGAACACCGACAGTAGCCTCCGGGCCCTAGGCGTGCTCGAACATGGCTTCAAGACGAAGCCAAAGGGCAAGTGTGGTGCGCCGTGGGCCCCAACCGCCTACGGCCTTGATTGACGCGTGGCGATTGATGGGACGTTGGCGCCTTCGCTTCCCCACGCGGTCTGGGCAACCGTTCTCTCCTGACAAAAGGCTGGCACACGCTACAGAGCCTTCATTGCCTTCCTTCGTCTTGCTCCAGATGTCCTTCTTCTCGCCTTGGGAGACTCCAGATCCGCCAGGACTCCTCCCCGAGCATGCAGCCGATGGCATCCGACAAGGCGAAGGCCGCGCGCTCGTTGTCCTAGTACGAGCCCGCTTTGAGCGCGCCCACGGTCTCAGAGAAGAACCTTGCCGCCGCACTCCTGGTGACCGAGGGAGACAGCAATGAGGGGGGAGAGACAGCGCTTTGGGTCGGCTCCGCCAAGCCGGAGGCCTCGGGCAGTTCCGTCTATCCCTTCTTCTGGCACAGCGTCTTCGTGGGGCCGGTTCCCCATTTCTCTGATTTCCTCTATGCTATCCTCAGCCATTATAATCTCCATGCCCTCCATCTTCATCCCAACTCCGTCCTCCTCCTGTCAATCTTTGCCTTTTACTGTGAGGCATTTGTGGGGGTGATGCCGTCCGTGGCTCTGCTTTGCCATTTCTTCTAGCTCCGGAATAAGGAGGGCCAGTGCTCTGGGTGCGCCAACTTCGTCGCGGCCAATGGGACCAACGCCATCTCGAGAGCCGGGAAGAAAGTCGAGGGGTTCAGGAACAAGTGGTTCCTAATGGACGCCAAGTGCTCCTACCCTTGGTTGGTGCTACTGACGGGGATGCCTTCGCCTCACGAGGGATGGCTTAGCACGAAGTTCGCCGACCCTCGGGCGAAGCAGGTGCTGGAGAAGATGGCGGCCGACCTGAAGCCGGACAACCCGAATACCCATAGGCTGACGGGGGCCATGATTGTCAAGGAGTTCCCGCCGCGGCACTTTGCTCCGAACCAGGCGCGCTCGTGCCCCTTGTGGAGGCTCATGGAAGAGGGAGGCGACCTCCGCCTGCGCCCGGACACCTTGTCTAACAAGGAGATGGACAAGACCTTCCATTTTCTGGTCGAGGAGGACCAAGGGTGTAACACCCCGGATGTAACTTTCCATATTTGTAACTCCAACTCTTGCCATTTTCGGCATTGTGATATGATATTCCCTCCGTGGTTGGGTTTTGGTCTTTCGTTTTGCATTTTGTCTATGTCATGCATCTCATATCATGTCATCATGTGCATCTCATTGGCATACGTGTTCGTCTCATGCATCCGAGCATTTTCCCCGTTGTCCGTTTTGCAATCCGACACTCCTACATGCACCGGCGCACCCCTCTTGTCTCTTTTTCGTGAGCGGGTGTTAAACGTTCTCGGATTGGACCGAGGCTTGCCAAGTGGCCTTGGTACACCACCGGTAGGCCACCTGTCAAGTTTCGTGCCATTTGGAGGTCGTTTGATACTCCAACGGTTAACCGCATAATCGCAAAGGCCTCTTTTGAGTTGCAGCCCAACACCCCTCCAAAACAGCCCAATAACTCATCTAAGTCACTTCCATGCTCTCCGTCGTCGGATCACGATCGTGTGGGCGAAAACTACACTTCATTTGGACACTCCTAGCTCCTTCTACCTATAAAACACCCCTCCCCGAAATCCCGGGTCATTTCCACCCTAACCCTAGCCCCGCTCCTCTCGCGCCGCCCGGACACGTCCGGACGGGCAGACGTCTCGCCGCCACGCCCCGCCAACAGCGCGCAGCAGCCACGTGGGCAAGCCAGCGCCCACATCATTGTCGGCTCCCGCGAGCCCGCCGGGCTGGCCCGCGGGCCCTCCGCCCACGCGCCGGACCGCAGACCGCTGCCCGGCCGCCCGAAAGCACCGCCGTCGGCCGCCGGCTTCAAGCGCGCGCGCCCGTCTCCTCCCGCCCGCCCGCTCACGCCGCCCGCTCACCGCCGCCGACCCGCGCCCGGCCGGCCCGACCTCGTCTCCGGCCTCCTCCCGCACCAGCTCCGGCGAGCCGCCACCGGCCGTCCTCGATCCGCGCGCCAGATCCAGATCAGCCTCGGTTGACTTTCTTCTTCCCCCGATTTTCGTCCAAGTCATTTCTCCTCTCAGATTTTTATTGCATGTTCATCGCATCGTAATTCTGTACTCGTGGCTCCGATTTGGGCGTATAGCATACCGAATTGTTCGCCTCGATGAGTACATCATTTCATCTCATTGCATCATTTTCATTTGAGCTCATCGTGATGCCCGAAATGCTGTTGGAAGAGGACTATGTGATGTTAGTTTCAGATTCTTATCAGAACATGCACTTTTGTCATTTTTGCCATGATTGATGTGTGCATCCTATGATCTTGAGTCCTACATGTGTTTTGTAATATGCCATGCCATCTTTACAGGGGTGTATGCCATGTATTTTTGTGATCTCTGTGGTGACTAGCACAAGCATGCAAACTAGGCTTCATGATGTTGCTGATTTCAGCCCCTGTTCTGCTAATATTTTTATGCCATATAAACTTGATGCTACAGAGAGATCCATGCTTATTTTGAGATACTTCAGTAAGGATGTTTTGAACATATGGTTATTCTCTATCCATCAATGCCCTTGTTTACAATTATGGAGTGCCATAGCTTGAGTCAATCGAGCTCTACTTTTGCTATAAAATGTTTCCTGGCAGGTTGTTTACATGTTATTCAATTTTGCCAAGGTTATTGTAGTTGATCCGTGTATGCTATGATGTTGTTCTTGCCATTTATAGCTTCTATGCCATGTCTTCTTGGTTGATTTATGCTTAGTTTATCATGAGATGCTCTGTAGTGAGTGCATCGAGCTCACGAAGATGCCTTCATAATTCTGCCAATGTCATGCCCTGTTTGCCGAATCTGTTAACGGAACTTGCTATATTGACATGGGTGCTATTACATTTTCTGATCCCTTTTGGCTCTTGGACAGTAATGGACTTTTGTTCAATGCCTTGAGTAGATTCATGCCATGCCTTGTTTAGCTATATCTTGTTCCTGTAGCAGGTTGTTTGCTTGCTCTAAACATGCCTTCCTGATGTTAATTTCTGGCATGTTAGTATTTTCTCCAAGTCTGTGAAGCTGATATATTTTGCACTTTTGCCATGCTTGTTTGGACCTGTTATGGTGTGATTTAGCCGTAGCTCAGTGTTCATCTTTTGTCAAGCATCTTGAGTAGATCACTGCCATATGCTTTGTTGGTACGTTTGGGTGCAGTAGCTTAACTGCTTGTCGCTTGCTATGTGGTATCATGCTGTTAATGGCAGGTTTGTGTCATTCTTGTTTTGCTTGTCATTTGCAAACCGTGCATCCGATTCCGGTGATCTTTATATCGATTTCAACCGAAATCATCTCACCTTTCCAGCGGCATACTTGGTTTGCCAAGTTGATGCCTTGTTCATCATTTTTCCTTCCGGAGCACGCATACGCATTGCATATCACATCTCGCATATCATGCCATGTATTGCATCATGTTGCTTGTGCATTGCACCGTGATTTATTGTGGTTCCTTTGTTTGTGTTCTTGCTTTTGGTAGAGCCGGGAGATGAGTACGTGAACGAGGAACCTGTTGACAACGCTTACGAGGATCAAGCTTTCGACAACTCTGAGAACCTTGCAGGCAAGATGACCATACCCTCAAAATCACTTCTATCTTTGCTTGCTAGATTCTCGCTCTTTTGCTATGCCTATGCTACGTTACCTACCACTTGCTATATCATGCCACCCATATTGCCATGTCAAACCTCTAACCATCCTTTCCTAGCAAACTGTTGATTGGCTATGTTACCGCTTTGCTCAGCCCCTCTTATAGCGTTGCTAGTTGCAGGTGAAGATGAAGTTGGTTCCATGTTGGAACATGGTTATTTTGGGATATCACAATATCTCTTATTTTAATTAATGCATCTATATACTTGGTAAAGGGTGGAAGACTCGGCCTTATGCCTGGTGTTTTGTTCCACTCTTGCCGCCCTAGTTTCCGTCATACCGGTGTTATGTTCCTTGATTTCGCGTTACTTACACGGTTGGGTGATTTATGGGACCCCCTTGATAGTTTGCTTTGAATAAGACTCTTCTAGCAAGGCCCAACTTTGGTTTTACCATTTGCCAGCTAAGCCTTTTTCCCCCGGGTTTTCGCGAGCCCGAGGGTCATCTTTATTATCCCCGGGCCAATGCTCCTCGAGTGTTGGTCCAAACTAGAAACCCTTTGCAGCGCCACCTTGGGAAACTTGAGGCCTGGTTTTAGTTATGCGGATTGCTCATCCGGATGTGCCACGAGCGAGATATGTGCAGCTCCTATCGGGATTTGTCGGCACAATCGGGCGGCTTTGCTGGTCTTGTTTACCATTGTCGAAATGTCTTGTAGTCCGGGATTCGAGACTGATCGGGTCTTCTGGTAGAAGGAATATCCTTCGTTGACCGTGAGAGCTTATAATGGGCTAAGTTGGGACACCCTGCAGGTATTATCTTTGAAAGCCGTGCCCGCGGTTATGAGGCAGATGGGAATTTGTTAATGTCGGTTGTAGAAAACCGAAGTTGACATTAATTAAAATACATCAACGCGTGTGTAACCGTGATGGTCTCTTCTCGTGAGTCCGGAAGTGAACACGATGTTGGAGTTATGTTTGGCGTAAGTAGTTTGGGATCACCTCTTGATCGCTACTAGCTTCTGACCGTGCCTTGCTTCTCTTCTCGCTCTCTTTTGCAAATGTAGCCACCATATATGCTATTAAGCTTGCTGCAGCTCCACCTCACAACTCTGTCCTTCCTATAAGCTTAAATAGTCTTGATCGCGGGTGTGAGATTGTTGAGTTCCGTGACTCACAGATTCTACCAAAACAGTTGCGGTGCCGGCGATGCTAGTGCAGATGGCGCAACCGAGCTCAAGTGGGAGTTCGACGAGGAACGTGGTCGTTACTATGTGTCTTTTCCTGATGATCAGTAGTGGAGCCCAGTTGGGACGATCGGGGATCTGTGTAGCATTTGGGGTAGTCTTCTTTTATTTTGGTTCCGTAGTCGGACCTTGAGTGTAATCTGGATAATGGATGTTTATTTATGTATTGTGAGAAGTGGCGACTGTAAGCCAACTATGTACCTCTTTCCCTTATGTATTACATGGGTTGTGTGAAGATTACCTCACTTGCGACATTGCTTTCCATGCGGTTATGCCTCTAAGTCGTGCTTTTACATGTGGGAGATATAGCCGCATCGAGGGCATTACAAGTTGGTAATCAGAGCCATCCCCGACTTAGGAGCCCCTGCTTGATTGTTTGCTGGCGTTGTTGAGTCTAGAACAAAAATGTTTTGAGTCTTAGGATTATATATATCGGAGAGTAGGATTCTTTTACTCCCAGTCCTTAAATCGCTCTGGTGAGGTCTCCTGACGTAGAAGTTTTGACTCTCCTCTCCTCAAATTTCACTAAAAAAAATTTTAGGATCACGCGGGTATCTTGGAATCGTTCCGATGGTTTTGTGACGAGAACATTGTTCTTGGTGCCTCCTGACATTTAGGGGTTGTGGCAGTGTCCCGGGGAGTTGAGCTCCGAGGTGTTGTCGTCACAATTTTATCGTTGCAGTTCTGGAATACCTGAGCTTTGCCGACATCGAAAATCTCTTTTGTACAGTTGTTGGTGAGATAACCCGATAGCCCGATCTTCGGGTGAGCTGGGAGTATTGCCATGACTCGTATAACGGATGTTTTTGAAGGTCGAGGTACCACGATTTCGAAGGTTTCTTGGTTATGTGTTGACGGATGGATACAGCTGGATCTAGGTATTGTTAGTTTGGGTGATATATTTTGTGTCCCTGTATCCCCAACACTGATTGCATAACAGAAAGTTTGGGAGTTTATAGGTGGGATTCAAGTAGCTCTTAGCATTTGTTCCCGCAGATATTTGGTTTGTGATTCGGTAATCCTTACCACTTCTTTGTTCCAATGGTACCTTTTTTTTTTCTTTCATCAACCCTTAATCAAGTGGCTTCTCACCTTAATGGACGTGTGATGTTAGCTTTGAAATTCATTCATTCATCCTTGTTCGAATGTTTATTGTGAAGACTATATGTTGCAATTTCTATCCGGTGATTCAACTTGTCTATCTGTCTATCAAAGTGCTAACGGATGTCACCCTCTTGAGGATGGCTCGCTTAGCGCGTCGAATCCGGAGCGCAATGATGGGAGTCGATCAGACCCTCCACCTCCACCTCCGCCTCCGGAGGCATGGCAACTATCATGGCAGCCACCAGCGCAAATGCTCGAGATGATTTTGCAACTCTTGCAAGAAGCGTACCCAAAGGCAAGGCAACCAAGGAAATCAAGGCCAAGGCAACAACCATCCGCACTTTGCTACCCTCAATCAGTTCCTCGCTAATCAGCGAAGTCTTTCAGCTTACGTGTCGAGGCCACAGGCGCCGACGATTGGCTTGTGGACATCTGCAAACATTTTGAATGTAGCAATGTCGACACGAGGACTTTGTAAAGTTTGCTTCGTTTCAACTCAAGGACCAAGCTGCGAGTGGTATCAACAATACAAAGATTCAGAGGAGGTCGTGTAATTACAGGGATGAGTTCGCCGAGACTTCAAAGCTCACCACATTCCGCAAAGTGTTGTTGAGAGCAAGCGTGAGGAGTTCCGCAATCTCAAGCAAGGCAACATGTACGTGTATCAATACAATATCCAGTTCGAAACTTCGCTAAACCGCTAAGCAAGGCGTCCACGATGAAAAGAGTATGATCTATCAATTCAGAGGTGGCCTCGGAGAAGATCTGCAATTAGCTCTCGTGCTTTTGAGCGGAAAAGTATGATGAATTCTACAACATGGCCTTTGAAGCAAGAAGCTGCCCAGCTCAAATGTGAGGCTTCTAAGAAGAGAATCAGGGATGCAGTTCAGTCTTGTTCTTCCTCTCAAGTGGCAGCTAAGCAGCAGAAGTTCTACCTTCCTCCTCCTCCGTTTAAATCGGCCTTACCAGTGAGAAGAACTCAGGTGGTCGTGGATCTTCCCACCCACCCAACCCAGGCTATCAGAACAAGTCTAATTCTCAAGCTCCAAGGTCAAATGCTCCTTATCACCGTCCGCTCTCAGAGGTGACTTGCAACAAATGTCAGCAGAAAGGTCACTATGCGAACAAGTGCTTCAACCAAAGGCGCTTTCCGCCTCCTCCTCCTATGAGATCTTCCAGCAATGAAGTGGTCAAGCATAATCCCAAGTCTGCAAAGGTGAACATGATGAATGCAGCTCAAGCGGAGGAATCTACTGACGTGATAATGGGTAATCTCTCAGTTAATGATATTCCTGCAAAAGTCTTATTTGATACTGGTGCATCGCATTCTTTCATCTCAAGACCTTTTGTGGCTATGCATGATTTGGTTACTCAAGTATTGCCGAGACCTTTGTCTATTGTTTCTCCGGCTAGGCAAATGACTTCTCGAGTTTTGGTTCCGAATGTCGGTATCAAGATGGGCGACTATAAATTTCTGGCTAAACCAATTGTCCTTGGTGACTCGGATATTGATCTAATTCTCGGGATGGACTGGCTTTCTCAGCACAAGGCTCAACTTGATTGTGCTGCCAGGGAAATTCAATTGACTCACTCTTCTGACGATGTGATCATCTATGCCGCTCGTGATGAAACCATTCGGTTGTTTTCTCTCAATGAGAAGGGCGTATGGATGCTATCTCTCATATTCGATCGTTTGTGAGTACCAAGATGTCTTTCGGAAGAGCTTCGGAATGCCTCCTCACCGCCAGTTGAGTTAGTTATCGATCTTGAGCACGGCCTTGAACCCGTTTGCAGCGTCCATACAAGCTTGGACCTATTGAGCTGAAGGGCTGAAGAAACAGCTCGATGAACAAGAGCGTCTGGGTGCGATCAGACCGAGTTCATCTCCATGGGGTTGTGGAGTTCTTTTTGTCCAGAAGAAGGATGGCACGGACCGACTTTGCGTCGATTACCGTCCATTGAACAAGAAGACTATCAAGAAAAAGTATGCACTTCCCAACATCAATGAGCTTTTCGAGCAACTCAAAGGTGCTAAAGTGTTCTCCAAGCTTGACCTTCATATGGGTTATCACCAAATTCGCATTCGTGAACAAGATATTCCCAAGACAGCATTCAGAACAAGTTTTGGTTCTTATGAATATACTGCCATGTCTTTCGGCCTTGTCAATGCTCCTCCAACATTCTATCGAATGATGAACTTCATCTTCAACCCCTACACCAATGAATTCGTCTTGGTCTATCTCGATGATATTTTGGTCTTCTCCAAGAATAAGAAGGATCATGCCAAACATTTGCGATTGGTGCTCGACAAGCTCAGAGAGCATCAATTCTATCTGAGTTTTCCAAATGTGAATTTTGGCTTGATGAAGTGCTTTATCTTGGTCACATCATCTCCGCCAAGGGCATCGCTGTTAACGCCGAGAAGGTGTCTGCAGTTGTGAATTGGGAACCTCCTTAGAATGTCAAGCAGCTTCGCAGTTTTCTTGGACTTGCAAGCTATTGCCGAAGATTCGTTGAGAACTTCTCTAAGATTGCAAAGCCTCTTTCCAACCTCCTCCGAAGCATGTGAAGTATGTCGGTCTCCCGAGTGTGGCGTTGCTTTCAATACTCTCAAAGAGAAACTCGTCACAGCTCTGTCTTGACTCCTCTGATGAATCCAAGCCATTCGAAGTTTTCGTGATGCTTCTCTTCAAGGTCTCGGTGCTGTGTTAATGCAAGAGAAGAAAGTTGTGGCCTATACCTCTCGTCGATTGAAGCCCAACGAAAAGAACTACCCCACTCACGATCTTGAGTTGGCGGCAGTTGTCCATGCATTGATAACATGGAGACATCTCTTGTTGGGAAGGAAAGTGGACATTTTCACCGATCACAAGAGTCTCAAGTATATCTTCACTCAACCCAACCTCAACCTCGAGCAAACTCGATGGGTGAAATGATTCAAGAGTATAACCCAAGTATTGAATATACTCCGAGCAAGGCCAATGTGATTGCAGATGCTTTGAGCAGGAAGGCTTATTGCAGCAGTTTAATTCTCAAGCCCTTCCAACCAGATCTCTATGAAGCTTTCCATAGCTGAATCTTCAAGTTGTTCCTCAAGGCTTTCTTGCCAACCTCATAGTCTCTCCTACTTTGGAAGACCAAATTCGTGAGGCTCAACTCCTGGATACCATGGTGAAAAAGGTGAAGCGTAGTATCGACAAGGGCATTTCCAAATACAAGTGCTTCCACATTGATGACAAAGATACTCTTTTCTTGAGGACGGATTGTGGTTCCAAAGGCGATCTGAGAAAAGTCATTATGAGCGAGGCACACAATTCCTTCTATCCATTCATCCTGGAAATGCGAAGATGTACCATGACCTCAAGCGATCGTATTGGTGGACTCGAATGAAGCGAGAAATTGCTCAATTCGTGAATGAGTGTGATGTCTGCAGAAGAGTGAAAGCGAACACCAACGACCAGCTGGTCTCCTCCAACCTCTTGCTATTCCGAATGGAAGTTTGATCATATCGAGATGGACTTCGTGACTGGATTTCCTAAGTCCAAGCGTGGAAATGATGCTATCTTCGTTGTCATTGACAAGCTTACTAAAGTGGCTCATTTCCTTCCTATCAAAGAATCCATCACAGCAGCTCGGTTGGCGAGCTATACACCTCGAGGATTGTCTCCTTGCGGCATTCCACAATTGATCTCTTCGGACCGTGGAAGCATCTTTACCTCAAGTTTTGGGATTCTTTTGAAGGCCATGGGCACCAACATTCGTTTCAGCACAGCTTTCCATCCTCAAACAAGTGGCCAAGTCGGCGAGTCAATCAAATCCTCGAAGACATGCTCGGGGCTTGTGTCATCTCTTTCGGTATGAAGTGGGAAGATTGTCTTCCATATGCCGAGTTCTCCTACAACAATAGCTTCCAAGCGAGTTCGGACAAGGCCCCATTCGAAATTCTCTATGGCGAGAAAGTGCCGTACTCCTCTCAATTGGTCCGAGGCAGGTGAGCGCCAACTTCTTGGCAGCGACTTGATCCGAAGCGAAGAAATGTGCAAAGTCATTCGTGAGAATCTCAAAGCAGCATAATCGCGCGAGAAGGATATTATGATGACAAGCACCGTGATGTGGCTTTTGAAATCGGAGACCATGTCTACCTCGCGTCTCTCAATGAAAGGCACTTTCGTAAACCCGGTATCAAAGGAAGCTTGCCCCTAGATCGTGGGTCCTTTCAAGATCATGGGCAAAAGAGGCGATCTCACCTATCAACGAGCTTCCGTCCAACCGCGAGCGCGTGCGATGTGTTTCACGTGTCACAACTTCGCAAGTGCTTCAAGACTCTGGCGCACTATCAACGAAGAAATTGACCTCCAAGAAGATCTCTCTTATCATGAGCACCCGTTGCTATTCTTGAAGAAACCGGCGCAAGACTGCAACAAGTCAATCAAATTCCTGAAAGTGAAGTGGTCACACCATTCCGACCGAGAAGCCACACAGGAGTGCGAGGATCACCTCCGTTCGAATATCGAGTTCTTTCGGTCCTAGATCTCGGGGCGAGATCCTCTTGTAGTGGTGGAGTGTTGTAACACCCCGGATGTAACTTTCCATATTTGTAACTACAACTCTTGCCATTTTCGGCATTGTGATATGATATTCCCTCCGTGGTTGGGTTTTTGGTCTTTTGTTTTGCATTTTGTCCATGTCATGCATCTCATATCATGTCATCATGTGCATCTCATTGGCATACATGTTCGTCTCATGCATCCGAGCATTTTCCCCGTTGTCCGTTTTGCAATCCGACACTCCTACATGCACCGGCGCACCCCTCTTGTCCCTTTTTCGTGAGTGGGTGTTAAACGTTCTCGGATTGGACCGAGGCTTGCCAAGTGGCGTTGGTACACCACCGGTAGGCCACCTGTCAAGTTTCGTGCCATTTGGAGGAAGTTTGATACTCTAACGGTTAACCGCATAATCGCAAAGGCCTCTTTTGAGTTGCAGCCCAACACCCCTCCAAAACAGCCCAATAACCCATCTAAGTCACTTCCATGCTCTCCGTCGTCGGATCATGATCGTGTGGGCGAAAACTACACTTCATTTGGACACTCCTAGCTCCTTCTACCTACAAAAACATCCCCTCCCCCGAAATCCCGGGTCATTTCCACCCTAACCCTAGCCCCGCTCCTCTCCGCGCCGCCGGACACGTCCGGACGGAGCCGGACGCGTCCGCCGCCGTGCCCCCGGCCAACCTCAAGCCGCCATGTGGGCGAGCCAGCGCCATCGCCCGTCGGCTCAGCGAGCCCGCCCGGCCCAGGCGAGGCCCTCCCGCCCGCGCCCGGACCGCACCAGCGCCGCGCCACGGCCGCCCGCCCAGCCGCCCGAGCACCGCCGTCGGCCGCCGCGGCTTCGCGCCGCGCCCGTCGCCTCCGCTGCCCGCTCACCGCCGCCGACCAGCGCCCGGCGGATCCGGCGCCCGGCCGGCCCGACCTCGTCTCCGGCCTCCTCCAGCACCAGCTCCGGCGAGCCGCCGCCGGCCGTCCTCGATCCGCGCGCCAGATCCAGATCAGCCTCGGTTGACTTTCTTCTTCCCACGATTTTCGTCTAAGTCATTTCTCCTCTCAGATTTTTATTGCATGTTCATCGCATCGTTACTCTGTACTCGTGGCTCCGATTTGGGTGTATGGCATACCGAATTGTTCGCCTCGATGAGTACATCATTTCATCTCATTGCATCATTTTCATTTGAGCTCATCTTGATGCCCGAAATGCTGTTGGAAGAGGACTATGTGATGTTAGTTTGAGATTCTTATCAGAACATGCACTTTTGTCATTTTTTCCATGATTGATGTGTGCATCCTATGATCTTGAGTCCTACGTGTGTTTTGTAATATGCCATGCCATCTTTACAGGGGTGTATGCCATGTATTTTTGCGATCTCTGTGGTGACTAGCACAAGCATGCAAACTAGGCTTCATGATGTTCTGATTTCAGCCCCATTCTCTTGATATTTTTATGCCATGTAAACTTGATGCTACAGAGAGATCCTTGCTTATTTTGAGATACTTCAGTAAGGATGTTTTGAACATATGGTTATTCTCTATCAATCCATGCCCTTGTTTGTAATTATGGAGTGCCATAGCTTGAGTCAATCGAGCTCTACTTTTGCTATAAAATGTTTCCTGGCAGGTTGTTTACATGTTATTCAATTTTGCCAAGGTTGTTGTAGTTGATCCGTGTATGCTATGATGTTGTTCTTGCCATGTATAGCTTCTATGCCATGTCTTCTTGGTGGATGTATGCTTAGTTTATCATGATATGCTCTGTAGTGAGTGCATCGAGCTCGCGAAGATGCCTTCATAATTCTGCCAATGTCATGCCCTGTTTGCCGAATGTGTTAACGAAACTTGCTATATTGACATGGGTGCTATTACATTTTCTTATCCCTTTTGGCTCTTGGTCAGTAAGGGAGTTTTGTTCAATGCCTTGAGTAGATTCATGCCATGCCTTGTTTTGCTATATCTTGTTCCTGTAGCAGGTTGTTTGCTTGCTCTAAACACGCCTTCCTGATGTTAATTTCTGGCATGTTAGTATTTTCTCCAAGTCTGTGAAGCTGATATATTTTGCACTTTTGCCATGCTTGTTTGGACCTGTTATGGTGTGATTTAGCCGTATCTCAGTGTTCATCTTTTGTCAAGCATCTTGAGTAGATCACTGCCATATGCTTTGTTGGTCCATTTGAGTGCAGTAGCTTAATTTCATGTTGCTTGCTATGTGGTATCATGCTGTTAATGGCAGGTTTGTGTCATTCTTGTTTTGCTTGTCATTTGCAAACCGTGCATCCGATTCCGGTGATCTTTATATCGATTTCAACCAAAATCATCTCACCTTTCAAGCGGCATACTTGGTTTTCCAAGTTGATGCTTTGTTAATTATTTTTCCTTCCGGAGCACGCATACGCATTGCATATCACATCTCGCATATCATGCCATGTATTGCATCATGTTGCTTGTGTATTGCACCGTGATTTATTGTGGTTCCTTTGTTTGTGTTCTTGCTTTGGGTAGAGCCGGGAGACGAGTACGTGAACGAGGAACCTGTTGAGAACGCTTACGAGGATCAAGCTTTCGACAACTCTGAGAACCTTGCAGGCAAGATGACCATACCCTCGAAATCACTTCTATCTTTGCTTGCTAGATGCTCGCTCTTTTGTATGCCTATGCTACGTTACCTACCACTTGCTATATCATGCCACCCATATTGCCATGTCAAACCTCTAACCATCCTTTCCTAGCAAACCGTTGATTGGCTATGTTACCGCTTTGCTCAGCCCCTCTTATAGCGTTGCTAGTTGCGGGTGAAGATGAAGTTGGTTCCATGTTGGAACATGGTTATTTTGGGATATCACAATATCTCTTATTTTAATTAATGCATCTATATACTTGGTAAAGGGTGGAAGACTCAGCCTTATGCCTGGTGTTTTGTTCCACTCTTGCCGCCCTAGTTTCCGTCATACCGGTGTTATGTTCCTTGATTTCGCGTTCCTTACACGGTTGGGTGATTTATGGGACCCCCTTAACAGTTCGCTTTGAATAAGACTCTTCCAGCAAGGCCCAACTTTGGTTTTACCATTAGCCACCTAAGCCTTTTTCCCCTGGGTTTTCGCGAGCCCGAGGGTCATCTTTATTAACCCCGGGCCAATGCTCCTCTGAGTGTTGGTCCAAACTAGAGCCCTTTGCAGCGCCACCTTGGGGAAACTTGTCACGCCCAATATGCGACCCTATCCAAAAGGAACTCGACGGTCCCACCAAGGATAGACCCGCATATTGAAACGCTTTTGCAAGGTGGATATCATTACATCAACATTACATAATAGATGGGGATACATACATAAGGCACAAATGCCACAAGAATACATCAACATCATATACAAGATCAACATCCGACTATGGATGAAACATAAACAGAAACTCAAACGACATCCACCCTGCTAGCCCAGGCTGCCGACCTAGAACCTATCCCCTGATCGAAGAAGAAGCAGAAGAAGAACTCCAAAACAAGCAACATCGCTCTCACGTCATGATCAACGCAAATCTGTACCTGCAACTGGTGGTGAAGTAATTTGTGAGCCACGAGGACTCAGCAATCCCATTACCATGGGTATCAAGACTAGCAAAGCTTAATGGGAAAGGAAGGGGTAAAGTGGTGAGGTTGCAGCAGCGACTAAGCATATATGGTGGCTAACCAACGCAAATAAGAGCGAGAAGAGAGCAAGCGGAACGGTCGTCAACTAGTAATGATCAAGAAGTGATCCTGAACTCCTACTTACGTCGAGACATAACCCGAAACCTTGTTCTCCTCTCGATCAACCCGAAAAGAGACACTCACAGTTCGCTTTACGGTTGGTGTATTTTAGAAGAGTTTACTTCAAGTTTACTACAACGGATATTAACAAATTCCCATCTGCCACATAACGCGGGCACGGCTCTCGAAAGTTTATACCTGCAGGGTGTCCCAACTTAGCCCATGATAAGCTCTCGCGATCAACGAAGGATATTCCTTCTCCGGGAAGACCCGATCAGTCTCGGAATCCGGCTACAAGACATTTTGTGACAATAAAACAAGACCAGCAAGACCGCCCGATCGCCGACAATCCCGATAGGAGGTGCACTTATCTCGTTCTCGAGGGCAACTTGGATGAGACAGAGCTACGAGTAAAACCAAGCCTTGAGTTTCCCGTGGTGGCCCTTGAAGTATTTCGGTTCGAACCAGCACTTAGAGAAGCACGGCCGGGGGGCTAAAATAAAGATGACCCTTGGGCTCCGAAACCCAAGGGAAAAGGGCATAGGTGAGGCAAATGGTAAAACCAATGTTGGGCCTTCTTTGGAGGAGTCTTATTCAAAGCGAACTGTCAAGGGGTCCCATAAATCACCCGACGCGTTAGGGACGCAAAATCCGGGAACATAATACCGATATGACGGAAACTGGGGCGGCAAGAGTGGAACAAAACACCAGGCATAAGGCCGAGCCTTCCACCCTTTACCAACTATATAGATGCATTAATTAAATAAGATATATTGTGATATCCCAACAAGTAAACATGTTCCAACAAGGAACAACATCTCCATGTTCCAACAAGGAACAAACTTCAATTTCACCTGCAACTAACAACGCTATAAGAGGGGCTGAGCAAAGCGGTAACATAGCCAAACAACGGTTTGCATAGGAAGGGTGCAAAAGGTTAGAGGCTGACATGGCAATTTGGGAGGCTTGAGCAGCAAGTGATAGGTAACGCAACATAGCGATAGAACGAGGCAACTAGCATAGCAATGATAGTAATGAGATCCAGGGTAGCTGTCATCTTGCCTGAAATCCCGCAAGGAAGAAGAACGAGTCCATGAAGAAGATGGACGGATGAAGCCGAACCAAGCGTAGATGAACGAATCCTCACGATCGCAACGAAACAGGAACTAACAAGAAGAAGCACACAACATGGTAAACACACCACACATGAACAAGGCATGATGCACAACAAGGATGATGCATGACAAAGCTAGATGAGGCTACTCATGGCAAAAGATGATGCAAACAAGAGCAACACATCAAAGCAAGTTTAAATGAGGCCGGGAACAACATATAACAATTCCGGTAAGTCCTCATATGCAAATTTCGAAATTGGTCCAGATCTGAATAAACCTTATGTTCAAGTTGTTAAACAGAAAGTTAAAGAGCACCATGATGATCTACACGAAATTCTAGTCAAGTTACATATAAAGTTCATTAAATTGGGAGCTACGACCTAGAAGATATGAGCAAAACAAGATAAGCATGGCATTGATGCAAAATGCATACAAACATCAAGCAAACACCTCAAAACAAGGATGCAACATGATAATATGAAGCTACATGCAAAATCAAGCAAGTTTCATATAGAGCACACTCAAAACGGAGCAACAGTTCAACACATACACATGAAACAAGTTATAGCGACAATCTGTCCAAAACAGCAAGTAGGCATATTGCAAGCATCAAAACAACATGCTACATGATCTCAACGTGAGAACAAAAGGCATGGGCATGATGTACAGGTAAAGCATGACAAAACATGTACACTGAGCTATCTCCAGAAACAACTAGAACATGCTCAAACACACATCGCAAGATTGCAAATAATAACAGTTTCAAAACATAACCATATGTTCAAAACATCCTTACTGAAGTATCTCAAAATAAGCATGGATCTCTCGGTAGCATCAAGCTTACATGGCATAAAATATCAGCAGAACAGGGCTGAAATCAGCAACATCAAGAAGCCTAGTTCGCATGCTTGTGCTAGTCACCACAGAGATCACAAAAATACATGGCATACACCCCTATAAAGATGGCATGGCATATTACAAAACACATGTAGGGCTCAAGTTCATAGGGTGCACACATCAATCATGGCAAAAATGACAAAAGTGCATGTTCTGATAAGAATCTGCAACTAACATCACATTGCCCTCTTCTATAGCATTTCGGGCATCAAGATGAGCTCAAATGCAAATGATGCAATGGAATGAAATGAAGTACACGTCGAGACGAACAATTTGACATATTACACGCACGAAACGGAGCAATATGCAGAGAGTTATGGCATGATGAATATGGCATGATAATGAGAAAATACTCCGGGACTTAGGGATTTTCGGGGGTCAACCTCGTTTTGCACGGACTTCGATGATGGTCGGAGTCTCGTCGGAGTTAGCTCGGGGATGGCCGGATAAGACGAATCCGGGGCGGTGAAGGCCGGATCCAGCGAGGAGGAGGCCGGAGGGGGCGCGTGACGGGCGTCGGAGGCGAGGGCGCGGCAGGAGCAGGAGGTCGGCAGACGGCGGCGGGCGACAGCTTGAGCGGGCATGGCGGCCGGGCTTCCGCCGTGAGGAGGCGGCGGAGGGCGGCGGCTGCCGGGAGGCGGGAGGCGAAGCGAGCGCGGCCTTCGGGAGGAGGAGCGGAGGCGCTTGGTCGAGCTGCGGGCTAGCGGGGGCTAAGCTGCGGCGCATCATGGCGGAGGCGGCGGCCGACGGCGTGAGTCGCCAGCGAGGCGGCGGGCGGCGGAGGCGCTGGGACCCCAGCCAGCGGCGGGCTTCAGGGCCCTTGGAGCCTTGCCGTGAGGCGTGGTCGGGCTCAGCGGGCCCGTGATGGGCTCGGCGGGCGCAGCCCATGGGATGACGGTGGCGGACAGGTGGCGGCTCCGGAATGGGCAGGACGGCGACGGACATGTCCGGGCGGCGGGGGAGATGTGTCCGGCAGCGCAGAGGAAGAGGAAGCTAGGGTTTGTACCGCGAAAAATCCGGGAGGGACACATATTTATAGGTAGAAGGAGCTAGGAGACTCCAAATGGAGCACGGTTTTCGGCCACGCGATCGTGATCGAACGACCGAGAGCATGGAGGGGGTTTGGATAGGTTTTTGGGCCACTTTGGAAGGGGTGTTGGGCCGCAAGGAGAAGGAGGCTTTAACGGTTACCTGGTTAACTGTTGGAGTACCAAACGACCTCCAAATGGCACGAAACTTGACAGGTGGTCTACCGGTGGTATACCAAGGCCGCTTGGCAAACCTCGGGCCATTCCGAGAAAGTTTAACACCCCCTTTACGAAAAAGAGGCAAAAGGGGCGCCGGGAGACATAGGAGTGCCGGATTGCAAAACGGACAACGGGGAAAATGCTCGGATACATGAGACGAACACGTATGCAAAATGAGATGCACATGATGACATGATATGAAATGCAGATGATGACAGGGCAAAGTGCAACACGCAAGCAAATGACATGGCAACGACGGCGAATAACTGGCAGACACCTGGCGCATCGGATCCGGGGCGTTACAACACTCCTCCACTAACAAGAGATCTCGTCCCGAGATCTTAGGACCGAGACGGAAGGGAAAATGGATGAGTTGAAATAAGAACAAAAAGAGAGGATGATCAAAGTCGAGAGCACTCGAGAAGAAGAGAGGAACGACGAGAATGCCGAGAATCAAAAGCTCACGGAATCAGATAGACTATGAAACAACTCCGGTTAGAACAAGATAAGAAACAAATACGACTGAAAGGATTTAGGCAGCACTCCGGTTGAACAAGGAAAGAATAGAACACGAACTTCACAAGATGGAATGACACTTGACGACATAAGCAACGCAATACCTCCGGAAGAATTGGAAGAATTGAATGAAAAGAACTTAGAAGGAAGGATTGACTGGAGTTGTTGAGAAAATCAACAACGAAAGAATAAGCTTGTTGTGGACTTATGGATAACATCTCAAGATCATAAGGTGATAACCGGCCACAAATTGAAATGATTGGATAGGTTAGAAGAACGAAGAAATGCAAAACTCCACTTCAGAAGAATATGGAGGATTAATTACACTTCGAGATGCGAGAAGAAAAGATACTTGAACTCCACCAACAAAATCTTGATGAACTCTTGAAGAATGAATTAAATCATGAAGAACCACCATGAAGAACTCCGGTAACAAAAAGGATGATGAGATAGAATAAAGGATGAAAGAATAAGATTAAAGCTTGCGATGATTTAGATGGAGGTTCCGACGAAAAGGCCGAGGAAATTGAACTCTGGAAAAGAAAAGACGAACGACTTAGATCCGAGAAAAACACTCATCACGAACAATCTCCAAAGAAAGAATTAATCAACTTGACCACGATGAAATGAGAATAAGAATTATGTTATGCTTATCCTCCACCAATTAAATTGATGGGAAGCAATGGATTTGCATACTACTTATTCTTCTTGAAAATGATTAAGGGAAATATGGCACAAAACTTGAGAAAGTCTTCATGAACCACCGGTAGAATTGAAAAGAACGAATGAATTAAAATGATAGTGAAGGAAAAAGAATATTGAACGAACTACCGTAAGAATTCGAAAATGACTGATGGAAGAATCGCCGGGAAAAATTAGAAGAACAAATAAACTAGAGGGGATTTAGATGTAAAACAACAAAGAGATCATGAGCTGATTAAAGAACACTTGAACGAAGCACCGGGATAACTGGATAACGGTAGCTGAAATGTGAGGACGAAGAATTCTTCTGGAACGATGGCCTCCGAAAAAAAAACTCCTGACATACTCCGGATGGATGAAAAGAATTGCACAACTGGAAACAAATTGATAGGATAACATCGAGCTAGCACCACAAATCTTCGGGAGAACGGACAAGATTTAGGGAAAACCCTACTTCGGTCTTCAAATGATGATGAGAAACACCACCAAAATTGTTGAGGTACTCCGGAAGAATGCAAAAGAGGAAGGGTTGAGCCAATAATGAAAAGAATTTGAAACCGATCTTGGAAAAGGCATGTGACTGATGGAAACCATTCTTACGTCACACTTGAAAAGAATTGGGAATAACACCGGGGAAAATTAGAAGAGTCAGGTAAGATCCTGGGAAAGACCTGTGGGTTAGGGCCCACTGAAAGAAAACACCGTTGGAAAAGGTTGTTGACGAGATAGATGATGCACCGGAACAATTGAAATATTTGAATGAGGTGACAACCTTGAATTAATTGAATGCAAACACGAATCTTCTGAGATGTCTTGAACACTCTGGAAGGATAAATTGGCGAGAGGAGAACGAGCAAGGGGAAAACATTTGAGCCGAGGAAAAGAATGTGATCAACTCGAAAAACTTGAATTGAGTGCACCGGAAAAAGAAAGGGATGAAGAATGACGAACAAGATGAGAAACCACCAGTAGAAATGATTGAGGGAAGACTGAAGAGGCTCCACACGAATGGAATTGATTACTTGAATAAAGGTTCAGACTCCGGGAATAATAGGGTGGGAGGGCGGTTAAACAAAGACAACTTGGAAGGGGAAATCGACGAATATCTTGAAGATAAAACACCGGTTGAAATCATTGAGGAGAGAGAGCAAAAACTTCACACGAGTAGGATGGATACTCGATTACGGACTCCGGTTCCAATAAGAAGAAGGGTGGGCGGGTGGAAAAAAACAACTGAGGATTGAACTTGGCGAAGAAGAAGAGGCTCGAGTCGACTTGACGAGAAATGGACCGGATAAAAGAGGATGGACAACTCACGAAATTAACCACGTGATCCTAAAGAAAAATTTGAACGGGAAGAGGAGTAATTAAAAACACCTACGTCAAGATTTCTCACCAGAGCGACGAAGGGGCTGAGGAGTAAAAGAAATCCTACTCTCCGATATAACTAGACTCTGAAAATAGTTTTCTTCTAGAATCGACAACGGCCAAACTACACGATCAATCAAGGGGGCTCCTAAGGTCGGTCGAGGCTCTGATACCAACTTGTCACGCCCAATATGCGACCCTATCCAAAAGGAACTCGACGGTCCCACCAAGGATAGACCCGCATATTGAAACGCTTTTGCAAGGTGGATATCATTACATCAACATTACATAATAGATGGGGATACATACATAAGGCAAAAATGCCACAAGAATACATCAACATCATATACAAGATCAACATCTGAAACTCAAACGACATCCACCCTGCTAGCCCAGGCTGCCGACCTGGAACCTATCCCCTGATCGAAGAAGAAGCAGGAGAAGAACTCCAAAACAAGCAACATCGCTCTCACGTCATGATCAACGCAAACCTGTACCTGCAACTGGTGGTGTAGTAATCTGTGAGCCACGAGGACTCAGCAATCCCATTACCATGGGTATCAAGACTAGCAAAGCTTAATGGGAAAGGAAGGGGTAAAGTGGTGAGGTTGCAGCAGCGACTAAGCATATAGGGTGGCTAACCAACGCAAATAAGAGCGAGAAGAGAGCAAGCGGAACGGTCGTCAACTAGTAATGATCAAGAAGTGATCCTGAACTCCTACTTACGTCAGACATAACCCAGAAACCGTGTTCTCCTCTCGATCAACCCCGAAAAGAGACACTCACGGTTACGCACACGGTTTGTGTATTTTAGAAGAGTTTACTTCAAGTTTACTACAACGGATATTAACAAATTCCCATCGCCACATAACCGCTGGCACGGCTCTCGAAAGTTTATACCTGCAGGGTGTCCCAACTTAGCCCATGATAAGCTCTCGCGATCAACGAAGGATATTCCTTCTCCCGGAAGACCGATCAGTCTCGGAATCCGGCTACAAGACATTTCGACAGCAATAAAACAAGACCAGCAAGACCGCCCGATCGCCGACAATCCCGATAGGAGCTGCACATATCTCGTTCTCGTGGCAACACCGAATGAGACAGACTACTGAGTAAAACCAAGCCTCGAGTTTCCCGTGGTGGCCCATGGCGGCTCGGTTCGATCCAACACTTAGAGAAGCACGGCCGGGGGCTAAAATAAAGATGACCCTTGGGCTCCGAAACCCAAGCAAAAAAGGGCATAGGTGAGGCAAATGGTAAAACCAATGTTGGGCCTTCTTTGGAGGAGTCTTATTCAAAGCGAACTGTCAAGGGGTCCCATAAATCACCCGACCGCGTTAGGGGCGCAAAATCCGGGAACATAATACCGATATGGCGGAAACTAGGCGGCAAGAGTGGAATAAAACACCAGGCATAAGGCCGAGCCTTCCACCCTTTACCAAGTATATAGATGCATTAATTAAATAAGATATATTGTGATATCCCAACAAGTAAACATGTTCCAACAAGGAACAACATCTCCATGTTCCAACAAGGAACAAACTTCATCTTCACCTGCAACTAACAACGCTATAAGAGGGGCTGAGCAAAGCGGTAACATAGCCAAACAACGGTTTGCATAGGAAGGGTGCAAAAGGTTAGAGGCTGACATGGCAATTTGGGAGGCTTGAGCAGCAAGTGATAGGTAACGCAGCATAGCGATAGAACGAGGCAACTAGCATAGCAATGATAGTAATGAGATCCAGGGTAGCGGTCATCTTGCCTGAAATACCGCAAGGAAGAAGAACGAGTCCATGAAGAAGATGGACGGATGAAGCCGAACCAAGCATAGACGAACGAATCCTCACGATCGCAACGAAACAGGAACTTACAAGAAGAAGCACACAACATGGTAAACACACCACACATGAACAAGGCATGATGCACAACAAGCATGATGCATGACAAATCTAGATGAGGCTACTCATGGCAAGAGATGATGCAAACAAGAGCAACACATCAAAGCAAGTTTAAATGAAGCCGGGAACAACATATAACAATTCCGGTAAGTCCTCATATGCAAATTTCGAAATTGGTCCAGATCTGAATAAACCTTATGTTAAAGTTGTTAAACAGCAATTTAAAAAGCACCATGATGATCTACACGAAATTCTAGTCAAGTTACATATAAAGTTCATTAAATTCGGAGCTACGACCTAGAAGATATGAGCAAAACAAGATAAGCATGGCATTGATGCAAAATGCATACAAACATCAAGCAAACACCTCAAAACAAGGATGCAACATGATAATATGAAGCTACATGCAAAATCAAGCAAGCTTCATATAGAGCACACTCAAAACGGAGCAACGGTTCAACACATACACATGAAACAAGTTATAGCGACAATCTGTCCAAAACAGCAAGTAGGCATATTGCAAGCATCAAAACAACATGCTACAGGATCTCAACGTGAGAACAAAAGGTATGGACGTGATGTACAGGTAAAGCATGACAAAACATGAACACCGAGCTATCTCTAGAAACAATTAGAACATGCTCAAACACACATGGCAAGATTGCAAATAATAACAGTTTCAGACTTATCAGGAAATAACATCAGGTTGCAATGTTTAGAGCTATCAAACAGCATGTTACAGGAACTTATCATGGCAAACAAAGGTGTGGAATGAATCTACTAATTGCATAGAACAAAAGTCCTTTAGTGACCATGAGCCAAAAAGGATCAGAAAATATGATGGCACCCATGTAAACGTGGCAAGTTATATTACAGATTCATACATGGCAGGAACAACAATAAGTAGGCCTGTTGGTGAGCTTGAACCACTCACCACAGAGCAATACATGTCATGGAAATGCAACCAATAGCAAGAAGACATGGCATAGAAGCTATACATGGCAAGAACAACATCATAGCATACACGGATCAAATACAACAACCTCGGCAAAATTGAATAACATGTAAACAACCTGCCAGGAAACATTTTATAGCAAAAGTAGAGCTCGATTGACTCAAGCTATGGCACTCCATAATTGCAAACAAGGGCATGGATGGATAGAGCATAACCATATGTTCAAAACATCCTTACTGAAGTATCTCAAAATAAGCATGGATCTCTCGGTAGCATCAAGTTTACATGGCATAAAAATATCAGCAGAACAGGGCTGAAATCAACAACATCATGAAGCCTAGTTTGCATGCTTGTGCTAGTCACCACAGAGATCACAAAAATAAATGGCATACACCCCTGTAAAGATGGCATGGCATATAAAAAAACACATGTAGGGCTCAAGTTCATAGGGTGCACACATCAATCATGGCAAAAATGACAAAAGTGCATGTTCTGATAAGAATCTGCAACTAACATCACATAGCCCTCTTCTAACAGCATTTCGGGCATCTAGATAAGCTCAAATGCAAACGATGCAATGGAATGAAATGAAGTACACATCGAGGCAAACAATTTGACATATTACATGCACGAAACGGAGCAATATGCAGAGAGTTATGGCATGATGAATATGGAATGATAATGACATAATACTCCGGGACTTAGGGATTTTCGGGGGTCAACCTCGTTTTGCACGGAATGATGGCCGGAGTTAGCTCGGGGATGGCCGGATAAGACGAATCCGCGGCGGTGAAGGCCGGATCCAGCGAGGAGGAGGCCGGAGGGGGCGCGGGACGGGCGTTGGAGGTGGGGGCGGCCGAGCGGGAGGTCGGCGCCTTGGCAGCGATTAGCGCGGGCGGCCATGGTCAGCCGAGGCTCAGCGGCGGAGGGGCGGCGGGCTCCCGGGCGGCGGGAGGCGGGCGCAGGCGCGGCGGCGCGGGAGGAGCGGGAGGCGCGGTGGCGTCTGGCGTGAGGCGGCGGAGGCGGCGGCCGACGGCGAGGTCGCTGGGCTGGGAGCGGCCGGGCGGCGGAGGCGCTGGGACCCGAGCACGGCAGGCTGGGCGCTGGGACCATGGGCACGCCGGGTGGCGAGGTCAGACTCATGTGGACCCTTGATGGGCTTTGGGCGGGCATGGCCATGAGGGATGACGGGCGGACAGGTGGCGGCTCCGGAATGGGCAGGACGGCGGCGGACATGTCTGGGCGGCGGGGGAGATGTGTCCGGCAGCGCAGAGGAAGAGGAAGCTAGGGTTTGTACCGTGAAAAATCCGGGAGGGACACATATTTATAGGTAGAAGGAGCTAGGAGACTCCAAATGGAGCACGGTTTTCGGCCACGCGATCATGATCGAACGACCGAGAGCATGGAGGGGGTTTGGATAGGTTTTTGGGCCACTTTGGAAGGGGTGTTGGGCTGCAAGGAGAAGGAGGCTTTAACGGTTACCCGGTTAACCATTGGAGTACCAAACGACCTCAAAATGGCACGAAACTTGACAGGCGGTCTACCGGTGGTATACCAAGGCCGCTTGGCAAACCTTGGCAAACACCCGCACACGAAAAGAGGCAAAAGGGGGCGCCGGGAGACATAGGAGTGCCGGATTGCAAAACGGACAACGGGGAAAATGCTCGGATGCATGAGACGAACACGTATGCAAAATGAGATGCACATGATGACATGATATGAAATGCAGATGATGGCATGGCAAAGTGCAACACGCAAGCAAATGACATGGCAACGACGACGAATAACTGGCAGACACCTAGCGCATCGGATCCGGGGCGTTACAAAACTTGAGGCCTGGTTTTAGTTGTACGGACTGCTCATCCGGATGTGCCCTGAGAACGAGATATGTGCAGCTCCTATCGGGATTTGTCGGCACAATCGGGCGGCTTTGCTGGTCTTGTTTTACCATTGTCGAAATGTCTTGTAGTCCGGGATTCCGAGACTGATCGGGTCTTCCTGGTAGAAGGAATATCCTTCGTTGACCGTGAGAGCTTATAATGGGCTAAGTTGGGACACCCCTGCAGGGTATTATCTTTCGAAAGCCGTGCCCGCGGTTATGAGGCAGATGGCAATTTGTTAATGTCCAGTTGTAGAAAACCCGAAGTTGACCTTAATTAAAATACATCAACCACGTGTGTAACCGTGATGGTCTCTTCTCGGCGGAGTCCGGGAAGTGAACACGGTGTTGGAGTTATGTTTGACGTAAGTAGTTTCGGGATCACCTCTTGATCGCTACTAGCTTCACGACCGTGCCTTGCTTCTCTTCTCGCTCTCTTTTGCAAATGTAGCCACCATATATGCTAGTCGCTTGCTGCAGCTCCACCTCACAACTCTGTCCTTCCTATAAGCTTAAATAGTCTTGATCTCGCGGGTGTGAAATTGCTGAGTCCCCGTGACTCACAGATTCTACCAAAACAGTTGCAGGTGCCGACGATGCCAGTGCATATGACACAACCGAGCTCAAGTGGGAGTTCGACGAGGAACGTGGTCGTTACTATGTGTCTTTTCCCGATGATCAGTAGTGGAGCCCGGTTGGGAGGATCGGGGATCTGTGTAGCATTTGGGGTAGTCTTCTTTTATTTTGGTTCCATAGTCGGACCTTGAGTGTAATCTGGATAATGGATGTTTATTTATGTATTGTGTGAAGTGGCGACTGTAAGCCAACTATGTACCTCTTTCCCTTATGTATTACATGGGTTGTGTGAAGATTACTTCACTTGCGACATTTCTTTCCATGCGGTTATGGCTCTAAGTCGTGCTTCGACATGTGGGAGATATAGCCGCATCGAGGGCGTTACAAAGGGTACCCGCCTGATACCCATCTTCTACTGTACCGCCGCCCGAACAGAGCGGAGATCGCCGCCGCCATGCCTGTCTTCAATGAGCGCGGGCTCGTGCCAACGGCGTCCACTGACACCCCAGTGGTGTTGTCCTCCGGCGATTCTGGGAAGGGGGAGGGGTCGGACTCGGAGGCGACCCGAGAGGGGGCGGGGGAGACTTCTCCTGCGCGCGTAGCAGATCTCCTCCGCACCTTCCCCGATGACGACGAGGCCAGTGAGCATCCGGTGAGGGAGTCGCCGCACCCTGCAAGGGTCACGACGAGGTCCAGGGGCACCCCTCTGAAGAAGCCGCTGGCCGGGGTCTCAAAGAAGAGCAGGTCGGCGTTGATCTCTCGATGTTATGCCTCCGCTTCGTCGCCGGCCGGCGTAGCTACGGTCCCGGCTGCTGTCCCCTCATCGATCCCTGGTGCTCGCGCGCCGGTGCCCCAGCCCACGAAGGATTCATTCCTGGTGCTCTAGAAGAGGGCGAGGGAGTACGCCGCTTTGGACCAGTAAGTGTTCCACCTTGATCTTTTGTCCCTGTTCTTGTTGTAGCTTCTTGATGCCTCCCCCTTGTACCATTAGGCCAAAGCCGGTGGTGAAGAAGAAGAAGGAGATGGCCACGACCCTCAGGACCCAGCAGCCTGCCACAGTCGCGCCACCTCTGGTGTGGAAGGACGAGGGCGGCTCCCGTGCTTCAATGGTCGGGTCGCCCGCACGAGATTTGGGGGCCCGTCCTCAGGAGAAGGCGATCTCCATGGCCGAGCCGGCTTCGGAGGTGCCCGGCCCTAGCTTGCCTACTGAGGTTCCGAAGGCTCAGGAGCCCCCGGCCTCTTCTGCTGCCGCCAACCTGCAGGTCCGGCGTCGATGCCGCTTCCTCCTCTTCCCATCACGCCATCTGGCCGTGATCCTTCTGCCTTGCTTGATGCTCTGGAGGAGGCTCTTTTCGTGCTGACCCAACTTCAGGACGAACTTCAAGGTGACGACCGTTGCCTGGCGGCAGGGCGTTTGGAGTTGGTCTCAGGGTGGCTGCGATCCAACATGTCCGTCAGGGCGGCCTTGAGCCAGGCCATAGCAGCCTCGGAGGAAGGCGAGCGGTACGCTGGCCTGGCCGCTGCTACCTGTGACGTGGCACTGAAGGATGCTGTGGCTGCCAGAGAGCAGTGGCCGAGCTAGAGACCATGCGCAATGAGCGCACAGTCGAGGCTCGTCAGCGCGAGGTGTGGGAGGAGAAGATGAAGGCTTGAGAAGATGCGGCCACCGGTCGCAACACCGAGTTAGAGCAGTCGGCACGGGCACAGGCCGCGGAGCGCAGCCGCCTGGAGAAACTAGAGGAGAAGGTGGAGGCGGAGAAGGCCCAGCTGGAGGCCCAGGTGAAGGTTCTTGCTGAAGATCGTGTGGCGTTCAAATCCCTTGAACTGTAGTCCCGCGTGGCATTGAAGGAGCTCTATGGGAAGGGCTTGAAGAAGCCGTTGGTGACTGACGAGGAAGGCCCCGCCGAGCTGCTCCCTCATCTTGTCATGGTGCTCGAGGGCGTAGTTGATGGGATCGGCCCCATGGTGGAGGGGGAAGCCCGCGTACTCTCTGCTTCAGCTCTGACGCATGTCTTCAGTCATCTTCATCTTCGCAACCCCAGCGTCGACCTCGATGCCCTACTTGAGCCCGTGGACGAGGAGCGCTGCGAGGCTGCTGCCGAAGCCATGAAGGACCGGGTGGAGGCCCTGCTGGAGAAATTCCTCTCCATTGACCCCGCGCCCCTGGCTGATAGTACCGTTGACCCTACGGCTCCGGAGGACGGCACATGTGATGGCAACGTTGTCGGCGAAGGGGTGCTCCTTGCAGGTGGTAGCAGCACCCAAGGCTGAAGAGAAGGCTTGTTGGCGGCGCTTCCCTCCACTTTTATTTCCTGCAACATGCACCGTGCCTCGTGGAGGCATTAAAACTTATGCTTGGTATTTGGACGAACAATATGTCTTGTAATAACTTGCTAGGATTCCGCAATTTCCTCCCCGCTGCTTTAGTGTTCTGCGTCGGCAGAGCCCTTCCTCGCACATGCCTCAGCCGCCATTGGGTCATCCGGATCACCAGGACGAGACCAAGGTGTGAGGGGCTACGTGACCAGTTAGGCTCCTGAGTCACGATGCTCAGGAGTCCCCCTTGACATACGAAGAATCCTCGGGAAGGGAATGCGAAAGTAGGCCTTAGCGTTCTGCGTCGGCAGGGCCCGATCCCGTGCCTGCATCAGCCACTGTTGGGTCGTCCGGTTCGCGAGGACGAGACCAAGCGGTGAGGGGCTACGTGACCAGTTAGGCTCCTGAGTCACGATGCTCAGGAGTCCCCCTTCACGTACGAACAGACCTCCATACCTGTCCTCACCGAGGTCCCGCTCAGGAGGGGCACGCGATGACCAGGTCCGAGTGACCTGACAGGGTGGCGTGCGCCAGGCGTAACCTGGGCGCAGCCCCCGTGCCCATCCCCCTCGCGTGGTTCTCCTAGAGGGAAGCGTTGCGATGAGGCCGGACACTAAGCTTGGCGGCTCCCTGAGGTTGATGCGGCCAAGGGGCCGCCCTCAGTTGTTTATCACCAGTGCAGAGCGTAGCGCTTCCGCACTTGCACGGGCATAGCCGCTCCTCGACCGTGTCGACTGCCAGCACGGAGCATGGTGCTTCCACTGGTGTGTAGGTGGGGCCCCCCTCTGAGTAGAGCCCCTAGGGCGTGTACAGCTCTGCCCTGACACGTGGCTTGCACGGCAGGGCTAGACGAGGTGAGTCCGGGCACTCGTGAGCCAATGTGGGACTCACGAGGCCCTACCTCAAGGCGGGTCGTGCCTGGATTTTATTCTTGATAGCTGAGATGGTCCTGCGAGATGCTTAGACAACCTACGCCGAATGAACCTCCTATGGTGATCACATGAGAAGTCCAAACACTGACGACTCCAGGAGGTGACGTGAATGGGGCCGGCCCGCCAGACAGAGCTCAGCCGTTGGGTTTATCGACGCTGCAGGGATGGACCCGAGCACAGACACCGTGCCCAGTCTTCTCATGCGAAAACTCCTAAGGAAAGACAACCAGCGCACGGCTCTCGTGGTGGCAAGGCACCGGGTCATGCGCCCTAGCTCATCCGCCCGCGATTAGCTCATGCGAGAACCAAGCACCAAGGACCATGGGAGGTGATGTACACGGGAGCTCGCCCGCGAGCCAGAGCTCAGCCTCTTGGATTTAGCGACGCTACAGGGACGGACCCGAGCACAGACGTCGTGCTGGCCCTTAATCATGAGGCGGTCGTGGGCGGGTTCGCAAGGGCGCACGATGTTCCTGGCATCGAAGTGCCGGACTGGCAGGTGATAATCACAGGGTAACTCATGCAAGAACGCAAGCTAGTTCGGATAGATGCAAGAATGGTACATGCCACAGGGACGGACCCATGCGGCCTGGGGATGATGCAGCCCGAGGGGCGCCCCCAATAGAGTAAGTTAAAGATGCAAAAGGATACAAGTCGCAGGGACAGGCACGTGCGACTTGGGGATGATGCTGCCCCAGGGGCGCCCCCAACTGAATGAATTGGAAAGAGTCACCTGGCACCATTGTGGAAGAGGTGTTGGAGTAGCTGAAGACGCGTGCTGAAGAAGTAGATCCTCACGAGCCGCCAGGGCCCTGAGCATCAGGAGGCTCTGGGAGGCTGGGAGGCTCGTGAAGGACTATCGCCATCTCCGCCAGGACCACCTGGTGCCTGGCTTCCTGGGCCGCCAGAATGCTCCGTAGGCGGCGCTGGAAGGTGACAGTCGCGTTCAGCAAGCCAAAAGGCATGCGAACATAGATGTGAGGCGGGCCCTCACACCGACCGATGTGTGATGGCCAGAAGGGCTCCTGAGATGTGGCCCTATTGAGCCCTGGAATTTCGATGCAGACGCGTAACTCGTCGTCCTCTCTAGGACAAGGAGCTACGCCGGGTGGTGGGCGGCGGTCGCCGCGCATGGCTCTTGCTTCTTGAAGCTCCTTGGTGGTCTTGTTGATGAACTCCTGAGCACCAGGAACCTCGTGCCTTGTGCCCTGATGAGGGAAGCGTGTGGTGAAGCATGCCTCCACGTGGTGTCCGAGCGCCTCCCTCGTGACGTTGGCTAGGTCTGAGGCCCTATAGAAGAGAGCCCCCGAGCCCAGCATGAGAAGGGCACCGGGCGCGCCTTCCTATGTGAGGGAGGGAGGCGCCCCATCTGTGGGCGCAGGTCATGAGGTCGTGCCGCTGGAGACACCGTTCTCCTGAGGCCCCTAGTGGAGCAGCTGCTTTTTCTTCTTTGGGACGACCTCAGGAGGGTAGACGGCGCCTTTGTTGTCTGGGTCTTCAACTGCTGCGGCCTGGAAGGCACGCTCGATGGAGCACACAGCGTCCTTTTGCTGGTAGGCATCTTGAGGACGTTGTAGCCGTGGTGGGTCACCGCCATAAACTTGGCCATGGCTGGATACCCAAGGATGGCATTGTACGGCAGGCGGATGTGGGCGACGTCGAAGTCGATGAGCTCAGTGCGGTAGTTGTTGCGCTGGCCGAAGGTGACAGGGAGGCGGATCTGCCCTATCGGGGTGGTGGAGCCATCGGTACTCCTGAGAAGGGCTCGGTGGGCTGCAGGTGATCATATGGCACTTGGAGGCGGTCGAACGTCCAGTTGGAGAGAACGTTGAGTCCCGCACCGCCATCAATGAGGGTCTTGGTGACAAGGACATTGCTGATGACGGGCGACCATAGAAACTGGAGGGCGCTAGTGGTGGCCGCGCACTTGAGCTGGTCGGATGAGCTGAAGGTAATGGTGCACTTGGACCACCTGAGCGGGCGCGTGGCCTCGAGCCTAGCGAGGGCCGCGTCCACCTCACGAGCGAACTGCTTGAAGATGCACTGGGAGGTCGGGGCCTGAGCACCACCCAAGATGCAGGTGATGGCGCGTGGCTCCTGGAAGCCCCCAACCCCCTCGTCCTGGTGATGATCGTCATTCCTCCTTGGCGGTGGAGGTAGTGGAGGGAGGCCAGCCTTGTCCTGAGGGTGGTCCTCACGAGGCTGGTCTCTCCAGGCGCCCTCATGAGGCTGGTCCTGCAAGCGGTCCTCACGAGGCTGGTCGCGCCACTCCTGGCGGGGGCCGCGGTCATCCTAGCGTCCTCCACTTCGGCCTCCCCCACGGCCGTAGCCTCGGTTGTTGCGCTCGGGGCGTCGAACAAAGAGCCCATCTCAAATGGCCCTAAGCTCCTGACAGTTGTTGGTGTTGTGGTTGTGTACGTTGTGGAAGGCGCAGAACGGACGGCTGCCCTTGGATGACTCCGGGTGGTCGCAGCCGCGCTTCATCTCTAGCTCAGCTGCGAGCACGACCGCTCCCTTGCGCTTCACATCCTTGGTCTTGGCCTTCTTGTCTTGTGGGTTGGCAGCTGGAAGCTCGAGGAGGGAGAGGCGCCCCTCCTCAGCTCTTGCGCACTTGGTTGCCATGTTGAACATCTCCAGAGCCATGCATAGGTCCTCGTGTATGGCGAGCTCCTCCTTCACCTTGACGTCGCGGATGCCATCAGAGAACACGGAGATGATGGCTTCGTCCGTGACCTTGGGGATCTTGAGGCGAACACTGTTGAAGCGCTGGATGTACTTTTGCAGGGTTTCCCCTGGCTGTTGCTTGATTCGCCACAGGTCACCCGCGGCCGACGGGCGGTCGCGAGTGCCCTGGAAGTTGGCGACGAAACGCTCGCGCATCTTCCCCCAGGAGAAGATCGAACCCGCGGGCAAGTTCAGGAGTCACGAGCGCGCCCCCTCTTTGAGAGCCATGAGAAACTAGTTCGCCATGACTTTCTCATCACCGCTGGCTGCCTTGATGCTCAGCTCGTAGCGCTGCAGGAACTCAGTAGGGTCGGGGGTGTCGTCGTAGCGCGGAGGCAGGTCGGGCTTGAACTTCCGGGGCCAGACGACCCTGCGCTGCTCGGGAGTGAAGGCACGACAGCCTGTTGTAGTCACTAGAGTCCGTCATGGAGGCGAGCCTCGTCTTGGTACCCACGCGCCGCCATCGCAAGAGGCGCACGGTCTTGACGTGGTGGTGCTGGGAGTGTAGGAGCATCTTCTTACAGCCGAGGGACCTCCTGACAACTTCCTTCTTCATGTGCGGGCGCCCTGCATGGTGGGTCGCGCCGCGGGGCCACGCGTCTTGGTGCGAGGGCGACGTCTTGATGCGGAGGTGGTGGAGGCGCTCTATGGGCCATGTCGCTCGCAGTAGGAGGCGGGCGAGGCAGCGAAAGGGATGGTGCAGGAGAGCCTCCAGCGGCGCTGACGAGCTCGGCGATGCGGTCCAGCCAGTCCTCGTAGAGGTCGTCGATGGAGCGGTAGCGCAAGAGCTTGCTTGCCATGAGCAGCGCAGCCTGCGCGTCCACGGGCCCGTAGCGAGCGTAGGATGACGAACCGGCCGGAGTCAGCAATGGGGTGGCGATACGTCTGTCCCGCCGCATGGAGGGGTGCAGCAACGAAGCCTGCTGCTCGTTCCCCGCCGGGCCGGTGGCGGCGCTTGCAGCGGGTGATGGAGAGCGACGGGGATGCCCGCCAACGGGCGCCATCTGGGTGACGCGAGCGTTGAGAGCGGCTCGGCGCTCAGCACGGGCTCGACGAGCATCAGACATGGAAGCGGTGGAGCGGTGGTGCGCGGATCGATGGAGGAAAAGCTTCGGCGCACCCCTACTTGGCATGCCAAATGTCGGATTCCTGGTTCTGCAGACCCTTGAGAGGTTCGAACTTTGGGGTGCGCACGAAGGACTCTTTCTCCCCAGCCTTCCTACCCAACGATTCCACGGCCTAGCTCAACAAACCCAAAGATCACGAGACACGGAGGTTTATACTAGTTCGAGCCACCGTGTGGTCTAATACCCTACTCCAGTGTGGTGGTGGATTGCCTCGAGGGGCCGAGGATGAACTAGTATAGTGGATGAACAGCCTCAGGAGGTGAGGTGTTCTTGAGCTCGAAGAGCTGGTGGGTGTGAGGATGGAATGGATCTGATCCAAGATGAGATGTGATCCGCCCTCTCCTACGGTGGTGGCTAGTCCTACTTATAGAGGCCCTAGTCCTCTTCCAAAATGTAGGCGGGAAGGGATCCCACAAAGGCCAATTTTGAAGGGAGACAACTAGTGCAAGCTATCTTGACAAAAGTAGTCTTCGCCTACTAAAGGCTCTGGTGGTGACGCTGATGTGGGCTCCGCGATGACCTCCGTCCTGCCGTCTTGCTGGTCTTGGTCTTGTTGCACCAATATGGAAACCTTTGCTTGATGCCTCGGGACCCCGCGCGTGCGCTCTCCTCCTTAGCACCAAAGAGGAAACTGGTACACTGCACCCGCTGGCGCCCGCCTGGCCTTGGTCGTCATGGGTCACATCATGTGAACCTCGCGAGGTGCCCCTTGCATAGATATCTCCGCTCCTCGGGAGCCCGCCTAGTGAGGCTGCCCCAGGGAGGTCTTGGTGTCGTCCGCCTCACAAGGCTCGGCCCCTCGCGAGGGTCTTGAGCTGTTGCTGCCGAAGCTGGGCCATACCAGGCCGTTGGTGGAGCCACGCCTCGGGCCATAGGCAGGCAAGTCTGGGCACCCCCTGTCCCAGAACGCCGACAATCTTTGATCTGACATGATTAACATGGGCATTTGATTACAATCTAGAAAATTGTAGCCTTCTTCACAAGAGGTTGGAGTGGATGAAAAATGCCCTAAGAAAACTAGTACAGATGAATCCAAAGGAGAAATGCTTATGGATTGTAACAATATGAATCAAGCAACCAATATGGGGTGGGGGTGGGGGGTGTATGTCCTGAAATCCTCCAAAATTCCTTCAGAAATCATAGTACATTGTCATTGTAAACTTGGGAAAAGGTGCCAAAAATTTAATTCCCTTATGGTTAACATTTAACAGGAAAGGAACATCACCTCAATATACAACTTCTTTAGGCACGGAAAGCATCTCAGGAAACTGACAACTTGGTCCAGGTTGGGGCCGATAGATTCTAGTGCAAAGACCTTCACTATGTGCAGAATCTGGTGAAGCTTTTCTGGATGACAAATGAACATACATCTTGAAAATTAGAAATAATGATGATATCAAGAAGGAGAGGTAGAAGGCGACTTTTGTACCTGAAAGTAGGAGTATTTGATAGACGAGTAGCCCACCACTGTCAATTTTGGCATAGAAATGACATTGATTCTTGTTGAACCTTGTAGATCAACTACAAGTAATCTCTCAAGTGAAGGTGTGTCCTCAATGACAATACTGTGGTCCACCTTTTGTGATCTCTCGTTGTAGCACCAGCAACACACATAAATAGTCCGGAGAGTCCTGGAGGTGATGTGGAAGCTACTCGACCAACTCATCGCCTGAAGACGAAGGAACTCGAGTGTAGTACAGCCACGGAGCAGGCGCTCCATGTCATCCTTTGGGATGCAGACGACGACGAGCTTGAGGTGCTTCAGTCATGGTAGAAAAAGAGCGGGCACATCATTAGGGGGGGGGGGGATGGCAGACGTTGGCAGCAAGTGCATACGCCCATCATTAAAACTGAGCTCCTCGAGCTGATCTAGGGCGAGGTGTCGGAACCACTTGTCAAGCTTGGCTCTGTCCTTGCCATTGGAACAGAACTTGCCCGTGATAAGGGCTCTGATTGGGCCATGGTGACTGCCGAGGATCTGGGAGAACGCATCCAAGCTTATGCGATAGCCATGGCAGAGCTCGTGGGCGTCGAGGATATCGAGAGGGGTGGAGAGCCATAGGGGGCGCCACCGCTGGAAAAGGGCGACTGTCCTCTCTATATTTGATTGGGAGGAGGGATATGATGACTGTCAACATATCATCGGGGAGGCTGCTGATGAAGTCTAGGCCTGCTGGAGTCGCTTGCGGTTCTTTCTTGACCCGCCTCCGCTTGTTGACAGCCTCGTTCTCCACCTCGTCGGCGGCGACAGAAACCTATATCTCCATATTCACACCGTGCTACGGTGCATGAGCAGCCCCGGCGTCGCCACTCCCTCCGATGGGGCACTTCGACGGCATCCTCATACACTGACGGCTTTGAGGACTGAGAGCGGCATTGAGGAAGCGGACGGAGAGAGTGTTGGATTTCGGGTTCCGACAAAACCTTTAAGTTTCGAACACTGGGGTGCACACAAAGATCTCTCCCTTCCTCTAGCTCGCTCTGTCTCACCATGATCTCAAAGCTCAGCACGTCGAACTCGAAGAACAGGGGACACAAGAGTTTATACTGGTTCGGGCTACCGACGCGGTGTAATACCATACTCCAGTGTGGTGTGGCGGATTGCCTTGTAGGCTGAGGATGAACAAGTACAAGGGAAGAATAGCCTCCTGAGGACAGGTGTTCTTGGGCTCGATGAGCTTGTGTGGTTGAGGATGATCTGAATGATCCATCCGGGATTCGTCCTCCTCTACGGTGGTGGCTAGTCCTATTTATAGAGGCCCTGGTCCTCTTCCCAAATATTAGGCGGGAAGGGATCCCACAACGGCCAATTTTAAGGGGGACAACTAGTACAAGCTATCCTGATAAAAGGTGGTCTTCGCCTGCCAAAGGCTCTCGTGGTGACGCCGTCGTGGGCTCCGTGGTGACCTCCGTCCTGCCGTCCTGCTGGTCTTGGTCTCGTTGCACCGATATGGAAACCTTTGCCTGATGCCTCGGGACTCCTCGCCTGCACTTTCCCCTTTAGCACCAAAGAGGCAACGGGTACTCTGCGCCCGTTGGCGCCCGCCTGGCCTTGGTCGTCACAAACGTCATGGGAACCTCATGAGGTGCCCCTCACCTTGATCTCTCCGCTCCTCACGAGCCAGCCTAGTGAGGCCACCCCTGAGAAGGTCTTGAGTCATCCGTCTCCCGAGGCTTGGCCCCTCGCGAGGGTCTTGTGTGCTTGCTGGTGAAGATGGGCCGTACCAGGCCGCTGCTGGAGCCACACCGTGGGCCGCAGGCAAGCAAGTCTGGGGACCCCCATTCCCAGAACGCCGACAGTAGCCCCCGGGCCCAAGGCGCGCTCAAACTTGGCTTCGGGGCGAAGCCAAAGGGCAAGTGCGGAGCGCCGCGGGCCCCAACCGCCTACGACCTTGATTGATGCGTGGCGACTGACGGGACGTTGGCGTGTCCGCTTCCCCATGCTGCCTCGGCAACTGCCCGATTTGATGAGTCCCTGGTGCATGCAGAGAAAACCATCATTACCTGTGATCGTGGGGGTCGCCGGTTGGCCTTCTCTTGCTATAAATGAGGGGGGCGGAGCCCCAGTCGCCCATCTCTTCCTGTTCGGCTCCCTTCTTCTTCCTTGCTTCATTGATGGCAGCGACACCCATGGCGCGGATACGGAGATTCTCTGCTGCAGAGAAGGGAAAAGCACTCCGCGACGAGCCGGGGCCGCTTCCGCTGAAGAAGAGGCTGGCCCACCGCTGCGGCGTAGTCGTGAGGCCGGAGGTGTCGAGGCCTTGGTATGAGCGGCCTCCCCAGGGTATCCGCTGCCCTTGTACGCCCAGGCCGAGGGCACCGGAGGAGGAGGTAGCGACCAACGTCGCCCGCGCCGCGGCCGTGGTCGCCATGCCGCGGTGGCGCACGCCCTCTTCCCAGGAACCCATGCCAAGGGCTCCTCGAGCGAGCTAGTGATGTGGGCGGTAATGCCTCCGTGCTCTTGGATTCGCTTCTCGCAGTTCTCCTCCACCGAGATGCCGCCGAGGGGTCCCCTCGAGCTATGGCTGCAGCACGCAGAGTGCGATGCCCCGACGACAGGGGCGGAGGTTGAGGTCGTCTCCCCGGGCAAGATCTTCATGACCCGCGGCTGGGGTGAGGTCGCCCGAGTTTGCTGCATGGAGGGCGCCCTCGCTATCCAGTTCCAATTTGACGGAGCCTACACGATGTTCGTCAAGGTCTTCAACAAGGAAGGCCGTCGCCTGGAGTGCTTCCCTGGAGGGGGTCATCGGGACGGCGCAGCGGGAGGAGCCAGGCCTACCGCTGGCCTTGCCAGCGGTCCCTCCAGCAGCAGCGGTGGCGCTTGGGAGTCCAGCGACTCTCCCGAGCCCTATGAGACTCCCGAGACGAGCGACGACAACTACGTGCCCCCGAACTCTCGCCGTCCCCGTAGCACGGCCATAGCGTCCGGCGCCGCCGTCGCTGATCTGGATGGGGTTTTAGCCGGCCTCCCGTGGCCCACTGTTGGTGATGGCGTCGACGGCGTTGGCGCGTGTAGATAGGGTTCCTAGAAACCTTCTTCTTTTGTTCCCTGCGAGGAATCGAGACGGACCCCGTGGGGGCGTGTAAGGGGTCTGTAATGCCTTTTGTTAATATCTTCCTTATTATGAAGTTTTACGAATGCATGTCCTGCTTCGGCTTGGTCTCCCCCTTCTAACTTAGCAGTAGCTTGGTGCTCTACGCCGACAGGTCCCGGTCCCCAGGCAGGCTGCAGCCGTCGCTGGTATGCCAGGTCGCGATGTCATGGTCAAGGCCAGGAGGTGAGCGGACCGAGGTCCAGGAAGAGCTCCTGAGGCGCGATGCTCAAGAGGTCCCCTTTAGCGTGCAAGCAGCTACCTGAAGGTTGGAAAGGGAGGCGACGTCGTCATAACAGGGTTGCAAGAGATGGGGATCCTATGTCGCGGCGCTCGGCTGACCCAGGTGCGAAACTTATCTTAGCGGTCTAGAGTCGACTCCTTGTACAGCGCCAGACTCCTTGTGCGTCGACGGCCATAGTGTAGCCAGGTTAGGCCGTGCGAGCCCCCCTCTTTTCCATGCTCTTCCATATGCTCTACGTCCTCGGGACCCGGCCCTCGAGCGAGCTCAGCCGCCGCTGGTATGCCAGGTCACGATGCCGTGGTCAAGGCCAGGGGGTGAGGGATGGAGAGCCAATAAGAGCTCCTGAGTCGCGATGCTTAGGAGCCCCCTTTTAACGCGCAAGCGAATCGCATGGGAAAAGAGGGAGCCCGCGGTACCGCCTGCTGTCGCCCTTGGGAGGTTCCTGCAGGTTAGTGCGAGGAGGGATACAGATTGCAACCACGCTTGCCTGTCTGCCACTAGTCATTCCGCAAGAATATGAAGGCACTGAGGGCCTGGTGAGGTGAAGTGCGCGGGCGCGCCGCGAGCCAGAGCTCGACCGCTCAGATTTGCCAGCGTTGCAGGGACGGACCTGAGCACAAGCGTCGTGCCAGCATGAGTAGCCCCCGTTGCGGGATGAGCAAGGGGCCGATTGGCGATGCGGGCGGCCGCGGTGAGTGACAATCAAGCAAGTGATGACTATAAATAACTCATGCATGGGAAACAGCTAGCCTAGATAGATGCGAGAACGATACATGCCACTAGGATGGACCCGAGCGGCCTGGGGATGATGCAGCCCGAGGGGCGCCCCCAGTAGAGTAAGCTAAAGATGCAAAAGGATACATGCCACGGGGGTAGGCCCGTGCGACCTGGGAATAATGCAGCCCGAGGGGCGCTCCCAGCTGAATAAACTTGGAAATGTCACCTGATTCCGTTGTCGAAGGAGTGTTGGGGTAGCCGAAGACGCATGGTGAAGGAGCTGCTCCTCATGCGCCGCCAGGGCCCCGATCCTCTGGAGGCTCTAGGGACTCGGGCGGTTCCTTCAGGACCGTCCCCATCTCCGCCAGGACTGCGTGATGCCTGGCCTCCTGAGCTGCCAGGATGCTCCGTAGGTGACGCTGGTGGGAGGCCGCCACATTCGGCAAGCCAAATGGCATGCAGACGTAGCTGTGAGGTGGACCCTCGCAACGCCCAACGCGCAAAGGCCAGAAGCACTCCAGAGACGCGGCTCTGTTGAGCCCTGGAATATCGATGCAGACGCGCAGCCCGCTGTCCTCGCCAGGATGGGGAACTGCGCCAGGTGGGCGGCAGTCGCCGCGCATGGTCCTTGCTTCTTGAAGCTCCTGGGTGGCCTTGACGATGAACTCCTGAGCGTCGGGCGCTCCTCGCCCAGTGCCCTCCTGAGGGAAACGTGCCGCGAAGCACGCCTCCACGTGGTTCTCGAGCGCCTCCTTCGTGATGCCGGCTAGGTCTGAGGCCCTCCAGAAGAGACCCCCCGAGCCTCGCCCGAGGAGGGCACCGGACATGCCTTCCTATGCGAGGGAGGGAGGAGCCCCAGGTGCGGGCGCTGATCCTAAGGCGGCGCCGCTGGAGAAACCGCTCTCCTGAGGCCCTGTGCGGAGTAGTTGCTTCTTCTTATTCTTGGGAATGGCCTCAGGAGGGTACTGGATGCCCTTGTTGTTGGGGTCTTCGATTGCTGCGGCTTGGAAGGCGCGCTCCAAGGAGCACACCGCATCTCTTTCTTCACAAGGAACTATGATGATCTCGCCACTTCCTGGCATCTTGAGGACGTTGTAGCCAAGGTGGGTCACTGCCATGAACTTGGCTAATGTTGGGTACCCAAGGATGGCGTTGTATGGCAGACGGATGTGGGCGACGTCGAAGTCGATGAGCTCGATGTGGTAGTTGTCGCGCTGGCCGAAGGTGACAGGGAGACGGACCTGCCCTATTGGGGTGGTAGAGCCATCGGTCACCCCTGAGAAGGGCTTGGTAGGTTGTAGCTGGTCGTATGGCACTTGGAGGCTGTCGAACGTCTCGACGGAGGACATTGAGCCTTGAGCCGCCATCAGTGAGGGTCTTGGTGACTTGGACGTTGCTGATAACGGGCGAGCAAAGCATTGGGAGGCCGCCAGTAGTGGCCGCGCACTTGAGCTGATCCGATGAACTGAAGGTGATGGCACACTTGGACCACCTAAGCGGGCACGTGGCCTTGAGCCTGGGAAGGGCTGCGTTCACCTCGCGAGCAAACTGATTGAAGACGCGCTGGAACGCTTGGGCCTGAGCTCCACCCAAGATGCAGGCGATAGCGTGTGGTTCCTGGAAGCCCCCAGCCCCCTCATCCTGATGGTGGTCGTTGTTCCTTGTTTGTGGTGGCGGCAGTGGAGGGAGACCAGCATTGCCATGAGGGCGGAACTCGCGAGGCTGATCCCTCCATGTGCCCTCACGAGGCTGGTCCTGCCAGTGATCCTCACGTGGCCGGTCGCGCCACTCCTGGCGGGGGCCGCGGTCGTCCCAGCGTCCCCCACCTCGTCCTCCTCCTCGGTCGTAGCCCCGGTCGTTGCGCTCGGGGCATTGACCGAAGCGTCCATCTCGAATGGCCCTGAGCTCCTGACAATCTTTGGTGTTGTGGCTGTGTATGTTGTGGAAGGCGCAGAACGGACGCCTGCTCTTGGACGACTTGGGGTGGTCCCGACCATGCTTCGTGTCTGGTTCCACCGCAAGCACGGGCACCCCTTTGCGCTTCACATCCTTGGCCTTGGCTTTCTTCTCCTCTTGGTTAATAGCAGGGAGCTCGAGGAGGGAAAGGCACCCTTCCTCTGCTCTTGCGCTCTTGGTCGCCATGTTGAACAACTCCAGGGCCGTGCATAGCTCCTCATGGATGGCGAGCTCCTCCATCTTGACGTCGCGGATGCCATTAGAGAATGCTGAACTGATGGCCTCGTCTGTCACCTTGGGGATCTTGAGGCGAACGCTGTTGAAGCGCTGGATGTACTTCTGCAAGGTCTCTCATTGCTGCTGCTTGATGCGGCGCAGGTCGCCTGTGGTGGAGCCTTGATCGCGAAGTGCCACAGAAGTTGGCGGCAAGCGATCGCGCATCTCACCCCAGGAAGAGATCGACCCCGGGGGCAAGTTCAGGAGCCACGAGCGTGCACCATCCTTGAGAGCCATGGGGAACCAGTTTGCCATGACTTTCTCGTTGCCGTTGGCCGCCTCAACGCTCAGCTCGTAGAGCTGCAAGAACTCCGCAGGGTATGGGGTGCCGTCGTAGCGAGGAGGCAGGTCTGGCTTGAACTTGCCAGGCCAGACGATGCTACGCAACTCTGGGGTGAAGGCGCGGCAGCCTGCTGTGGCCACCGGGGCCCTTTGTAGAGGCGGAGCCTGCCCTTGATGTCCGTGCACCGCCACCGCATGCGGCAAGCGATCCTGCCATGGTGGCGCCGGGAGCGCAGCAGCATTTTCTTGCGGCCGGGGAACTTCTTGGCAGCTTCCTTCTTCTCGCGTGGGCGCCCGGCGCGGCGGGTCGCACCGGGGGGCCACGCGCCTTGGCTCCAGGGCGCCGTCTTGGTGCGGAGGTGGCGGATGCGCTCCGTGGGCTACATCACCCCTGGCTGGAGGAGGGCGAGGTAGCGAGAGAGATGGGACAGGTGAGCCCCTAGCGGCGCTGACGAGCTCGGCGATGCGGTCCAGCCAGTCCTCGTAGAGGTCGTCGACTGGGCGGTAGTGAAGGAGCTCGCGTGCCATGAGCAACGTGTCATGCGCGTCCGTGGGCGCGCAACGAGCGTGGGACGATGAACCGGCCGGAGTCAGCGACGGGGTAGCTGTGTGGCCGTAACGCCGCACCGAGGGGTGCAGCGAAGATGCTTGCTGCTCGTTTCCCGCTGGGCCGATGTCGGTGTTGGCAGCAGGTGATGGAGAACACGGGGAGGCCCGCCGATAGGGGCCGACTTGGCGACACGGGCGGCCAGGCGCTCGGTGCGGGCTCGGCGTGCGTCCTTCATGAACGCGGTGGAGCAGTGGAGCATGGATCAACGGAAGAAAATCTTCGGCACACCCCTACCTGGCGCGCCAAAGGTCGGATTTCGGGTTCCAAAAAAACCCTTAAGGTTCGAACACTGGGGTGCGCATGAAGATATCTCCCTTCCTCTAGCTCGCTCTCTCTCACCACGATCTTAAAGCTCAGCACGTCGAACTCGAAGAATAGGGGACACAAGAGTTTATACTGGTTCGGGCCACCGATGCGGTGTAATATCATACTCCAGTGTGGTGTGGTGGATTGCCCTGTAGGCTGAGGATGAACAAGTACAAGGGAAGAACAGCCTCCTGAGGAGAGGTGTTCTTGGGCTCGATGAGCTTGTGTGGTTGAGGATGATCTGAATGATCCGCCAGGGATTCGTCCTCCTCTACGGTGGTGGCTAGTCCTATTTATAGAGGCCCTGGCCTCTTCCGAAATATTAGGTGGGAAGGGATCCCATAATGGCCAATTTGAAGGGGGACAACTAGTACAAGCTATCCTGACAAAAGGTGGTCTTCTCCTGCCAAAGGCTCTGGTGGTGACGCCATCATGGGCTCCGCGGTGACCTCCATCCTGCCATCCTGCTGGTCTTGGTCTCGTTGCACCGATATGGAAACCTTTGCCTGATGTGGGACTCCTCGCCTGCGCTTGCCCCTTTAGCACCAAATAGGCAACGGGTACTCTGCGCCCGCTGGCACCCGCCTGGCCTTGGTTGTCACGGCTCATGTCATCGGAACCTCACGAGGTGCCTCTTGCCTTGATCTCTCCGCTCCTCACGAGCCAGCCTAGCGAGGTCACCCCTGAGGAGGTCTTGAGTCGTCCGCCTCGTGATGCTTGGCCCCTCGCGAGGGACTTGTGTGCTTGCTGGTGAAGATGGGCTGTACTAGGCCGCTGCTGGATCCACGTCGTGGGCTGTAGGCAGGCAAGTCTGGGGACCCACATTCCCAGAACGCCGACAGAGAGAGGATTCTGTGTGTAGCGAGGATGGGGGTGCGGCTTTGAGGACTAAGAGCAGCCTCGAGGATGCGGGCGAAGAGAGAGGATTGTGTGTGTGGCGAGGATGGGGGGAGGGTGCGGCCCCTCGGGCGTGCCATTAATATGGACCAGTGGGAGCGAGTCGGGCGACGGTCAAAGGCTATCTCGCTTCCCGGTGAGCCTGCTCGGCGGACTTCTTGCATTCCTATACCACAGCTACTCGCATGCCTCCCGGTGACACTTTGCAGCAAAAACGCCTCCCGTCAATTCACACACCTGCACGCATGCCTACCAGTCTGCCTGCACAGCGGACTACTCGCTTGTGTTTCGTTAACTCACGCTTGCTCGCACGGCACATGGGGCACGTGGCACGTATAATTTTCTTGTTTTTTTGATGATTCATTCTGCCGCTTTACTGCTTAACCAAAGCATGGCATGGTCTAACACACACGGTCTAAATAAATATTTTGTATGAGATATTGGTTGCTAGTTATTAACAATCTCCCGTTTGTAAGTAGATTATATCAAAACTTGTCACAAATTTGACGAAAAAATACAATATCACAGTCTACTAGTGTCCATATATGACACCATGATAGGTTTCTTGAATTTGAACTAAGTTTTGGATGTACTGAATTTTAAAAATCAAAATTCTCAATGTTTTGAAATTTATTTCACGGGGAAACATGCTCCGACGACACACATATGATTTTGCAATCCATTTTGGTACACATGTAGCTCAAATTTGATTTTTGCACATTAAATCCATAGGAAATGAATCAATGTATAAAACGGGTGGAATGATCTCTGTTTTTTTAACTTTAACACGACACTCCTTTGGTCACATGTTCACTACATAAAAAGTTTGACATGCCTCAGAATGGAGGTGGTGGTGCGAGATGTGTCGGTGTGTGTGTGTGTGTGTCATAACTTCGCTCCATGTGGGGACTTTCTGGTTCCCGAGGCAGGTGCCACATCAAAGTTGTGCATTGGTATTCAAACATCACGCAATACCATGCAGGCGGTGGTTACCCTATAGGAACTCACTCGCGTGGACGCTTTCATCTATGGGCCCGCGAGAGGTCGTCCTCCATCACTTTGACCCAACGAGAGAGAGAGAGAGAGAGAGAGAGAGAGAGAGAGAGATAGGAACATTTGACGAACAAGGAGGATTAATTCTTTTAGGGATGTGTTAGGGTAGGAGTATATATGGGGAGATGGGACCAACATATACTAGCTGTCACACATGAACCTCACTCTGTGTGGGGACTTTGTGGTTTTTGAGGCAAATGCCACTTCAAAGGTTGTGCATTAGGTATTCAAAACATCACAACCACACACCTCTCCATATATATGTTTTTGCACACATACAAGCGATGGTGTTTGTCCTGTGTCACTAACTCGCGTGGTTATTGGCGATGCTTCCATCTGTCGGCCCGCTTAGTCCATCACTTTCACCGACAAGAGAGAGGTTAATTATTTTGACTTAGGAGGGGATTTTTTTCTTGTCTCGCGATATAGGTGAGAATACATATTTAATAGCACATGTGTACACGTGAATCCATCCTGCTGGACCGAGGGGGTGGGGGGCGAGCACACGATACGTCATGAACCTCTTGCTCTGTGTGGGGACCTATGAGATTTTTAACGCATGCACCGCATCAATGTTGTGCATTAGGTATTAATTCAACACATATGCATGCATCAGCACCTTCATAAATATGTTTGGGACACATGCATGCAATGGTTATCTTTGCACAATATCACTCGCTTGGTTATATATGGGTAGCAAGCCTATATAAATTTGTGGGCCCGCGTGGACGTCCATCATTTCGACAGACGACGAGAAAGGTTACGAGGGTGGATTCTTCTTTGGTTCGTCTTACCGTATAGTAGCATGTCAACCATTCTAGGACTAATTAAGTTTGAGCGCATGCATGCTACGCATCATGAACCCTCGATCAGTGTGGGGATTTTATGGTTCCAAAGCATGGTGCCACATCAAATTTGTGCATTGCATATTCAAACACTAGTACCACACACACCACTTCCATACATAATTGGGCCACATGCACAGAGTGGTTTTTGTCTTCTGACAGTACTCCCTCGTGAGTTTATCGGCGACAAGCTAGCCCATTTCACGGGGTCATGTGGACGTCCATCACTTTAACCAACAACAAGCCAGAGAGGTTGTACGATCAAGTTGGATTTTGTTTGGTCCGTGATACAAGGCGTCGGGCTGGGGTCTTGGAGTTTCTCTAGAGTGGCGGTGATGGAGAGAAAGCGAGGGAAGATGGAGAAGGTGGGTGGCAGGGCGTCATGTCGGAGTACAATGGCGTGGATGCCTTCGCCTCCAGCTGGCGACCTACCGCCTCGTCTTTCCTCTCTTCCCCTCCCTCCCCAGCACCATCATCACCAGTCTCTTTGGGTGATAGCCGGGGAGGGATGTTCCCTTGTTGCCTTCGCCTCCCCTCCACCAGTCTTCCGGCTGAGATTTGGTGGATGACTCCACTGGTGCTCAAGCCGGGGCTTCTTGCTGGTCCTGGAGGTGGTGACCTGGGCACCGCCGCGCTGCTCTTCGCGCCCCTCCTTCATAGCCTCACCACTCCCGGTCTTCGCAGCCTCGCGGCGGGACCAGGATGGGCCACTTGGATGTCCTTTTAGTCCCCTCCTCTTCCCACCGCAATACCTGGCGGAGGGAAAACAAAAAGAGGAGATTACGGGGCACTTCTCTTTTTTCAATTTTAAATTTGTTGGCACTTGCCAAATTTTAGTTCGAATAATGTAATCTCTTGAGTCCATGTTTGTGTCTTGTAAGGCTTCTACTTGTTGGATCAGCATATTAATGAAAAAGATGAACCCTGCCGGGGACTCGTGCATTTATATGTCCATGCAGAGGTGGAATGCCTCTATATTTTAGATAAACAAGTTTGCCCCGGCAGGCTATCCTGCCGGTACCCTCTATTTTACTGCCAGGGACTAAGCCTACCGGGCGAAAATTGCAATGAGGGACCAGCCCCCCGCCAATCGTTTTTTCATCAAAGGCCACTGCGACCATCTTGACCGAAGCAATGTTCATGTTAAGGGATGGGAGCACCTAAGTTTCAAAAAGCGGCGAGGTTTTCTTACGCACAAGTATTTTCTTACAGAACACGTATGGACAAGTGATAGAACTTATCTATGGCTTGCCAGAGATCCCATCGTTGGTTCATCTTTCCAGCTTCCTGTAGAGGCCAAGCTCATGGCAGGAACCTGCAGTTTTATGCAGATTGAAATGATGCAAGATGCGACCTTATCTATATGCATATGCAATGCTCATGAAATGCTTATGCATGCATGCAACTTGTCAGGGCCCCCCAGCGCTTCATTTATTTCTCTGTTGCTCAGGGTCTGCAACTGAGGCAAGGCCTGTACAAAAGGGTGGTTGATGGGCAGGGCCCGACAGCCGCACCTTATGGGTAGAACTTGCAGAGATGCTCAATATTCCATGAGTTTTGCAATTGAGTGCCATCTCTGGTCTCCAGACGGACTACGCCAGGTCTGGTGACTCGAACTACCCGGTAAGGGCCTTCCCACTTCGGCGTCAACTTGTTTGTACCGTTGGTGAACTGAACACGCCTAAGGACGAGGTCGCCTTCCTCAAAACATCGGGCATGAACCCTGCGGCTGTGATAGCAACGTAGGGCTTATGATAGCGTGCAGCACGCGTAGCAGCCTGGAGATGGCTCTCCTCGAGAAGCACATCATCGTCATGCCGGTGCTGATCTTTGCGCTAATTCATCATAGGCAAGAACTCGAGGTGACCCGTAAATGAGTTCCTGGGAATAACTGCTTCAGCCGCATAGACTAGCGAGAAGTGAGTCTGCCCGGTAGCCTCGTTTGGTGTCGTTCTGAGGGACGAGAGGACTACGACAGCTCATCTATCCATCACCCGCCGCACTTCTGCAGCGTATCAAATGTTCTTGTCTTGAGTCCTCACAACACTTCAGCATTCGCCCTCTCAGCTTGTCCATTGCTTCTGGGATGAGCGACAGAGGCAAATGAGATCTTGCTTCTGAGGGCATGAACATATTGCATGATGGCGCGACTCGTGAAATGGCTGCCGTTGTTGGTGATGATCCGGGCAGGGACCCCGAAACAACACACCAATCCTTTCAAGAACTTGATAGCTGATTGAGCAGTCACCTTTCTCATGGCATCTACTTCCTGCCACTTTGTAAACTTGTCGATGGCAATGAACAAGCATTCAAAGCCCCCGACAGCTCGGGGGAAAGGGCCGAGGATATTGAGCCCCCAGACCGAAAACGTCCATGACAAAGGGATTGTCTAAAGTGCTTGTGTAGGCAGATGGATGTTCTTGGAATGGAACTGGCATGCTTCACACTTGGTGACTAGCTCGACCGCATCTTGGAGGGCTGTGGGCCAATAGAATCCTTGCCGGAATGCTTTCGCAACTAATGCCCTTGATCCAATGTGGGAGCCGCACATGCCTTTGTGTATTTCCGCCAGCAGTTCCTTTCCTTCCTCCTGACAGATGCATTTCAATTTCACACTGTTGGGCCTCCTTCTGTACAGAGTGTCATCGACAAACTAATATATACTGGCCCTTCGAGCTACTCTTTCAGCTTCCTGTTGCCCATCGGGAAATTCTCTAGTTTGGAGGAAATGGACTATGTGCCTTGCCCAAGTTGGAGCCTGGGGCTCGACAACAAGGAATAGCGGCACCTCCTCATCTGCGAGAGTGCATTTCTCGACCGCGGGGGACAGTGGCCAGGCAGGAGAGTGCAGCCCAGCAAGTGATGGGGTGTTGTTTCCGGCAGGGTCCCTACCAGGAGCCCCAGGAGGCTCTACCGGGAGAGGCTTACTGGAGTCCAACTTCCTACTCTTTCTGGCCATTTTTGCCGGGGATACGAAGGGCTTAGTAAGATGGAGAACAAAAGTTCGTGGTTCCACATGAAGTTTTTGCGCAGCACACTTTTACAGATGATTACCTATGCTGTTTTCCGCAAGGGGTATGTGCTCTGTTTGCAATCCGTCAAAGCGCTCCTCCAATCTTCTCACTTCCTCAACGTATGTCTCCATCAATGGACTTTGGTAATCCTTGTTGACTTGTCTCAACCCAAGCTGTGAATATCCTCGAATGATCAGCTTTTTGATTCCCAATTCTGTTGCAATCCTGTGCCCAGCAAGGAACCCTTCATACTCTGTTGTATTGTTGGTTGCCTCCTCCTGGGGAAAGTGCATCTGGACGACGTACTTCAAGTGCTCCCCCGTGGGAGCAACGAGAAGCACGCTAGCCCCTGCACCTTGCAGGAAGAAGGCACCATCAAAATACATGATCCATTCTTGGGGTGCTTCCTTGCCGGGAATAACTATTTCCAGCACTTCTTCATCAGGGGTCGGCGTCCATTCTGCAATAAACTCTGCCAATGCCCTGCTCTGAATTGTTGATGTGCTCTCAAACTTCAGGCCAAAACTGGATAACTCCAAAGCCCACTCCACTATTCTGCCGGTAGCCTCAGGGTTTCGGAGTATCCTTTGCAACGGGAAGCGGGTGACAACTGTGATCTCATGGGCTTGGAAGTAGTGGTGCAGTTTCCTTGAGGCCATGATGAGGCCAAAAATCAACTTTTGCACACTAGAGTAACTCGATCTAGCCCCCTATAATAGGGAGCTAATGAAGTACACTGGGCGCTGCACCACTTTCTTCCTTGCCGCGTCCTTAGGGTTGCTCATGTTGCAGTGCTCCTCTCTGTCTTGATGCTCATCCGGTCCTGCCAGGCCTTGTTCACTCTCCATTTCCTCTACTTCCCGTTGTGCCACTAGGGCTGCACTAACCACTTGATTAGTTACCGCCAAGTACAGCAACAACGATTCTTGTTGTTTAGGGGCAACCATAGTGGGCACAGAGGACAAGTACGTCTTCAGGTCTTGTAAAGCCGCATGTCACATCCCTAGCCTTACCTTGCACTAGGCTAGCACTTGTCTCTTGCATCATGTTTAAATTATTTTGAAACTTGAAATGGGGATTGATCAAACCCTAGCACCAGATCAAATCAAATAGGTTCAACATGAAAACATTTCCAATGAACCTGAAATGCCCTTCTAAAATGTTCATCACCTCCGCCTTGGTCTTAAACCACTGTCAAAAGTGATGCACAAATTTCTAGGTCACTCTAAGGTCACTGGATTAAATATTTAGTTATTTGAGTTTGGGCATTTAAATTATATAAAATATTTCAAATACTCAAATAACCCCAGACTAAAATGTTGGCCATGTGCAGTTTGGTGATTTTTGGAGTTGCCTAAGTATTTTTAGAAATGCAACAAACCTACAGAAATAAAAAAAATAAAACAGAAACAGAATTAGCAGAGAGAGAGAGAGAACAGCACCTGGGCCTCTTACCTGACACCCACCAAAGCCCACCTGGCTAGCCCAGCTGGCTAGCCCAGCCCACTGGCCTTCCCCCCCCCCCCCTGTCGTCTTCCTCGCGACAGAAGGACGCCGGGCGTGTGCCCTGTGCGCGCGGCCACGCGCCCCAGCCACCTCCTGCTTGCCGCTCCCCCTCGACGCCTGGACGCCTCTGGGAGACGCCACGCACCCCCTGGACCTCGCTCACTCTCCCCCGTGCTTTCCCCCTCCTCTGTCTCGCTCTCCTCCACAGAGCCAAGCGCTGCCGTCGCCACCGACGCCGTTCGCCGTAGCTGTAGCCACAACCTCCCCCTCGCCTCGCTGACGCATCCACGAGCTCCGCCTTGACTCCCTCGACCTCCTCAATGAGCCGAATGCCGCGGGACGCGCCGCAACGTCCTCATCCTCGTCGCCTTCAAGCTCGGACGCCGGAGATCGCGTCCGCCGACCCGACGACTCCAGACCTTCCCCGAGCTCGAAGAGACCCTCGTCCGACTCGCCGTGAGCTCCTCTACCTAACCCCCTGCCCCCATGCTCAATACCGCAGCGTAGCCCTCGTTTCCATTGAGGCCGATACCTCACCGGCGCCGGACTTGTCGCTGTTGTCGTTTTGGCTTGTCTCCGTCCAAACCGAGCGCGTCACCGCACTCAGGGCACTCCCAGGAAGCTGTGGACCTCACCAGCTCGTCCTGAGATGCGCCATAGCACCTAACCCGCATGCGCCCGTACTCTGGCCGCCGTTCGGCTCGCCGCCGCCGCTGCTACACGCCACCCCAGCATCTACCGCTGCCACCACTTGATGCGCGCCGCTGCGTGCGTTCGAACGCAACAGACCGCGGCCAAAATGATGCCTTGTGGCTCATTTCCGAGCCCCTCCGCCACGCCTGTCGTCGCCGGCGTCGAGCCGCTGGCGAGTTTGACCCCCACTGCTGACTGTTGACCCGGGTGGACCCAGTTTGACCCTCTGGGTCACTGACATGTGGGCCCCAAGCCACTAACTAAACTAGGTTAGTATTAGTTTAATGCTAACCAAACTTAATTAGTTTAATTGACACTGACAGACGGGACCCACAGGTCAGGATTGACCTGGACCGTCTCAGCTGACCGCTGACGTCACTTTGACGCCAGGCTGACGCAGTAAATCCTTTTCTGGATTTATTCTTATACAGGAAAAAATTCCAGAAATTTGCCAAAACTTCTAAAAATCATAGAAAATCAACCGTAGCTCAGAATGAAATAATTTATATATGAAAAATGATCAGAAAAATCCAATCTATCCATCTGTACTGGTTTCATGCATGTTTAAACAAGTTAACTTTCTGTTTAGTGCAAAACATGATAAAGCACTAGTTAAGATCACAAATGTGTTTGAACTTTGAATCTTTGGTTCAAAATAGCTCAACCCCATCTGGTTGTAGTTGCGTTAGCCCAACAAACTCATTTTACCATGTCATGATCATGCATCATATTGTGCATTGCATTGATTGTATTTCTTCTTTGTTGCCGGTATTTGTCCCCTCTCGATAGACGTGGTTTCGACAATGAGATCGATGACACTGATGAAGAGCTATATTATCTTCGGAAGTGCCAGGCAAGCAAAACCCCCCTTGTTCATTCCGATACAATCCCGCTCTCTCGCTCCTGCTCTCTTTTACTGCATTAGAACAACAACGATTCATCTGTTACTTGACGCGGTAGCTGAACCCCTTTATCCTCTGCATGACCTGTCATTGCCACAGTAAATGGATGAAACCCACTAGCATGAGTAGGAGTTGTTTGAGCCCTGATGTGCCTACTCATACATGCTTGTTTGTCGTGCCTGCTACTGCTTAGAGTTGAGTCGGGTCTGATTCATCGAGGATGAATCGAAGGTGTGTGAACATGTCCTACTTTGTGTGAGCTAAGTGTGTGAACACGATTTGGTAAAGGTAGCGGTGAGAGGCCATGTAGGAGTACATGGTGGGTTGTCTCATTGTAGCCGTCCTCAGGAACTGAGTTCTGTGTTTGTGATCCATGAACAGTTACTACCACGCATTGGAATGCTTAAGTGCCCCTCTCGACTTATTAACCAACCTGATCTTTGTCCAGGAGTTGCAACTAGTTTCTGGTGTTTGTAGGTAGTGTTAGTAGTCTACCAAGTGGCATCCGGTACAGGTGGGCTTGGGACAGACTAGGCACCATGGCACGGTGTACCAAGCATAGAACCACCCGTCGAGGTGGGCTTGGGAACCCTGCTCACATCGTTTGGGGCCGTGAGCGACACCCCAACCGGATCTCCTTGCGGATGGAACCTGAATAGGCGATAAACCTGGACTAGAGACTTGTGTGGTTAGTCAGGTCGTGGCCGACTCCCTCGCCAGGCTTCCGCTTGAAGGTTGCCGAGATACGTGACGTGTACATGGCGGTAAGTGGCGAGAGCGTGTGTGAAGAAGTACACCCCTGCAGGGTTAATATGATCTATTCGAATAGCCGTGTCCGAGGTAAAGGACCCTTTTGGTTGCCTGTACAGTTCATAGACAAGTGAAAGTGGATACTCTAAAATACGCAAGATAAGCGTGAGTGCTATGGATGGCATTCTCATAGGGAGATGGGAGCGGATCCATAGTGGTGTATTGATATGGTGAATATGTGGACTCGTGTACGCCACCTCAAAAGAGTTACTTGCAGTCGTAGTTCAGGATAGCCACCGAGTCAAAGCTGGCTTGCTGCAGTTAAACCCCACCACCCCTTTGTTGATAATGATGCATATGTAGTTAGTTCTGATGTAAGTCTTGCTGCGTACATTTGTAATCACGTTTGCCTATTTTATGTTTCGCAGATAGACTTCAGTCTCACTAGTAGTTCCGCGTGGACTTTGACGTTTAGATTGATACCTCAGCTACGATCTTGTGCCCTCGGCAGGATCTGGTAGATAGTCAGGCTTCTCAGCCTTTTTCATTTGTAGATGTCTGTACTCAGACATGTTAAGCTTCTGCTTGTGCTTTGACTTGTATGCTCTGAATGTTGGGTCATGAGACCCATGTTTGTAATATCTCGCTCCTCGGAGCCTAATGAATAAATACTTGAGTCGAGAGTTATGTTGTGATGCCATGTTGTATTTACACATATCGAGCATATTTTGTGTATGTTTGTAATGCTTGGTATGTGTGGGATCCGACAATCTAGTTGTTTATCCTTGGCAGCCTCTCTTATGGGGAAATGTAGTCTAGTGCTTCCTTGAGCCATAGTAGTCCGCTACAGCCCGGTTCACGGAGTCACGCTAGCCCAAAGACTACTCCTCGGGACGCTTGGTGGCGGCATGTGTTTCACTTCGCTCGTGTTCTGTCCCTTCGGGAAATGTCACGAGGTGACATCCGAGTCCTGCCTAGCTCGCTACAGCCGGGTTCCCTGAGTCTGTTAGCCCAGTCCTACAGCCCGGATTCACACGCTCTTGACCGACATGCTCGGTTGATTCGTGTATGCCTGTCCCCATGGGTTAGTGCCGCTTTGGGTTCACGACTAGCCATGTCGGCCCGGGTTCTCTGTCATATGGATGCTAGCGACACTATCATATACGTGAGCCAAAAGGCGCAAACGGTCCCGGGCCATGGTAAGGCGACACCCGTGGGAATACCGTGCGTGAGGCCGCAAAGTGATATGAGGTGTTACCAGCTAGATCGATGTGACTTGGAATCGGGGTCCTGACACCGCGTCTGCTTCCGTGGTCCACTTCATGGGCCTTGCCTTCTTCAAAATCTTGAAGAACCACAGGGCACGCTTGGCAGACTTGGAGATGAATCTGCTAAGCGCGGCAACACACCTTGTGAAACGCCTCACATCCTTGACTATCCTGGGTGCCTATATCTCCTCGATAGCTTTAATCTTGTTGGGGTTGCTTCGATCCCACAATGGGATACGAAGAACCCAAGTAGCTTGCCGGAGGGAACGCTGAACACACACTTCTCCAGATTTAGCTTCAAGTTGATCTTGCATAGATTAGCAAATGTCTCCTCCAAATCCTGGATGAGGGTTGATCTGTCCTTGGTCTTGACCACAATATCATCCATATAGCCCTCAATATTTCTGTGCAACTATGGTTCAAAACCAATCTGGACTGCTCTTGCAAAAGTGGACCCGACTCTCTTTAACCCGAAAGGCATGTGCACAAAGCAGTACGTACCACATGGGGTGATGAACGAGGTATTCTCTTTGTCTTCCTTAGATATGAAGATTTGATGATACCCAGAGTATGCATCCAAAAAGGAGAGCAAATCACAACCTGAAGTGGATTCCATAATTTGGTCAATGCACGGCAAGGGAAATGGGTCCTTTGGGCAAGCCTTGTTGAGATCTGTGAAATCTATGCAAAGCCTCCATTTCACGATAGCCTTGCGCACGACCACTGGGTTTGCTAACCATGTCGGATGCAGTACTCCTCTGACCAGACCAGCTGCCTCAAGCTTCTTGATCTCTTCGGCAATGAACTGTAGCCTCTCCAAGGCCTGCTTTTGAACATTTTTCTTGAAGGTTCGGGCATGTGGACAGACATCAAGGTGGTGCTTGATTACCTCGCTGGGAACACTTGGGATATCAGATGTTTGCCAGGCAAACACATCGATATTCGCCCGCAGGAAGGCAACGAGTGCGCTTTCCTATTTTTCATCATGTGTGGCGCTGATAGCGAAGGTACCATCGACGCCAGCCAGCCCTGCCGGGACCTTCTTCACATGTGGTGCAGCAACCTTGGATCTCTTGTTGTTGGAACTCTCCGGCAAGTCATCAACAGGCGCAGCGCACTCCGAAGAGGCACGCTTCCTGGATTCCTTGCTGGTGTCCTTGCTATCCTTCTTCTTTCCCCTGTTTCCTTGGCGGGAATTGCTGCTGCCGTGGCCTCTGTCGCGACGGCATCCCGATACATCTTATCCACGTAAATGATTGCATCCTTCTCGTCTGATGGGATGGGAATGACTCTTACCGGCCTTGGCATCTTCAAGGTGTTGTAGGCATAGTGGGATGCCTCCATGAATTTTTCCAGAGTTGGGCGTCCAAGGATCCCATTGTACAGAAGGGGGAGGTTGACCACATAAAAAACAACCTTCTCAGTCTGATAGTTTAGTTCTCCCCCAAATGTCACTGGCAACGTGTTCTTTCCCTTAGGATGACTCCTGCCGAGATTAACTCCTTGAAACATGCCGTGACCTTTAGTTCTTCCTATGCTATGTGAAGCTTGTTGATAACCTTCAGGGAAATCAGATACAACCCGGCCCCACCGTCAACCAACATTCTTTGAAACTTTGAGGTTACGAATTGTTGGAGAAACCAAGAACGACAAACACCCTACCGCGGTGGTGTGGTCAGGATGGTCCTCTTCGTCAAAGATGATGGGCGTGCGTGACCATTTAGGCGGTTTCTGAGACTCTGTTGCTGGCTCCACGACATTAACCTCGCGCACCCACCGTTTAAGTTGGCGGTGAGAGGAGTGCAAAGCTGCAACCCCGTCAATGCACAGGGCGTTAGTGGCCTTCTGGAACTCCTGCTCGCTGGTTTCCTCTTCATCCCCTCCATCACTCTCATCATTGCAAACTTCTTTCTCTCGGCCCCTGGCGGGTTTTCCTTGGTTCCGAAAAGCCTTGCCAGGATGATTTGGTTCACCGCCCCAACCCTTACCACCAGTACCATTCTGACCTTTTTCCTTGTCATGCTTCTCATATTCAGCTCTCTGCCTCTTAATGAGCTGCTCAACCCAATGACACTCTTGGAGATTGTGGCCCTTGGTCTGATGGATTTTGCAGTACGACACGTCACCTTTCCCAGCCTTCTCGGCAGCCGCAGCCTCCAGGCAGTCAGCGCACGCGGCAACTTCCTTGCCGAGGACTTCGGCCTTAGCCTTCTTGTCGGCATTGAGCGTGCTCGATCCCTCGGCGGTCATCACTGCCTTATCCTTGCGCCTCTTGTTGCGCTTCTTGCTCTTCTTCTGACTGGTGGATTCATCGTCATCGTTTGAGTCCATGTCGATTCAATGTTCCTCTCCAGGAAGTTTCCTTCCCTCCTCCATCTGAGCGCACTTGTCCACCAAGGTGTAAAGCTCCTTCACAGTCTTGGGTAGCCGTACGTTCATCTTGGAACATATCCTGCGGTTGCGCACATTGGACTGGAAGGCAACTATTATAGCCGCTGGATGGATATTTGGGATATTCCTGTGGACCCTGCTGAATGTCTGCAAATACTTGCGGAGAGTCTCTCCTTCTTTCTGTTGGAGAAGCTGCAAGTCGCTGGGCCGTCTTGGTTCTTGATGGCCGCCTATGAAGGCGCCAATGAACTCATGGCACAGGTCAGCCCATGATAAAATGGAGTTCTCTGGCAGGTGCATCAGCCAAGAAGTCACATTGGACTTGAGGGACAAAGGGAAGTAGTTGTCAACAACCTTCTCGTCTTTTCCTCCGGCAGCCTGAATAGTGATGGTGTAGATGCTCAGGAACTCTGCCGGGTTCAACCTTCCATCATACTTCTCGGGTATCTCTGTCTTGAACGTACAAGCGGATGGCCAACAGACTTGCCGCAGCTCGTGGGTAAAGGCAGGGCACGCAACCTCGAAAGGCAGGCTGTAACGCCCCGGACACACTCGCCGGTGGTCGTTACTCCTGGTGGGATCTAGACTGGCCCCACAGATCAATACTAGTCTTTTCTGCGCACTTTGTCCTCGCTCGTGCGCACCCGGGAGCAACTTCCCGGTCGGTCACCCATCCTGAAACTACTCCAAGCTGAGCACGCTTAACTTTGGAGTTCTGTCCGAATGGGATCCCGGAAAAGAAGGAATTCCTTATTGATATGAGTAGTCTATCATCCCTAATAAGCCAGGCTATTACATACACCCCACTCGGAGGAACCGACGTCCTCGTCGGGCCACAGAACGTTCCCTCTTGGCACAACCGTCAGTGCATCCAGTCCGTACATGTGCCATGCCGCGTGCCATGACGGGTCACAAACGTCATGAACAACATGACCGCAAGACCTGTCCCCAACCATCCGTGTAACCGCGAGGGTCGGCTCGATACCAACTTGTAACGCCCGGACACACCCGCCGGTGGTCGTTACTCTGGCGGATCTAGACTGGCCCCACAGATCAATATTAGTCTTTTCTGCAAGACTTTGTCCTCGCCGTGCGCACCCGGAGCAACTTCGGTCGGTCACCCATCCTGAAACTACTCCAAGCTGAGCATGCTTAACTTTGGAGTTCTGTCCGAATGGGATCCCGGAAAAGAAGGAATTCCTTATTGATATGAGTAGTCTATCATCCCTAATAAGCCAGGCTATTACACAGGCGCCCGCTGTCCTCAAGCGCGGGCTCATCGACATTGGGACCATCGCACCCATTGGTCCGGCGGTGGTCATCGCGGCGTCGCTCGATGATGACGCGCGCGTCTCCCCTCTGCTTGTCCTTTTGTGCTTGTCGTTGGCCTGGACGTGCTCGAGGGTCGGAAGAGGCCGCTCCCGCACTGGTTGCCGCGGCGGGGACTGCACCATGGGAGTGGCCCCTTCCGTACGACCAGCAGTACGAGCCGTTGTCATTGCTTGGGGAGGCCGTGATGGACCAGCTCGCTGTGAGCCCCCAGCATCGGTGAAGCCAATTAGACTCTGAATGGTGGCTCTCCATTCATCCATCTGATCAGCCTCCAGCGGAAACCTTAGCAGCAGCTGGGCACATGCCATGGCCTCCGTAGCGGTGCTTGGTATAGGTGATGATGATGTAGACCGTACCGTCGCCCGGCTTCTAATGGTGCTGTTGGCGACGGTGTTGCGCCCTCGCTGTTGCGAGCCAGGCACTTGGAGGGCACGGTGACGTGAGAAGGCGCTTGAGGGCCAGCGGCTCCATTGGGCACAGTGGCTGGGTCACCCGTCCTGGGGGTGGCGCGCGCCCTGCGGTCGCGCTCCTGACGGGGCAGCCGGACGGTGGCGATTCGCCCCTGTCCAGGTGCCACCACTGTGGCTGTGCCCGTTAGCGAGGGGAAGTGGTACAGATAGAATAACCCCTTCACTCGTACCTCGTGGATCATGGCCACCGAGATGTTGTTGTTGCTGCTCTCCTTCGATGCCTCCTACTCCTGTTTCGGCCGCGATGGAGGTGGTGACAACACCGCCTGCGTCGACCGTGTCCCTCGTGGGCCTCCGCATCCCCTGGGGTGTCGGCGGCCGCGAGCGGTGGAACCTTTGAGGTGGACGGGTGAGCTGCAACACCGGGTTTCTTCTTGGGCGCCATAGTCGATGGAGCCGCAAGATAATGAAGATGGCTGTGAAGATGACGCGCTGCTCACGCTTTCAGGTTCGCGCAAGTGACCCCCCTACCTGGCGCGCCAAAGATGTTGTGGGAAACCTCGGCCACCTCTGGGACCAAGAGTCCCTTGCTGGTTCGGCGGGGGGATGGCATGTTGCACAAAGAGTAGAGGGGCATCAAACAACACGGCAGAGATCACACAAGCAGTGTTTACCCAGGTTCGGGCCGCTATGAGGCATAAAACCCTACTCCTACTTTGGTGGATTGAAGGTGGAAAAATGGTGGTGAGCGCAACACGCTTGCCCGGCAGGGTTGCCTCGGGACGAAACGGCTATGCGCGTATGAATGTGTGAGGGGGTGGATTCGCTAACCCTTTCTACCGTTGTGCACCTTGGGCCTATTTTATAGACAAGGGGGTCACCACAGTGGCAAATAAGTCATTATGCACTAATTAGATAGCAAACAGTGCTATCATACCTATGAGCGCATTAAATGCATCGCTCAACGTCACATTGTTGCTTGCCTGGCAGGCCCTGCCAGGCGGTTTTGCCAGCTTCACGCCTGCTCGCTCGACACGTCACAGGACGGGTGTCGCTTGTAGGTATTTCCTGTAGGAAGTGGCTGCCATGTGGCGAGTAGCAGCCACTTAGTCACTTTGGAGCTTGACACCACACCAATCGACGACATGCGTTGTGATGAAGTGGTGCGGCAAGGTGGTTCTGCCTCCGCAAGCCTTGGCAGGCCTGCCGGGATGCCCAGAAGACTTGCTTCCGGGGGTACCCCATCCTTGCCAAGCTCGCCTGCCCGGCAAGGGAAGTTTTTCCCTTAGTAATATCCTGCTCCTCTGGCTAGTCTTGGCCTTCTTGTGCCGCACGTTGGTCCTTCGAAGGACTGATTGCTTGTGCTCCACTCTGACCTTGGTGCTGTAATCGTTTTCTCGTGCCTGTGCATAGTCTGGGCAACAGACCAAGGGTTTGTTGCACCGACAGACCCCCTCCACACACATCCCCCAAATCCTTCGCTCACCCCAAATCCCCCCACTCACGCACATACACACCATCCCTCACTCGCTCAAAACCTAGCTAAGGTCGCCGCCGCCGCCGTCACGCTGCCTCCATCGTCAACCTCTACCAGTCTGCCCATGTAGTTTACCCACCGATTTACATACCTTCGCTACCCAGAGTTTCTCAGACGACGCCTGCGAAATGCCCTCTTTCCCAGAGATCCCCATCCCCACACCCTCCCCTACTCAAGAGCATCGCGGCCTAAGCCCGGCTACGCTTCCTGGGGAGCCCGAGGAATCATTCCTTCCAGAACTTTGCCGTGGCCTCTTCGCCCGATGTCAGCGAGGTGGCCCCTGAGGATGCTGACGACGATGACTGGACCTGGATTGAGCCTTTCAATCAGCGGTCTAGAGTATTCTTGCATGTCATGGTCGCCGGCTACGACATCGAGGTCATCGACACCGACGGCTTGACATGGGTTATGTCACAAGTTAAGTTGCCCACCCCAACCCTTCGGGTTCGACAGCCATCGATCTCATCGATGGCCCTGCCGCTGATCTCCCGCGGCTCGTTATGAACAATTTGCCATCCTTCATCGCCATGGAGCCCCTTTTGTCATTTCTGAAGGACACGTTCTGCGACGCTAACTAGGGATCCTCAGTTGGCAAGTCAGACCTCATCAACGGCGACCACGAGGAGGAGCCAATCTGGGACAAGTGAGGAAACCCATGATTTGTTTTCTCGAACCCCTTTTGTAGTGAGAACATGTCCAATATTTATTGCTATATTTGGTTGTTTGCATTACGCCTTGTTTATTTCTACGGTTTATGGTTGTTCGGTTGTTAGTAGTTAGCATATGTCCAGTTTCAATTGCCATCTTTGGTTGTGTAGTATGCCTTGTGTATTTTGGCTATTAACAGTGTGGTGTTCTATATGTGTTAGTATGAACTGTGCAGTTCAATTTCATCAATACCAAATTTAACAATAGCTGTATGAATGGCTATATTTGGTTGTTGTGTAGCATGTTGTACTCCTTTGAATATTTTTAGTTCGCATATAAGATTTATCTAAAGTCAAGACTCGTAAAGTTTGACCAACTTAATAGAAAAAAATACCAACGTTCAGAATATGAAATGAATATCAGTACTTGTGTCATGACTTAAATTTTCATATTGTATAACTTTAGCATGGTAGATGTTGGTATTTTTTCATATAAATAAGGTCAAACTTCATGTAGTTTGACTTCAGACAATTCTTATATGCAGAGTAAAAAGGATCGGAGGGAGTATTTAACACGCCTTTCCATTTGATTTAACAATGGCTCTGTTTGGATACTATAACTTAGCTAGAGGTTAGAGTTAGTTTCTAGATCATGAAAGTTCAAAGGGAGAGAGAGCAAGATTGGTGGAATAGTTGTATTGCTTGAGCCTCGTGGGCATATATACAGGAGTACATGGTCATCTTGGAGTACAGATCAAGGTAGAATAAATCTTACGCTATCCTACGTTTCCTAAATAACAATGATACTCAACAATGACTAACCCTGAACTAAATCTAGCCAAAGAGGTGTTTGGATGACAATGTTAGATTGGTAATAAATGCACTAGGAGAACTAGCCCCAATCAGCACCTCTTGGGTGGATAGTTGTTTTGGGTGGGTTTGACGCAACTAGCTCAAACTAGCCCTCATCTTTGGATACTTTAGGTCTACTTGAGCCCAAACTAACTCAAACTAACTCTAACCCATGGATCCAAACAGGGCCAATAACTAGTGTACTTAGACCTGCACAATACAAGTTTGAATGACTACGTTTGCTTGTTTTTAAATATTAGGCTTGTTGCAGTTAATAACACACCTTTCCACTTCTTGTTTTTATATATTAGGGTTTTAACAATTTGGTCTTGTACATGTAGGTCCTGCTGTGAGAGGTTTCGACCCACTGTTTGGCCCTTTTTGCATATGTGGAAATGAGCTGTCCAAGAATATCAATCAAGTCAAGAAACTCAAAAAGATGGTTACGATAAAGAAATTAGAGACAAAACCAACAAGATCTGTGTCTGCACAATGAAGAAGAAATCAGTTCACTACATGATGGTACTAACTGTTATACCTTGTCTTTTTAATTCCTTTGCGCCATTTCAAATCAAGAGAAGATATTTATGCATATCCTTGTTTTCACGCCTTTCCGAAGCAGTTCATTGATGATTACCTCTCAAACCACCTGTATGGTCAGGAGGCGAGCAAGGTATTCATACAACACCCACGATTCAATATTGAAGTGTTCCTGAAGAGGACGAAGGATGGATGGGCACTGGCCTAAAGTTGCAAAGACCTACAACATCAACGAATGCTCAATATTCGCCTTTCGCTTCAGCAGTTTTCCAGATGAGATCCATTTGTCTATGTACCATCTATGATGCTAATTTTGAAAAGTTATAGATGTTGCATGTGAAACTTGGTGCTAGTGCAGTTGTGTAATGGGGTAGCTGAGTGCCAAAGCTACATGATGTTGTACTCTGACGTATTTCAATTATGAAATCCTGCTTCCTTAATATGAAAATGAAATATATTGTGTGCTTAATATGAAATGCCAGTTAGATTAATAAATGGATTATTAATAATATGGCAATTAGCCTTCTAATTGGATTTTTCTATTGCAAACGATTATTGAGAAAACACCGTGGGCGAGAACCTTAGGCAACACACACATTTTCTAGGAATAAACCGTGTTGGATCAATGAACAATCACACACGACATCCTCTTGAAAACCGTTTGCGTTAGGCCACCTTGCTTAAACGTTGACCACATAAAAAGTGGGTGTGATGGACAACCTTTGCCACACAGTTTCTTCTACGCACCGTATGTGATGCATTCAATAACGCAAACGATAAAATTGTTAATATCGTGTGTAACGGCAACGCTACCACAAATGATTTAATGGGGAAAATCGTGTGTGATGTACCTGCGAATGGAAACGTTTTCCTTGGAGTGACAGTGTGGGATGTATATACGAAAAGAAATGTACTTCTTGGATAAACTGTGTGGGATGTACATACTAACGGAAACATATTCCTTGGATTGACTGTGTGGAATCTACATACAAACGGAAACGTTTAGCCGGGACTGACTATGTTGGATGTACTTACGACCGGAAACTATTTGGCTTGTATAATTGTATTTTTCGCACAACTATACGTATAACCGTATTTGATCACTCGCTCATCGCACACGACCTCATTTTGCCGAGCGTGTGTACCAGGAGGGCCTATCCCCGACGGTTTAAGGGTCGTGTGGGAAGGACCCCCCCTATCGCAGTTACTCACTTGGCGACGGTTCAAAACATCGTTGCGGAAATGGGTTAAAAACCATTTGTATAGCACCTCGCTGTACCAGTGTCTCATTCTATTGCATTTTCATCATTCTTTTTAGCCATCCTAATTTCACCTTGATGAACCCTCTTGCATATCTCTCACCACCCGTATCATGCCATGTCTCATTCTACTGCATCTGTTTGCATGTTGCATTACTCTCATCGTAGTTACACCCATGATTTCCCAAGCTCGTACTGTTATCACTTCTTTCATCGAGGAATATGCTTCTGAAGATGAAGATTGATTTAGATCATTTCCCCTTTCCATTATTCCGTTGCTGTGATTGGGATCGGTTTTAAAACATTCGATAGAAATTTTGAATCTCGCATTCACCCCCCTCTGGTTGATATACTCTCGATCCAAACAATTGGTATCAGAGCAGGTACTCCTTGTCTCTGCTTATTAAAGGTCTAACGTACTTGGAGTTTTGAGTATGTTATATGAAGGTAGATCCTGGCACCCTGAAAGGTTTCCTATCTTCGATGGGAATGACTATCTCTACTAGAAGGAAAGAATGAGAATCAGAATTCAAGCTATCAACTTTGATCTATGGCAGATCGTGGAAAATGGATACACCATTCAGCAACCAGATGATCCAAATTCCGATGACAAAGCAAATCTGCAGCTGGATGCTTAAGCAAAAGATATCATCTGTTGCGTCTGTTAAAAGACATTTTCCTTCAATTCCAAAAGCTCGACACTACAAAGAAACTCTATGGTGCCATAAAAATGATCATGAAGAGTTCATTGCCAGAACGGATTCCCACACTCAAATGCTTCGTGCCATGTTTACTAGTTTCAGAAGTCCACGTAAGGAAAGTGCTAGGAACTCATTGATCATTTGACAAACATAGTCGAAAGACTTCATCGGCGAGGAGTAACTGATATAACCGATAGAGATGTGGTCAACAAGCTTCTGAGCGCTCTGGATGAAACCTTTGATCCCATCGTAGCTGAAATCAAGCAAAGACCAAACTATGAAGAACTTCACTATGCTGAGATCATGACGCTGTTGTCCATTCACGAAGAAAAGATGGAACTTGAAAATGTAGATCAAGAATCTTCTTCAGAAGGTGGCGGAGAAATCCTATCTCACTATGGCATCTCACAATAAGAAGAAGATATATAAAATCAACACACTATCACAAGGGAACTTGAGATCCTCACAGAAAGGCTAAGTGATCTCCGAAGACAAAACCTATGTCTCACAAATGCTGACGAATTTGACTTGCCTCAATTCTCATGAAAAGGTTCCCTCAAAAGAAAGGAAGTGCTTTAAGTGCAAACAATTCGTTCACCTTATAGCTGATTGCCCGTGCTGGGAAAGGCCAAGCAACAGATGGAAATATCTTCATCGCAATGGATTCACTCGAATGGATTGTCATACTAAGCTCCCGAAGAAAATGAATTTCCATCATCATCTTCTTCGATAAGACCAGTCACAGACGCACAAGCCAAAGCCACTATCAAATCCAACAGGAAGAAAATATCTCAGTTGAATAGAGTATTCACTGAAATGAGAATGGATTCCAAAGATGATACATCCGAATCAGAATCAGATGATGGAAAGCTTCATAGAAGGATAGGAAGGAGGAATGATTTCATTGCCTATGAATCATTAGACAATTCACTCGAATCAGATGCTGATGATGATGCTTCAAGCAATGACAAAAAAATTGCCTTCTGTCTTATGGCAACATCCTCTAAGGATCAAGTATCAGCAAAACATTCAAAATCCATGAATGGATATTCTCCTGAATACATTGCCTATGATAAACTTGTTAAGATTGTGAAATCTCAACAAGATGAGCTTGAAAGGCTTGAGAGAAATCTTAGGAAAACCGAAGGATTAATGGTCGAAGAGATGGAGAAGAACCAAAAGTTGATTGAAGAGCATGATGCTTTTTCTTCAACTATGGATGATCTTATCAATCAATATGATTCCCTTACAATTGACAACGAGAGTTTATCGGATGAACTCCTTAACAGGAATCAAGAAATCGTGTCACTTAAAGAGTATCACACCGAGCCGATGAAAGAAAAAGCTTCTCTCTTCACCGAGCAATCTGTTCAACTTCCTGATGATTTTGTTCCTCCATGCTTAAAATGCCTAGCACCTAGCAATGCTGATTCACATGCTGAAACTTCTAATGCTAACATGGAAATTATTGCAACCACTACAAAAGATAATTCTAACCCCTCCTTCGAGGAATTTGTTGTTGTTACTGATGAAAATTGCAAGCTAAAGGACTTGCTTCAGAGAGGAATGCTAAGAAGCCTAAAAGGGCATCAAACTCTCTGTGATATGCTCAAGAAGTCAATATTGCAAAGAAATCCTCGAAAGGAAGGATTGGGTTTCGAAAGGAAACTCAATGTTGATGGAACTTACTTAACTCCCGAGCAATATCCTCAAACGAGTTGGGTTCTTTCTAAAAGCAAAACACTCGAACCTGCAATTCTGTTAGGATGTGATACTTCCATTACTGCCATTTCTGATGAGTAGGATGACTTGAACTACAAGTTGTTCAAACAAAAGAATGGTAAGGTTTTCGCTCGATATGTTGGGACTAACCCCAGGTCTGGTTCACCCAAGAAGCAAATCTGGGTGAAGAAGTGCATCACTGAAAAGCTATGTGTCACTGCTAACTCGAATATGCAGAGTAATTCTCTTCGAGACAATGAGTAAAATTCGTAGAATGGCGCAAGAAAATTCTCGAATGGGTATCTGTCAAACCTTCTACAGAGGGAGTACATGCGTACTTCTTCAAATCATTATACTCATATCTCTGGAAATAACTTCAATGCATATTCATATGATTACTCTCAAAGTGCACAAGTGTCTTACAGATCTCGCCGAAAGAATACTCTTGTTCACACGAAGAAAATGAGATCCTCGTTGCCCACATAAGTGTGGGTTGCAAAAAAGAACTAACCCTCTCTTGCAGATGTTATCTCAGGGATCTTTCTGGTCCATCTTTTATCCCGAGATCTATTGTTGGTGCTAGTTCAATGTGTTTTTCATTCGTCTCTTTGTTTTTCGTTCTGTGTGTTTTGATTCGGACCCTGTTATCCCTCTCATCTTTCTTGTCCAATCTTTGTTGTCCATCATAAACATGCAATTTGATCTGAAGAAGATTTCAATCTCGTATCCTTGATCGCGAATGGAATCAACTTTGAGCTTTAATTTGTTTTTGGTGCTTGCCCTTCTTCAAACCCTTCGGCTTTCCGTTAGATTTCCGAGATTTTCGTAGGAAATGGTTGACACGTGCCCACGATCTCACAACCGTGATCTCGTCCATTGAATGTGGAACATCCCGTGCTTTTCGGCTGTATATTTCTGAAGAAGCATTTCCTCCTATGGGCTATATATATACACCCGTCTAGGCGTCTTCTTCCTTAGTTCTTCCTCAGCGCATCCTCAAATCCTGTCTTGCTCTCCTCCCGAGCCCGAGCTCGAAGCAACGCCGTCGACGCGCCTCGCCATGAAACTCCGGTGAAGCCTCGCCATTGTTGGTTGCGCTAGTGCGGTAACTCCTCTCCTCTGCATTGCCGTAGTCCATCCTTGCTACCAAGTTAGGGCACATGGATCTGGAACTAGCCCTGTCTACTCCTCTGTTCTAGGGCTATTCTTACCGACACATATTTCTTTTGTATTATTTTGCTTTCCATTGATCTTTAGGGTCCTCTAAGTTATGACTAGTACGGTTTGTAGTTTTTCCTTGTACTAGCTATCTTGGTTGGGGGCCCATGTGTATTATTTCGGAAGGTGAGATTGTGTTACTCTGCCTTATGGCATGTTGCTATTTAGTCATTGATGTCTTCAAAGTGGTACACCATGGACTCCTTTGCTATTTCTGAAAAATATTTTGTATTCAGTTAAAATGATTCTGTGCATGTTTGTGTAACATCCAAAATTTCCTATTTGGAATGTTTTACAATTATAGCTAAGCATCCTATGCATCCTGTTTGAATTTGAATGCCATTTGGAGTTTCAGAGAAATTTTGAGTTTTGAATTTGAATTCAAACTTTGGCAAGTGGGAAACATTTCAAAAAAACTATGCCTGATAAATACTTGATCAAAAGTATGAGAGGAGTAAACATGACACTCCAAAAATATCAGAGGAAAACTTTGCCAAAAGATTTGGATTCAAATCTGAATTTTATTTGAATTTGAAAAAATGGATTTTTATAAAGTTTGGATTTTGCCTTTGGAAAATGTTCAAAAGAAAGGAATTTTCCCTGATCATTTTGGTATATATATACCCTATATAAAATATTTATATTTTAAAGTTATACTCTGTTTTGTTTTATTTTAAAAAATAAATTTCAAAAAAAACCCCAGCGCCAGCTAGGCCCCCTGCCCGGCCAACACGACCCCCACCAGCCTGCCCCAGCTGCCCACCAGCCAATCGCCAGCCAGCCCGACTAGCTCGCCCCTCGCCCGAACCCTCTGTCGTCGGCCACCCCGCCGCCTCGCCTCTCTCTCTCTCTCGACCGCAGGTCCCACCCCATCTTCTCCCTCGCCCACGCCACGCCGCCGCCGCTGATCGCGGATCCCGGCGATCCGGATCCCGATCGCTTCAAGCGAGGCGACTTCCAGCTATAAAAGCCAAAGCCCCGCACCCCATTCCCCGAGACCTCGCGGACCCTCTCCTCCCGCTTGACCTCGCCGGAGCCAAGCTCACTCCGCCGCCATTATCGCCGCCGTCGCCGCCCTAGACCACCCGACCCCAACGACTCCACCAAAGCCCCCCGCCGACCTCCCCAAGACCAAGACGGCGACTTCCCGAGCTCCCGACGCCCCTAGCCTCGCAAGACTCTCGCCGCCGCCGCCGTCGCCGGACTCCGGTAAGCCACCGGAATCATTCCCCCCCGTCCGATTCATCTTCGACGGCTAAGATTAGAACCCCCGAAGGGGTATCTTTTTTATAAAAAGACCGGCCCGGTTCGTCCTGTTTATTAGTTAGGGTTTTAGTTATTTAGCCGGCTCGTTTTAGTTTAAACCAATAGGCCCGTTAGGTTATATTACGCTCAGGGCACAGTATAGGCCCATTAGGCCTTTTTCTTTTATTTTGTTTTTCTGTTTTAGCAGAATAGTTTCTGTTTTGAAAAATTGATATCTTTTATTCTGTTTAATATTTTTAGGTGATTCTTTTTTTGTTGGGTTGCAAATTTTATGTAGTTTCTGTAGAATATATTTATAGCTGTGTTAAAATTAAACTAAATTGCTTTATTTTAGTTTTAGTCAGAATAGTAAATCTGCTATAACTTGAGTTAGAAAAATTATTTTAGATGATTCTTTTGTCCCAACTTTATTTTGGCATTGCCAAACCATAAAAATTAATTTGGGTATTTTAGGATTAATAAATAATTAGTTTTAAGCAGAATCCTATTAATCCTAATTAATTAACTAGCTCTGTTTTCCTAATATTTGAATTAGTAAATAAATTTATTTTTAACTTGTGATTGGTTATTCTAGGTTAGTTTCTGTCACTCTAATAGATGAACTTTTATTTATAATTAATAAAAGTTTTATTTTATTTTTCCTAATAGAAATTGGATTAGGCCTAAAATGAGTTTTATAATAGCTTTTTAATTAATTCTTTTTGCTCCTAGTTGCTTAGTGAATTCTTTTCTGTTAAGTTAACCTAAAACCATGATTAGGTTATGTTGAGTAAATTTTATTATATAAAAACTATTTAGTTATTGTTTGAAGTAGGGAAACTTTGAGTGGTTTTTCTTTAAGTTTTCCTTTGGATTTGGTTTTGGTTGTTTTGTTGTGTTATGTTACTTTTGTTATGTTGTGTTATGTGATCCTATTGCTATATGCTTATTGTGAATTGTTTGTCTCGGTAGAGTTTTCGGAGTGCGAAGCTTGCTACTACGACTCTTTAGCTTACGAGGATCATCAGCAAGGCAAGTTTTGATCATGTTATTTCTATACCTATGTTTTTATGCATTAGTAATTGTCACCACCCCACCATGCATGCAGTAGTGAAATTTTGAAGTCATTAAACTTGAGTAGTATCATGTGGTAGGATGAACCAATCCCCTTGTTACCATGACCCCGGGACGAAGTAGTTTACTTTGCTATGCTCGTAGACGAGTTTTGGGTTGAGTGAAATTCATAAGCAAGATGTGAGAGTCAATGATGATGACAACCCCATGAACTACAATGATCAAGATGGACTTCGGAAAATCACTACTGGGTGGAGGACGGTTGACGGGCACCCTGGAGAACCCAGTGGTGGCCGGGATGCATGGAGAAGTGCCATGACATCTTGCGGAAAGCTTCACCCAGCCACGAAGAGAAGGATGGATGCCCCATGACCGGAAGCTTACCTGTGCAGCCGCAAGCCATTATGGGCTCTGGCTGGGTTGACCCTAGTAGTGACGCTGGCTGGACGGTACTACGAGATGTAGAAGAACGGTAGGATTGGATGGGTACCGCAAGAGCTGAAGAACTCTTTGGAAGACCCTGTTTCATCTGGTCCGTCTTCAAACACCATGAAGTGCGAAGACTTTAAAGGAGGGAATGATTCTTATGGGAAAGTCGCAAACCTCTGCAGAGTTAAAGATCTAATCGATTAGCCGTGTCCCGATTACGGACAATTTGAGCCTCTGGAACTTGGAAGTATTCGGATATCTCAACACTAAAACTAATGAATTAATTTGAGGGTTTTATGACTTAATAATTTGGGAATGAGATTTTGGTTGGCGGAACCATCTCAATAACTACCAACAATTGTAGTAATTTGCAAGCAAGTCCTTTGTAGTAGGATAAAATTTGCTTTTCGCAAAATGATGAAACTTAGAGCTCCACAGCCAAAATGCATGTAGTGATAGTAAGTTTATTATTGTTGTTCTTCATGACTTGCCAGCTTATTCCAAAAGCTGACCTACATGGCTGCAATGTCTTATGTTGCGAGGTATATTCGATCGGGAGTGAGGCTACGCCCGCGCTTAGCGATTGCCCTTTGAGTCGGATGGACTCGCTTTACTCGACGCTCCGCAGTGTTATTAGTTTATTTCTCATGAGTTGGCCTTGAGCCAAATTTATTCTCTTGTAATAAAGACTCTATATGAGAATCGTTTAATGATATTCAGGTGTGATTGAACTTTGATTACTTTATCGATGTCTTTGTGGGTACCAAAGATGATCTTGGGATGGTACAGACACAGAGATTTGACCGATTTTGGGTCAGGTCGCTACAGTTTGTGACCATATCCTGTTTTTCCTTGCTTCTATTCCATTTCTCAAGATTGGTCATGGCTCAAAGTTCGGAAGAGCAGTCTGGGTTAGTAGGAGAAATGCCTCAATTACCTCACGTATCTGAACGAGTGAAGTTGACTAGTGGAGGAAATGCATCTAAGCCACCCAAGGCACCGAAGAAGAAATCTGAGTCAAAATCTGAAGAAGAGGAAGATGATATTCCCTCGGCTCACAGTCAACACAAGGATGAACAGATCACCGATTCAAAGACTTTATTTTTTGATGGAAATCACAAGAAGGGTGGTCATGGTATAGAAAGGAACACCGCTACCGAGATGTATGAACCTGAAGGATACAAAAATCCACCTGGAGTTGAAACCACAACCGAAAGAAATAACAGGCTGCAGAGGATTCACCGTCACTGGGCGAAGAAATGGTTTAATCATAAGAATGTCCGGAGGAAATATCAAATCTTGTTCGCATTCACTCCACGCTAGAATGACTGCATCACTAAAGGTTGCCTTAGTCCAGATGATGAAAAAGTTAGGCCACCTCCTCCTGTAAATGCTCATGCTGACTCAATGAAAACAATTGTTGATTTTCCCGAAGAAGTGGAAAAGAGAGCAAAGACCAAGTCCAAGTGTGAAGCCAGGGCTGCGAAAAAGAATCAAGTGGAACAGAGAAATGTTGAGTTGATCCAGCAAGATGTGCAAGAGAAGAAGGATCAGGCTTCTGCCCGAAAGGAACCAAAGGAAAGGAAGTTAGTTTTCCCTCGAGCTTCCCGAAAGAAATCAGTTGCGAGAAAGTCAAAGAAGGCAGTTTCTACCTCATTTGATGAGTCCTCCGATGAAGATGATGCCGATGAAATGCCAATGTATGATCAATAAGATCTTCTTAAGTCGTATCAAACTCCCTCACCAGCTAAAGTTTCACCTCTGTTGAGAATGTCACCAAGGCTTGCACCTGCTCGAGTGCCAGATAAACCTTCGTGTTCTGTTGCCTCGTCTACGTAGAGAAAGCTGATGCCCGAAGAAAGTGCTTCTTCCTCTGTCAAGAAATCAAAATCCATTATTCCCGCTTCCATAGAGGCATAGAAATACGACTTCGATCTTGTGATTGATCTTATTGAATGTTCTACTTAAGATGAAAAATCAGCCAATTTGAGTAGTTTGGATCTTCCCAATGATGTTACCAAGCTGGTAACAAAACATTTCGCTGAGCTGGGAGAGATTACCATGGAGCTAAACCAAGCTGTCGAGGACAAGAAAACCCTCGAGGAAATGAGGAAAGATGCTGGTACCGAATCTGAAAAGAAGAGCCTGAACAAGGAAATTGTTGAGCTCACAAAAGCTCTTAGTGTTATGAGGAATAATAAGATTGAATGGCACTCACGGCTGAAGATGGAAGTTTCTCAGCCGTGTGACTGAAGAAATGATGAGATTAAGAGTCAAGTAGATCTTGCTCGATGAAGAATACAGGAAGAAAAGCGACAGAAATCAAAGGCGAAAGCCAGCAAACCGAAGGCAATCAAAGATCACCGTATTCAGAATGTTGCAACTAATGCTCCCATTGACTCAAGTGCTCCTCTGCAGCAGATACCACCATCCCCTCCTCACGAGGATGATCCCATGAAACAATCTAAGCCTACGGTAGTTATCGTTCCTACCTCAGTTGATCAAGAAACTGATGTGGTGGATATCTTTCTGAACAATACTAACGAAGAAAATATCTTCCCCGAACAGCAAGCCCCTAAAGAGAAAATTGATGAAGAGATTGAGGTCGAGAAGGCAGTTTCATCATCTCTGAAAGAAATGCAAGTTGACCCCTCTGGATCCAACAAGGATGATGACAAAGTTGACGAGGAGCAAAATGCTTCCTGAGTAAATACCACCCCTGTCACCTCATCTGGTGCCCCTGCCCAGATGGAGGTTGATCTTGCTCCTGCTTCTACTGCCTCGCAGCTAGAACAGGAAGAAAAGATATCTGAAGAGCCCATGGCTCACGAACAAGTTGTACCACCAGTTGTGCCCCAGGAAACCAAAAAAGATGTTTTTGTGACCCAAGTGTCCGAAGAGGTTGTGCCTCCCACTATTGAAAGTTCACCGAAAGAAAAGGCCTTGTGCCGCCTGATAGCCAGAAAGTCGCTGAAGGAGTTCCAGTGATGGAAAATGAAGGTCAGACAAGTGCTTCAATGTCATCTGCACCAGAAAAGTTGAAAAGGCCCCTTGCTCCACTTAAGCCCGTCGATGAGATTTTGCTAGCATCTGATGATATTCAGCCCATGGAAATAAGCGTTAAAGAAAATCTTAAAAATCCCCAGGAAACATTTCCCTTGTTCCCTGCTGGATAAGGCCCAAATGGTCCTGCATTCAATGAACAACTTCATCTCTTGAAGCTAGCATTCTCTGGGATCAGCCCGTATGAAGGAGAAAGGGCTGTCACCCAGGTTTTGGACTGAAGAACAAGCTATGTACTATTCCCGGGTGTTGTTCGACAAGAATCAGATATTCAATCACAAGATATTGAACTTTGCTGAGCTCAAAGAAGTACCTTGTTTCCACCATGCCATCAAGCATATTGAACATGCCCTCGTGAAAGGCTTTATGTGATTCAATCATGGCTCGAATAGAAAAGTTATCCTTCAGTTCTATGCCACTTTGTACATCCTAGGAGAGCTTGGAGATAGGTCAACATGGATCCTCGAATGGATGACCGGCAGGGAAAAGATCAAATGCTCGGCAGATCAAATTTTGGCTATGATAAATATTCCTTGGTGCGAGTTTGAAAAAGATCGAGAACACATGCTGCAATACTGGGAAGTGTCCGAAGCACAACTTCACATGCTGATGCATGGATCCCAATTTATTTGGAGATGAATGTGTTGATTTAGATCCCAAGAAGTTAGCCTATGAAAACAAAGTGATGTTTCATATCCTACGCAATTCTCTCATGCCAACTAACAGACCAAATTCTATCAATGGCATCGTGGGAAATGCTCTTCTGACCATCTCTCAAGGATCCGGTTTGATGTTCCTGGTCTTTTCAGTCGCAACTTGGCGTGTGCTACTGATAGCCCCTAGTCATTGAAGCTATATGATCCATGGATCATTTATGCAGTTGAGCAGCTCATCAATGAAAAATTCTTCTGGGCTCATGTCCCGAAAGTTTTCATGCCACCAATACGTGACACTCTTCGTATGGTGAAGGATATTGGAAAAGGGAAGGCACCCGTTGACGCTGCTGGCACTGCGTTTGCACTAGATACCGCTCTGAAGGTTAAGAAAGCCAAGGTTGAAATCCCTCATGAAGAAAATCCATCTTTGTATGAAATTATTTGCATACAACAAGCACTAGAAAGCCATATCAAGCTTGATCGAAAAGAAAAGCTGGAGCTAATGACCGAGTTAAATTCGCTCCATAATTATGCTCGTCAAACCCTTCTGCATGAGAAGGACGCAAAGAAGCGCTCCTAGGCTCTTCTAAGGCAGCACTATTCTCGCAAGCAGTTGGCTGCTAAAAGCATTAAGAAGGATTATGACTACATGGATTTACTTGTTGTTCCTCGCATCCGAAGGCAAACACCTGTGCTCCCTTAGCGTTTTGCATCCACTGACCTGCTGTTTCTCGGACACGATGATGAAACTGAAGACACAGATGGAACGCTCATCTACAAGCCAGATGTTCATCGCACCGTTCCTTCAGAGCCCATGTTGGTACTCCTGCTTCTGCCTTGACCATTCCTCGCTTTGTGGATTCTGATTGGTCGAGCGGTTTCAATTCTGATTCCGAGGACACTCCGGAAGAGTAGTTCCTTGTATGTTTTCTCTTTCCTTTTTGACACCTTTTGACAAAAAGGGGGAGAAGTACATCGAGTGATATATGTTCGGGGTATTTGCAGGGTGTTTTCTTATTCTCCATTTGCATTTCGCAGTCGAACATTTTTGTTTTACCTCAAGAAAATTTTCTTGATAAACTTAACGCACCACCTGTGGTATTGAAATACTCGGTCGCATGTAATGTTAATAACCCCCTTGCAATATTATTTGCTTCCAACTATCTGTTTGCAGGTGCTATCGAAAGCTTTCTCCCTTGCAATGATTATCCTCGATATTTATCTATCGCACAAGGAAAGTAAAAGTTCTACAAGGAGAACATGAAATCATCGAGTGATGGTACAAAGGGGGAGAAGTACATTGAGTACTAGATGGACTATACTTGTTATGGTTGGATATGCTATGATTGTTATCCTTCGATTATCTAACCTTGCAGGAATAGAATGAAAATCACATCTGAAGCATATCCACTCCGAGCAATATAATCATGTTTACCTTGCTCTATTCTTTCTAGAATATCTAACTTGCAGGAAACTTACATCTTGTGTGGATTCAAATTGTGTTATGAGAAAAAATTCATGTCATATCTTTCGCCACAAATCTTTCAAAATATTCATCATATCTAATTCAGTTTGAAGATTATGTGACATGAATTACCTCAGACACCATCGAGTGCATTGAAATAAGTCTAGAATAAGATCATATGGCAATGACACTCATACAAAGATTCACCTCACATCCTTCTGATTTAACTACACACTCAAATGATGCATATCTTCAGGGGGAGCGTGTTTTATCTTCATAATTATCTCTCATCTTTCTTTGTCCTTCACATTACATACCTGTCATTATCTATCTTTCGATGTGATATGTTTTGTCAACAATCGTCCAAAAGGGGGGAGATTGTTGGTGTAATATCTACCAACCTGTGTTTTGGAGATTGTTGACAGAAATAGGTATGTCTATTTACTAGTGCATACAGAGAGACATAACCATATAGAATCGAAGAGAATGTTGTCTCCAGTGCTAAGTTCGAGGAACTTCACCAAAGTATATCTGCGTTGCAGAGAAGAACGAGCTAAATCTATTGAAGAAATGTAGATGAGAAGATTGATGTGAAGGAATTAACCCCTTGAAAGTTTACTGCTGATTTGGTATGGCCATCCGAAGGAATTGATTGCAGTGAATGGAAGTCGAAGACAAAGTGAAGACGTAGTATTCATTTTGTTGTTCTTCTTTCATTTATTTGATTCATAGGACGTCCGTACTATTAAGAGGGGTATAGGTTCTCGAAGCTTAGATCCGCCGTGATGCTTAGCTCAAATCCTATAAAAGATGTGAGAGAAATCTCTTTATGATCAGAATGATTAACTGGCAGCATTAGACGTTGTTCTTCGTGCTGCAAGAGATATCTTTCAGATTGAGGAGTTAGCATTACTTGCTCCACAAGTGATGTTACCGTTGTGCTCAAATTCTGACTGTTGGACTCGTGTCGTTCAGTCATTGGCTGCTCCTCGTGTCCAATTTGGTTATTTCCCATAAGGGAAGGCTGCGGCTATAAACAGCCACCTGGCTCCAACATAGTCCGTTGGCTGCTCATCTTGAGATTTCTGAGAAGATTGATTTGAGCAACCCCTCTTTGAGTGATTTGAGTTTAAGATCCACCGAGAGAAAAATCAAGAGCCCAAACTTAGATAGTGGTTTAGCATTACAATAGTTCTGAGTTAGAGTTCTTGTACCTATTACTCTTGAGAGTTGCGCACTCTCTAGATGGATAGGTTTCTGCTCGAGTGTTGAATTGTTGTTGTCTTCACCGAGCTAGATCTTCAGCAACCAAGGGTGATTGTGGTTCGCGAAGGTCGACCGAAGGTTTGGAGATCGCCGACAAGGATCTACCACGAGTGAAATCAAGTGGAGTCTGATGAGCTTTGAGTTGAAGGAGAATAGGGTGAAGAGAGTTTATCTTCCGTGTTAAGTCATAACCCCTCCAACCAGACGTAGCCCTTTGGTAGAAGGGTGAACTAGTCTACCAAATCTCTTTGTCGCCATTGAGCAACACTGATTCAATCTACATTACTACAATTCCTTCAGGAGTTTACATTCGTGTTCTGTGTCGATAGTTTATCTGATTATTATCATTTATTGTAGTTTTACTTTCTCATCTAGCTTTGTTGTCATGCACTTGAGTCAATCTCTCCGTATCTCATTCCATTGCATTTTCATCATTTTGTTTAGCCATCCTAATTTCACCTCGGTGAACCGTCTTGCATATCTCTCATCACTTGTATCATGTTGTGTCTCATTCTACTTCATCTGTTTGCATGTTTCATTACTCTCATCATAGTTAAACCCGTGATTTCCCAAGCTCATACTGTTATCACTTCTTTCATAGAGGAACATGCTTCTAAAGATGAAGATTGATTTAGTTCATTTCCCCCTTTCCATTATTCTGCTACTGTGATTGGGATCGGTTTCAAAACATTCAACAGAATTTTTGAATCTCCCATTCACCCCCCTCTGGTCGATATACTCTCGGTCCTAACAACTGACCATGGCAACTTGTTAAATGCATTCCACAATCAGTGGCAACTTTATTGCATTCTACATGGCAACTCTTGTTTTCCCCACATGGCAACTTCTGTCTATCACACATGGCAACTCTTTGCAAAGCACAGATGGAAAGTTCTATTTATCACACATGGCAACTGTGGCATACCACAGATGGAATTTTACGTTTGACTTGCATGACAAATTTTTCTTCGTATACCATATTTTCTTTATGTGTTTTTTCATGATTGTATTTTTTGTTCCACATTTTGTTGGGTAAAGAATACTGTTACACGTGCTTACAAACGCAAGGCGGAAGACCCACTAGAACGCATTATTCACTCCAAGCTGGCGACGTCTGACAGTGCAGAGATTCATGAGCCAATAATTGACAAATCTGCCACTGCCCCACCCACTATTGCAGCTAGTTTCGATGCACATAAGTCTCCATCTCCACCAATTGTAGAAGTGCGTACCACATCTGGAGGTGATGGTAGAGCTGGTAGTGACGAATCAGTCTGTCAATGAGGGATGCTGCTAACATCCCTCGTAGTCGTTCAACAAGTGTTGAACTCGATTCTATACAGCTCAACATAAACAAGGAAGATTCTCGCTCATCCGCTACAGGTTGCACGCGCGTAGCTGCTGCCACTGCCGCGCCCACAAATGAAGGGGTTACGGTTGGAATTCCTGATTAGAGGACATTTACGAATGACTCTCACCGTATATTCGCTGTATCGGCTCCCAGTACACAGGTTGCTCTAGCAATGGATTTGCAAGCTAGCCTGCCACCTAGGCGTAGCCCCTGCAAGAAAGCTGCACCATCATCCAGTGCAGCGGAGCTCCGTAAAAGTAGAGCTGACACGGGTTTTTTGCCTGCTTCAACACTTCTCCCACCTTTTTGCACAAAGCAAAGCATCAGAGACCATAGAAGTCCAGATTTCGACAGATGCAGGTGATAATCAACCTATTACTGCTGGAGATGCACGTACACAAGTGCCGGCGTCCTCCACGTGAGAGAAGACTCCCAATGTCAATCTACATACTTCGAAGCTTCCTGTCAACCTTGGTGTCTCGTATAGTCTAATTAAGAAGATAGCCAAGAAGTCTGTGATTGAAATCCGTGACACACGCCCCGTCCTAGCATGAATCCGTAGGTTGGCGCATCAGTTAATAATTATATTTTTGTTCAGCTGTCACCTCTAGATTCTACAAAATAGTTTATTGGGAACCCGAGTGAGCAGCAGGAGAGGCACCCCATGGATTTCACCCCACCCAGCAGCAGCCTTGGGATAGATCGTAGTCAGACTGAACAACTCATGGATCCTATGCTTCTTGCTTTTGCTTTCCTGGGAGGCACGATGACGATGATGGCACAACCCAATGTTGATGGCCGGAAGGCTGTGACGTTTGCAGATCCTTTAGTGCAACGTAACTTTTTGTTTCACTTCTTTTGTTTTTTTGTTCATGGCAATTATTGTTGACATGTGATGGCAAATATTATGTTATGTCTATGTCAATTGTAATTGAAAGTACTTGGCAACTTTAGTTTCCTTGTTATTTTCATGTCAGTCCCAAACTCAGCTGACATGGCAAATGCAGTAACTCTCACTAGTTCTCCTCAGGTACTAGTGTCTGACGATGTAGTGTCAGGACCGGTTTTCCAATAATTTATTAAAATATCGACCATTTTATCAGACCAGTATAGAAAAATCCTTCTTACTGGTAGACAAATCCTTGATACAGAAATCCAGAAGTACTAAATATTATACAGGGTTGAGTTGAGGCTGCTCAACAATTTATTACAAGCACGCAGATATTACACATAAAGGCGGATATGACACAAAGAGTATGGTGGCATAACTACTAACTCATAATAAAAGTGGTGGTGGATATGTCACAGTGAAGTGGGTGACATGACTCCAAAATAATACAGCTCATCAAGCGCCGGAGTGAGGCTCGATGATTTTATTAGGGTAGCGGAAGCGTATATAATACAAGTGACCAACTCCAGGATCGCATGGGACTGACTGGGACTCCTCTAGGCGTCGGACTCGCTATCGTTCTCTTCATCCATAAGATCGCCTTCGTCAACATCTGGCCAAATCAACAAGCCAGGTGAGTACTTTGAATGTACTCGCAAGACAATTTGGATATAAGATATAACAAATGCAAACATGATGCACATGAGCAGATTAGCAATGCACACTCAGGCAATAAATTTGCACTGCACGATAAATAAAAGGAAGTCAGGCGGTAGTCCTCCCGAAATCCCAATAAAATAGCCGAAGACCGATCGGTGTCCAAGCGGCGCCTCGAAGGTAAAAATAAATTAACATGCAGCGATCAAGGCGTCAGGCGACACCACATAAAGGGCTTATATTGAAACGTAAATGACGATGCGTACGATCGGACGTCTAAGCGACATCTCGAAAAGGGCTTATAATGAAAGTAAATAACAAGGATGCCACCGTCGGACGTCTGAGCGACATCACATAAAGGGCTTATATCAAAAGTAAATAACAAGAATGCCATAGTCGGACGTCTAAGCGACATCACATAAAGGGCTTATATCAAAGTAAATAACAAGAATGCCACAGTCGGACGTCTAAGCGACATCACATAAAGGGCTTATATCAAATCATTCAAATTCAAGTAGCTCATGAAGGTAACATCATTCCACAGAGTACTTGGTATATGATAATAAACTGGTTAGTCCATCCACAGGAATAACATTCAACCGGGTTTACCACTCTCAGTTTCATGCTTATTCTCCGGAGTATCGCGACACGATAATCGAGATCGACATCTGAGATTGACACTAATATGTCGATTAAAGTCCTTTGACCATGGACATGGTTACTCGAATGGTTTTGACTCTGCAGAATTTGTACTCTTTAACCATAGCCAACGGATTTCAGTAGTCACAAAGGACTAGTTCCGTTTACGGTATTTTAGGAGAAACACATCTAACCAGTACACACCCATTCCACATTCCGCTACCAGGAATCACCCTAGGCAACGTTCAAGAAAAACTCTAAGACGGGAAGGCTACAACCTCGAATAGCAATGGATCAAATTTATATCGCACGCTCTAAGGGGTGCCCCCCTCTCGGTTCCAACCGGAAACACCCATGCCCCCTGACCGGATGACGGGTTTTAATCCAGGGCTATGGAACCCTCATCACGGCCCCTCTATTTGGTGTGTATAAGGAAAGAGGTTTGCAACTGACTAAACCGCATTCTAGGCAGAAGACATGTGGCGGCACGAAAAGGGGACGAATGGGGACAAGACTTGGTCCACGTTAATACTAGAGTTAAATGGTTCACATAAAACTGGCATGCTTGAACAATACCAGCTTGCAACCTATCATGCCACCACATGATCAGGTTATCTCACCATCATATGAACACATCAAATTTCGGAGCTCACTTGCAGCTTGCTTTGCATGAAATATAACATTCACAAATGCTTATATAAACATGTCATGAGAAAACCACTCAAGCAATCATGAAAAACACTCATCATATCAAAGGATCAAGCATGCTTGCCTGGTTCGGAGTAGTCGGAGTCTAGCTCGGCGAAGTTTGCGGCTCCGTCACCTCCTTCGGTATCTACGTTATAAAAAGAAATCAGATACTAACGTAAATACCGTGCGTGCATAAAAAATGTTCCAAATATTTTTAAAATTTATATGATAAAAAACTAGATAGAAAAATAAAGATGACAGAAAAAGAATCAGCTCAAAATCATCTTTTGTTTAAAAATTATAAAGGTTTTAGTCCAGGGACTAATCTGTGATGAAACTGAAACTTTCCAGGGGCTAGTTTAGAAAAACAGAAAACGCTTCAGTTGGAATACGCCTTCCAGAGGGGAAAACGTATCTGGGCCGAAGGTGCCAACGGAAAACGGTTCGAAGGGGGAGGGTGAGGCTGACGAGGGGGTCCCACCCATCAGGTTTGAAATTCAGAACAGAGTCCCACCGGCGCCCGAGGCTCGCGGTGGTCGCCGGTGTCGATCCACGGCGAGGTAGGGGGAGTGGAAGGTACCTACTAAAGGAAATATGCCCTAGAGGCAATAATAAAGTTATTATTTATTTCCTTATACCATGATAAATGTTTATTATTCATGCTATAATTGTATTAACCGGAAACATAATACATGTGTGAATACATAGACAAACAGATAGTCACTAGTATGCCTCTACAAGACTAGCTCATTAATCAAGATGGTTATGTTTCCTAACCATAGACATATGTTGTCATTTGATTAATGGGATCACATCATTAGGAGAATGATGTGATTGACATGACCCATTCCGTTAGCTTAGCACTTGATCGCTTAGTATGTTGCTAATGCTTTCTTCATGACCCATACATGTTTATGTAACTATGAGATTATGCAACTCCTGTTTACGGAGGAACACTTTGGTACTACCAAACGTCACAACGAATCGGGTGATTATAAAGGAGTACTACAGGTGTCTCCAAAGGTACTTGTTGGGTTGGCGATTTGAGATTAGGTTTTGTCACTCCGATTGTCGGAGAGGTATCTCTAGGCCTTCTCGGTGATACACATCACTCAAGCCTTGCAAGCATTACAACTAATGAGTTAGTTGTGAGATGATGTATTACGGAACGAGTAAAGAGACTTACCGTAACGAGATTGAAATAGGTATTGGATACCGACGATCGAATCTCGGGTAAGTAACATACCGATGACAAAGGGAACAACGATGTCGTTATGCGGTTTGACCGATAAAGATCTTCGTAGAATATGTAGGAATCAATATGGGCATCCAGGTTCCGCTATTGGTTATTGACCGAGAATGGTTCTAGGTCATGTCTACATAGTTCTCGAACCCGCACGGTCCGCACGCTTAACGCTTCGATGACAGTTCATTATGAGTTTATAAGTATTGATGCACGAAGGTTGTTCGAGTCCCGGATGTGATCACGGACATGACGAGGAGTCTCAAATGGTCGAGACATAAAGATTGATATATTGAAGCCTACATTTGGACATCGGAAGTGTTCCGAGTGAAATCGAAATTCTCGAGTACCGGAGGTTACCGGAACCCCCGGGACTACATGGGCCATAGTGGGCCTTGGAGGAAAGGAGAAAGGGCCAGCCCTAGGTGGGCTGCCCCCTTCCCTAGTCCTATTAGGACTAGGAAAGGTGGGCCGCCCCCTCTCTCTCTTTCCCCTCAGGAATCCTAATCCAACTAGGATTGGGGGAATCCTTCTCCCGGAGGAGTAGGACTCCTGGCGCGCCCCTCTTGGCCGCCAGCCCCTCCCCTTGGCTCCTTTTATATACGGGGCAGGGGCACCCTAGAACACACAAGTTGATCTACGGATCGTTCCTTAGCCGTGTGCGGTGCCCCTTCCACCATATTCCACTTCGGTCATATCGTCAGAGAGCTTAGGCGAAGCCTGCTACCGGAGAAGTCATATCGTCGTGGAGCTTAGGCGAAGCCCTGCGTCGGTGGAGCATCAACATCGTCACCACGCCGTCGTCCGACGGAACTCATCCCGATACTTTGCTGGATCGAGTCCGGGATCGCCATCGAGCTGAACGTGTGCAGAACTCGGAGGTGCCGTACGTTCGGTGCTTGGATCGGTCGGATCGTGAAGACGTACGACTACATCAACCGCGTTGTTATAACGCTTCCGCTTTCGGTCTACGCGGGTACATGGACGGACACTCTCCCCTCTCGTTGCTATGCCATCACCATGGTCTTGCGTGTTCGTAGGAAATTTTTTGAAATTACTACGTTCCCCAACAGTGGTATCAAAGCCTGGTTTTATGCGTTGATGTCATGTGCACGAGTAGAACACAAGTGAGTTGTGGGCGATACAAGTCATACTGCCTACCAGCATGTCATACATTGGTTCAGCGGTATTGTGAGATGAAGCGGCCCGGACCGACATTACGCCAGACGCTTACGCGAGACTGGTTTCACCGCCCGAGCACTCGTTGCTTAAAGGTGACCGGCGGGTGTCTGTCTCTCTCACTTTAGTTGAACCGAGTATGACTACGCCCGGTCCTTGAGAAGGTTAAAACGGAGTCTATTTGACAAACTATCGTTGTGGTTTTGATGCGTAGGTAAGAACGGGTCTTGCTCAGCCCGTAGCAGCCACGTAAAACTTGCAACAACAAAGTAGAGGACGTCTAACTTGTTTTTGCAGGGCATGTTGTGATGTGATATGGTCAAGACGTGATGCTATATTTTATTGTATGAGATGATCATGTTTTGTAACCGAGTTATCGGCAATCTGGCAGGAGCCATATGGTTGTCGCTTATTGTATGAAATGCAAGCGCCATGTAATTGCTTTACTTTATCACTAAGGAGTAGCGATAGTCGTAGAAGCAATAGTTGGCGAGACGACAACGATGCTACGATGGAGATCAAGGTGTCGCGCGGTGACGATGGTGATCATGACGGTGCTTGGCGATGGAGATCACAAGCACAAGATGATGATGACCATATCATATCACTTATATTGATTGCATGTGATGTTTATCCTTTATGCATCTTATCTTGCTTTGATTGACGGTAGCATTATAAGATGATCTCTCACTAAAATTATCAAGAAGTGTTCTCCCGAGTATGCACCGCTGCCAAAGTTCGTAGTACCCGCACACCACGTGATGATCGGGTGTGATAAGTTCTACGTCCATCTACAACGGGTGCAAAAAAGTTGCACGCTGAATACTCAAAGTTAAACTTGACGAGCCTAGCATATAACAGATATGGCCTCGAACACGGAGACCGAAAGGTCGGCGTGAATCATATAGTAGATATGATCAACATAGTGATGTTCACCATTGAAACTACTCCATCTCACGTGATGATCGGACATGGTTTAGTTGATTTGGATCACGTGATCACTTAGATAACTAGAGAGATGTCTGTCTAAGTGGGAGTTTTTAATATGATTAATTAAACTTAAATTTATCATGAGCTTAGTACGATAGTATTTTGCTTGTCTATGTTTCTTGTAGATAGATGGCTCGTCTTTGTTGTTCCATTGAATTTTAATGCGTTCCTTGAGAAAGCAAAGTTGAAAGATGATGGTAGAATTACACGGACTGGGTCCGTAATTTGAGGATTATCCTCATTGCTGCACGAAAAATTACGCCTGGAAGCTTTGGGTGACAGGCCTGCTGCAGAGAGCTGAGCCGAAGTTGTGAACGTCTGGCAAAGCAAAGCTGATGACTACTCAATAGTTCAAGTGTGCCATGCTTTACGGCTTAGAACCGGGTCTTCAACGACGTTTTGAACGTCATGGAGCATATGAGATGTTCCAGAGAGTTGAAGTTAATATTTCAAGCAAATGCCCGGATTGAGAGATATGAAGTCTCCAATAAGTTCTATAGCTGCAAGATGGAGGAGAATAGTTCGTCGGTGAGCACATACTCAAAATGTCCGGGTATAATAATCACTTAATTCAGCTGGGAGTTAATCTTCCGGATGATAGTGTCATTGATGAAATTCTCCAATCATCGCCACCAAGCTACAAGAGCTTCGTGATGAACTATAATATGCAAGGATGACCAAAACAATTCTGAGCTCTTCGCAATGCTAAAAGCATGGAGGTAGAAATCAAGAAAGAGCATCAAGTGTTGATGGTCAACAAGACCACTAGTTTCAAGAAAAGGGCAAAGGAAGAAGAAGGAAACTTCAAAAGAACAGCAAGAAAGTTTCTGATCAAGAGAAGAAACCCAAGTCGGACCTAAGCCTGAAGGCGAGTGTTTTACCGCAAGCGGTGGACACCGGAAGCGGAACTGCCCCAAGTATTTGGCGGATAAGAAGGATGGCAAGGTGAACAAAGGTATATGTGATATACATGTTATTGATGTGTACCTTACTAGAGCTCGTAGTAGCACTGGTATTTGATCTGGTTACATTGCTAATATTTGCAACTCGAAGCAGGGACTACGGAATAGACGAGCACCGCAAAGGACGAGGTGACGATGCGCGTGGGAAATGGTTCCAAAGTCAATGTGATCGCGGTCGGCACGCTACCTCTACATCTACCTTGGGATTAGTTTTAGACCTAAATAATTGTTATTTGGTGCCAGCGTTGAGCATGAACATTATATCTGGATCTTGTTTGATGCGAGACGGTTATTCATTTAAATCGAGAATAATGGTTGTTCTATTTATATGAGTAATATCTTTTATGGTCATGCACCCTTGAAGAATGGTCTATTCTTGTTGAATCTCGACAGTAGTGATACACATATTCATAATGTTGAAGCCAAAAGATGCAGAGTTGATAATGATAGTGCAACTTATTTGTGGCATCGCCGTTTAGGTCATATCGGTGTAAACGCATGAAGAAACTCCATACGATGGACTTGGAATCACTTGATTATGAATCACTTGGTACTTGCGAACCGTGCCTCATGGGCAAGATGACCAAAACGCCGTTCTCGGAACTATGGAGCGAGCAACTGATTTGTTGGAAATCATACATCTTGATGTTTGTGGTCCAATGAATGTTGAGGCACGGCGGTATCGTTATTTTCTCACCTTCACAGATGATTTGAGCAGATATGGGTATATCTACTTAATGAAACACAAATCTGAAACATTTGAAAAGTTCAAAGAATTTCAGAGTGAAGTGGAAAATCATCGTAACAAGAAAATAAAGTTTCTACGATCTGATCGTGGAGGAGAATATTTGAGTTACGAGTTTGGTTTACATTTGAAACAATGTGGAATAGTTTCGCAACTCACGCCACCCGAACACCACAGAGAAATGGTGTGTCCGAACGTTGTAATCGTACTTTACTAGTTATGGTGTGATCTATGATGTCTATTTCCGATTTACCGCTATCATTTTGGGTTTATGCTTTAGAGACGGGCGCATTCACGTTAAATAGGACACCGTCAAAATCCGTTGAGACGACGCCTTATGAACTGTGGTTTGGCAAGAAACCAAAGTTGTCGTTTCTTAAAGTTTGGGGCTGCGATGCTTATGTAAAGAAACTTCAACCAGATAAGCTCGAACCCAAATCTGAAAAATGTGTCTTCATAGGATACCCAAAGGAGACTGTTGGGTACACCTTCTATCACAGATCTGAAGGCAAGATTTTCGTTGCTAAATTCGGATCCTTTCTAGAGAAGGAGTTTCTCTCGAAAGAAGTGAGTGGGAGGAAAGTAGAACTTGATGAGATAATCAGATCTGCTCCCTTATTGGAAAGTAGTTCATCACAAGAAATGGTTCTGTGACAACTACACCAATTAGTGAGGAAACTAATGATGATGATCATGAAGCTTCAGATCAAGTTACTACTGAACTCGTAGGTCAACCAGAGTAAAATACGCACCAGAGTGGTACGGTAATCTTATTCTGGAAGTCATGTTACTTGACCATGGCGAACCTACAAACTATGAAGAAGCGATGGTGAGCCCAGATTCCGCAAAATGGCTGGAAGCCATGAAATCTGAGATGGGATCCATGTATGAGAACAAAGTATGGACTTTGGTTGACTTGCCCGATGATCGGCAAGCCATTGAAAATAAATGGATCTTTAAGAAGAAGACTGACGCGATGGTAATATAACTGTCTACAAAGCTCGACTTGTTGCGAAAGGTTTTCGACAAGTTCAAGGGGTTGACTACGATGAGACTTTTTCACACGTAGCGATGCTTAAGTCTGTCCGAATCATGTTAGCAATTGCCGCATTTTATGATTATGAAATTTGGCAAATGGATGTAAAACTGCATTCTTGAATGGATTTCTAGAAGAAGAGTTGTATATGATGCAACCGAAGGTTTTGTCGATCCAAAGGGTACTAACAAAGTGTGCAAGCTCCAGCGATCAATTTATGGTGCAGTGCAAGCCTCTGGAGTTGGAATAAACGCTTTGATAGTGTGATCAAAGCATATGGGTTTATCAGACTTTTGGAGAAGCTTGTATTTACAAGAAAGTGAGTGGGAGCTCTGTAGCATTTCTAATATTATATGTGGACGACATATTATTGATTGGAAATGATATAGAATTTCTGGATAGCATAAAAGGATACTTGAATAAAAGTTTTTCAATGAAAGACCTCGGTGAAGCTGCTTACATATTGGGCATCAAGATCTATAGAGATAGATCAAGGCGCTTGATTGGACTTTCACAAAGCACATACCTTGATAAAGTTTTGAAAAAGTTCAAAATGGATCGAGCAAAGAAAGGTTTTTACCTGTATTACAAGGTGTAAGATTGAGTCGGACTCAATGCCCGACCACAAGCAGAAGATAGAGAGAAAATGAAAGATGTTCCTATGCTTCAGCCATAGGCTCTATCATGTATGCAATGCTGTGTACCAGACCGACGTATGCTTAGCTGTAAGCTTGGCGGGAAGGTACCAAAGTAATCCAGAGTGGATCTTTGGACAGCGGTCAAGAACATCTGAAATACGAAAAGGACTAAGGATATGTTTCTCGTATATGGAGGTGACAAAGAGCTAGTCGTAAATGGTTACGTCGATGCAAGCTTTGACACCGATCCGGACGATTCTAAATCGCAAACCGGATCGTGTTTTTATTAAGCGGTGGAGCTGTCGGTTGGTGCAGTTCTAAACAAAGCGTCGTGGCGGGATCTACATGTGAAGCGGAGTACATAGCTGCTTGAAGCAGCAAATGAAGGAGTGCGGATGAAAGAGTTCATTTCGATCTAGGTGTCATACCTAGTGCATCGGGACCGATGAAGATCTTCTCGTGACAATATGGTGCAATTGCCTTGGCAAAGGAATCCAGATTTCACAAGAGGACCAAGCATATCAAGAGGCGCTTCAATTCCATTCGGGACCAAGTCCAAGTGGGAGACATAGAGATTTGCAAAATACATACGGATCTGAATGTTGCAGACCCGTTGACTAAGCCTCTTCCACGAGCAAAACATGATCAGCACCAAGACTCCATGGGTGTTAGAATCATTACTATGTAATCTAGATTATTGACTCTAGTGCAAGTGGGAGACTGAAGGAAATATGCCCTAGAGGCAATAATAAAGTTATTATTTATTTCCTTATACCATGATAAATGTTTATTATTCATGCTAGAATTGTATTAACCGGAAACATAATACATGTGTGAATACATAGACAAACAGATAGTCACTAGTATGCCTCTACAAGACTAGCTCATTAATCGAAGATGGTTATGTTTCCTAACCATAGACATATGTTGTCATTTGATTAATGGGATCACATCATTAGGAGAATGATGTGATTGACATGACCCATTCCGTTAGCTTAGCACTTGATCGTTTAGTATGTTGCTAATGCTTTCTTCATGACCCATACATGTTTCTGTAACTATGAGATTATGCAACTCCCGTTTACCGGAGGAACACTTTGGGTACTACCAAACGTCACAACGTAACTGGGTGATTATAAAGGAGTACTACAGGTGTCTCCAAAGGTACTTGTTGGGTTGGCGTATTTGAGATTAGGTTTTGTCACTCCGATTGTGGGAGAGGTATCTCTAGGCCTTCTCGGTGATACACATCACTCAAGCCTTGCAAGCATTACAACTAATGAGTTAGTTGTGAGATGATGTATTACGGAACGAGTAAAGAGACTTACGTAACGAGATTGAAATAGGTATTGGATACCGACGATCGAATCTCGGGTAAGTAACATACCGATGACAAAGGAACAACGTATGTCGTTATGCGGTTTGACCGATAAAGATCTTCGTAGAATATGTAGGAACCAATATGGGCATCCAGGTTCCGCTATTGGTTATTGACCGAGAATGGTTCTAGGTCATGTCTACATAGTTCTCGAACCCGTAGGGTCCGCACGCAACGCTTCGATGCGAGTTCATTATGAGTTTATAAGTATTGATGCACCGAAGGTTGTTGAGTCCGGATGTGATCACGGACATGACGAGGAGTCTCGAAATGGTCGAGACATAAAGATTGATATATTGGAAGCCTACATTTGGACATCGGAAGTGTTCGAGTGAAATCGAATTTATCGGAGTACAGGGAGGTTACGGAACCCCGAGGGACTACATGGGCCATAGTGGGCCTTGGAGGAAAGGAGAAAGGGCCAGCCCTAGGGTGGCGCGCCCCCTTCCCTAGTCCTATTAGGACTAAGAAAGGTGGGCGGCCCCCTCTCTCTCTTTCCCCTCAGGAATCCTAATCCAACTAGGATTGGGGGAATCCTACTCCCGGAGGAGTAGGACTCCTGGCGCCCCCTCTTGGCCGGCCAGCCCCTCCCCTTGGCTCCTTTATATACGGGGCAGGGGCACCCTAGAACACACAAGTTGATCTACGGATCGTTCCTTAGCCGTGTGCGGTGCCCCTTCCACCATATTCCACTTGGTCATATCGTCAGAGAGCTTAGGCGAAGCCTGCGCCGGAGAAGTCATATCGTCATGAGCTTAGGCGAAGCCCTGCGGTGGAGCATCAACATCGTCCACCACGCCGTCGTCTTGTGGAACTCATCCCGACACTTTGCTGGATCGAGTCCGGGATCGTCATCGAGCTGAGCGTGTGCAGAACTCGGAGGTGCCGTCGTTCGGTGCTTGGATCGGTCGGATCGTGAAGGCGTCGACTACATCAACAGCGTTGTTATAACGCTTCCGCTTTCGTTCTACAAGGGTACGTGGACGGACACTCTCCCCTCTCGTTGCTATGCCATCACCATGGTCTTGCGTGTTCGTAGGAAATTTTTTGAAATTACTACGTTCCCCAACACCTACGGACTCACGGACTTCTCCCGCGTCTTTGGTTGGTGGAGTTGGGCGTCGGCGAGAACCAGGTCGACGGCGGCCTCCACTTCGGCGGACGGTGGTTCGGTCGAGGATGATTCTCTCCTAAGGGAGCTACAAACTCCAAATTGAAGCGCGGGTCAGGCAAGCGGGTGCACTAGGATGCTACTGGCACAGTTTGGGGAGCGGGGGTGCCCTCACTAGAGAGAATCTTGCCGGAGCCCGAAGCGGATCAGGGCGGCCAGAGTCGGGGAAGAAGGCCTCCTCGAGGTCCTCCTAGCGGCTGGGCGCGGTTCTGGTGAGGTGGAGGAGTGGTGCTGGGTCGAAGGTGAGCTCGGGGCCTCTATTTATAGCCGGCCCGAGGCGGTTGCCGGGAACTGGATCACTCCGGCGAGTGATTACGGCGAGGCAGAGGATGGACGAGAGGTTAAGGTGACTGGGCAGCTTCGTATTGGTCCACTGGCACCAATCAACGGCTAACATGGTCGGATTTTGCCCGCTCCCATGGTTTCGACGGAACGGAGCTCACGGGCTCGTCGGCGGCAGAGAGCGCGCTCTGCACCTCTCAGGCCACGGCGGCGGTTCTGCAGCATGCACAGGGAAGAGGACGGCCATGCGGAGGCTCCTGGTGGTGTGGGCGGTGCTGGACGGTGCCGTACTGCAGGGATGGCCCCTGCTGGCCGCCACGGGCAGTTCTGCCACCGTGGGAGGCGCCGGAGTTGACGTGACACGTCGCCACCGACGCTCGCGACCTGCAAAACAACCGTGCGGCGCACTGGATAAGAAGGGGGAGCAGTGAGTAAGGCGCCAACGCGAGCACTGGCGAGATTGACGCCGAGGTTCTGAAGAAAACGACACTGCCACTGAAACTTAACACTGAATTCTGAAACTTGACAGGAACAGTGCCGACCACCTGTTCGTCGAAATGATTTATGCACGTGGAAAATTTTTCTTGAGCTGAAACTTGGTGGGATGGCCTCTTGATGCATCAAGAGACTGCCTGAATTTTCTCAGAATTTTTGGAAAAGGAAAATAATGAATTTCACCAAAAATGGCAAATTTGGTCCAAACTTGCAGCAAGCAATTTATGAAAAATTTGAACTGTGGACCAGCAGATCTTGATGGATCTAGGTTGAGGGTACTAAGGAGTAGCTAGGGTAAGTTACTTGGGCTTAGAAACTTAAGGAATCTGGTACCTCCTTTGTAAATCCCAGGAGTCCAAAATAAATTACAAAAAAGGTTTGAGGATAAAATAAATAGAAATAAAATCTAAAAGAGGTTGAAACTTGCTGGAACTGGATGCTTGGCTAGACCCAAAGTGGGGAGGTGGGTTTTGGAAGAAAGTTTTCAACATAGTTCATGGCAAGATAGTAATTTTTGAATGGGGAAGAATAAAATTCATAATTTATAGGAATTCTTTTTAATAAAAAGGAATTGTAAAGCCTTCCAAAATTATTTGTGTTGAGCCAACACAAGATGAAAAATCTTCAAGACCAAAAATCAAGATTGGGAAGAACTCATGAAATATTTGTCATAAAAAGATTTGAGAAGATGGGCCCCTTTTTTTTGAAAAATTCAAGTGACCTTCTTTAAATCAAATAAAGAAGTTGATAAAAATCAAAACCAAAATTTTTGGGTGTTACATGTAGTCCATAGTGCAACGCCTTGTTTTGTGAGGCAGGCGGGGGTAGTTCACCCTCCACCAGCGAAAGATTTCCAGCCTGAGTTTAGGGCTACAAAGGAGCAGTTTCTTTCCTATGATGTTGTCAAGCGTTTCGGAAATGCGAGGTCGAACAACAAACACATGACGACGCTGAGAGAGTAATGACCATCCCACCCCTACTTGTTTTTTCATCATTGTCTTTCTTCCATGTTTTTTTGTTTTCTTTGAAGATATGCTTCTTTCATGCTATATCATTTTCGTACATCTCATGTTTGGAAAGAACTAGAACTATTCAATGCAATGCGATGTATGTCGACCTTGGAGATCTAGACGAGTGCGTCAGGCCCACAGGTTAACTGTCGTAGAATGTAGTCGCATGTGGGATCAACTTCATCAACAAGCACGTGGACATTTGCACCGGCAAGACCATCATGACCTATGGTTTAACCAAAAAAATCTTTGATGGTGACTTCCACCATTTTATCATCAGGAAAGATTTAGCTATGCACGGTGATTTCAAGCTCACATTAAAAACAATTCTGAGTATTTCACCTTCGAGATTTTTTCACTTGTTGTGCTGGTATATAGCTCTATTCCATCTGTTTGTTGACTACCTTTGCGGCAATTGTTTTTTAACATAAATAACAACTTTATTGAAACACGAATTGCAACTGTATTGAAATAGTGATGGAAACTTTAGTGAAACACATATGGCAGCTTTACTGAATCACAGATGGCAACTTTAGCTCACCCCCATGGCAATTTTCCCACTTTACTATGCATGCCATTCTCACCTCACAAACATTTTTTCGTTGTTTGCACAGTTTATTTATATTCTCCACAATACAATTTGCGTATTAATTAGAGATGGTAACTCTAGTTTACCAAAATAATTTCTTTGCATTTTTCCTCATGTAAACTTTACTCTCATTCTCATGTCAATTTTTAAGAAACACTGTAGCAACTCCACTTGTAGATTTTTGAATTGACCATTGATGGCAAGTTTATTCTATGCAATTCATGGCAAGTTCACTGCACATCACGTGCAACTTTGATGAACTATTTTCATGGCAATTCCTCTTTTCTTGCAGATCATGTTCCCCATGTTCCAAGAGCTTACACCAGATAACCCAGTTGACAAGTGTGGTCACCACTACACCATATGCATTAACCTGAAGCACCAACTGTTTGAGGTCGTCGATTCTATGCATTCAGGAGATGATGCCAACCTCTTGACTCATGCTGAATTCTTCATCCAGAACCTCAAACAAACCTAAAGCCATCATTACGACAGCTCAAAGTGAAGATAAGTCACTTTCCAATCGAGTACCTCACGATGACCAAGCCAGGCAATGGATAAGGCTTTTGTTCCCTGGATGGACGACCGCCCTTTTTTATCCGACATATATGGGTTTTCTACTTCATTTGTTTTTTTAATTTTCCTAAAAGATTTGTTTGTTGCATGTGTTCCATTTCTTTGTTATAGGCATGACTGCGGCTACTACATGCTGGAATACCTTGGAAAGTGGGAAGGGCGAAATGTTCCTGTTGTCACAGACGCAAGTGTAGCCGAGCTACGTAAAAACTTGACATGGAACTGGGTGACGAACCTAGAGTTTAACAAGCATCCTAGAGCACGGAATTTCATTGAGGGAGCTATCAAAACGGCCAACAAGAAGCATCACTGATTACGTGGTGGTTGATGCCCCATGTCTACCTTACATTCTTCCTGGATGAATCTAAGGTATCTTCTGTTCGAAACCATGTCGTGTGCTACGTTCTGTCTTTTCGGCATATCCATACTTTTTCAGTGATGGCTTACATGCCTTTGTAATCATGTAGTATATGTTTGCAATTGAATTTTTTAGGGATTACAATGACTACTTGTTGGGGGAAACGACACCTATGGGATCACGGGAATCCCTTCTACGATTGGCTAGCATGGGGTTGTGCAAAGAGCGGGTCTAGTAGCTAGCATAGCGGGATTTTACCCGGGTTTGGGCCGCGGAGATGCGTAATACCCTAGTCGTGCTTTGGTGTATATTTGAGTGTTCTTGAGTTCGTGAACTAGCTACGGTGCGTGCGTAGTCCAAAAGATCCGAATCCTTCCTCAGTACGCCTCGGGCCTCCTTGTATAGTCAAAGGGGTTGCCACAGTGGCACACAGGAGGTGGAAAGGTATGTACAGAGTACAAGCTTATCGCTTGTCATTACAGGACGAAACGCATTAAATATGCTACTGAGGTGTCCACTTGCTTTATTGGGGACGGTAACGAGGCCCGTCCCGTCCGTCGCCGCTCCGCGTTGCTCCGACACACGTCCAGGACAATGAGGCATGTAGCGCCATGTAGGCTGGCTGGCTGCTGAGCTGGCGTGGTGGTAGGGTCTTCACGAAGATCTGCATGGCACCACGCAGGTGCTTGACTAGTTGGATTAGGAGCCACTTACTGCCATGTGGGAACTTGCTTAAGTTGGTGGGTCGGCCGCTGAGCTGGGGCGGTGATGGGGCGACAAGGCCTTGTCGCGCTCTTGTAGATATTCCCGGTAAGAGGCTTGTCGGGGCCTTGCGAGCGCTCCCGGCAAGAGCGTTGCCGGGGTCTTGCGGGTGTCTTTGGCAAGGAGCCTTGCCGGGGCCTCGTGGGCATCCTTGGCAAGGAGCCTCGCGGTTGTCTCGCCTTCTGTTTCTCATCTGTGCTTTGTAGGCTCTTTGTCTTCACAAAGATCTGCATGCCACCATCCAGGTGCTTCCTGAGCCTTAGTTCCAACGTTGTCGATGGTGTCGGAACTCTCAGGCTCAAGGGTGACTGCTATGCTGGCGTTGGGTGAGCTACCCCGGCAAGACTCTTGCCGGGGTTGCGTAGGCCGCCCCGGCAAGGGTCTTGCCGAGGGAAAGCCCATCTTGTTGTTTGACCTTCTTGCGCCTCTATCTTGGCGCTGCTCTGGTAGTCTTGTATTTCTACTTTCCTCCTCTGCCCTGCTAAGTGTGGCCGTAGGTGCGGCTCTGACTGCCCGCACACAAGTAAAGGGGTATAAAAGAGAGCCCCTACTTTTGTACACCGATAGGAGCCCCGGGCTGGGCCACACATAAGTGCATGCGTTGTTGGTCTGGGCCTAGAACGATGCGCGAGCATGCGGGGCGGAGTTTTACTATGGTAACTTCTCCATTGGTTGCCCTTCCCCACGACCTGCGTTGAATGCGCGACGTGGGGGTCGCGCGTGATGTGGGGGTCATGTGTGGGGCGGTTGCTGCCCTCATGCGTCACATCGTGGTAAATGGTAAAGAGGCAGCCCGCGCCTTCCCCATAAAAAATAGAGGAAGCCGCAGGGCGCAGCTCATTTACTAAGCGGACTCGGGTCATGGCCATTATGGCACCCACGCCCCACGATCGCGGGGCCCGAAACGGCCGTTCCACTTGCCATCTGAGTCCTGGCTCGCCCGCCATGCGTTCTCCATGCGTCTGGAAGGGCAAGCGGTGGACACAGAAGGCATGGGCTTTAACGCCGGGGTGGGGGGCCGGGCGCCGCTGATTGGGGTAGCGGGTCAGTCCCGTCTCCTTGTGCCTTCGGCGGCTAGATTGGTCGATTGGGGCAGTTTCCTTCAGGCCCGCTCGGCCTCGCCCCCTATAAAAAGGGAGAGGGACAACGTTCTCCTGCATCCATCTTCTTCTAATCTGATAACTTTCTTTCCCTCGTCATGGCGAGAGGGCATGGTCGGGGCCGTCCTTCCGCGAAGGCGACCAGGTCTTCTTTCCATCAGAGAGCCGCGGCGGTCAAGGAAGAGCCGGACGCTCAAGGCGAAGGTCATGCCCAAGGAAGAGGCGCCGACCGGGGCCGCGGTCGGTGAGGTGGTCGAGGCAGAGGCGGGCGTGGACGGGGGATACCCGCATCGTCATCATCTCTGTCCCCATCTCCTCCATCGTCTCCTCTTGCTTCGTCGAGCAGCCATGTCGGGGACACGACGTTGGAGTTCATTCTGAAATTGCGCCAGCCGCCGCGCAGCCGCCTTCGTCCCCCCGAAGCGTTTGCAAGGGTGCTGGAGGTCGACCAGCCACCGAGGTTGAGGCTTCACATCAAGGGGTGTTGCAATGGCGACATGTGGGTGAACACAAGGTTCCCCGCCCCTCACGTAATGTTCCTCCGTCGGTGTTGGAAGACCTTCTTGCGTGCCCACTGCTTGATGAAGGGGCACGTCCTCTGCTTCAAGTTAACGGAGAGAGACCTGCTCTCCGTGAAGGTCTTCGGGCGCTCGGGGTACAGGCTAGGGTGCTTTGCGGAGAGCTCGACTGATGACGAAAGCTCCTCCTCGAGCGATAGTGACCGGGAGGACAGCGACAGTGACGACGAGGGCAGCGGGCGGGAGGATGATGGGTTCGACTAGGTGTCGGACATACCATCCCTGGGCGATGCCGGTAGCACCATCATCTGCATCGCCAGCTCCTTGAACTTCTCTGGGTCGCCTCCTTGGGCGGTTGCCGTGGGAAGGCCAGAGAAGACGAAGAAGGCGGGTGGCGGCCCGTCAAGTCGGAGTACGTGGGCACCGACACCTTCATCGCATATTGCTGGACCGCTCCCTCATCTTTCGGCTCTTCTCCCGACACCATCATCACCAGCCCTCTTCTGGACGGCCACAGGGATGTTCTTTTGATGTCTTCTGCTACTCGTATCTCGCCTAGGCACTCCTTTTGCCCTTCTGCCATCTTGTTCCATTTCCTGAGGAGAGGGACAAGAAAGAGATTACGGGCACCTTATCTCTTTTTAGTTTTTAAGCCTACGGGCCTTAGTAAGATTTAAACCTTGTAACCCCCTTGCTTATGTATGCATTCCGTATGAATTGTACTTGTTAACAACGTATTACTGAAGAGAAGGGTGTTTGTTGGGTTTTTTTTTGTGTGTGGGCGAGGCCCACACTAAGGAACGAAACCTCGTTATCTTAAGATAAACATTGTAACCCGTCAACAGACCTTGCCGTCTCCCTGCTCTATAGCTCGACTACACTCACGCCCTTGGTGGAGGTAGGGGCAAAGTAGGATTAGGCCCTTCGCTTGTTCCCTTCCCATCGCACTACGACCAAGTTCCGGCCCAAAGTAAGGATTTTCAGGCACGGGAAAGAGGGAGCAACATGGTATAAGAGTGAGCGAAGTCTCATACGTTCAAGTTTAAAACGGAAATATAGAGTGGGCGTGAAAGACTTATCTGATTCTGCAGCCCCCGGCAATCTTGGCTTGCCGTGGACGGATCTTTGGATCTGCAGCCCCCGGCAACCTTGGCTTGCCGGGGTCGGAGCTCCGGCCTGATCTCTTTCTTCGAAGCAGCTCAGCAAAAATGTCCATGCACCCTGCAAACAGAAGAGGATGGAAGGGAACAGAGAGACACATACTCGACCTCTATGCTAGGGGTTAGTCGCCGCTAAGCACTATCAACCCTAACAGAGAGAGACTCAACCTAGCATGCATGCTAAGACTTAGGGCGCCAACGCTTCATTTATTTATGCTCAGGGTCTGCGCCTGGCTTTACACAAAGGGTTACATGCCTTATCGGCAAGGCTTGTACAAAAAGTGGTCTGCCGGGGAGCCCGGCAACCGCGCCTTATGGGTAAAACATGCGAAGATGTTCGATGTTCTAGGAGTTGCTCACTAGAATACCATCTTCGGTCTCCAGGCAGACTGTGCCAGGCCTGGTGACTCGTATTACCCAACAAGGGCCTTCCCACTTTGGCGTCAACTTGTTGGAATTCTTGGCCGACTGAACGCGCCGAAGAACAAGGTTGCCTTCCTCAAAGCTTCGGGCATGAACCTTGCGGCTATGGTAGCAGCCCAAGGCTCGCTGGTAGCATGCTCCTCGCACAGCCGCCCGAAGACGATCTTCCTCAAGGAGCATTGCTTCATCTTGCCGCAATTGCTCTTGCTCAAGATCGTCATAAGCGAGCACTCGGGGTGACCCGTATGTCAGTTCTATGGGGAGAACTGCTTCTGCCCCGTAAACGAGGGAGAAGGGTGTCTGGCCGGTGGCTCGATTTGGTGTGGTCCTGATTGACCAAAGAACCGCCAGCAGTTCATCAATCCAGCGTCTTCCGCACTTGTGTAGCCTGTCAAAAGTCTTTGTTCGGAGGCCTCGCAGTACTTCCGCATTTTCCCTCTCTGCCTGGTCGTTGCTTCGTGGATGTGCAACGGAAGCAAAACAGACCTTGCTGCCAAGGTCTTGAATGTATTGCTTGAAGTTGCGGCTTGTGAACTGCGTGCCGTTGTCGGTGATGACTCTGTTTGGCACACCAAAAGGGTAGACTAGCCCTTTGAAGAATTTGACGGCTGATTGTGCTGTCACCTTTCTCACTGCCTCCACCTCCAGCCACTTTGTGAACTTCTCGATTGCAACGTCCAAGTATTCAAAGCCTCCGACAGCACGGGGAAAGGGGCCCAGTATGTCGAGCCCCTAGACCGAGAATGGCCAGGAAAGAGGGATTGTTTGGAGAGCTTGAGCTTGTTGATGAAGCTTATTTGAATGGAAATGACACGCTTCACACTTGGTTACTAGCGCCGTTGCATCTTGGAGGGCAGTGGGCCAGAAGAAACCTTGCCGGAATGCCTTGCCGGCAAGGGCTCTCGACCCTATGTGGGAGTCACATATGCCTCCGTGTATCTCTGCCAACAGCTCCAGTCCATTCTCCCGGGGAATGCACTTCAATTTCACGCCGTTTGGTCGTTTTCTATACAGAACATCGTCGATCAACTGATACATGGCAGACCGATGGGCTACTTTCTCCGCTTCTTCCTGCTCCTTAGGGAGCTCCCCTATTTGGAGAAACCCAACGGTATGTTGTCCCCATGCCGGAGCCTGAGGCTCCACGACAAGGACTAACGGCATCTCTTCTTCAATGGGAGCTGTTGTCTCCATGGCCAGGGCTTGACGCCCTGCCGGAGTCTGTCGCCCCATGGCAGGCTCAGTGTCCTCGGCAACATCTTTATCGGCGGCTCCTAGGAGCTCAGCGGGAAAGTACTTGCCAAGGCCCGATTTCCTCCGCTTGTTTTGCTCTGTCGATGGTTCAACGGATGGTTGAGTTCATCGAAGCACAAAGGTACCTGGTTCCACAGGCAATTTGAGGGCAGCGTGTTTTGATAAGTAGTCGGCGATGCCATTCTCCGCTCGAGGAACATGCTCCGCTTGTATACCATCAAAACGCACCTCCGACTTCCTCACTTCATCTACGTATGCCTCCATCAACGGGCTCTGGTAATCCTTGTTGACTTACTTGACGACAAGCTGTGAATCACCTCTAACAATGAGCTGCTTGATTCCGAGGTTTGCCGCGATCCTGAGACCGGCAAGCAATCCCTTGTACTCTGCAGTGTTATTTGTTGATCTCTCCTAGGGAAACTTCATCTTGACTACATACTTGAGGTACTCTCCGGTGGGTGCGACAAGTAGCACACCGGCACCGGCGCCTTGCAGCGAGAAGGCCCCATCAAAATACATAATCTAGTTGCGACTTGTTTCCTTGCTGGGGAAAGTAGTATCTTGAACTTTTTCGTCGGGTGTTGTGGTCCATTCTGCAATGAACTCTGCCAAGAGTCTACTTTGGATCGTCGAAGTACTCTCAAACTTAAGACCAAAACTAGATAGCTCCAACGCCCATTCCACAATCCTCCCGGTGGCATCTGGTTTATGCAAGATCCGTTGCAGTGGGAGGAGGGTGATGATGGTGATCTCGTGTGCTTGGAAGTAATGATACAACTTCCTCGAGGCCATAAGGAGGCCGAAGAGCAATTTCTGCACACCAGAGTACCTCGATCTAGCCCCCTGCAGGAGGGAGCTGACAAAATAAACTGGGTGCTGCAGCATCTTCTTCTTCTGCACCACTTCATTTGGTTGCGCCACTTCTATCCCAGTGGCGTCAGATTCTGTCGGGCGCCCTGCCTCGCCATCTGTCAGCTCTGCCGTTGCTACCACTTCCACATCGACCGCCCTTTGCGCCACTAGCGCAGCACTGACCACTTGATATGTTGCCGCTAGATACAGCAGAAACGACTCTTGCGGTTTAGGTGCAACCAGTATTGGCGTAGAAGACAAGTATTTCTTCAAATCCTGCAGCGCTGCTTCGGCCTCTTGGGTCCATTTCATTGGGCCCGCCTTTTTCAAGATTTTGAAAAAGGGAAGGGCGCGCTCAGCAGATTTGGAGATAATCCTGCTTAAGGCATCAACGCAACCAGCAAGCCGACGGACATCCTTGATTCACCTTTGCGCCTCAATCTGCTTAAGCGCTTTGATTTTGTCGGGGTTCGCCTCGATACCACGTTATTACACAAAGAACCCGAGAAGCTTGCCAGATGGAACACCAAAGACGCACTTCTCGGGGTTCAGCTTGAGGTTGATCTTGCACAAATTGGCAAATGTTTCTTCTAAGTCTTGTATGAGTGTTGCCTGGTCCTTTGTTTTGACCACTATGTCATCAATATAAGCTTCCTTATTTCTATGTAGCTGAGGTTCAAAACCAATTTGGACTGCTCTTGCGAATGTTGAACCATCGCTCTTCAACTCGAAAGGCATTCGTATAAACAATACGTACCACATGGGGTGATAAACACGGTCTTCTCTTCGTCTTCTCTTGTCATGAAAATCTGGTGGTATCCAGAGTAAGCATCAAGGAATGACAGCAAATCACACCCGGCCATGGAGTCCATAATCTGGTCGATGCACGACAAAGGGAAAGGATCCTTTGGACAAGCCTTATTGATGTCTGTGTAATCAATACACAGCCTCCACTTCCCATTTGCCTTGCGCACCACCACCGGTTTGTCCAACCACGTTGGGTGGAGCACTCCTTTGACCAAGCCTGCCGCTTCCAACTTCCTGATCTCCTCTGTGATGAACTCTAGTCGTTCCAAAGCTTGCTTCCTGACCTTCTACTTAATGGGTCGCGCATGGGGGCAGACAGGAAGATGGTGCTAATCACCTCCCTGGGAACGTCGGGGATGTCAGATGCTTGCCATGCAAACACATCGACATTCGCCCGCAGGAAGCTGACGAGCGCACCTTCCTATTTGCTGTCAAGGGTGGAGCTTATGGTGAAAGCCCCTCCCGTGCCATCCTCCTTGACGGACACCTTCCCGGTCTCTCGCGGTGCAGCTCTGGATTTCTTGCTCTTGCCGGGGGGCTTCAGCGGCAGGACCAAATGCCTTAGCGACAGTTGCTGGAATTGCCTCCCGGTAGAGTTGGTCGGTGCAGATCAGCGCATCTTTCTTGTCGGAGGGGACGGTGATGATGGTCATCGGCCTATTCATCTTCAGCGTGTTGTAAGCGTAATGTGACGCCGCCATGAATTTGGCTAGTGCTGGGCGGCCGAGAATCCCGTTGTAGGGCAAGGGGATCTCGGCAACATAAAAAACAATCCTCTCTGTCCTATAGTTCAGCTCGCCTCCAAACATAGCGGACAGCGTGACCTTTCCCTTTGGCTGACTTCTTCCTGGATTGACCCCTTGAAACGTGCCCGTCTCTTCGAGGTCTCCATCAGGAATCTGCAGCCTTTTGATCACAACAGGCGAGATCAAGTTCAGATCGGCCCCGCCGTCAACCAGCATTTTTGTCACCTTGAGGTTGCATATTGTTGGTGAGACCAACAACGGCAAACACCCGACTGCAGTTGTGCGATCAGGGTGGTCCTCGGTGTCAAAAATTATAGGCGTGCTGGACCACTTCAGTGGCTTTTGAGCATCGAATGATGGTTCCACTGCTCTGATCTCACACGCCCACTGCTTGAGCCGGCGGTGAGAGGTGTGCAGCGAGGCGCCACAGTCGACACACATAGCCTCCATAGCTTTCTGGAACTCATGCTCGCCGGACTCATCGTCCTCGTCATGATCGTCGTCTTCCTGCTTCTTGTCGCGGCCCCGAGCGGTCCTTTCTTGTTGATTATCTTTGCTGCGGTGGCCAACTTGGCCGTCACGCTTCTTCCCGGATCCCTCAGCACCATCCTGGTCCATCTCCTTGTCCCGCCTTTCATATTCGGCTTTCTGCTTCTCTGCGAGCTGCTCGACTTGTCGGCAGTTCTGAAGGTCGTGGCCCTTGGTGCGATGGATCTTGCAGTACTGCTTGTCGGAGCCTCCTGGCTTGTCGGCAGCCGCCAAGGCCCGGCAGGCGGTGCACTCGGCAGCTTCCTTGCCGAGGTCGTCTGCCCTGTTCTTCTTGGCAGCGCCGATGTCGTCGGATCCCTCGACGGCAAGCACGGCCTTGCCCATGCGCCTCCTGTTGCGGCGTCGGCCCTTCTTTGCCGACGCGATGGTGTCTTCGTCTGAGGAGTCGTTTTCCGCACCGGCGTGTTCGCCGGGGTACTTCCTTCCCTCTTCAGCCCGAGCACATCTATCTGCTAGAACATAGAGTTCTGCCACATCCTTGACCTTGTTCATCGGCAGCTCTTCACGCATCTTGCGGTTACGCACATTCTGATGGAATGCACTGATGATAGCAGCGGGATGAACATCCGGGATGTTGTATTGCACTCGGCTGCACCTCTGTGTCGGTGGGAAACGACACCTGTGGGATCACAAGAATCCCTACTACGGTTGCCGGGGCGCAGGGTTGTGAGAAGAGCAGAATCAGCAGTCAGCACAAGGATCGTTTACCCAGGTTCGGGCCGCGAGGATGCGTAAAGCCCTAGTCCTGCTTTGCTGGATGTATTGAGTGTTCTTGAGCCCTCTAACTAGCTATGGTGGCTGCGTAGTTCCAAAGAGCCAATCCTCCAAGATGCCAAGGGCCTCCTTTATAGTCGGAAGGCTGCCACAAAGGGCACATGTGAGGTGGAAAGGCACACAACATCTTGAGCTTATCGCCAGACAGGACAAGACGATTTAATCGCCGCTAGGTGTCCCCTAGATTTATCGGGGGGGAGCAGGCCCATCCCATCCGGCCGCCGTCCTCCTCACTCACCGGCACGTGTTCACGCCATCGATGCATGCAGCGCCATGTAGGCAGGCAGGCAGCTGAGGTGCGCGGTAGTAGGGTCTTCACGAAGATCTACATGCCGCCACGCAGGCGCTTGCTGGTCTGGCCTGGGAGATGCATGTTGCCATGCAGGTACCAGCCCAGCTGGTTGGGCTGGCAGCTGCATGCGAACGGCGGTGGAAACATGGCTGGTGCGGCCCTAGCAGTGGCCCTACTAATGCCCTTGGCAAGGGCCTTGCCGGGGGCCCAGCAAGGGTCTTGCCGTGGCGCGCAGTCGTCCCCGGCAAGGATCTTGCCCGGGGTCTTGTGGGTTTCCTCCGCAAGGATCCCGCCAAGGCTCGCCGTCTTCTGGTCTTCCCCTGATCTCATATATCTGTGGTCTTGACAAAGATCTGCGTGCCACCACAGAGGTGCCTCCTGAGCCCTGGTCCAATCATAGTCGGTTGGGTTGGAAACTGTGGGCTCAAGGGCGGCTCGCTCTGTTGGTGTTTAGATGCGTGCCTCTAAGCAAGGGTCTTGCCGGGTTGTTATGGGCTGCCCCGGCAAGGGTCTTGTCGGGGGAAACTGCTCCGTCCCTCTACTTCTTTGCGTTATTGGCCTTGGCGTTGCCTTGGGCATCTTGTTCTTCGGCTACTCTCCGGTTCTGTCGGCGTTCAGGGAACAGGGTTCCCCAGACTTGCCTGACTGCGGCCTGCGGCGTGGCTCAAGGGGTGGCCCATCAAGGCCCATCTTCATCAGCACAAGCTCAAGACCCTCGCGAGAGGCCAAGCCTCGCGGGGAGGACGACAAGGAGCTTCCTCAGGCACGGCCTCGTCACGTTGGCTCACGAGGAGCCGGAGAGATCAAGGAGGGGTACCTCACGAGGTGCCCATGATGCAAGCCATGATGACGAAGGGCGCCAGGCGGGCGCCAGCCCGCGCAGTGTCCTCCTTTCCTCTTTGGTGCAAAGGGAGCAAGCGCAGGCAAGAGTATCAAGCAAAGGCATCTGCTTCGTGCAACAAGACCAAGACCGCCGCTTAACGGCAGGAAGGAAGTCATTGTGGAGCCCAAGCCAGGCGTCACCACCAGAGCCTTTGATGTGCGAGGACCAACTTTAGTCGGGATAAGTGTACTAGATGTTCCCCTTCAAAATGGCCAATTGTTGGCGCCCTTCCCGCTAAATATTTGGGAAGAGGCCCAGCGCCTTTGCCTATAAATAGGACTAGCCACCCGCAAGGTAGAGGCATCTAGAGAGAGGATCCAGCATCTGGGATCATCAGAGAGAGAGCGACTGAATTCCCCCTAGCAGTTCATCGCACCAGCCAAGAACAGACCCTCGCGAGGCAGTTCTTCCTTGTATTGTTCACCATCATCAACCCTAGAGGCAATCCACCACACCACAAACTAGAGTAGGGTATCACACCACCATGGTGGCCCGAACTAGTATAAACCCTGTGTCTCTTGTGCTGTTCCTTTCATAGCTTAGATCTTAGCGAGGCGGCGAGGTGCAGGAAGGTAGAGGGTGAAATCTCCGCGCGCACCCCAGTGTTCGAACCTAGAGGGTCTGCCGGAACCCGAAATCCGACATTTGGCGCGCCAGGTAGGGGTGCGCCGGAACTTGTCTTCTGCCGCCCTGTTCTTCGCCGACCACCGCATCCATGTCAGATGCTCGTCGGGCCCGCGCCGAGCGTCGAGCCGCTCTCGCTTCCCGCGTCGCCCAGACGGCCCCCGTCAGCGGCCATCCCCGCCGTTCCCCGTCGTCTACCATCAACGCCGCCACCGGCCCGGCGGGGAACGAGCAGCAAGCATCGTCCCAGCACCCGTCCGTGAGGCCAGACGGCCGTACCGCTACTCCTTCGCTCGCCCCGCTGGTTCTTCGTCCCGCGCGCTCCGCGTGCCCATGGAGGCTCGAGCTGCGCTCATCACGGCGAACGAGCTCCTGCATTACCGCCCTGTCGACGATGTCAATGAAGAGTGGCTCGACCGCGTCGCTGTGCTCGTCCGTGCCGCAGGGGTCACCCTCGCGCCGTCCTTCTCGCTGCACCTCGCCCCGCCCTGCGTGGACGAGGGAGCTCCGGGGGCGCCTCAGCTGCCTCCCCCTCAAGAAGGAGCCTTGGCCCCAAGGTGCATGACCCCTGGGCGGAACCCACTCCGTCCGGCGCCAGCGCAGCAAGAGCAGAGCTGCCAAGAAGTCCCTCGCCCCCAAGAAGCTGCCCGAGTGCTCCCTGCACCGGCTCGTCTCGACCACGCTCCTGCTCCAGCACGCCAAGACCCCGCGCTGCTCCCAGCTGTGGTGCATAGGGACCCGGAAGACCAGGCTCTTCGTCACCAAAGGCCTCCCGTGGCCACAGCAGGCTGCCGCGCCTTCACCGCCGAGCTGCACAGCGTCGCGTGGCCCAGCAAGTTCAAGCCAGACCAGCCTCCTCTCTATGACGGCACGGCCGACCCTGCGGATTTCCTCCAGCTCTACGAGCTGGGCATCGAAGCCGCCAACGGGGACGAGAAGGTCGTGGAAAACTTGTTTCCCATGGCACTCAAGGACGGAGCCCGCACCTGGCTCCCTGAACCTGGCTCGCACGATCTCCTCTCGCACGAGATGCGCACTGCTTCATCGCCAACTTCAAGGTACTCGCGACCGCCTCCTGCCGTGAGCGACATGCGCTGCATCAAGCAGCAGCAGGGGAGACCCTGTAGTACATCCAGCGCTTCAACAACGCACGCCTCAAGATTCCCAAGGTGACTGAGGAGGCCATCATCTCCGCCTTCTCCGACGGTGTGCGAGACGTCAAGATGAAGGTGGAGCTGGCGATGCATGAAGATCTATGCACTTCCTTGGAGCTGTTCAACTTGGAAACCAAGTGCACCAGGGCTGAGGAAGGGCGCCTTTCCCTCCTCGAGCTGCCAGCCGCGGACACAGAAGAGAAGATATCCAAGGCCAAGGACGTGAAGCGCAAGGGGGCTGCCATGCTCGCGGCAGAACCAGACACCAAGCGGGGCAGAGATCAGCCCGAGTATTCCAAGGGCAGCCGGTACTGTGTGTACCACGACCTCCACACCCACAACACCAACGAATGTCAAGAGCTCCAGGCCGGGCGAGAAGGGAGGATCGGCCGACGCCGATCAAGCAACGATCGAGGCTACGGCCGAGAGGAGGAAGAAACGCAGGACGCTGGGAAGACCGTGGCCCTCGCCAAGGGTGGCACGACCGACCGCGAGGATCGCTGGCAGGAGCAGCCTCGCGAGGGAGACTGAGGATCAGCCTCGCGAGGATCACCTGCAAGGAAACGCAGGCCTCCTCCCTCGCCGCAGCCAAGGAGAAACGAGGACCATCATCGGGACGAGGGGTTGGGGCTTCCAGAGCCACGCGATCGCTTGCATCCTGGGCGGAGCTCAAGCCCCACCTCTCAACGATCTTCAAGCAGTTCGCCCATGAAGTGAATGCAATCCTCCCCAAGCTCGGGCCACGCGCCTCTCGTGGTCAGCATGCACCATCACGCTCAGCTCAGCCGGATCAGCTCAAGCGCGCGCCACACCGGAGTCCTCCCGATGCTTTGTTCCCCAATCATCGCAACGCAAGTCACCAGACCTCATCGACGGCGGAGCAGGGCTCAATGTCCTGTCCAGAGACATTCAACAATATCCAAGTGCCTTATAATCAGGTTCAGCCAACCAAGCCTTTCTCCGGAGTCACCGATGGCTCCCGGTTCCGATTGGGCAGGTCCGCCTCCTTGTCACCTTCGTGGCGCCATGACACCACCGCACCGAGCTCATCGACTTCGATGTCGCCCACATTCGCCGCCATACAATGCCATCCTCGGGTACCAGCTCGGCCAAGTTCATCGCCGTGACTCATCACGGCTACAACGTCCTCAAGATGCCAGGAAGCGGCGGAGTCATCACGGTGCCTTGTGAAGAGAGAGACGCAGTGTGCTCCCTTGAGCGAGCCTTTCAAGCCGCATCACTTGAAGACCCGGATCGCAGGAGCGCGAGGCTCCCTGAGACTGCTCCCAAGAAGAAGAAGAAGAAGACATCGCCAGGCCCGACCCCTCAGGAGGCAGGCCCCTCAGGGTCCGCGCATGCCCAGGGGGCACTGCCTTCTGTCGCATAGGAAGGCGCGCCCGGCGCCCTCCTCAAGCAAGGCTCGGGGGCTCTCTCCTGGAGGGCCACCGACCTCACCAAGGTCACGAGGGAGGCGCTTGGGTACCACTTGGAGGCGTGCTTCAAAGCACGTTTCCCTCAGGAAGGAGCAAGGCAAGGAGGGCCAAACCCTCAGGAGTTCATCAGTCAAATCATGCAGGAGTTGCAGGAGTCAAGAGTCATGAGTGGCAGCCGCCGCTTACCCGCCGTGGCTCCCCATCCAGGCGAGGATGGTGGGCTGTGCGTCTTCATCGACATACCAGGGCTCAACCGAGCCGCCTCTCAGGAGTTCTTCTGGCCCTCACGCGCGGGGCGCTGCGAAGGCCCACCCCACAGCTACGTTCGCATGCCCTACGGCCTGCCGAATGCGGCCGCGATGTACCCGCACCTCATGAGGAGCATCCTAGAGGCTCAAGAGGCCAGGCGTTCCGCAGTCCTGGCGGAGATGGAAATGGTCCAGGAGGAGCCACCAGCGCCTCCAGAGCCGAGGATCCTGAGCCTGGGGGCTGGTGAAGATGGGCTTCCGCAGCCCACGACGTCCGCTACTTCAATATCCCTTCGTCCTCAACATTATCAGGTGACATCCTTCAAGTTTCATTTCCAGCTGGGAGAGCCCCCTAGGGCTGCATCATTCCCAGGCCGCGTGGGTCCGTCCCTGCGGCATGTATCCCTTTTACTTCATGTTCTTACCTTTGTTTGTGGGGGCACCCCTCGGGTTGTATCATCCCCAAGTCGCTCGGGCCAGACCCAGCGATGTCTGCCTTCCCTGCATCTATCTAAATGAGCTTGTTTCTTCGTGATTAACGTGCTTGACCTAGTTGCTTGCTCAACTAACACCAACTGATGGAGCTACTCCCCAGCGGCATGGCGCTTGCGCATGGGTCCGTCCCTGCAACGTCGACGAACCTGAACGGCTGAGCTCTGGCCACGGCAGCCCCGCACAGCGCCACCTTGTCAGGCCTTCAGTGCCTCGTCACCTCTCCAAAGCAGCCCACAGTTGACTGTCGCTTGTCATAGTGGACCCTTGTTCTTTTTATGGTGAGCCTGCAGGATCCCATCAAGGCGCAGCGCCAGGAGAGGCCCTCGCGGCGTCTTCTTCACTCTCGCCCACACGAACCGCTTGCACGTTAAAGGGGGGGGGGGGTACCTGAGCATCGCGACTCATGGGCTCCTACTGGCTCTCTAGCCCTCACCCTCTGGCCTTGTCCACGGCATCGTGACCTGGCATACCAGCGACGGCTGAGACCCGCTCGAGGGCCGGGACCCGAGGAGGTAGATCAGAAAGGGGAGCAAAGGCGAGAGGGAAGAGGCACATGGGGACCCCGCTAGGCAACCCCTCTCCAGCCGATGCGCGGACCTAGTGCCGCACCAGGAAGCGGTTCCTGACTCTCGAGATAAGTCACCCTCCGGAAACACCAGCCACCGCAGCACCATCCCCGCACCCAATGCAATCCCGTGTTAGCAACGTCGCACTCCTTTCTCACCGAACGATGGCTGCTTGAGCGCTAAAGGGGACCTCCTGAGCATCGCGACTCAGGGGCTCTTACTGGACCCCGGGCCGCTCACCTCCTGGCCTTGACCGCGGCATTGCGACCTGGCATACCAGCGACGGCTGAAGCCTGCCTTGGGACCGGGACCTGTCGGTGCAGAGCACCAAGCCCTCATGAAGTTCGAAAGGAAGAACTAAGCTAAGACGGAATGAGCATCTCGCACTACTTCATGGCAAGGACTATATTAACAAACAGAACCACAGGCACCTTACAAGCCCCCACGGGGCGCGCTTTTTGATTCCTCGCAAGGTACAGATCCTAAAGAACACTAACTACACGTGCCCCTGCAAGAGACGCCATCATCAACAGTGGGCCGCCGGGCACCGGCGCCAACCTCATCCAGATCAGAGGCGGCGGTGCTCGACGAGCCTGGCCCCGCCCGAGAGCGGCGCAGCTTGGGGCTCAGAGCTGTCGCCGCCGCCTCCGGAGTCACGAAGAGCTCGGGCGGAGTCGCTGGACCCTCCGACGCCTCCGCCGCCTGAGGAGCCGCCGAGGGAGTGATCGGCGAGCCTAGTCCTCGCCGCAGCAGGGCCCCGACCACCTCTCTCAGGGCAGCACTCCAGCCGGCGTCCGTCCGCGTCGAAGACCTTGAAGAGCATCATGGAAGCGCCGTCGTACTCCAAGTGGATCGCGAGGGTGCCCCTCGTCCTGCAGACCCGGGCAATCTCGCCCTAGCCTCGAGTCATGAAGACCTTGCCCGGGGTGACGACCCCGACCTCCGCTTCGGTCGCGAGGGTGTTGCAGCCGACGTGCTGCAACCAGAGCTCCAAGTATCCCCCCTGCGGCATCACGAAGGCGAAGGAGGAAGGAAGGCGCAAGAAAGGGGATCTTAGTAATGACCGGAGGAAGCAAAGCCTAGACATACGCCGCTCTTTTGACGATTCAGCGATTTGCTAAGCCGCCACGCCCAATCAACCTCCACGCTGCACCCAAGGCCGCAAGCTGTTAGGGCCCAGCGCCAAGACTTGCCCTTCGCCTGCTCAGCCAATCTCTGCTACGCTTTGGGCCCGGCTACTGTCGGCGTTCGAACGGGGTCCCCACACTTGCCTCGCCCGCGCCGCGGTGTGGTTTCAAGGTGGCCCATAAAGGTCCATCTTCATCGGCACAAGCTCAAGACTCGCGAGGGGCCAGATTGCTGGGCGGACGACAGGAGCTTCTCGTGCACGGCCTCGTCAGGTTGGCTTGCTAGGAGGCGGAGAGATCAAGGCGGGTACCTCACGAGGTGCCCATGACGCAAGCCATGACGACCGAGGGCGCCAGGTGGGCGCCACCACAAGAGGTCCTCCTTTCCTCTTTGGCAAAGGAGCAAGCGCAGTAAGATTATCAAGCAAATGCATCCATTTCGGTGCAACAAGACAAAGACCGTCACAACGGCAGGAAGGAAGTCATTGTGGAGCCCAAGCCGGCGTCACCACCAGAGCCTTTGACAGGCGAGGACCAACTTTAGTCAGGATAAGTGTACTAGATGTTCCCCTTCAAAATGGCCAATTGTTGGCGCCCTTCCCGCTCAATATTTGGGAAGAGGCCCAGGGCCTTTGCCTATAAATAGGACTAGCCACCCGCAAGGTAGAGGCATCTAGAGAGAGGATCCAACATCTGGGATCAGCAGAGAGAGAGCGACTGAACTCCCCCTAGCAGTTCATCACACCAGCCAAGAACAGACCCTCGCGAGGCAGTTCTTCCTTGTATTGTTCACCATCATCAGCCCAAGAGGCAATCCACCACACCACAAACTAGAGTAGGGTATTACACCACAATGGTGGCCCGAACTAGTATAAACCCTGTGTCTCTTGTGTTGTTCCTTTCATAGCTTAGATCTTAGCGAGGCGGCGAGGTGCAAGAATGTAGAGGGTGAAATCTCCGCGTGCACCCCCGTGTTCGAACCTAGAGGGTCTGCCGGAACCCGAAATCCGATAGGTTCCCTCCCCTGCTCTCCTTGGTGTGGCCGTGGGGGCGGCTCCGATTGTCCGTGCACAAGTAAAGGGGTACAAAGGTGTGCCCCTACTTTTGTACACTGACAGGAGCCCCCAGGCCTTGGCCACACATAAGTGCGACACGTTGTTGGGCCAGGCCCAAAACGGTGCGCGGGTAGGAGGGGCGGATTTTACCATGGTAATATTCCGTCTGCTGCGCTTCCCCACGACCCGCGTTTAACGCCCGACGTGGAGGGGGGGACATGTGACGTGGGCGGCATGCGTGGGGCGGTTTCCGCATGCATGCGTCACATCATGGTAAAGAGGCGGCTCGTGCCTTCCCCATAAAAGAGGGAGGCGTGGAGGCACGGCTCATTTACTGGATGGACTCGGGTCGCAGTCTTCAAGGCGCCCATGCCCCTTGATCATGGGGCGGCGAACGGTCGCCTCACCCGTCCTTTTGACTCTGCACGTTCGCCACGCGTCCTTCATGCAACTGGCGGGCTGTGGAGGCGGGAAATCGGGCCGTCGCTGATTGGGGCAGCGGGTCGGTCCTCATTCCCTGTGCCTCCGCCGACTGGATTGGCTGAGTGGGGCGGCTGGGCCTCGACCCTGTCGGATGTGGGGTTCCGGCAAACCCTTAAGGTTCGAACACTGGGGTGCGCGCGAAGCCTTTCCCTCGTACCGATCTACGCCCTAGCTCGCTAAGATCTCGCGGACGAACTCGATGAACTCGCAACACAGAAAGACACGATGAACTCGATGTAATACCCTACTCCAGTGTGGTGGTGGTGGATTGCCTCTTGGGCTGATGATGAACAGTACAAAGGAAGAACAGCCTCCCGAGTTGAGGTGTTCCTGTGCGTGCAAGCTTGTGCGCGTCCCTCGATCCATTGGCTACTACTGTGGTGGCTAGACCTATTTATATAGGCCCTGGTCCTCTTCCCAAATATCGAGCGGGAAGGGAGCCAACAACGGCGGGCAAATTTGAAGGGGGACAGCTAGTAGAAGCTATCCTGACGAAAGTGGTCTTCGCCTGCGAAAAGCTCTGGTGGTGACGCCGTCTTGGGCTCCACGATGACCTCCATCTCGCCGTCCTCCTGGTCTTGATCTCGTTGCACCAATATAGCAACCTTTGCCAGATGCCTCAGTACACTTTTCCTGCGCTGGCCTCCTTAGTACTAAAGAGGAAATAAGGACGATGCGCGCGCTGGCGCCTGCCCGGCACCCGCCTGGTGCCGTTCGTCATGGCTCACGTCACGAGAGCCTCGTGAGGTTTGCCCGCCTTGATATCTCCACTCCTCGTGAGCCTGCCTGGCTCGGTCACTCCGGAGGAGGTGTTGCGTCGTCCACTTCACGAGGCTTGGACCCTGGCGAGGGTTTGGATGCCTTGTTAATGAAGATGGGCCGTACGGCCTGCTGGCTTAGCCACGCCAGGCGCGCAGAAGGCAAGTCTGGGACCCCTGCTCCTGTAACGCCGACAAGAGCCCCCGGCCCAACAGTGCGCTCAGGCTTGGCTTCGTGGTGAAGCCAAGGGTCAAGTTCGGAGCACCGCGGGCCCCAAAAGCCTGCGGCCTCGGTCGACGCGTGGCAGTTGATTGGACGTGGGCGTCTCCGCTTCCCCATGTCGCCTCGGCAACTCCACGACTTGACAAGTCCCTGCGACATGTAAGAAAAACCATCATTACTTGCGATCGTGGGAGACGCCGGTTGGCCTTCTCTTGCTATAAATGGGGAGGGGGCTGAGCCCCTGTCGCCCATCTCTTCCCCGCTTGCTTTCTTCTTCCTCTTCGCTCCAATGCTTGCAGCACCACCGATGGCACCACGAAGGAAGTTCTCTGCGGACGAGAAGGGAAAGGCTCTTCGCGAGGGACCCGGCTCCCCGGCGCCCAAGCACGGCCACGGCTGCCCGCGCAAGCATGCGGAGTGGGTCATCCCAGCCATGGCGGTCCATTTGATGAGGGAAGGCGTGCTATGGTGGCGCGGCCTCCTTGTCCGTGCTTCCACACGGCGGAGGTGTCGCTGGAGTGTGTCGTCTGGTCGGAGAACCCGGCCGGCAACTGGCTCCAACTTCCGTGATTCTTCGCTGGTGAACTGCCGTCCTCTGGTCCAGGCGGACTCTGGCTGCAGGCGGATGGCTGCTGCATTAAAGCCTCTTGGTTTGCGGTTGAGACTTCCACCACGGGCAACATATCTCTGGCCCGCGGCTGGCAGACATTCGCCCGCGCGCGCGGCCTGGGCAGGCGGTGCACCCTCCACTTCAGGTACGATGGTGGATCGACCCTCTATGTGAGGGTGTTTGGGGAAGATGGTCGCCGTGTCGGGTGCTGCCCCGAGCCGAACGATGGTGAGGAGGTACTCAGCCTTGGGGACGGTCGCGACGAGGACGAGGGCGAGCCCGCCCTCGGCAGCGACCGTATCTCGTCCTGCTACGGCGGCTCTTCCTCCGGCAGCAGCTCCAGCAGTGGTGGCTATGACCAGCCATCGCGCCGCTGCGCCCGTTTTGAAGGCGGCAGTGGGTCGTCTCATCGCCGCTCCTCCGTGAAGCGTGAGGAAGGATCCGGCTAGGCTCGGGGTAGCGCTAGGGGCCTGTCTTCGCGGATCGCTGCAATGCTACTTTTGTTTTACTCTTTTGCTACATCAAGAATGAACCCAGTATGGGCCCAGGGGGGCGTGTATCGAACTATGGTTCCTCGGTTATAATAGTATGCGTGTTTTTCTCGTGCTATGTCATTATTTTGTGCAAAGATAACTTAACCTGGTATACTCAGGATGCCCTCTTCCTTGCGAGGCGTTTATTTCCTCGCATCCATCTTGCCTCGGTGGCCTGCATTCGCTTAGGAACTGCGAAAAACTCGTTAGGAAGTGCGTTAAAATTTTTGCCGTTCATCCTGGCCCTGACCTGGCGCTTTGTATCGCGGTACCCGAGGGGCACGGACTAGGAGAGGTGCGCCAACTGTTGGGCTCGAACGAGGGTGGCTCGCGAGAAGGCAGGAAGGAGAAAAAAATGCTCGCGAGGGCACCTGCCTAGCCCCCTCGTGAGGCATGCGAGAGAGAGAACACGAGCAAATTCGAGCCGGAGAATATGCAGTGAGAGGCGAGCGAACCAAATCAGCAAGGAACGCCAAAGGAAAACTTTGATTAAGGAAAATCAAGCCAACTACGGAAAGCAAATGAAAAGTCGCGTCCGGCACCTAATCAAGTCTTCAAGTCTTCTCACTAGCGCGGAGCTAAGTGTTGTCCACTAGGCGCAGGAGAGAGCCCCAGGGCCTGAGGGCGACACTCTTGAGACTCCGGGGCGTGGACAACCCCACTCATTATTACGTGAGAGTGTCACGGGCGGCGATTCTTCACAGGCACCGGGCCTTCTTCACAGGCTCTGGGTCTTTCTTCTCAGGCTCTGGGCCTTGCTTCTCAGGCTCTGGGCCTTGCTTCTCAGGCTCTGGGCCTTGCTTCATCAATAGAACTTCCGGAGGTGCTGGATGTTCCAGGCGTTCTGGATGGGTATCCCGTCCTGTGTCTCCAGGCGCGCTGCACCCGGCCTGGAGACATGGACGACCCTGAATGGGCCCTCCCACATGCGCGAAAGCTTGTGCAGCCCTTCTCTGGAGAGGACCCGCCTCAGGACGAGGTCACTCACCTAGAGCGTCCTGGAGCGGACGTTGCGGCAGTGGTATCGCCGCAGCGCTTGTTGGTACCTTGCCGCCCTCAAAGCAGCGTCGCGACGGTGTTCCTCCCCCAGCACGAGGTCCATCCCCCGCATGGCGTCCTGTCGCATTTCATCGAATGCCAGGACCCGCGCGGAGCGATGCTTGACCTCGTGAGGGAGGACTGCTTCAGCTCCGTAGACGAGGAAGAATGGAGTCTCGCCCGTTGGCTTGGTGGCGGTGGTTTGGATGGACCACAACACGGTCTGGAGCTCGTCTTGCCTGATGAAGCCATGTACCTAGGGTAGGGTCATGGACCTGTCCAAGGTACCCTCCCCAAGGACATCTCTTGAAGAAACCACCTTTCAGTCGACCTGGAAGGATTCCACTCGACAGACCAGAAGACACTCGACAGTGAAGCCAACCACTTGACCGCCAGGAGATCTACAGTCAGTCTGCACACAAACGGTCGGTCATTACGTGGCTTTATGGTCATCATAGCACATTATGTAGGACCTTACCAGTAACTCCCTATCTTAATGTACCTTAATCCCTGCATAACTGAGGGCTGGAGGGGTCTGGTGAACTCTATATAAGCCGCCACCCTCCTCAGTGTAAAGGGTTCGCGCCCCTGTAACTAATACGCACATAATACAGTCGACCGCCTCCGGGCTCCGACACGTAGGGTTGTTACTTCCTCCAAGAAGGGCCTGAAGTCGTAAACATCTTGCGTATACAACTACTCCATAGCTAGGATCTTGCCTCTCCATTCCTACCCCCCATTCTACTGTCAGACTTAGAACCACGACAGTTGGCGCCCACCGTGGGGCAGGTGTCTTAGCGACTTGTTGGAGAAGTTGCAGTTTTTTCCGATCTCCTTCATCATGGTTTCAGGTGGAGTTTTGGTTGGGGGCCGCGAGATCCGTCTCGGCGCTCTCAAGTTCATCGCCGACGACTCCGCTTGGCTGCAGGAGGCTCCACTCGACGTCGACGACTCCCGTCTGCTGGGCAACGACTTTCGCAGGCGTCTGCGGGCGTTCTCCTGCGGCAACCGTCGACCCAATATCGGTCGGCTCCCGTGCCGTCCTCCCTCCCAGTCTCTCGCCGGTGCAAGCGCTCCGGTCAGTCGAGGCTTCAACGGTGGGTGAGGCACGCGATGGCTCGTCAGTCGGACACTCCCCAAGTCGTGGCAATCGAGCCCGACGAATCTCTCTACGGCCTGTTCGATCTGTCGACTCGCTCTGCAGAGACTGCATCCGAGTGCGATAGCAGTGATCCGGCGGTGGAGATTCTGATGGTCGACGGACCATGCAGTCCTCCTAGTTTCCCCCGCGCCGATGGAGGCGTTGACGGAGGCGATTCGGCGCAGGTTCACGAAGAGTATCAACTCGAGCCCCTCACTTCGCTGCAGAGGGAGGAGCTTCGCCACTGGAACATGGATGCGCTTCACACTCCTGTCATTGGAGAAACCCCCGAGGCCCGCGCCTTAGAAGACGCTGCGTATTAATCTTGGCTGAGCGCCGACCGAATATTCCAGCGAGTGCTCGACGAACAAGCGCAACAACGGGTCCCGTCATCCAGTCGACGTCAACTCTTTCCACAACTGAATCAGGTATACCGAACTCCAATTCAGAATCTAGCAGCTGCAGCCCGTATAGCAGAGTCCATTCAGCCTTCCGAGTCAGAGGCTGGCAGAGGCTTGCTACAGATCAGAGATTTACTCCGGGCAGCAGGAGATCAAAATTCAGCTGTATTGCAGTCGCGGAATAGGATTCACAACAGATCTGTCGCTGCGAATACAGTCCAGTCGGCTCATAGCCCAAGATCGCCCCCGAGGCGTGAGGGACGTGGAGGCCGGCGTGATCAGTATGAGGATCGATTTGATCGTGATGATCAACGTCGAGTGCCCACTCCTCCCCCAAGGGGTGGGTCATACGCGCCTCGACAGCAGGATGACAGACGCCATCACAGTGTTGGGCGAAGGATTCCAGTCGACCCCAGGGAACCAAGCTTTGATGCGAGATCCATTATCGTTCAAGGTTTGGTCGACAGGAACAGAGCTCACCGAGAAGGCCATGACAGAGATGTGCCCACCAGCAGCAGAGTACACGTCTCAGGACCAGAGTGTTTTAGCAGAGCCATCAGGGCCGCGGTGATTCCTCCCAACATCAGGTTGGCGACTGGAGTCAGTAAGTTTACTGGTGAGTCCAAGCCGGATACTTGGCTTGAGGACTACCGAGTGGCTTTTCAGATTGGCGGCGGCAACGATGAAGTGGCCATGAAACACCTGCCTCTTATGTTGGAGGGCTCAGCCAGAGCATGGTTGAATCAGTTAGCACCCAGCAGCATTTACACTTGGGAAGATCTTGCCGAGTGTTTGTCAGGACATTTGAAGGAACTTGCAAGCGGCCAGCAGGGTTGATAGAGTTGCAGTCGTGTGTGCAGAAGTCGAATGAAACTCTGAGGGATTACATCCAGAGATGGATCACATTGCATCACACGATAGAGAATGTATCTGATCATCAGGCAGTCTGTGCCTTCAAGGAAGGCGTTAAGAATAGAGAGTTAAGTTTGAAATTCGGTCGGACCGGAGACATGACCCTGAGTCGAATGATGGAGATTGCCACGAAGTATGCCAATGGTGAAGAAGAGGATCGGCTCTGGAGTGGCAAGTACAAGTCAGCCGCTAATGAAACCGGGGGAGGGAACTCTAGTCGGAAGCCGAAGCGGAAAGCCGAGCCAGCTGCTCCTAGAGAAGCCTTGGTCGTGACTCCAGGAAAGTTCAAGGGGAAATCCAAGGGCCCTTGGAACCCCAAGAAGGTGAAAGACCAAGATGGAAATGATGTATTGGACTTGCCATTTCATATTCACACGAAGAAAGATGAAGAGGGTAAACTCATTTACCCAAAGCATACCACTCGACAGTGTCGGCTCTTGATTCAGCAGTTCCAGGGGAAGCAGCCCAAGGATAAGGAGAAGGAGTCGGACAAAGTTGAGGACAAGGAAGATAGTGACGGTGGATACCCCCAGGTCAATTCCACCCTGATGATTTTTGCTGACGTTGAAAGCAAAAGTCGATTGAAAGTTATCAACCAAGAAGTGAATATGGTCGCTCCGGCGAAACCCAGTTATCTGAAATGCTCACATACCGCCATCACGTTCGACCAGTCTGATCACCCGACACACATAGCCACCCCTGGGAGGCAAGAGTTGGTGGTCGACCCAGTCGTCGAAGGCACTCGACTAACTAAAGTTTTGATGGATGGTGGCAGTGGCCTGAACATACTATATGCGAGACGCTGAAAGGGATGGGCATTCGATGTCCGGACTCAAAGACCAACAACATGAGCTTCCATGGAGTCATTCATGGAAAGAAGGCTGAGTCACTCGGCCAAATTACTCTCGATGTGGTTTTTGGTCATTCCAAGAATTTTCGTAAAGAAAAGTTGACCTTTGAGGTCGTGGATTTCCAGAGCGCTTATCACGCTATTCTGGGGAGGCTGGCGTATGCACGTTTCATGGCTCGACCAAGTTATGTATACCTCAAACAGAAGATACCAGGCCCCAAAGGTGTGATCACTGTCACTGGCAATTGGAAGAAAGCAGAAGAGTGTTTTCAGAAAGGCTCTAAGATCGCTGATGCTCAGATGGCAGTGGTAGAGCTGCAAGAATACCAGAAAACTGCAGACTGAAAGTGATTTGTTGCAGCCAAGAAGCCCGCCACGGATTCAGCATTTCACCGTCCGTGAGATGAAACCGATTCACATTCACCCGACCGATCCCAATGCTGCTCCGACTCATATCTCAACAACACTCGACTCCAAATAGGAAGAAGCGCTCATCCAGTGTCAGGACCCGATTCCTAGTCACATCAATCTAGCCGGTAACACCTCATATCACTTTGCGGCCTCACGCACGGTATTCCCACGGGTGTCGCCTTACCATGGCCCGGGACCGTTTGCGCCTTTTGGCTCACGTATATGATAGTGTCGCTAGCATCCATATGACAGAGAACCCGGGCCAACATGACTAGTCGTGAACCCAAAGTGGCACCAACGTATAGGGACATGCATACATGAATCAACATCGAGCATGTCGGTCAGCAGCATGTGAATCCGGGCTGTAGCACTGGGCTAACAGGACTCCGGGAATCCGGGATGTAGCAGGCTAGGCAGGACTCCGGATGTAACCGCGTGACATTTCCCCGAAGGGACAGACACAGGAACGAAGTGACTCACATGCCGGCTAGTCAAGTGTTCCGGACCAGTAGTGCTAGGCTAGCAGGACTCCGGTGAACCGGCTGTAGCGGACTACTATGGCTCATGGAAGCACAAGACTACATTTCCCTATAAGAGAGGCTACCAAGGATAAACAACTAGGTTGTCGGATCCCACACATACCAAGCATTTCAATCATACACACAATATGCTCGATATGTGCAAATACAACATGGCATCACCACAAAACTCTACGACTCAAAGTATTTATTCATTAGGCTCCGAGGAGCGAGATATTAGAAACATGGGTCTCATGACCCAACATTCAGAGCATACAAATCAAAGCACATGCGGAAGCTTAACATGTCTGAGTACAGACATCTACAAATGAAAAAGGCTGAGAAGCTTGACTATCTACCAGATCCTGCCGAGGGCACAAGATCGTAGCTGAGGTATCTAGCTAAACATCGAAGTCCACGTGGAACTACTAGTGAGACGGAAGTCTCTGCAAAAACTTAAAATAGGCAAACTTGAGTAAAAATGTACCCAGCAAGATTTACATTAGAACTAACTACATATGCATCAGTATCAATAAAGGGGGGTGGTGGAGTTTAACTGCAGCAAGCCAGCTTTGACTCGGTGGCTATCCTGAACTACGATCGTAAGTAACTCTTTTGAGGTGGCACTACGAGTCCACATATTCAACATATCAATACACCACTATGGATCCGCTCCCGCCTCCCACGAGAACGCCATCCATAGCCCTCACGCTTATCTTGCGATTTTAGAGTATCCACTTTCACTTGTCTATGAACTATACAGCAACCCGTAAGTCCTTTACCATGACACAGCTATTGAATAGATAATGTTAACCCTGCAGGGTGTACTTTAAACACGCCTCGCCACTTACCACCATGTACACCTCGTGTATCTCGGCAACCTTCAAGCGGAAGCTTTGGCGAGGAGTCGGCCACGACCGACTAACCACACAAGTCTCTCGTCCGTGATTATTGCCTATTCGGGTTCCATCCGCAAGGAGATCCGGACGGGTGTCGCCACGGCCCCAAACGATGTGAGCAGGGTTCCCAAGCCCACCTCGACGGGTGGATCTACGCTGGTACACCGTACACGATGCCTAGTCTGTCCCAAGCCCACCTGTACCGGGTGCCACTTGGTAGACTACTAACACTACCTACAAACACCAGAAACTAGTTGCAACTCCTGGACAGAGATCAGGTTGATTAATAAGTCGAGAGGGGCACTTAAGCATTCCAATGCGTGGTAGTATCTGTTCATGGATCACAAACACAGAACTCAGTTCCTGAGGATGGTTTCAATGAGACAACCCACCATGTACTCCTACATGGCCTCTCACTGCTACCTTTACCAAATCGTGTTCACACCCTTAGCTCACACATAGTAGGACATGTTCACACACCTCCAATTCATCCCCGATGAATCAGACCTGACTCAACTCTAAGCAGTAGCAGGCATGACAAACAAGCATGAATGAGTAGGCACATCAGGGCTCAAACAACTCCTACTCATGCTAGTGGGTTTCATCTATTTACTGTGGCAATGACAGTTCATGCAGAGGAAAGAGGTTCAACTATCGCAGCATGTAACAATTGAATCGTTATTGTCCTAATGCAGTAAAAGAGAGCAGGAGCGAGAGAGTGGAATTGTATCAGAATGAACAAGGGGGTTTTGCTTTCCTGGCACTTCTGAAGATAGTATAGTTCTTCATTGGTGTCTTCGATCTCGTCGTCAGAACATCGTCTACTGAGAGGGGATGATTACCGAAAACACAGAAGGACACAATCAATGCAATGCGACAATATGATGCATCCTATGACATGGCAATATGAATGTGTTTTGGGCTGATGCAAGCTAGAACAGATTGAGATGAGTCCATTTGAACCAAAGATTCAAATGCAAACCCATTTTATGAAGTCATAAAGATGCATTAACTTATTCCACTTAAACAGCAAGTTTAAATTGTTCTAACATGCATGAAACCAGTACAAATGGATAAATTGGATTTTTCTGATCATTTTTCATATATAATTTGTTTCATTTGGAGTTACGGTTGAATTTATATGAATTTTAGAAGTTTAGGATATTTTCTGGAATTTTCAGGTATTTCTAAAATAGAAATAATCCAGAAAAGGGGTTTATTGCATCAGCACTACGTCATGATGATGTCAGAAGGTCAACTAGGTGGTCTAGGTCAAACCTGACCTGTGGGTCCCGTGTGTCAGTGTCATAACTAACTTAACAGAGTTAGTTAGTGTTAGGTTAAGCACTATTATAGGTTAATTAGCGCTAAACTAACCTAACTAATAATAAACAAGGGCGGCCCACACGTCAGTGGGTCAGGGGGAAGTCAAACCCCGGTCAAGCGGGGTCAAACCCGCCGGTCTTGGTCCACGGCTCGTCGCCGGTGAAGCCCGAGACGGTGGAGGGGCTCGGAATTTGCCCACGGTCGACCAAATCGACCATGGTTTGGTCCTACGCGTAGCTGGGGCTCGCACGCATTTGGTAGCCCAAGCAGGAGGGGCTGGGGTGGTCTGAGTCGATGGCGGCGAGCACGAATGCAGCGGCCGGAATTCGGGCGAGGTTGGGAATGGTGCTGTGGGGCACGGCGGGGTGAACAGCTGGGTGCTACGGCCTCCTGGAGACGCGCTGAGCGCGTTGCTATGCTCGGCCGTGAGCGAAGAGCTCAGGAGCATGGGCCTGCCGGCCATGGCGGACGGCGGTGCGGGAGCTCGCGGGGTACTGTGCTACGACACGCGGACGACGAGGGAAGAAGGGGGAAAGGGACCAGGGCTCACGTGGAGTGCAGTGGTGGCCTCAGTGTGCTCGGGGAAACTCGGACGGCGGCGAGTCGGCGATGGAGATCCGCGGCGGCTGACAATGAAGAAGTGGTCGGGGACGGCGCGTTGGAGCTCTTCCGGCCATGTGAGCTGACAGAGAGGACGAGGGTGGCACGGCGGAGCTCGGGGGCTGGTCCATGGGTCTAGTGCTGGCCGGTGGCCGTGGTGGTGACGAACAGCGGCGACGAACCCGTTCGGGTGAGTGAGAGGGAGAGATCCAGAGGAGAGGGTGAGAACGGGGGAGAGTGAGAGGAGTGCGTGGCACTCGGGGCTGGCTCCAGAAGCAACGGAAGCAGCAGGTGGCTCGGGCGCGTGCCGGCGTGCGGTGGCCACACGCCCTCGTGCCCACTGGCACGAGGTTGAGGATGACTGGCGCGTGGGCCTGGTGGGCTGGCTTCTCTCCCGGGCTAGGTAAGTAACAGGTACTCCCTCCTTCTCTGTTTTCTATTTAAATTATTGTTTTCTATTTATTTCAATCTGTTTTGATTTAGTTCAAGCACTAAACCATTTTTGTTTCTTCCAATAATTTTGCAGGGACTGAAAGGAATATTCCAGAGCCCCTCACAAAATATCAGAATTATTGAAGCATTAAATATATATATATAACATATGTTTGCTCCAACTCAAATACAATATGTGTTATTTCAAAAATCCAAAATGTCATGGGAAAAATGTGCATCATCTCTGGTTACTGTTTAAAGCATTTCCAAAAATGATGAACATTTTTGAAAGCCATTTTGGGTTCACTTAAAATATTTTAGTTGAACCTATTGAATTCCTCTTAGGTGCTAGGGTTTGAGTCAATCCCCATTTCAAATTCACATAACTTTAGACATGATGCATGGATGCAATGCCACTATCTGCAACCAAATTCTAGGGCTATGATAACTCACCCCCACTAAACAAGAATCTCGTCCCGAGATTCAGTACGTGAGGTAAGAAGACAGAGGGGCACAAAACTATCACAATCTTCTCGATCAAATTGCCCTGCTCCAAGATGTTGATTCATTCCATCATCTTGGTCTTGAAATCTTTGCCTTTGAGATCTTCACTCGACACGACAACAGAAAGAGAGGGAAACCCTACAGGATTTGATCTTCTTGAAGATTGAGCAACTCAAGATCAGTTCATGGAGTGAGACGTAAGAACATCTCTTGAGTTGAGACACAAAACACACATTAGGAATGATGGAAAAGAAACGGATGACGAAGGTTCAAATTGGTAGGCAACCATTCCAAGCTTAAGTAAAATGGTGCATGGTTTCAAAGTAGCAAGGAGATGATTGCCATGATTCCATAACGGGACACCTTAGGAAAGGTGACTCGTAGAGTTATTCCCTTAAGCGGCAAAAAGAATTACTTTTGATACAAAGATCATCGGAACTCTCTATACCAGCCTAAGGCAATTCGCAAGCGATCGTTTGAACGAATTGGAAAGAATGGCATACTCAGTTTGGAAAGGAACTACGTTTATAGAACAACTCGGCGAATGGGAGGCACATCCCAATTGATACCAAGGATATAACCTAGTGACTGAGTGTGCTCTTAAGATCTTGAGCATTTCCATATTCATCAAGGTCTTACCAACATCCGTGCCGAGGATCCTGGCAACACACCTTACTACCATGATGAATAGTGATGGACGATGCAGATGCAAAGGAAGGCAACACCTTCTCAGATTATTACCTTAGCAATGCCAAGGAAACAAAATCTGGATGATCGACCGAGAGACATTTAGCACTCCGCTTCTAATGTTCTCCTTGACGTTCTAGGTACCACGATCATGCTTAAAAGCATCAACATGACCATCAAGTAAGGTCTGACTTCGGGAGCACAAAGGATCCATAAGGAACAACTTCTAGAATAAGTCACACGAAATCCTCATGGAGAAGATGGTCAAATAGCTCAATCAAGATACTACAATGATAGACCTTCCAGCTAGGTGTGTCGGCCAGAACATCAACCTTGTCAGGACCTACATCATAGATCTTGGAATAGCTCCAACCATCATATCTGCCTGAGATTCAGATCTGGTTGGTAACGGAACATTTCAGACAACATGTCTGGAAAATAAATTTTGCAACACAAACCGACGAGATGACGTTGCGACATTCTCGGAAAATGAACTACGATAGCAAGCTCCAAAACATGAGCCGGTTCTGCTACACACATGTGAACACGTTGTCCTTGACAAGCGTGACCACATGGCAGTCTTATAATAAAACACTACCGCGTTCTGGTTGGGAAGCATCATCGAGGATATCGAAGCCCTTGCATAAGTCCGGATCTTAAGAAGGAACTTCTTCTCCTTGAACAAATCAATCAGTGGCTTGGTGTGCTAGGAACACATATGGAGTGGAGGTAATTAATCTACCAAACCATAGAGTACTTTGCACGAATGCATGACTGACTTGGGATGATTCCAAAGGAAGCAAAAACAAGCTCACTCGAATTCACGGCGGCAACTTGCATCGATTGCACGTGAACTTAGAGGAAGTCGCTACTTTCATCCAAACATATGCTTCATGAATGGAACATGAAGGCATTGTTTACAAAGTTTCCAAAACTAGCCTAATGTTTAACACGAATCATGGGGGAGACAAGATGCTGCTGATGGCTCAACAGCAACTCATCGGAATTTCCATATCACTGGACTTCCACCATCATGTGAACACGGTGATAGCATTGGTCGGACCAAAAGATATATGGTGTATGCTCGAGGAACAACCACGAGTAAGACAACATTACGAATATCGTTGGTACTAACTTGATTTGACGATAGCCCATACTCAAATCAAGGTTTGGACAAGACGATAAATTTAACAACCGATCACGAGGATCAATCAATGGAGATATCATCTTTCTTCAACACACACACACACACAGAAGATATCCCTTAGAGATAACTAAGTTAAGCAAAGCTTTATCTTCCAACTCTCCAAGTTGTTGTCTAGCTCAACCAACTAGCTCAGGGATATCCAACACAGATTCTTGGAGAATGGGTGGTTTAGAGGAAAACCAATATGATCACGAACTCAACATAGCGGTCAGGTGACAACCTGGTAACACTTCCGAGAAGATTTTCGGAACATCACGAACCACCGATATGTCTCTAAGCTCGAGAACAATCTTGCTTTTCAAGGCAAGACGACATGATCAAAAGAGTTAGGGATTGACATAGTCCTAACTCATTGATCGAAGAGTGCACCGGAAATAAGGACTAGGTAGCACGATCAATCCTAGAATGATGATTCAATAACCAACATGCTAAGAATGAAATTATTGTCCTTTAACTACCAAGCAACGGAGTTGCTAGGAGTATTGATTTCACACACCATGATTCACTTGTCGACATTCCGGTTACAATAACACGGAAACCGAGGAATGAACAATGATGGCGAGAAGTATCACTACGTCAAGAATTCACAAGAGATGGTGCAATTCCTATGATATTCTTGACATAAATAGGGTAATACTCCAAGGTAGAACAGAACAAAAGCTGGATTGGCATTTTGATCTGCGGAATACAACTACTTTGACCACTCCAAGAAATGGAGGAGGTGCTAGAGTTTGTTTCTCCTAGTCATTCCAGAACAGAATGGCTTGACGGACCACAAGAATAATGGGCATCGATGAGCACGAGTGCACGACTACTCCTGACTATCAACTGATATACGGGGATCGGAATACAACTACAATGGGAACAACTCAAGGAACGCACGATTTTCTGAGTTGTGGATGCATAGATTTAGTATGTCGAGAGAAGCTCAACATTTCTTCCGGATAACCCATGCAGAAAGGTAGAACTGGCAGAATCACAATTATGAATGGAGAACTCCTCAAGAGTACTCTGATTGTGGTATTTTGGTTCAAAGAACTTCTGCCTTAATGGTTCATGGTATTTGGAAGAAGGAAGTACCACGGACCTCGAGGACTATCGCAAAGTTACTAATATCCTAAAGGAACTAGCAAACACTATCAACATGAGGTAAGTAGAGTGAATCTCGGGTTAAAGAACCCAGGAATAGAATACCTACTACTAAATGGCATCACGGGATGCTTTCGAGAATGGTGGCCAGAATCATCACACCGAGAACACAAAACATGGCTAGATTACTAGGTGACTCCCTAAAACACCTAGGGTCATAATAATAGCTCCAACATATATGTCAAGGCAATAAATTACCTCAACGCACCGGTTTAGTGTGCTTATTCTGACCATAAAGGACATCGGGAATGGAAAGAAAGGACTTGCAAATGCATCAGACTATTTAGATACCTGGGATGACTCGGACAGCATAACCGTTGTAAATGCTCAGGAAAAGATTTGAGACATTCACAAGGATTTGCATAGTCACTTATCAACATCATAACAATGTTCTAGTTCAATTGACAACACACAGAAGTAGTAGAAACTGAACTGGGGCTTAGATCCATCAATCCTATAAGTCTCTATCATAGTAACTCGTCATCTTGATAGATAGATGAGAAGACCTAGTTCTTAATTGTCACGCCCAATATGCGACCCTATCCAAAAGGAACTCGAATGTCCCACCAAGGATAGACCCGCATATTGAAACGCTTTTGCAAGGTGGATATCATTACATCAACATTACATAATACATAGGGATACAACCAAGACATACAATGTCACATGAATACATCAACATCATGTACAAGATCAACATCCGACTACGGATGAAACATAAACAGAAACTCCAACGACATCCACCCTGCTAGCCCAGGCTGCCGACCTGGAACCTAGCCCCTGATCGAAGAAGAAGCAGAAGAAGAACTCCAACACAAGCAAACACCGCTCTCACATGATGATCGTCGCAAACCTGTACCTGCAACTGGTGGTGTAGTAATCTGTGAGCCACGAGGACTCAGCAATCCCATTACCATGGGTATCAAGACTAGCAAAGCTTAATGGGAAAGGAAGGGATAGAGTGGTGAGGTTGCAGCAGCGACTAAGCATATATGGTGGCTAACATACGCAAATGAGAGCGAGAAGAGAAAGAAAGGAGCGGTCGTCAACTAGTAATGATCAAGAAGTGATCCTGAACTCCTACTTACGCCGACATAACCCGTAAACCGTGTTCTCCTCTCGATCAACCCCAAAAGAGACACTCACGGTTACGCATTACGGTTGGTGTATTTTAGAAGAGTTTGCTTCAAGTTTACTACAACCGGATATCAACAAATTCCCATCGCCACATAACCATGGGCACGGCTCTCGAAAGTTTATACCTGCGCAGGGTGTCCCAGCTTAGCCCATGATAAGCTCTCGCGATCAACGAAGGATATTCTTCTCCCGGGAAGACCCGATCAGTCTCGGAATCCGGCTACAAGACATTTCGACAGCAATAAAACAAGACCAGCAAGACCTCCGGCGTGCCGACACCACGATAGTAGTCGCACAGATCTCGCCTCGAGCCACGACCGGATGAGCAGTCCGCATAACTAAAACCAAACCTCAAGTTTCCTTGAGGGGCGCTGCAAAGCACTCTAGTTTGGACCAACACTTAGACAAGCATTGGCCCGGGGCTGAATAAAGATGACCCTTGGGTTAATTACTCCCAAGGAAATGTAGGTGGTGGTGAGGCAAATGGTAAAACCAATGTTGGGCCTTCTGGAGGAGTCTTATTCAAAGCGAACTGTCAAGGGGTCCCATAAATTACCCGACAGCGTTAGGGACGCAAAATCCGGGAACATAATACCGATATGACGGAAACTAGGCGGCAAGAGTGGAACAAAACACCAGGCATAAGGCCGAGCCTTCCACCCTTTACCAAGTATATAGATGCATTAAATAAATAAGATATATTGTGATATCCCAACAAGTAAACATGTCCCAACAAGGAACAACATCTCCATGTTCCAACAAGGAACAAACTTCATCTTCACCTGCAACTAACAACGCTATAAGAGGGGCTGAGCAAAGCGGTAACATAGCCAAACAACGGTTTGCTAGGAAAGGATGGTTAGAGGCTTGACATGGCAACGTGGGTGGCATGATTTAGCAAGTGGTAGGTAACGCAACATAGGCATAGCAAAAGAGCGAGCATCTAGCAAGCAAAGATAGAAGTGATTTCGAGGGTATGGTCATCTTGCCTGAGAACCCGCAAGGAAGAAGATCAAGTCCATGAAGAAGACAAACGGACGAAGTCGAACGAATCCTCACAACTCCGGAAGGAAACCGAAGCTAACGAGAGAAGCAACCCAGAAACAAACAAACAACATGGTAAACCAACAAGCACAAACATGGCATGATGCACAACCAAGTATGATGCATGTCCGATTTAAAGAGGCATGGCATGGCAATATGCACAAACAAAAACTACAAGTTAAATGGAGCCCAATATGCAACGAGTTGCATATTGACGAAACACCACATCAATTATTTAGTTCACTCCCGATTAGGTACTCAACAATATTAAATATTGGTTAACATGGCAAGAGGTGAAGCATAACAAAACTATACCATCTAAACAATTTAAATGGGGCCGGATATAACAAACAACAAATCCGGTAAATCCCCATATGCATTTAGCAATTTAATGCAACAACAATTTTAAACATTTTAATTGTTGTTATCATGATGCGGATGACATATGCAAGTTTTAAGCAATTTTATGAAAATGTTGACATAAGCATGTTATGAAGCATTTGGTCACCATGGCGGAACGAAAGGGTGCCACGGCGGCGAAACGAAAATGGTGCCACGGCAACATTCCGGTCTCGGTAACTCACGGAGATACCGGTGCAAAAGGAGGCGTGCGGATGTGTGTCATGCAAGGATGGTGGGGTGCTCCCGGATTCCGGGTTCCCACGGGATGGTGGCATGGCAAAAGAGGGGCATCGCAAGGACAAACGGGCACGGTGCAAACACGAGCATCTCATACAATACATGCATTCGTTCGCGGGTGATCGTCATCTCGGGATTATACCTTTGAAGCGTGCATTTCGGAGTGGTTCGGGTTCGTCGAGGGAAGTAGTGGTACACGGGTCGTAGTGGGAAGTAGTCGTTCTCGTGGCGGTAGTGGAAGTAGTGGTACACGTTGTCTTGTCGAATCAACGGCGGCGGTAGTTGTACATTTCGTAATGGAACTTGGTGATCCACGGTTGATCAAACTTGGCGCTCGTGGTACACGGGTCTTCGGGCGACGGTAGATGTACACGGCAACTGTAGTCGAACTTGAAGGGCCAGCGAAGTCGTGGTACTTGGCGAGTCCGCAGCCGTAGAGGGGTCATAGGGGAACTTGGCGTTTGCACTGTAGTCAAACACGGGTCAAACAAAGGCATTGGCGAATTTGGAGGGGAGCCTGCCGAACAGAGCCGCTCGCGAGGATAGCCACTGGAAAAGGGGCGACTTCGGCCTTGACGTGAAGTAGGGAGGCGGAGCTCCTGCCGGGTCGATGGTGACGAGCAGGCAAAGGGGCTGCTGGGACTTGACGATGCAGGGGAGCAGCTCCAGCAAGCCGAACATGGTGGAGCAACAGCGAGGCGGCCATGGCTGGCGCCGGGCACGAGGTGAGGAGGAGGACCAGAGGAAGGGGAGGTCGTCGTCAAGGAACGGCGACACGAGAGCTCTTGGAGCTCGGGAAGCTCCTGGAGGTGTCCGTGTCCAACACGGGGCTGACGAGGCCGTCGGGAACGCCGACGACTTGCGGGTGCGGAGGCAGAGAAGCTCGAGCGAGAGGCTCAGGAGGAAGGAGTAGGGTGCAAGGAAGAGGAGCTCTCCTCTTGGCGGCACAAGGGGGGTCCTCATCGGCCGGAGCGGCGACGGCATCGATCGGGAGGCGCGGGCGTGCAAGCGCTCGCGCACCGAGGCAACGGGGGAAAGGGATGGAGGCGACGAGGGGAAGGTAGGGACGGCGCGACGGAGGAGGAATCGCGGTGGAGGAGGCCGAGGGGGTCGAGGGAGGGAGATGGCGGCGCGAGGGAGGAGATGGGGATCGGGCGCTGGGAACGAGCGATGCGGCGCTGGAGGGAGGACGAGGGAGATGGAGATCGAGCGGAGGGGAGGCTAGGGTTAGGTAGGGGCGTGGCTGGGCCTTGGCGCAGATGAGCCTTGGAGGCAGGGCCGGCCTAGCTGCAGGTTGTGGCTGGCCTAGATGGATACAAGTGGCGGCTGGGCTACTGGGCTTCTTCCTTGTCTTCTTTAACTCTTTAGCAGAAAAGAAATTAGAGGGAAGAAAAAGAAAAAGAGTGTTAGGGAAAGAATATGCGCATAGGGACAATTTTCCCGGACTTGCAAAATTATGCTCGTTCCAAGAAAAATAGAAAGGCCACGGTTGAAAGATGTAAATTCAAACTCATTTGAATTTAATTCAAATGGGTTTGAACTAGGACTTGATAAAAGGAAGGTCCAAAAATGTTGAGGATTTCGGTGGGGCTCCGGAAAATGATGAAAGAAATTATGGGCAAGGTTGGAGACCAAGAATTGAGATAACAACGGCATGGGATATTTTGCAAGTGGGTTATGGTTAATTCCAAATAAATGGAATAATTTTATTATAGCTCCCTAATAATATTGAGAAGCTTTAATATGTTATAAAGAGAAATCACAAGTGAATTCCCTCGATTTAAATGGATCAAAGATCCATGCCATTTATTTAGTTGAGTTGCAAAAGATTTATGAGATGATGGCATGATGACATGATGCAATGCAAAAATAAAAGGGCAGGCACAAATGAAACACACGGCGAAACCCGGAATATATGGAAGTCTTCTCGAGCATCGGTCTCGGGGCGTCACAACCACGACCTACCTAAACACTCAAGTCTCTAGTCCAGGTTTATCGCCTATTCAGGTTCCATCCGCAGGGAGTCCGGCCGAAGTTTCCACATACGGCCCCGAACGATGTGTGCAGGGTTCCCGAGACACCAAACGGGCGCCCGGTACACCGTGCCACGTGCCTACCGCATCACAGCCTACCCCTCGGGTCAGGGCTGCCCACGGCCTCCAGCATACTACAAACACCAGAATCTACTTGCAACTCCTGGACAGAGGACAAGGGTGATTAAGAAGTCGAGCGTGGTCATATTTCAGGGCCCAATGCATGGTAGTAGCTGTTTCATGGATCACAAACACAGAACTCAGTTCCTGAGAATGGCTTCAATGAGACAACCCACCATGTACTCCTACATGGCCTCTCACCGATACCTTTACCAAATCATGTTCACACACTTTGCTCTCAACAGTAGGACATGTTCACACACCTCCAATTCATCCCCGATGAATCAGACCTGACACAACTCTAAGCGATAGCAGGCACGACAAACAAGCATAAATGAGTAGGCACATCGGGGCTCAAACAACTCCTACTCATGCTAGTGGGTTTCATCTATTTACTGGGGCAATGACAGGTCATGCAGATGATAAGGGGTTCAACTACTGCAGCAAGTAACAGTTGAATCGTTGTTGTTCTAATGCAGTAAAAGAGAACAGGAGAGAGAGAGTGGGATTGTATCGGAATGAACAAGGGGGTTTTGCTTGCCTGGTACTTCTGAAGATAGCATTGAGTCTTCATCAGTGTCAACGATCACAACGTCGGTACAACGTCTACTGAGGGGGAACAACACCGGCAAACAGAGAAGAAACACAATCAATGCAATGCACAATATGATGTATGCTATGACATGGCAATATGAATGTGTTTTGGGCTAATGCAAGCTAGAACAGATTGAGATGAGTCCATTCGAACTAAAGATTCAAATGCAAACCCATTTTAAGAGGTTATATTAGTGCATTAACTTGTTTCACCTAAACAGCAAGGTTAAAGTGTTCTAACATGCATGAAACTAGTACAGATGGATAGATTGGATTTTTCTGATCATTTTTCATATATAATTTATCTTATTTGGAGTTATGGTTGAATTTGTATGATTTTTAGATGTTAGCACCATTTTCTGGAATTTCCTGAAAAAGAATAAATCCAGAAAATAATTAACTACGTCAGCACTGCGTCACGGTGACGTCAGCAGGTCAGCAGGGGCTGGTCCGGCTCAAACTTGACGTGTGGGGTCCACACGTCAGTGTAACAGGGCAGGAACAGAGGCTGACCAGTGGGTCCAGGTCAACACTGAGGTGGCAAGGTCAAACTGACGACCAGTGGGCCACGGGCATTAGCTTAATTTAAGCAGGGTACTAACCCTGCGGTTAATTTAGGTGTGGGGCCCAACTGTCTGTGACTCCAGGGTTTGATTAGGAGGTGGTTCACGCCTAATTAACCTTGCCACGTCAGCACGGCCGGGGTTAGACCGCCGGCGACCATCCAGCGCGGCGGAAGCACGCCGGAAACACGCTACGGGCGTCGGCTGCATGTGCCGAGGGCACCAGGGCGTAGCCCTTGCTTGCCCGCATCGAGGAGCAGGGGAGTTGGACGCGGGGGTCGCCGGAATCATGCCGGCGACGAGCTTTGGCGGCGGCCGGAGTTCGGGCGGGGTCGGCTTTGGCGCAACGGTGCGCGGGAGGAGGATCTGGTGAGTGTGCTCGGCTCCTGGGGGGTGTGCTGAGCGTGCTGATGGGCTCGGATGCGAACGACAGTAGCCGTGGCCACGGCGGCGCCATAGCTAGCAGCAAGGAGCGTTCGGCAAGGCGGCTAGGGCGGTTAGGGGAGGCAAACGAGCAGGGGGTGAGGGGAAAAGGATCGTGGCCTCACAGCGGTCGAAGTGGTCGTTGAAGTGGGCTCAGGGAAGGCTGGACGGCGATGGGGATCCACGACGGCCGACGATGAAGAAGAGGTCGGGGACAATGTTTGAGGCGTCTAGCGTCGAGTGGGCCGATGGGGAGGACGAGGGCGTCGAGGCGGAGCTCTCGGGCGCGTCGGTGAGGCGTGGGGTGGCCGATGGCTGCGGGAACGGCGAGCGGCGCGACGGCGGTTTCGGGCGGCTGTGCGTGGGAGAGACAGAGGAGGGGAGAAGCATGGGGAGAGGTCGAGGGGATTCCAGGGGGTGCGTGGCGTCGCGAGCCCGCTCCAGGCGATCGGCGGCAAGCAGGAGGAGGCGTGGCGCCTCGCGCGCGCGTGCGCTGTCTCCCTCCTCTGCCTACTGGCAGAGGTAGGTGATGACTGGCACGGGCCAGGTGGGCCGGCCCAGCCAGGTAAGTTGGCCGGGTTAGTCTCTTTCGCACTTTTATTTGTGTTTTCTATTTTTCTGCAACTCGTGGCTTTACTAAAAATACTTGATCAATCCCAAAATCATGAAACTGCTCATGACCTTTGTTGGAAATATATCCTGCAGTAAACATTTCAGTTTATGATTATTTGGGCACTTAAAATATTTAATAGCATTTAAATGCCCAAATGCAAATAGAGTATGATTTAATCCAGAGCCCAAATATGTCATGGAAAAATGTGCATCACCTCTGGTTACTGTTTCCAGCATTTTCCAAGAATGATGAACATTTTTGAAAGCCATTTGGTTTTACTGGAAATATTTTGGTTGAACCTAGTGAATTCCTTTAATGCTAGGGTTTAGGCAATCCCCATTTCAAGTTTCTTTCAAAGTTTAAACATGATGCAAAAACCAGATGCTAGTACTAGGCATTGTCAGAACTAGGGGTGTGACAACTCACCCCTACTAAACAAGAATCTCGTCCCGAGATTCAAGACGTGAGGTAGGAAGACAAAGGGGACACTAAGCATTACGAACTTCATGATCCAACTGTCTTCTCGAGGTTGTTGATACATTCATCATCTTAGTCCTGATGTCTTGCTCTGGGAATTCCATTCAACAAGATAATGAGAAGGAAGGGTAACTCTAGGAGAATTGATTTCCTAAAAGATCGAGCAATTGATGATTAACTCATGAAATGAGATGTAGGAACATCTCTTGAGCTGAGACACAACACATATCGACGGGGATGGAAATAAACAGATGACGAAGATTCAATTTGGTAGGCAACAACTCCATGCTTGAGTAAGATGGTGCATGGTTTCAAAGTAGCGAGGAGATAGTTGCCGTGATTCCATAACGAGGCACCTTAGCAGAGGTGACTCGTTGGATTGTTCCCTTAAGTGGCAAAGAATTACTTTTGATCCATAGATCATTGAAACTCTTCATACCAGCCTAAGGCAATTTACAAATGATCGTTTGGAAGAATTCAAAATAATGGCACACTCAATTTGGAATGGAAACTATGGTTATAGAACAACTCGGTAAATGGAAGGCACATTCCAGTTGATACCAAGGATATAACCTAGTGACTGAGCGTGCTTTCAACAACTTGAGCATTTCCATATTCATCAAGGTTTTACCAACATCCGAGAAAGGGATCCCGGTAACACAACATGCTACCATAATGAATAGTGATGGACAATGGAGATGCGAAGGAAGATAACATCTTCTCAGATTTCACCTTAGCGAGGCCAAGGGAACAAAATCTGGATAATCGACCGAGAGACATTTAACACTCCGCTTCTAATGTTCTCCTTGATGTGCTAGCGTAACCCATTTAGTTATATGGTTTGATATCTAGACCATCAAGTAAAAAGGTCGGACTTCGGGAGCACAACTATCCATAAGGAACAACTAGGGAGTCAATCCTGCGAAATCCTTATGGGGAGGTGGCCAACTTCCTCAATCAAGATACTACAATAATAGGTCCTCCGGCTGGGTGTGTTGGCCACGACATCCACTTTACCGTTATCGAGAGACCAATATTATTGTTCTTGGGAGATGTTCGAACCATCATATCTGCCTGAGATTCAGATCTGGTTGGTGTCAGAATATTCCAGACTCATCAAGTTTAGAAAGAAAAATTAAAGTTTGCAACACAAATCGACGAGATGACGTTGCAAGATTCTCAGGAAATGAACTGCGATAGCAAGCTCCAAAACATGAGCTGGTTCTGCTACAAACATGTGAACACGTTGTCCTAGACAAGCATGACCACATAGTAGTCTTATAACAAACACTATCGAGTTCTGGTTGGGAACCATCGTCGAGGATATCGAAGTCGTGTGCATGATCTAGAATTAACACAACAGACTCCTTTTCCTTGAGCAAATCAATCAGTGGCTTGGTGTGCTAGGGAATACATACGGAGTGGAGGTAATTAATCTACCAAACCATAGAATACATTCACACATGCATAATTGACTTGGAATAGTACCAGAGGAAACAAAAACAACCTTTCTCGAACTCACGGCGGCAACTTGCACCAAATGCACATGAATTCAAGGAAGTAACTTCTTCCATCCAAGCATAAGCTTCATGAACGGAACACGAAGGCATTGCTTACAAAGTTTTCAACACTAGGTTGATGTTCAACATGATTCATGGGGGAGACAAAATGCTGCTGATGGGTTCAACAACAACTCATCGGAATTTCCATATCACTGGACTTCCACCATCATGTGAACACGGTGATAGCATTGGTCAGGACAAAAGATGTAATGGTGTATGCTCGAGGGATCAACCACGAGTAAGACAACATTACGAACATCGTTGGTTCTGATTTGACTTGACGATAGCCCATACTCAAGTCAAAGTTTTGGCAAGGCAATAGATCCAACAACTGATCACGAGGACCAATCAATGGAGATATCATCTTTCTTCACACACACACACACACACACACACACACACACACACACACACACACACACACACAAAAGATATCCCTTAACATGAACTAAGTCAGACAAGCTTTTATCTTCCAACTCTCCAAGTTGTCGTTTAACTTAACCAACTAGCTCAGGGTATCCGACACAGATTCTTGGAGAAAGGGTGGTTTACAAGAAAACCAACTTGATCACGAGCTCAACATAACAGTCGGGGGACAACCTGGTGATACTTCCGAGAAGATATTCAGAAAATCACGAACCATCGATATGTTACCAAGCTCGAGAACAATCTTGCTTTCCAGACAAGATGATATGATCAAATGAGCAAGGGATTCAATCCTAACTCAAAGATCGAAGAGTGCACAAGAAATAAGGACAAGATAGCACGATCAATCCTAGAATAGTGTTTCGATAACTAACACGCTAAGAATGACATTTGTGTCCATTAACTACCAAGCAACACGGTTGATAGGAGTATTGATTTCACACATCATGGTTCACTTGCCGCCATTCCAGTTGCGACAACACGGGACCGAGGGATGAAAAATGATGGCAAGAAGTATCACTGCGTCAGGAATTCATGAGAGTTGGTGCAATTCTCATGACAATCCTGACATAAAGGGGGTAATACTCTAGGGTAGAATAGAGCAAAAGCTGGATTGACATTTGATCTGCAGAACACAACTACTTTGACCCAATCCTGGATATGGATGAGGTACTGGAGTTTGTTTCTCCTAGTCATTCTGAAATAGAATGGCTTAACAGACCACAAGAATAATAAGCATCGATAACACGGATGCACCATTACTCCTGACTATCAATTGATAGACGATGGTCGGAATACAAATGAAGAGGGACAACTCAAGAGGACATATATCTTTCTGAGTTGTGGATGCATAGATTAATATGTCGAACCAAGTTCAACAGGTTTCTTCCAGATAACCCATGCAGAAAGGTAGAACTAGCAGAATCACAATTATGAATGGAGAACTCCTCAAGAGTACTCTGATTGTGGTATTTTGGTTCAAAGAACTTCTGCCTTAATGGTTCATGGTATTTGGAAGAAGGAAATACCACGAACCTCGAGGACTACCGCAAAGTTACTAATATCCTAAAGGAACTAGCAAACACTATCAACATGAGGTAAGTAGGGTAAATCTCGGGTTCAAGAACCCCGGAATAGAATACCTACATACTAGGTGGCATCACGGGATGCTCTCGAGAAAGGTGGCCAGAATCATCACACTGGGGATACAAAGCATTGCTAGATTACTGAGTGGTTCTCTAAGACACCTAGGGTCATAATACTAGCTCCAACATATATGTCGAGGCAATGCATTACCTCAACGCACCGATTAGTGTGCTTATTCTGACCATAAAGGACATCGGGAACGGAAAGAAAGGATTTGCAAATGCATAAGACTATTTAGAAACCTGGGATGACTCGGATAGCAATAACAGCTGTAAATGCTCAAAATGATTTGAGACATCCTGCAAAATGGTGGCATAACCACTTAACATCACAATATCAAAGTTCTGACATCAACTATGAATACACGGAGATAGTAGGAACTGAACTGAGGCTTAAATCTAACAATCTTATAAGTTTATGGATTAGTAACACGTGATCCCGATAGAAGGAAGAGAAAGCCTAGTTCCTTAACCCCGTAGAAGAGAAGAGGGTGACTCAGATCAGAAGGGCATAAGGTAAAGGAGTAAAAAGAGCCTTACGTTCCCTTCCACAATCACTTCCCTTATATAATTAAAGAATTTCTAGACTCAACTTCGACTAGTTTGGCTTGGTAATCCTACAGGCAGTCAGGCTCTGATACCAATGCTGTCAGGACCCCGATTCCAAGTCACATCGATCCAGCCGGTAACAACTCATATCACTTTGCGGCCTCACGCAAGGTATTCCCCCAGGTGTCGCCTTACCATGGCGGGACCGTTTATGCCTTTGGCTCACGATATGACAGTGTCGCTAGCATCCATATAATGAGAGAACCGGGCCGACATGACTAGTCGTGAACCCAAAGTGGCACTAACCCATGGGGACAGCATACATGAATCAACTTTGAGCATGTCGATTGCAGGCGTGTGAATCCGGGAAGTAGCACTGGCTAACAGGACTCGGAACCCGGCTATAGCAGGCTAGGCAGGACTCGGATGTCACCGCATGACATTTCCGAAGGACAGATACAGAGCAAGTGAATCACATGCCGCCAGTCAAGTGTTAGGAGCGAGAGTGCAGGGCTAGCAGGACTCCGGTGAACCAGGCTGTAGCGGACTACTATGGCTCATGGAAGCACATGACTACATTTCCCCATAAGAGAGGCTACCAAGGATAAACAACTAGGTTGTCGGATCCCACACATACCAAGCATTTCAATCATACACACAATATGCTCGATATATGTAAATACAACATGGCATCACAACATAACTCTACGACTCAAGTATTTATTCATTAGGCTCCGAGGAGCGAGATATTACAAACATGGGTCTCATGACCCAACATTCAGAGCATACAAATAAAAGCACATGCGGAAGCTTAACATGTCTGAATACAGACATCTACAAATGAAAATGGCTTAGAAGCCTAACTATCTATCAGATCCTGCCGAGGGCACAAGATCGTAGCTGAGGTATCAAGCTAAACGTCGAAGTCCACACGAAACTACTAGCGAGACTGACGTCTCTCTGCAAAACATAAAATAGGCAAACGTGAGTACAAATGTACCCAACAAGACTTACATCAGAACTAGCTACATATCCATCCGTATCAACAAGGGGGGTGGTGGAGTTTAACTGCAGCAAGCCAGCTTTGACTTGGTGGCTATCCTAAACTATGATTGCAAGTAACTCTTTTGAGGTGGCGCACACGAGTCCACATATTCACCATATCAATACACCACTATGGATCCGCTTCCGTCTCCCTACGAGAGCGCCATCCATAGCACTCACACTTATCTTGCGCATTTTAGAGTATCCACTTCCACTTGTCTATGAACTGTTATAGGCAACCCAGAAGTCCTTTACCGCGAACACGGTTATTCGAATAGATGATGTTAACGCTGCAGGGGTGTACTTCTTCATACATGTTTCCACCACTTAGCGTCGCACCACGACATGTGCTCGGCAGACTTCAGCTTAAAGCCGACGTGGGTGTAGACCACGACCTACCTAAACACTCAAGTCTCTAGTCCAGGTTTATCGCCTATTCAGGTTCCATCCGCAGGGAGTCCGGCCGAAGTTTCCACATACGGCCCCGAACGATGTGTGCAGGGTTCCTGAGACACCAAACGGGTGCCCGGTACACCGTGCCACGTGCCTACCGCATCACAGCCCACCGCTTGGGTCAGCGCTGCCCACGGCCTCCAACATACTACAAACACTAGAAACTACTTGCAATTCCTGGACAGAGGACAAGGGTGATTAAGAAGTCGAGCGGGGTCATATTTCAGGGCCCAATGCATGGTAGTAGCTGTTTCATGGATCACAAACACAGAACTCAGTTCCTGTGAACGGCTTCAATGAGACAACCCACCATGTACTCCTACATGGCCTCTCACCGATACCTTTACCAAATCGTGTTCACACACTTAGATCCCAACAGTAGGACATGTTCACACACCTCCGATTCATCCCCGATGAATCAGACCTGACACAACTCTAAGCGATAGCAGGCACGACAAACAAGCATGAATGAGTAGGCATATCAGGGCTCAAACAACTCCTACTCATGCTAGTGGGTTTCATCTATTTACTGTGGCAATGACAAGTCATGCAGAGGATAAGGGGTTCAACTACTGCAGCAAGTAACAGTTGAATCATTGTTGTCCTAATGCAGTAAAAGAGAGCAGGAGCGAGAGAGTGGGATTGTATCGGAATGAACAAGGGGGTTTTGCTTGCCTGGCACTTCTGAAGATAGCATTGAGTCTTCATCAGTGTCAACGATCACAACATCGGTACAACGTCTACCGAGGGGGAACAACACCGACAAACAGAGAAGAAACACGATCAATGCAATGCACAATATGATGCATGCTACTGTAACGCCCCGGATTCGGTGCGCCAGGTGTCCGCCAGTTATTCGCGTCGTTGCCATGTCATGTGCTTGCGTGTTGCACTTTGCTATGTCATCATCTGCATTTCATATCATGTCATTATGTGCATCGCATTTGCATGCGTGTTCGTCTCATGCATCCGAGCATTTTCCCCGTTGTCCATTTTGCAATCCGGCACTCCTATGTCTCCCGGCGCCCCCTTTTACCTCTTTTCGTGTGTGGGTATTAAACGTTCTCGGAATGGACCGAGGTTTGTCAAGCGGCCTTGGTATAGCACCGGTAGACAGCCTGTCAAGTTTCGTGCCATTTGGAGGTCATTTGATACTCCAACGGTTAACCGGGTAACCGCAAAGGCCTCTTTTATGTGCAGCCCAACACCCCCTCCATGCTCTCGGTCGTTCGATCACGATCGCGTGGCCGAAAACCGCTCCTCATTTGGACTCTCCTAGCTCCCTCTACCTATATTTAGACCTCCCCTCCGAAATTTCGGAGCAAACCCTAGTCCTCTTCCTCCTGCCACCACCGGACATGTCCGTGACGGCCGGACACGTCCGCGCCGCCGCGCCCGGCGAATCCCGCGCCGACGCCTCACCCGCGCCCTCCTTCTCTCTCTCCTCGCGCCCGCCCCGTCCCACGCGAGCCCATCGGGCCCGCTCAGCAGCGGCTGCGCTGCGCCAGCCGGACCCTCACCGCCGGGCACCTCGCCCCGTCAGCCGCCTTGGCCAGCTCCCTCGCCGCCCGCCGCCTCGCCGCCGGTCACCACCGCCGCCTCCCTCGCCGGCGTCGCGCGCCTGCCCCGCCGACCCAGCAGGTCGGCGCCGCCCATCCGCCTCCGCCGCGGCCCCGCCTGCGGCCCGGATCCATGGCGCCGCCGAAGCTCGCCGGAGGCTGCTGCCGCCGCCCATGAGCTCCGGCCGCCCGCGCCTCCTCCTCCGGGAGCGCCGGTCCGGCCGCTCCTCCGCGGATCCGGCCTCCCCGGCCCCGATCCGCGCCGCCCGCGTCCTCCGGCCGCCGTCCCTGTCATCTCCGGCGTATCTCCGGCCAGATCCGCCGCGCCTCGATATCTGTGCACGAGGTTGACCCCCAAAAATCCACTAAGTCCCGAAGTTATTTTTGCATTATCATGCCATGTTTGACCTATTGTATCTCTGCATCCATATCTCCGTTTTGTGCGTATAATATGTCAAATTGTTCGTCTCGATGAGTAGATCATTTCATCTCATTGCATCATTTTCATTTGAGCTCATCTTGATGTCCGAAATGCTGTTAGAAGAGGGCTATGTGATGTTAGTTTCAAATTCTTATCAGAACATGCACTTTTGTCATTTTTGCCATGATTGATGTGTGCACCCTATGAACTTGAGTCCTACATGTGTTTTGTAATATGCCATGCCATCTTTACAGGGGTGTATGACATGTATTTTTGTGATCTATGTGGTGACTAGCACAAGCATGCAAACTAGGCTTCATGATGTTGCTGATTTCAGCCCCTGTTCTGCTGATATTTTTATGCCATGTAAACTTGATGCTACCGAGAGATCCATGCTTATTTTGAGATACTTCAGTAAGGATGTTTTGAACATATGGTTACGCTCTATCCATCCATGCCCTTGTTTGCCATTATGGAGTTCCATAGCTTGAGTCAATCGAGCTCTACTTTTGCTATAAAAATGTTTCCTGGCAGGTTGTTTACATGTTATTCAATTTTGCCAAGGTTGTTGTAGTTGATCCGTGTATGCTATGATGTTGTTCTTGCCATGTATAGCTTCTATGCCATGTCTTCTTACTGTGAGTTGCCTTGCCATGCCATGTATTGCTCTGTGGTGAGTGGTTCAAGCTCATCTACATGCCTACTTATTGTTGTTCCTGCCATGTATGAATCTGTAATATAACTTGCTATGTATACATGGGTGCCATCATATTTTCTCGTCCTTTTTGGCTCATGGTCAGTAAAGGACTTTTGTTCTATGCATTTAGTAGTATCATGCCATGACTTTGTTTGCCATGTTAAGTTCCTGTAGCATGTTGTTTGATGGCTCTAAACATTGCAACCTGATGTTATTTCCTGATAAGTCTGAAACTGTTATTATTTGCAATCTTGCCATGTCTTTTTGAGAATGTTCTAGTGATTTCTGGAGATATTTCAGTGTTCTTGTTTTGTCATGAATTACCTGTACATCATGCCCATGCCTTTTGTTTTTATGTCGAGATGTTGTAGCTTGTTGTTTTGGTGCTTGCAATATGCCTAGTTGCTGTTTTGGACAGATTGTTGTCATGACTTGTTTCGTGTGTATGTGTTGAACCGTTGCTCCGTTTTGAGTGTGCTCTATATGAAACTTTCTTGATTTTGCATGTAGTTTCATATTATCATGTTGCATCCTTGTTTTGAGGTGTTTGCTTGATGTTTGTATGCATTTTGCATCAATGCCATGTTTAACTTGTTTTGCTCATATCTTCTAGGCCGTAGCTCCAAATTTAATGAACTTTATATGTAACTTGACTAGAATTTCGTGTAGATCATCTTGGTGCATTTTAAATTGCTGTTTAAGAACTTGAATATAATGTTTATTCAGATCTCGACCAATTTCGAAATTTGCATATGAGGACTTACCAGAATTGTTATATGTTGTTCCCGGCCTCATTTAAACTTGCCTTGATGTGTTGTTCTTGTTTGCATCATCTCTTGCCATGAGTAGCTTCATGTAGTCTTGTCATGCATCATGCTTGTTTGTGCATCATGCCTTGTTCATGTGTGGTGTGTTTACCATGTTGTGTGCTTCTCCTTGTTAGTTCCTGTTTCGTTGCGATCGTGAGGATTCGTTCGTCTACGCTTGGTTCGGCTTCATCCGTTCGTCTTCTTCATGGACTCGTTCTTCTTCCTAGCGGGATTTCAGGCAAGATGACCGTCACCTTGGATCTCATTACTATCATTGCTATGCTAGTTGCTTCGTTCTATCGCTATGCTGCGCTACCTATCACTTGTTCCTCAAGCCTCCCAAATTGCCATGTCAGCCTCTAACCTTTTTTACCCTTCCTAGCAAACCGTTGTTTAGCTATGTTACCGCTTTGCTCAGCCCCTCTTATAGCGTTGTTAGTTGCAGGTGAAGATGAAGTTTGTTCCTTGTTGGAACATGGAGATGTTGTTCCTTGTTGGAACATGTTTACTTGTTGGGATATCACAATATATCTTATTTAATTAATGCATCTATATACTTGGTAAAGGGTGGAAGGCTCGGCCTTATGCCTGGTGTTTTGTTCCACTCTTGCCGCCCTAGTTTCCGTCATATCGGTATTATGTTCCCGGATTTTGCGTCCCTAACGCGGTTGGGTGATTTATGGGACCCCTTGACAGTTCGCTTTGAATAAGACTCCTCCAAGAAGGCCCAACATTGGTTTTACCATTTGCCTCACCTATGCCCTTTTTCCCTTGGGTTTCGGAGCCCGAGGGTCATCTTTATTTTAGCCCCGGGCGGTGCTCCTTCGAGTGTTGGTCCAAACGGCAGATCAAGGGGCCACCACGGGCAACTCGAGGGCTGGTTTTACTCGTAGGCTGACCTATCCGGTGTGCCCTGAGAACAAGGTACGTGCGACTCCTATCGGGATTTGTCGGCACATCGGGCGGCTTTGCTGGTCTTGTTTTATTGCTGTCGAAATGTCTTGTAGCCAGGATTCCGAGACTGATCGGGTCTTCCCGGGGAGAAGGAATATCCTTTGTTGATCGCGAGAGCTTATCATGGGCTATGTTGGGACACCCTGCAGGTATAAACTTTTGAGAGCCGTGCCGCGGTTATGTGGCAGATGGGAATTTGTTAATATCCGGTTGTAGTAAACTGAAGCAAACTCTTCTAAAATACACCAACCGGTAAGTGCGAAAGTGAGTGTCTGTTTTGGGGTTGATCGAGAGGAGAACACGGTTTCGGGTTATGTCGGCGTAAGTAGGAGTTCAGGATCACTTCTTGATCATTACTAGTTGACGACCGTTCCTTTGTTTCTCTTCTCGCTCTTATTTGCGTATGTTAGCCACCATATATGCTTAGCCGCTGCTGCAACCTCACCACTTTACCCCTTCCTTTCCCATTAAGCTTTGCTAGTCTTGATACCTATGGTAATGGGATTGCTGAGTCCTCGTGGCTCACAGATTACTACAACAACAGTTGCAGGTACAGGTTTGCGATGATCATGACGTGAGAGCGATGTTTGCTTGTATTGGAGTTCTTCTTCTACTTCTTCGATCAGGGGATAGGTTCCAGGCCGGCAGCCTGGGCTAGCAGGGTGGTTATTGTTTGAGTTTCTGTTTATGATTCATCCGTAGTCGGATGTTGATCTTGTACATGATGTGATGTTGTATTCGTGTGGCATTTGTGCCTTATGTATGTATCCCCACTATTATGTAATGTTGATGTAATGATATCCACCTTGCAAAAGCGTTTCAATATGCGGGTCTATCCTTGGTGGGACCGTCGAGTTCCTTTTGGATAGGGTCGCATATTGGGCGTGACAGCTATGACATGGCAATATGAATGTGTTTTGGGCTAATGCAAGTTAGAACAGATTGAGATGAGTCCATTTGAACCAAAGATTCAAATTCAAACCCATTTTAAGATGTTATATTAGTGCATTAACTTGTTTCACCAAAACAGCAAGGTTAAAGTGTTCTAACATGCATGAAACTAGTACAGATGGATAGATTGGATTTTTATGATCATTTTTCATATATAATTTATCTTATTTGGAGTTACGGTTGAATTTCTATGATTTTTAGAAGTTTGCACTATTTTCTGGAATTTCCTGAAAAAGGATAAATCCAGAAAATAATTAACTGCGTCAGCACTGCGTCACGGTGACGTCAGCAGGTCAACAGGGGCTGGTCCGGGTCAAACCTGACGTGTGGGGTCCACACGTCAGTGTAACAAGGCAGGAACAGAGGCTGACCAGTGGGTCCAGGTCAACACTGAGGTGGCAAGGTCAAACTGACCAGTGGGCCACGGGCATTAGCTTAATTTAAGCAGGGTACTAAAGCTACGGTTAATTTAGGTGTGGGGCCCAACTGTCTGTGACTCTAGGGTTTGATTAGGAGGTGGTTCACGCCTAATTAACCTTGCCACGTCAGCACGGCCGGGGTTAGACCGCCGGCGACCATCGATCTTGGCGGAGGCACGCCGGAAGCGCCTTCTGAGCGTCGGTTTGCAAAGCCGAGGGCACCAGGCGTAGCCCTTGCTTGCCCGCATCGAGGAGCAGGGAGTTGACGGGGTCGCGGAATCGTGCCGGCGACGAGCTTTGGCGGCGGCCGGAGTTCGGGCGGGGTCGGGTTTGGCGCAACGGTGCGTGGGAGGAGGATCTGGTGAGTGTGCTCGGCTCCTGGGGGTGTGCTGTGCGTGCTGATGGGCTCGGACGCGAACGACAGCAGCTGCGGCCGCGGCGGCGCCATAGCCGGCGGCAAGGCGGCTAGGGCGGTTAGGGGAGGCAAACGAGCAGGGGGTGAGGGGAAAAGGATCGTGGCCTCACAGCGGTTGAAGTGGTCGTTGAAGTGGGCTCGGGGAAGGCCGGACGGCGACGAGTGGACGATGGGGATCCGCGACGGCCGACGATGAAGAAGAGGTCAGGTACGGCGTTTGAGGCGTCTGGCGTCGAGTGGGTCGACGGGGAGGACGAGGGTGTCGAGGCGGAGCTCTTGGGCGTGTCGGTGAGGTGTGGGGTGGTCGGTGGCCGCTGGAACAGCGAGCGGAGCGACGGCGGTTTCGGGCGGCTGTGCGTGAGAGAGACAGAGGAGGGGAGAAGCACGGGGAGAGGTCGAGGGGATTCCAGGGGGTGTGTGGTGTCGCCAGGCCGCTCCAGGCGATCGGCGGCAAGCAGGAGGAGGCGTGGCGCCTCGCGCGCGCGTGGGCTGTCTCCCTCCTCTTCCTACTCGCAGAGGTAGGTGATGACTGGCACGGGCCAGGTGGGCCGGCCCAGCCAGGTAAGTTTGCCGGGTTAGTCTCTTTCTCACTTTTATTTGTGTTTTCTATTTTTTTGCAACTCTGTAGCTTTACTAAAAATGCTAGATCAATCCCAAAAATCATGAAAGTGCTCATGACCACTGTTGGAAATATATCATGCAGTAAACATTTCAGTTTATGATTATTTGGGCACTTAAAATATGTAATAGCATTTAAATGCCCAAATGCAAATAGAGTATGATTTATCCAGAGCCCAAATATGTCGTGGAAAAATGTGCATCACCTCTGGTTACTGTTTCCAGCATTTTCCAAGAATGATGAACATTTTTGAAAGCCATTTGGTTTTACTGGAAATATTTTGGTTGAACCTAGTGAATTCCTTTAATGCTAGGGTTTAGGAAATCCCCATTTCAAGTTCCTTTCAAAGTTTAAACATGATGCAAAAACCAGATGCTAGTACTAGGCATTGTCAGAACTAGGGGTGTGATACAGCCTCCCACTCGGGGGCCTAGCTGCGAATCCGTTTCGCCTAAGTACTTGAAAATCCTACTGAGTGGTGGGCCAGCCTCCCACTCGGGGCTTAGCTGCACTCCAAATACTCGCCTAAGTGTTTAAAATCCTACCGAGTGGTGAGCCAGCTTCCCACTCGGGGGCTTAGCTGCAGTCCAAGTACTCGCCTAAGTGTTTAAAATCCTATTGAGTGGTGAGCCAGCCTCCCACTCGGCGGCTTAGCTGCAGTCCAAGTACTCGCCTAAGTATTTAATACAATGTGCGCTTTGCAAGGACGACGAGGTACATGTCGACTGTTGCCTTCCCCTTCAGAGCTACGACACAAAAAGTCCTCCCACTCGGAGGCTTAGCCGCAGTCGAGTACCTTCCTAAGTTTGAAAAATCCTACCGAGTGGAGAGCAAACCTCCCACTCGGGGGCTTAGCTGCAGTCCAGTACTCGCCTAAGTATCTGAAAATCCTACCGAGTGCAGAGCAAACCTCCCACTCGGGGGCTTAGCAGCAGTCCAGTACTTGCCTAAGTTTGAAAAATCCTACCGAGTGGAGAGCAAACCTCCCACTAGGGGGCTTAACAGCAGTCCAGTACTCGCCTAAGTTTGAAAAATCCTACCGAGTGAAGAGCGAACCTCCCACCCGGGGGCTTAGCTGCAGTCTAGTACTCGCCTAAGTATCTGAAAATCCTACCGAGTGGAGAGCAAATCTCCCACTCGGGGGCTTAGCTGCAGTCCAGTACTCACCTAAGTATCTGAAAATCCTACCGAGTGGAGAGCAACCCTACCACTCGGAGGCTTAGCTGCAGTCCAGTACTCGCCTAAGTATGAAATCCATTCCGATCCGCAAGGACGACGAGGTGCAGGTCGACGGTTACCTTCTCCTTCGGAGCTGCGCCACAAGTACAACGTGCGCTCCATCCCGATCTGCAAGGACGACGAGGTACAGGTCGACTGTTACCTTCTCCTTCGGAGCTGCGCCACAAGTACAACGTGTGCTCCATCCCGATCCGCAAGGACGACGAGGTGCAGGTCGACTGTTACCTTCTCCTTCGGGGCTGCGCCACAAGTACAATCCGTGCTCCATCCCTACCTGCAAGAACAATAAAGTGTAGGTCGACTGGATTTTTCACCTTAGAGCTGCATCTCAAGCACTGAAGTATATTCCGAGTGAAGAACAAAGTTCGCTCGAAGGCAAATGAAAGCATATTCGACGATAAGCCAAGTTCAGATAACATCCTACGGATACAGAAGTACTCAGGCATCAAGCCTGTTAATGTTTATCGGTTACAAGACCACTCGACATTCCGAGGAAAATTTAAGGCGAATCATAGAAGTTTTTTACTCCTCAGGTGGAGGACTGGAAGGCGCGACAAACTGGTCGATTCGATCCGTCGGCGATCCGGTGGCAGCAGCAATGAAAGTCTCCATGAAAGATTGGAAGTCGTACTTCTTGGTATTGGCAACTTTGATGGGCGCTTGACTCTTCCTCTCGCGCCTCCTTGCGGTGAACCCGACCAGGGGACAGAGCAACATCGGGACCACACGGCGAAGACTTTTTCCATTCCTGCACTCGACTTGGAGCGTCATTCGAGTCGAGTCATTAAAGACTTCGAGGTCATTTTGAAGCATCTCGCTTTGGCAGTGTCGAGTCGATCCGCGACACCACAACCTTCAGTCGAGCGAGGTAGTCCACCACACCAGCAACACGAGACTCCAGTCGGAGCACGTTCATAGCGGCTTCATCCTTCACAGGGGAGTTAATGGGGTCCAGGCTTGTCTCCACTCAACTATTCTCCTCCTCGAAGTTACGTGAGTTCAGTAACGCAACTCGAGTTCAAGCTAATGGTTGTATGATGAGTCGGTGATAACAAGTCAGTCGGATAAGAGGAATCACCTTCAAGCATGAGGAATAACTTCTTGGCGAGCCCTCCCGGATAAGCCTCCAGATCGGTCCTCTTCCCTTGATTCGCCATGACCTTGTCACTCAGGGCTATCTTGTCATTCTTCAGTCGGCTAACCTCCTTGTTGGCCGCGTTGAGAGCAGCTTTCAGATTGGCGTTCTCTTCTTCAAGTTTACCGACTGAAGCCAGTTTTTCTTCTGCGAGCTTTGTTTTGTCCAAAGCCGCTTTCTGCGCCTCGGCAAGGTCATGATCCTTCTTCCTCAGAGCCTCCTCCATTTTGTCTGCAAAATGACAGTGAGATCAGAATTAGGAATGGGCAGAAAGACAAAGGCAGTCGTCAAGTTCTCACCAGCAATACCTTTTGCTTCATCTCTCGCCTTCTGCAAGTTCTCCTGAGCAAGCTTCAAGTCAAGGTTGAGCTGGATCTGTTTGTTTTCCAATTCAGTATAGCGAGCCACAAGCTCGCAGGATTTCTGCGAAGAGTCAATCGACAGACATCAAAGATATGTTGCTTCCGAGTGACTAAGAAGAACCGTAGTGTTCCTAAGACTACAACCGAATCAAAATATTCGACAGTAGTCTCGGGGACTACACCCAGTGGGTGCACTCATCATGCCCCCACTGGTTCTACCGACTCGGTTCGATCAGTCGACCGAAAAAAAGACGCTAGTTCTTCAGACTACGGTCCACTGCCAGCAGTCCACCATAGTCTCGGGGACTACACCCAGTGGGTGCACTAAGAGTGCCCCCACCGGTTTCAAGATTCCATTCGACATGGTCCGACCAGACCGAGTGAAGAAGTTAGCAAAGAAATTCAAAGTATAAAGACTACGATTCGATCGCCCAGCAGTCCACCATAGTCTCGGGGACTACACCCAGTGGGTGCACTCAGCGTGCCCCCACCAATCCAAAAATCCAATCGACACACCCAGTGGGTGTACAGATATGAAGATCTTCAGAAAGAAGAGTTTTCAGGTAGCATATCTGTGGGGACCCCGACTCATAAGTCATGATCACCGAATGCACGTGTATAGTGATCCTAGAGATCAATGCTCACTGAACACACAGAAGCTGAATAACAAGAGTCTTACATCCATACATACCGTTTTACACAAGTAGGACCATTATGGTCAAGTCTTGAGTATGCCATCGCAGCGGAAATCTTCGTCGATAACTTGGACCCATGCCATCTGCCTTAACCCTACAGACATTCTGACTGGGAAGCGTCCTAGCTCGCATGTTCTTCACCGAAGTATTCTTCATCATATCATGTTCTTTCATGCCTGGCCAATAAAATAACCAGTGGCAAGCCAATGAGTACTTTGAATGTACTCGCAAGCAACCCATGTTTTGGTTCGAGATACAACAATGCATGATATAGGTAAATTTTTGCAGAAAGCTAGTTTTGAGTGCAATGACATGTTCAACAACTTGTAAGACATGCATCATGAGAATTCAAGTAACCATGAGGACATAGATATCAACATAAATAGAGTGGGCACCAACCCAACTCAATCATGTCAAGTCCTTTGACTTGACCCAAGTAGTTTTATCAACTCACACACACGGTTGTAAACTCTGGACGTAGTTTAAGGAGCACCGCCCAACTGTCCTTGACCGTGGACACGGCTATTCGAATAGTTTTACACTCTGCAGAGGTTGCACACTTTACCCACAAGATCCGGGGAACTTCCGTGTCATCCACGACCCGCGGTACTTCAAGTATCCGGGGTAAGCACCCGATCACTATCTTTCCCTAGACGACACTAACAAGGAGTCCACTCGTTGTTCTGTATCCTCACGATGTACATCATACGAGACTCACTCGAGATCGTAACATCCGAAAGGGGACACAACGGTGTATCCGGTGCCCTGTGAAAACAGTCATGGCCGCCCTACCTGGCACGACCCCGTCCTGAGAGAGAGCACCAACTCTCCCCGTTACTAGTGTCTGGGCTCCAAGCTAGTATCGGCCTAAGTAGTCAATAATGCCCTTTCCCATATAAGGGTAGAGTGGTTGCGCATGTAAGGTTGGGACAGTCGACAAATCTTAAATCTAATCCGTTTTTGAAAACAACACACAAACTTGCCTCAGTACGCCACTCCGTCATCAAGTGGCTACCCAACTCATCATCTCCCTCGGGCATAAGTGGCACCCGACGGGGTTTTCGAAAAGTCCTTTTTCAAATACTTTTGTCTCCATCTCTATGCATATTCCCGTCCCTTTTGCGTAGAACTACTTAGCATCCTATCTACTCCCACTGGCATAACCCTCATAAGAAGGTAGGGTCATGCACAATGCAAGTATCAATGAGGAAGAATGAAGGCAACCCACCAAAGTGGCTACCATCTCATCATGTTTCCGATGCAACAATAATAAAGTGCTATATGAGATGCATAAAAACGGTTTCATAGACATGGTCAAATGGCTGCTTGCCTGGTTCATCAGAGTCTTCAATCCTTCTGGTCCATCTCCGAGTATTTCGTCTACTTCCTCAACTAACGTCGGAAACAATCATAGTAAGCAACGCAACAAGGCAGAAAATAAAAGTGCTCTAAAAAATGTGAGTTGGACTTTTCTAGGATACCTCTGGTCATATGGGGAATGACCAAGGTGATTTCATTGGAAGTGGATCAATGGATATTTCTAAACATTTCAATATGATGGAATCAATGGATTTGATGGATCCACAAGTTGTACACAGAATGCCATATTATAAAAATGAGTAAAAGTACCCATTAATTCAGGCATGATTTTAGAAACATTTAGAAATTGGTTTCACTAGATTTGGAGTTGAAATGAATATAATATGGATTTTTGAAGTGGACTTATGTGGATAAATGACTTTTTTAAAGGTTCAGTGAAACCAAGGACAACAAAAATGTCCACTGGTTCCTATCAAATAGGACTTGATTTATGGAGTCTCTGGAAATTTGAATCATCAAATTTGGACTCGAAGTGAGGTCTTTGGAAAATTTTGAGTCTTGCTAAAAAAAAGAAAAAGGAAAAAGGGGGCTTACCCTTATCATGCATGCAAAGCGAGAGATAAGCAGCGGGCCGGCCCAACTGCACGGCCACGCGCAGGCTGTCGACGCAGGAGGCGTATTCACGGGAATACGTCTTCCCTCGGCGAAGGCGACAGTTGGCAGAGACCGTCTCCACTTAAACGGGGTGGGGCCCGCTGGCAGGGTCACTGACCTGCGGGATCCACCCGCAGGGTTGTCTCCCTCCTCCCGCTCGAACAGAGCAGAGGTAGGGGTGACCCCCGCCGGGGATTACCGGGGTTACAGGGCATCCCCGGCGACGCTCCGCCCACCGGCGCACTAAGGAGGTGATGCCGCGCCCATCCATGGGTGACACGACCGCCGAGGAGCTCAGGGTCGAGCACGGTGTTGGCCGCGGCAGAGGAGGTCGGCGGCGGCGGTGGTTCTGGCCTTCTGCCACCGGGAGGAGAGGAGAAGCACGGAGGGGCTCGCGGTGATGGTGTTGATGCTCTAGTGCGGTCCAGAGGAAGGAGGAGGAGAGGTGGGCACAAATTTAGGCGGAGTCCGTGGCTCGGCTCCGGCCATGGGGAGCGATGGAGGGCTCGAGGAGGGGAGTGGGTTGGTCCAGGGTATGCGCGGGAGGGAGAGAGAGCCAAAGGAGCAGAGAGGGGGGCTCGGGGCGGCCTCAAATAGGAGGGGCGAGGTGCACAGCGGGGCCGTGCGCCGGCGAGGTCGTAGCCATCGCTGGAGGCCACGGGAGTGCCTGGCTTCGAGTCGGGGGTCTTCCTGGGCGTGGCCTAGGCCGAGGGGAAAGGATAGAGGGTGCGGGGAGGGGTCAGGGACGCGCGCGTGTGGCGCAGCCCATTGTAGCGCTCGGGTGGCCATGGTGCGCATGCGAGCAGGTGCAGGAGAGAGAGAGCAAGAAGGGGGCCGACAGCGTGCCGTGTACTGGACGTCGAGGCGACCTCGGGGGACACGAGGGGGAGGCCCTAGGTGGTCCGGTGGCTCGGGCAGAGAGCAGCTACAGTGCTAGGGCGCACTGTAGCGCGCTCTAGAGCATGCATATGGCTGGCATTAGCATCTTTCTGGCGCCCAGGGCGTGGCCACTAGTGTCTAGGGGGTCTGGGGAGGAGTAAACAAAGGGGTGGTGGCCTTGGATGCCCTGGTGAGCCAGTAGGAGAGGAGAGAGGTAGAAGAAGAGGGAGAGAGGGGCTGTCCAGGGAGGTAAATTGGGGTTTTACCCCTCCAATAATTGAGCTATGGATTTGCCATTGCTACTGGAGGTGCAAGGGGACTAGGAGGGGATGTGGTAAAAAGATAGGGTCATGGAGAAGAGTGGAAGTGGTCAAAATGATGATTTTGGAGAAATGGCAGAAGGTGTTTGTTGTTGGTGCAGGCAAGAAAATTAATTCCACTTGCCATGAGAATTAACAGGATGGAATGGCACATAGAAGTAGGGTGTTCCACCAAGTTTGAGCTCATTTGGGCAAAGTAGCCAATGTAACTTTGGTAAACCCTAGAAATCAGCAGAAATGGCTTTGCCAAGATTTAGTCATGCAAATCTATTCTCCTTGATGCACCACTTGGTGTAGTGTCATCCTTTGAGGTTATGAGCATGTCCACAAAAGTTGAGATCAAAAGGAGAAAGTTGCCAATGTAGAGTTGTTCAAATTTGGTTCTGGACAGGAAGGGTTTTGGGGCACTTTGATCAAGTTAACTTGTTCTCCAACTTGTGCCACTTGGTCTAGACGCATTATTAGACCATTTGAGCATGTTCACAAGGTTTGAGAACATTTGGACATGTTTGGCAGTGCAAAGTTGTTCAAACTTGAAAAAGGACAGAAGTGGTTTTGGGAGGGTTTCATGGGGTTATACTGTTCTCCATGACATGGTACATGGCAAAATCATCAAAAATGTCATATGTGAATTGTTAGAATTTTCTTGGATTTTTATGAAAATATTTCCTATATAAATATTTCAAATCCTTGAAATGAGCAGAAATGGTTTTGGGAGGTTTTGTCCAATATTTTGATCCTGACCATGTGTTGAAACTCATATATATGGAAAATATATGTCCATTGAGTCTCCCTAATTTTTTATCAAATATTTTTAAAGCTTTAAAATAATTTTGACCTATTAAAGACCCTTTCTGGCCTTAAGAAAAAGCCTTTAAATAAAATAGAAAAATAACTTTTAAAATTATATTTTTGTGGTTTCTGGTATCCTATATCTAATAGGAGTCAAATATATTTTGGAAAGATTTTTACTGCCCTTAATTAAGTACTTGCAGTGCAAACTTCAATTCAGGGGTTTTTGAAAAACTAATTTTTGGAAATACTATTTGGCCAAATTATTTTTGCAAGAAATTATTTTTATGTCCTATACACCTGGCATGATCATTGGTTCAAGAGTTTGGAGCAAAGAGATGAAGTATAGGAGTTGGAGGATTTATTTGATTTTTAGAGCACTTTCAAACAGCAGTCAAACATTCAACCAAAGCAAAGACAAAAACACTCAAAAGTTTTTGTCAACCACATTTTAGCATGATTTAATGACTTTAAGTGTTGTGCCATGAAAATCAGGGTGTGACAATATCCTAATAGAACAAGTGGCGACCAACTAACCTGGACGTTGCTCTGAAGAGCTGAGCTGGCATCATAGGCCGCCTGGCTGGCCTCCCGGACCACCTTCACTTGCTCCATCATGATCCCCGCCTGGCGTATAGCTTCCTTAGCAGCACCCACTTGGTCCTCTGGGACGTGGTGTGTGGCGAAAAGGGAGGGCGGATCAGCAGTCGACAATGAAGGCCGGATGCTCGTCAGCGGCACAACAAAAGACACAGAAGTCCGATTGATGTTGCCACCCTCATGAACTAGCGTCTCAGGCACTGATACAACCTGAGCAGTCTTGCCAGCTGGCGCCTTTTTATTCCTCCTCCGCCTCAGTGGTGCCTCATCGTCATCATCAGGGAGATCTATTACATGAGGAGGGACTACAGGAAAGATTCAAAGTTAAAAACGGAAATCCAATCGACCAAAAGCAAAACTACAACGATCATACCAAGGTTAGAGGTAGCAGCATCTTCCATTTCCTGGTCTTCGTTCCTGGCTGAGGTCTCGGAGGTAGCAGCGCTGCAGATTTCAGAAATCAGTTGATCAGTCAACAAGTCGACCAAAAGTATGTCCATGCTAAACAAGAAAACACAAGTTCTGCTGTACCCGGAAATGGTGGGAATGGCCATCTTCATCTTGGGCAAAGCCTTCGTCGGCTTTGATGGCGTCGCTCGGGGTTGCTTCGACGCTTTTTCAGTCGGCGCCGGAGAGGTCGTCTGAGGGCATTTCGTCGACTGCCCGACTAGCGCGATAGCCTTGTTGCGCTCGACCGCGGGGTCATCAGTGAGCTTGGATCCTCTTTCCATGCGAGGAGGGTCGACTTCTTCCTCCTCTTCCTCCTCCTCCTCTTCGCCGGAGCTGTCGTCGTCTTTGTCCTCCTCACCATCAGATTGCCATTCCTCCTGGCTTTCACCTTCGCTCCCTTCCTCCTCCTCGACTGGTTTTAATTGGGCATCGAGTACATCTCAGTGGTGGCCTAGAAGACAACAAACAAGACAAAAGTCAATCGACCAATTTTAACCAAACAAGATGGAGAAAGCGGGATCACAGTCAAAGATGCATGAATGGACCTTGTCTACTTCGTATGACTGGTCGAGTGGAGGGATCCTCCTGACTCCTCGAGGGTTGTCCTTGTTTCCTGTGATGCCCGCAAGACACTTCTCCAGCATGACATCCTCGACCTCCCTGGGGTGGATCCGAGTGGTGTCCTCAGTGCCAGAGTACAACCACATCGGATGGTCTCGGGCTTGAAGCGGCTGGATGCGTCGTTGAAGGAAGACCTCCAAGAGATTCATGCCAGTCACCCCGTCTCAGATGAGCTGGACAACATGTTCGACCAACACCTTCACCTGCGCCTTCTCTTCCGGGATCACCTTCAAACAAGATGGCTTGCTCACTCGGTCCATGGAAAAACGAGGGAGTCCGATCGATCGCTACTGGCGTTAGCTGGTCCTTGCAGTAGAACCAAGTCATTTGCCATCCACGGATCGACTCGGGTAAGATCATGGACGAAAAGAACTTTTTCCTCTCATTTGAACCCCAAGACCCCCACACATCTAAATCACTTGAGTTCTCTCGTCACTCGGATTGGCCTTTTTCACCGTCTGGGAGCGACAAGTGAAAATATGCTTGAAAAGACCCCAATGAGGCTGGCAACCCAAGAAATTCTCGCACAAAGACACGAAAGCAGCGAGATACACGATGGAGTTGCGAGTGAAGTGGTGAAGTTCAGAAATCCCCGAAAGAAAGGGTGAGGCGGCAGAAAAAACCCGCGGTCGACATGGGTGGCCAAGAGAACACGCTCACCCTCTAGAGGTTGTGGTTCCGACTCCTTCCCCTGGAGCCGCACTGATCCATGGGGGAACCGTCCCTCATTGGCCATGTCGTCGAGATCCTTCTGATGGATCGTCGGGCGGATCCAGTCACCCTAGATCCAGCCCTGCGGCAAGCCGGCCCTTGACAAAGATCCGCCCCGACTGGTCTCTCTTCCCTTCGCCTTCGCCGTCCCTTCTTCGCCCACTCCAAAGCCGCCGTCTTCTCCTTCACCATTGTCGCCGGCGAAACACGCACAGAGCAGCAGCGCTGAGGTGGAATCGCGCACGGCGGATGAATCTGGAGAAGGGAGGAGGAAAGGGGAACACACTGTTCAAAAACCCCCGTCCGGGGCCTTATATGAGGTTGCTTCCGAGTGACAGCTGTGTAGGCCCGGCGATCTGTCAAATCCATAGCAATGCCGCCCACGCGATACATGGCGAAAAAGGTGGCGATGAGATCGAGGCGTCCCTGCCTTATCCCGTCCGATTACTGCGGCTTCCTTCGCCCTGCTCACTTCCTGAAATTTGAATCCCGCTAAATCCGCGCGCCACAGAGCAAATCATCAGACAGAAGATTTCCTCCATCCTGTCATTCGGAGTTCTCCAAGTACGAAAAACACACTCGATGGATACATAGAATGGATCAAGGCGACTGAAAAAGAAGTTGAAGCCGTCACCTAAGCTCATTGATCCAAAACAAGACGTGCTCATCGCACGAAAAGTGGGTCGGAAGAGGTCTCAACTCCTTCCCCACTCAAACCTTGATCCATTCGGGGGCTACTGATGAAGCCATGTACCTAGGGTAGGGTCATGGACCTGTCCAAGGTACCCTCCCCAATGACTTCTCTTGAAGAAACCACCTTTCAGTCGACCTGGAAGGATTCCACTCGACGGACCTGAAGACACTCGACCGTGAAGCCAACCACTTGACCGCCGGAGATCTACGATCGGTCTGCGCATAACGGTCGGTCATTAAGTGGCTTTATGGTCATCATAGCAATTTATGTAGGACGTTATCAGTAACTCCCTATCTTAATGTACCTTAATCCCTGCATAAATGAGGGCTGGAGGGGTCTGGCGAACTCTATATAAGCCACCCCCCTCCTCAGTATAAAGGGTTCGCAACCCTGTAACTCATACGCACATAATACAGTCGACCGCCTCCGGGCTCCAAGACATAGGGCTGTTACTTCCTCCGAGAAGGGCCTGAACTCGTAAACATCTTGCGTATACAACTACTCCATAGCTAGGATCTTGCCTCTCCATTCCTACCCCCATTCTACTGTCAGACTTAGAACCACGACAGTGCCAGCCCCTGCCGCAGGCCTCCAGCTTCTTCTTGAAGGTCCTGGTCTTGAGGCGCCTCAGGACCTCCGCGTTAGCGCGTTCAGCCTGACCGTTACTCCTGGGGTGGGCCACCGAAGCGTAGCAGATCTGCGTTCCAAGGTTAGCACAGTAGGTTTCGAAGAGGTTGCTAGTAAACTGCGAACTGTTATCTGTGATGATGCGGTTGGGGACCCCGAAGCGGCTCACGAGGCCCTTGATGAACTTGACAGGAGAGCGGCTGGAATGGTACGGACGGCTTCCACTTCCGCCCACTTGGTAAACTTGTCGATGGCGACGTAGAGATAGCGGTAGCCCCCTGGCGCTCGAGGAGCGGGCCTAAGATGTCCAGCCCCGGACCATAGCGTCACGTGGCGGGATGGTTTGGAGAAACCTGATCGGTGATGGATCTGCTTGGCGTGGAGTTGGCAAGCTTCACAGGACTTCACCAGCTCGACCGCGTCGTTGAGTGCTGTAGGCCAATAGAACCCACTGCAGAACACCTTGTCGACGAGGGTCCGTGACGACGAGTGGTGTCCGCAGTCACCGCTGTGTATGTCAATGAGCAACTCCCTTCCTTGATCACTGGAGATGCAGCGCAGTGTGACATCGTTCGGTCGTTTCCTGTATAACTCGCCGTCTTGAATACAGTATGCCGTGGCTTGCCGGGCCACGTGCTGTGCGTCCTCTTCCTTATCCGGCAGTGTCCCGTGCATCAGGTACTTTTTGAATTCCTTGGTCCAGCACTCCTCCTAGGGCTCGGCGCCAAGCGGTGAGCTCTGAGGTCGGACCCTGAGCTGGGCTTCCCGTGGCCGGGGGCTGTGGGAGCTCCTCCCGAGGCTGAGTCGTGCTTGAAAGAGGTGGCATAGCTGATGGCTTGAAGATCCGCTCTTCAAAGACGCCAGGCTCTTGCGGTTGCCGCTTGGATGCTCTCCTGGCGATGTCGTCAGCTTCCTTGTTGGTGCCCCGGGGCACGTGTTGCAGCTCCAGGCCCGAGAACTACTTTTCCATCTTGCGCACCTACACGAGGTAGGCCTTCATGTGCTCATCCTTCGGCTCGTACACCTTGTTGGAGAAGTTGACGAGGAGCTGCGAGTCGCCTTTGACGGTGAGACGCTTCACCCCTAGAGCCGCCGCAGCCTTCAGGACGGCTATGAGGCCTTCGTATTCTGCGATGTTGTTGGAGACCTTCTCGCTGTGGTGAAAACAGAGTTGCACGGCGTAGTAGAGCTTGTCTTGAGTGGGCGAGATGAGCACTACTCCAGCCCCCGCGCCCTAGTGTGTGAAGGCGCCTTCAAAATACATGACCCAGCCGTCTGGTGCCTCGCTTCCTGGGGAGGTGGACCGGTCTTCTCCTTCCTCAAGAGTCGGGGCATCTGTCCATTCTGCCACAAAATCGGCGAGCGCCGCTCCCTTGATGACCCTGGTAGTGCTGAACTCCAACTGGAATGCTTGCAACTCGATGTTCCACTCAGCAACCCTTTCGGCTGAGTTAGGGCTCCTGAGTACCCTCTTCAATGGGTAGGCTGAGACGACCTTGACGGGGTGACCCTGTAAGTATTACCGCATCTTCTTGCGAGGCCACCAAGTCACGAGCGGGGGCTTTGCGGCATGGGGTGGCAGCGCCCTCGCGTCCATTTGTCAGTCTTGACAAAGTACACGGGTGCTTGACGAGGTGGCACCTTGTCAAGGCCAGGTCTGTGGAGATTGTGGCATATCCCGAGGTGGTGGGTTTCACGAGACTGACCGTCCTCGGGAGCTTCGCAATGTTGCCTGGCAGCTTGGTCTCCGCTTGTGATGGCATTGTTGTGCCTCCCTGGCCCTGTGCTGCATTAGCTCTGGCTTGGCGCGGAACACCCTTGTCTTTGCGCTCCTCCTGAACCACCACCAGCGCCGCGTTGGCGAGATGCTGGGGTGGCCGCAAGGTCTGATACCAGGGGATCAAGAGGTCACGGTGCCACCATCACCAGGGCGGGGGGCTGGTTAGGTATTTCTTGAGGTCTTGGAAGGCCGGTCAGCCTCAGGGGTCCACTCGAGCAGTCCTTCTTCTTCATGAGCTTAAAGAAGGATAAGGCCACTTCGCCTAGCTTGGAGATGAAAGCGCTCTAATGCGGTCACCGCCCGCTAGCTTCTGCATCTCCTTGAGGGTGCATGGTGGGCTCATGTCTTGATGGCCTTGATCTTCTCCCGGTTGCCTCGATCCTCTGTGGGATCTGAGGAACCCCGATAGCTTGCGGAGGGGCGTAAGCAGGCACTTCTCCGGGTTAAGCCTCAAGTTCACTTGGCACAAGCTCTCGAAGGTCTCCTGCAAGTCTTGAATCAATGTCCTCGCCTCGCGAGATTTGACCACTATGTCATCAATGTAGGCCTCTGTGTTTCTGCCGAGCTGCCGGCCCAAAGCGATGTGCATCAACCACTAAAAGGTTGCGCCCGCGTTGCACAGCCCGAAGGGCATGCAGGTGTAGCAATACACCCCACATGGTGTCAGGAAGGCTGTCTTCTCCACATCCTCCACCGCCATCTTAATTTGGTGGTATCCTGAGAATGCATCCAGGAAACATAGCAAGTCGCACTCGGCGGTGGAGTCGATGATTTGATCGATGCGTGGAAGTGGGATCGGATCTTGGGGGCAAGCTTTGTTAAGGTTGGTGAAGTCAACGCACATCCATTCCTTCCCTCCTTTCTTCGGTACTACGACGTTCGCCAGCCATTCGGGGTATCGAACTTCTTGGATGGTACCTGCCACCTCCAGCTTGTGTGTCTCTTGGACGATGAAGGCCTGCTTCTCAGTGGACTGTCATCTTGCTTGCTGCTTCACGGGGCGTACGTTGGGGCACACCCTTAGATGATGCTGGATCACCTCTCTCGGGACCCCTACCAGCTGATTGGGCTCCCACGCGAATATCTCCTTGTTCGCGCGCAAAAACCTCACTAAAGCTTCTTCTCGTCCCGGGTCAAGGCCGGTTCCTATGGTGAAGGTGGCTCCTGAAGTCCCGCCCTTGTTGACCCGCACCTGCTTGGTCTCCGCCTTGTCTTGGGTGAACAGCTCCTTCTTCTTGGTGGGCGCGGTCTCCTTGGCCTCGGGTGTACCGGCGCCCGATTGGCTGTCTTCTGCCCTTGGTCTTGAAAGCGAGCTGGCGCCGTCCACAGCCTCTTAGTGTCCCCTTGATGGTGAGGACACCCTTGCTCCCCAGCATCTTCATGAGGTTGTAGGCAGGGTAGTCGCCGCCAAGAACTGGCGAGAGCAGGTACCGAGGATGGCATTGTACGGGAGACCGATGGGGCGATGTCAAAGTCCACCAGCTCTGTGCGATAGTTGTCTCTCGTGCCAAAGGTGGCGGGAGGCGGATCTTCCCAGCGGGCAGCTCCACCACCCCTCCCATGAAGGGCTTCTTGAGGCCGAGCAGCTCGGCCCGCGCACGTGAAGAAGGCTGAAGGCTTCTCTGGAGAAACAAGTTGAGGCCGGCGCCCCGCCGTCGATGAGGTCTTAGTGCTTGGCCCGTTGCAGATAGTGGGCGTGCTGAGCATCGGAGCATCCCGGGCCGGCGGTGGAGTCGGGTGGTCTTCGAGCCAAAGGTGAGTCGGCCTCAGCGCAGCCCAACCAGCCGAGCCCGAGCGCTGGAGGCTGCCCCAATCTGATGAAAGAAAGGCTTGGCGTGGCGATCTAAAGCGGTGCTTGAGAGCCACCCAGCAGTGCCGCGATTGCGTGGTGCCGGCACCGCATATAGCCAGCGGTGAAAGGTTATGGAGTTCCCCAGGATGCCGTGGATCCCGGGAGGTTGACCAGCCCGGTAGCGGCTCGCCGGCGAGGCCATGGGGAACCAGTTGGCCATGGTCTTGTAAATCGCCTCGGCCGAGGGCGGCCTCCTCGTCTGCGCCCGATGGGAAGCGGCGCCGATTCTGCCACGCCGTCGTAACGCGGCAGCATCTCCGGCTTGAACTTGGTTGGCCACTGCACTCGTCGCAGGGCGGGGGCCAGGGCTCGGTACCCAGACTCCCTGCTGCTGGTGTCGGCCGCAGAGGTGGGTGGCGGGGCACCTGCCATGGGACCGTAGTGCGGCGGTACGGGGCGCTGGTTGGTGGAGAGGAGCTCCAGCGCACCCCTACGTGGCGCGCCAAATGTCGGATGTGGGGTTCTGGCAAACCCTTAAGGTTCGAACACTGGGGTGCGCGTGAAGCCTTTCCCTCCTATCTATCTACGCCCTAGCTCGCTAAGATCTCGCGGACGAACTCGACAAACTCGCAACAGAGAAAGACACGAGATTTATACTGGTTTGGGCCACCATTGTGGTGTAATACCCTACTCCAGTGTCGTGGTGGTGGATTGCCTCTAGGGCTGATGATGAATAGTACAAAGGAAGAACAGCCTCCTGAGGTTGAGGTGTTCCTGTGCGTGCGAGCTTGTGCGCGTCCCTCGATCCGTTGGCTACTACTGTGGTGGCTAGACCTATTTATAGAGGCCCTGGTCCTCTTCCCAAATATCGAGCGGGAAGGGAGCCAACAACGGCGGGCAAATTTGAAGGGGGACAGCCAGTACAAGCTATCCTGACAAAAGCGGTCTTCGCGTGCGAAAAGCTCGGGTGGTGATGCCGTCTTGGGCTCTACGATGACCTCCGTCTCGCCGTCCTCCTGGTCTTGGTCTTGTTGCACCAATATAGCAACCTTTGCCTGATGCCTCGGTACTCTTCGCCTGCGCTGGCCTCATTAGCACCAAAGAGGAAACAAGGATGCTGCGCGCGCTGGCACCTGCCTGGAGCCTGCCTGGTGCCGTTCGTCATGGCTCACGTCACGAGAGCCTCGTGAGGTTTGCCCCGCCTTGATATCTCCGCTCCTCGTGAGCCTGCCTAGCTCGGCCACTCCAGACGAGGTCTTGCGTCGTCCGCCTCGCGAGGGTCTTGGATGCCTTGTTGATGAAGATGGGTCGTACGGCCTGCTGGCTTAGACACGCTGCGGGCGCATGCGAGCAAGTCAGGGACCCCGTTCCCGAGCAGCGGCTGACCCGCCACTTGATAAGGAGGGGGAGGGAGGACGCCATCCCACATTCTTCAGTATCCATCCTCCTTCATTTTTGCTTCTTTCTTCCACCTGCCATGGTGAGAGGAGGTGCTGGGCCTTCGATGGTGGTAGCAAGGGTCGCTGCTCGTCAGCGCGTCCCTCCTTCCCTCGAGCCCGTGGCGGCAGAGCCAGCCACAAGAGGAAGGGGGAGGGGGCGTGGCCGAGGTCGCCGCGGTGGTTGGGGAAGAGGGGGACGAGGTGGCGCGGCGGCCGTGCCTCTGCCAGCGGTGCCTACCGCGATGGAGGGTCACGTCGGGGACCGGCCCCATGAGTTCTTCGTCAGGCTGCGCCGGCTACCGCGTCGTCGTCTCCGTCTCCCCACCCCCTTCGCAGAGGAGATGGTGCTCGATCTGCCCTAGACCCTCAGGATGCACATGAGGGGCTGCGGGACCGGCGGCACGCGGGTCGACGTCGACTTCCCCGGTTCTCATGTCATGTATCTCCGTCGCGGATGGAAGATGTTCACCCGCATCCACAGCCTGACGGTGGGGCTCGTCCTCTACTTCAAGTTAATGGAGGGCGGCCTGCTCTCCGTCAAGGTCTTCGGAGATCTTGGCACTCGCCTGAAGTGCTGCATGGGGAGCTCCTCCGACGATGAAGATTCCTCCTCAAGAAGGAGTGACGAGGAGGACAGCGACAGCGGCGACGAGGGAGTCGAGCGACACGATGCCGACTCCCACTTCGGCTGATCGCGTCGCCCCTCCCTCGGCCACGCGCCCTGCCGAGGGCCATCTTCGCCAAGCTCTCCATCGGGGTGCTCCCCGTCGTCTTCTTGGGCGGCTGGCGTAGGAGGGCAGGAGAAGGCGAAGAAGGCCGGTGGAGGCCGTCAACACGGAGTACGCGGGCACTGACGCCTTCGTCGTGTATTGCCGGTCCGCTGCCTCGTCTTCCAGCTCCTTTCCCGGCACCAAGATGTTCTCTTGGTGCCTTCTGCTCCTCACACCTCGCCTAGGAGCCCCTTTTTCCCTCTGCTATCCTGCTCCACCTTCTGAGGAGAGGGACAAGAAAGGGATTACGGGCATTTTATTTCTTTTTAGTTTGCAAGCCCGCGGGCACTCGTTAGATTTAAAGCTTGTAATCCCCTTGCTCATGTTTTTCTTTTCGTACGAACTGTACCTGTATGGGACGTTTTTTAATGAAAAAAAGGGGGCTTGCCGGGTTTTTTGTGCGTGAGCGAGGCCCATGCCAAGGACGAATCCTTGTTATTATTTAAGGTAAACATTGTCGCTCGGCAACGGCCCTTGCCGTTTCCCTACTTCAACTGACCATTCTTGCGCCCTTGTCGGAGGCAGGGCGAATTAGAGTTAGGCCCCTCGTTTATATCCTCGCCACCGCGACTACTACCAAATTCCGACCCAGGAGGTAGATCTCAGGTACAGGAAAGGGGGAGCACGGTGGTTTTGGGAACATAAATGAGGTTTCATATGTCCCAGGTACAAAACTTATCTGAATCCGCAGCCCCCGGCAAGTGGCTTGCTATGGCTGGATCCTTGTATCCTCAGCCCCCGGCAACCTTGCCCTGCCGGGGTCAGAGCGCAGGTTCGTTCTCCTTTTTCCAAGCGGCTCAGCAGAAGTATCCTGTGAACCAAAGAGAACAGAAAGACGCACACCAGACCTCTAGGCTAGTGGTTAGTCGCCGCTAAGGACTATCAACCCTACCTAAGGGAGAGACTCAACCTAGCATGCATGCTATGACTTAGGGCGCCAGCGCTTCATTTATTTATGCTCAGGGTCTGCGCCTGGCTTTGTACAGAGGGTTACATGCCTTGCCGGCAAAGCTTGTACAAAAGTTGGCTTGCTGGGTATGGGTAAAACTTGCGGAGATGCTCGATGTTCCAGGAGTTGCTCACTGGGACAGCATCTTTGGTCTCCAGGCGGACAGCGCCAGGCCTGGTGACTCGTATTACCCGATAAGGGCCTTCCCACTTCAGCATCAACTTGTTGGAATTCTTGGTCGACTGAACGCGCCGAAGAACAAGGTCACCTTCCTCAAAGCTTTGGGCATGGACCTTGCGGCTATGGTAGCCGCGCAAGGCCTGCTGGTAGCGTGCAGCTCTCACAGCTGCCCGAAGACGATCTTCCTCAAGGAGCGTTGCATCATCTTGCCGCAACTGCTCTTGCTCAAGCTCATCATAAGAGAGCACTCGAGGTGAACCGTATATGAGTTCCGTGGGGAGAACTGCCTCTGCCCCATATACTAGGGAAAAGGGTGTCTGGCCGGTGGCTCGATTTGGCCTCGTCCTGATCGACCAAAGAACTGCCGGCAACTCATCAATCCAGCGCCTTCCACTCTTGTGCAGCTTGTCAAAAGTCTTTGTTCTCAGGCCTTGCAACACTTCAGCGTTTGCCCTCTCCGCTTGGCCGATGCTCCGGGGATGTGCCACGGAAGCAAAATAGACCTTGCTGCCGAGGTCTTGAATGTATTGCATGAAGGTGTAGCTTGTGAACTGCGTGCCGTTGTCGATGATGAAACTGTTTGGCACACCAAAACGACAGACTAGTCCCTTGAAGAACTTGACGGCTGACTGTGCTGTCACCTTCCTCGCCAGTTCCACCTCCAGCCACTTTGTGAACTTGTCGATTGCAACGTACAAGTACTCAAACCCACCGACAGCATGGGGGAAGGGTCCCAGTATGTCGAGCCCCCAGACAGAAAATGGCCAGGAGAGAGGGATTGTTTGGAGGACTAGAGCTGGTTGACGAAGCTTCTTTGAATGGAACTGACACACTTCACACTTGGTTACTAGTGCCGTTGCATCCTGGAGGGCGGTGGGCCAGAAGAAACCCTGCCGGAATGCCTTGCCGGCAAGGGCCCTTGACCCTATGTGGGTGTCCCAAGACTTGCCTGCCTGTGGCCCACGGCGTGGCTATACTAGCAGGCCTGTACGACCCATCTTCATCAACAAAGCATTCAAGACCCTTGCGAGGGGCGAAGCCTCGCGAGGCAGACAACACAAGGCCTCCTAAGGAGTGGCCTCTCCAGGCTTCCTCGTGAGGAGCGGAGCTATCAAGGCAGGGCAAACCTCATGAGGCTCTCGTGACGTGAGCCATGATGATCAGGATCAGATGGGCGCCAGGCGGGCGCCAGGCGGGCGCCAGCGCGCCTAGTGTCCTTGTTTCCTCTTTGGTGCTAAGGAGGCCAGTGCAAGCACGGAGTACCGAGGCATCAGGCAAAGGTTTCCATATCGATGCAAGGAGACCAAGACCAGCAGGCCAGCAGGACGGAGGTCACCGTGGAGCCCAAGACATCGTCATCACCGGAGCCTTTCACAGGCGAAGACCGCTTTTGTCAGGATAGCTTGTACTAGTTGTCCCCTTTCAAACTGGCCGCCGTTGTTGGCTCCCTTCCCGCTCAATATTTGGGGAGAGGACTAGGGCCTATATAAGTAGAACTAGCCACCATAGTAGTGGGCATCGAGTCCTCACCCCCACATGTTCGACGAGCACAAGAACACCTCAACCTCAGGAGGCTGTTCTTCCCCTTGTACTATTCATCATGAGCCCAAGAGGCAATCCACCAGCACCACACTGGAGTAAGGTATTACACCACAACGGTGGCCCGAACCAATATAAATCTTGTGTCTCTTGTGTTGTGAGTTCGTCGAGTTCGTCCGCAAGATCTTAGTGAGCTAGGGTGTGGATCGGTAGGGGGAAAGATCTTCGCGTGCACCCCAGAGTTCGAACCTTAATGGTTTTGTCGGAACCCCAGATCCGACATTTGGAGCGCCAGGTAGGGGTGTGCCGTAGATCCTCTCCACAAGCCTACGCTCCGCGCCACCGCACTTCTCCCCCATGGTAGGTGCCCCACCTCTCGCTCCCGCTGCCGGTGCTGATGACGGGGCTCGGGGGCCCCGAGCCCTGGCCCCCGCCATGCGGCAGGTCCGATGGCCACCCAAGTTTAGGCCGGAGATGTCGCCGCGCTACGAAGGCGCGGCGGACCCGTCGGCATTCCTGCTGGCATACGAGGAGGCCGTCCTCGAGGCCGGGGGCGACGACAAGTTCATGGCAAACTGTCTCCCCATGGCCCTCGCCGACGAGCCACGTGCCTGGCTGCTCAACCGCCCTGGATCCACGGTGGCGTGCTGGGGGGAACTCCGCGACCTCTTCATCGCTCGCTCTGCGTGCGGCGCACCTGCGCAGTCGCAGCCTTCTGCCGGGCTCTCAAGCACCGCCTTCAGATCGCCACATCAAGCCGTTCCTTCGTCAGATTGGTGCCGCTTCCAAGCGCCCGGGGGCTCCACCGGGTTGGGCTGCGCCAGAGGCCGACCTCACCATCGGCTCAGAAGACCACCCCAACTCTACCGCTGGCTCGGGCAAGCTCCCAATGCTCTGCACGCCCACCATCTGCAACGTGGCTGTTACCAAGACCCTCATCGACGGCAGAGCAGGCGTCAACTTGCTCTCCGTAGAGGCCTTCAGCCTTCTTCACGTGCCACTCGAGCGACTCAGTCTCAGCAAGCCTTTCTCAGGAGTCGGTGGCAGCACTGCCCGCTCTCTAGGACAGATCCGCCTCCCCGTCACCTTCGGCACACGCGACAACTACCGCACCGAGCTGGTCGACTTCGACATCGCCCGCATCGGCCTCCCGTACAATGCCATCCTCGGGTACCCAGCTCTCGCCCAATTCATGGTGGCAACTCATCCGGCCTGAAACCTCATGAAGATGCCTGGGAGTAAAGGCGTCCTCACCATCAAGGGGGACACCAAGGAGGCCGTGAAGGCCCTCAAGCTCGCCGTCAAAACAGCTGCGACGGCGCAGCCTGCCGACACGGGCGCCTCCGAGCCCAAGGGAGCCATGCCGACCAAGAAGAAGCAGTTGTTCACACAAGACAAGGCAGAAACCAAGCAGGTGCCGGTCAGCGAGGACATGCCCTCAGGAGCCACCTTTACCATAGGTGCCAGCCTCGACCCTGGGCAAGAGGAAGCATTGGTGATGTTCTTGCGTGCAAACAAGGATATATTCGCGTGGGAGCCCAATCAGCTGGTAGGAGTCCAGAGAGAGGCGATTCAACATCATTTAAGGGTATGCCCCAATGTACGCCCCATGAAGCAGCGGGCGAGATGGCAGTCCACTGAGAAGCAGGCCTTCATCATCCAAGAGACCCGCAAGCTAGAAGCGGCGGGTGCCGTTCGCGAAGTTCGGTATCCCGAATGGCTGGCTAACCCCGTTGTAGTACCGAAGAAAGGTGGGAAGGAACGGATGTGCGTCGACTTCACCAACCTTAACAAAGCCTGCCCCCAAGATCCGTTCCCGCTCGCACGCATCGATCAGATCGTCGACTCCACCGCCAAGTGCGACCTGCTGTACTTCCTGGATGCGTTCTGAGGATATCACCAGATCAAGATGGCGGTAGAAGATGTGGAGAAGACAGCCTTCCTGACCCCGTATGGGGTGTACTACTACACCTGCATGCCCTTTGGATTGTGCAACGCGGGCGCCACCTTTCAGCGACTGATGCACATCGCTTTAGGGCGACAGCTCGGAAGAAACACAGAGGCCTACGTCGACGACATTCTGGTGAAGTTTCGGGAGGCGAGGATCCTAATCCAAGACCTGGAAGAAACCTTCGAGAGCCTGTGCCAGGTGAACTTGCGGCTCAACCCGGAGAAGTGTGTGTTCGGCGTCCCTTCCAGCAAGCTGCTGGGCTTTCTCGTGTCCCACAGAGGGATCGAGGAATATCCAGAGAAGATCAAGGCCATCGAGGACATGAGCCTGCCGCAGACCCTAAAGGAGATGCAGAAGTTGACTGGTCAGGTAACTGCATTGGGACGCTTCTTCTCCAAGGTAGGGGAATGCGCCCTACCCTTCTTCAAGCTGATGACAAAGAGGGGCCCATTCGATTGGACCCAGGAGGCCGACAAAGCCTTTCAAGACCTCAAGAGGTACCTGACCAGCCCTCCAGTGATGGTGGCACCACGACCTCTCGAGCCCCTAGTGCTCTACCTCGCCTCTACCCCGTACTCCGCCAGCGCAGCATTGGTGGCGGTTCGGGAGGGGCACCAAGCCAAGGGCGCGCTGCACCGAGCTGCAGCCAAAGTGACGCAAGATCAGGAAGGCGCCACGGGAGCAGCAGTGGCGTCAACGGAAGATCAAGCTCGGCAGTACTACGTCACAAAGACCCCCGCAAGCGACCAGGCACCAGGAATTCCACAACCTCAGGAGGTGTCCAGGCCCCCGCAAGACACAAGCCTCGCCAGTGTGCCAGCCCTTGTCGAGCACCCGGTGTATTTGTCAGCACGGTGTTGCATGACGCAAGAGCATGATATCCCATGCCTTAGAAGCTCCTGCTAGCACTCTTGGTGGCCTCGTGCAAGCTGCGGCATTACTTCCAGGGCCACCCCATCAAGGTCGTCTCAGCCTACCCTTTGGAGAGGGTGCTCAGGAGCCCCAATTCTGCTGGAAGGGTCGCCGAGTGGAACATCGAGTTGAAAGCATTCCAGTTAGAGTTCAGCACTACCAGGGTTATCAACGGAGCCGCGCTCGCTGATTTTGTGGCGGAATGGACGGATGTCCCGGCGCTTGAAGTAGGCGAAGACCGGTCCACCTCACCAGGAAGTGAAGCACCAGACGGTTGGGTCATGTACTTCGATGGCGCCTTCGCGCCCAAGGCGCGGGGGCTGGAGCAGTACTCATCTGGCCCACTCAGGACAAGCTCTACTACGCCGTGCAGCTCTGCTTTCAGCATGGCGAGAAGGTCTCCAACAACATCACAGAATACGAAGGCCTCATAGCTGGCCTGAAGGCCGCTGCAGCTCTAGGGTGGAGCGCCCACCGCTAGAGGCGACTCGCAGCTCCTTGTCAACTTCTCCAACAAAGTATCTGAGCCAAGGATCGAGCATATGGAGGCATACCTCGCGGAGGTGCGCAAGATGGAGAAGCAGTTCTTGGGCCTGGAGCTGTAGCACGTGTCCCTGGGCACCAACAAGGAAGCCGACGACATCGCCAGGAGAGCATCCAAGTGGCAGCCACAAGAGCCCGGTGTCTTTGAGGAATGGCTCTTCAAGCCATCGGTGACACCACCACTTTCAAGCACGGCTCAGCCTCGGGAGTAACTCCCACATCCTCCCCTGCCTCAGAGCCACGGCTCTGTGGCTCGACCTCAGAGCTCGCTGCTCTTGGCGCTCGAACCTCAGGAGGGATGCTGGACCAAGGAATTCAAAGAATATCTGATGCAAGGGGCGCTGCCGGACAAAGAGGAGGATGCAGAGCATGTGGTTCGGCAAGCCACGGCGTACTGCATCCAGGATGGTGAGTTGTACAGGAAGCGGCCAAACGACATCTCCCTGCGCTGCATTTCCAGGGACCAGGGGAAGGAGCTGCTAACTGACATATACGGTGGGGACTGCGGGCACCACTCGTCCTCACGGACCCTCGTCAGCAAAGTATTCCGTAGTGGGTTTGTAACGCCCCCGATGCGGCTATATCTCCCACGTGTCGAGGCACGACTTAGAGGCATAACCGCATTGAAAGCAATGTCGCAAGAGAGGTAATCTTCACACAACCCATGTAATAATTAAGGGAAAGATACATAGTTGGCTTACAGTCGCCACTTCACACAGTACATAAATAAACATCCAACATTCAGAGTACACTCAAGGTCCGACTACGGAACCAAAATAAAGAAGATACCCCAAATGCTAACACAGATCCCCGAATCGTCCCAACTGGGCACCACTACTGATCATCTGGAAAAGACACATAGTAACGACCACGTTCCTCGTCGAACTCCCACTTGAGCTCGGTGGAATCATCTCACCGGCATCGTCGGAACCTGCAACTGTTTTGGAAGTATCGTGAGCCACGGGACTCAACAATCTCACACCCGAGATCAAGACTATTTAAGCTAATAGGAAGGACAGAGTAGTAAAGTGGAGCTGCAGCAAGCGACTAGCATATATGGTGGCTACTTCGCAAAAGAGAGCGAGGAGAGAAGCAAAGCACGGTCGTGAAGCTAATAGCGATCAAGAAGTGATCCTGAACTACCTACGTCAGACATAACTCCAACACCGTGTTCACTTCCCGGACTCCGCCGAGAAGAGACCATCACGGTTACACACGCGGTTGATGTGTATTTTATTGAGGTCAACTTTGGGTTTTCTACAACCGGACATTAACAAATTCCCATCTGCCTCATAACCGCGGGCACGGCTTTCGAAAGATATTACCCTGCAGGGGTGTCCCAACTTAGCCCATTATAAGCTCTCACGGTCAACGAAGGATATTCCTTCTACCGGGAAGACCCGATCAATCTCGGAATCCCGGACTACAAGACATTTCGACAAAGAATAAAACAAGACCAGCAAAGCCGCCCGAATGTGCCGACAAATCCCGATAGGAGCTGCACATATCTCGTTCTCAGGGCACACCGGATGAGCCAGACGTCGGGTTGGCATAAACCCTGGTTGCCCAAGGGGCGCCGGACATCGCTCAAGTTGGACCAGCAATCGAAGGAGAATCGGCCCGGGTTTAAAATAAAGATGACCTCGGGCTCGCGAAAACCCGGGAAAAAGGCTTAGGTGGCAATTGGTAAAACCAAAGTTGGGCCTTGCTGGACGAGTCTTATTCAAAGCGAACTGTCAAGGGGTCCCATAAATCACCCAACCGTAAGGAGCGCAAAATCAAGGAACATAACACCGGTATGACGGAAACTAGGGCGGCAAGAGTGGAACAAAACACCAGGCATAAGGCCGAGCCTTCCACCCTTTACCAAGTATATAGATGTGTTAAACATAGCAGATATATATCTATATATTGTGATATCCCCAACAAGTAAACATGTTCCAAAAAGGAACAACATCTCCATGTTCCAACAAGGAACAAACTTCAGCTTCACCTGCAACTAGCAACGCTATAAGAGGGCTGAGCAAAGCGGTAACATAGCCAATCAACGGTTTGCTAGGAAAGGATGGTTAGGGGCTGACATGGCAATATGGGTGGCATGATATAGCAAGTGGTAGGCATCGCAGCATAGGCATAGCAAAAGAGCGAGCAACTAGCATAGCAAAGATAGAAGTGATTTCGAGGGTATGATCATCTTGCCTGCAATGTTCTCAGAGTTGTCGAAAGCCTGATCCTCGTAAGCGTTCTCAACAGGTTCCTCGTTCACGTACTCGTCTCCCGGCTCTACCCAAAGCAACAACACAAACAAGGAACCACAGTAAATCACGGTGCAATGCACAATCAACATGATGCAAAACATGACATGATATGCATGATGAGATATGCAATGCTTATGTGCGCTCCGGAAGGTAAATGATGAACCAGGCATCAACTTGGCAAACCAAGCATGCCATCGGAAAGATGAGATGATTTCGGTAGAAATCGATATAGAGATCACCGGAAACGGATGCACGGGTTGGATATGGCGAGCAAAACAAGAATGGTGAGAAACCTACAATAACAGCATGATGAACAAAGCCATGTTCGAGTGCAAACTACCTCATAGCATAAATCAAATAAATATGCACATGAAAGACAACACATAAACATGATGCAAAAAGACATGATCATAAACTTGCCCAAATGCAGAAACTAATGCCACCACTGAGTTGGTGGGATTTTTCTACCCCAAAAACATATATAATATGTTAGGGTTACCGTAGAGAAATCATCACAAAAGCACTAAGTCAAAACCTGCCTAAAATGGAAGTTAACAGAAATGGCATCTTCCAGATATGGAAACGTCCAGAAATGGACTTGCCTAAAACAGAAAAGGAAACAATCCAGAAATGGAAACGCGGGGTAAAGGAAAAAAATATGCATATGAAGGAGGGCGCTGAGAGGCTGACATGGGGCCCTTTCATCATAGAGACAGTGGCACCGCAAGTTTTAAAGGGGGAAGAAAACCAGCCTCGGGGAATCGAACCGGGCCTCCCGTTGGAACTCGACCAGCTACCACCGAGCTAGGCAGCGACGACTGACAGAGAAGGGGCCTCGGCCCCTTAACTACTACTACTACTGAAGAGACGAACCGAAGAAGGAAAAACGGAAATAAAAAGGGGGCGCGCCTGGGATTCGAACCCAAGTCGCCGCAGTTGAGAGCGCTGGGTCAAACCAGCTCGGCTAGGCTAGGGGTTGTAAGGTAAGGACTCGGGTCTACTTGACCAAACTACTGGGTCCTGACCTAAGAACAGAGGAGACACGACGACTCCGGCGAGGCAACCGCGGCTACGGCGGCTCTGCGGCCTCGGGGACAGCCAGCGGCGGCTGCTGTGGGTACCAAGCGCTGGCGGGGTTGCGGAAACAGGTGGGGGAGCGCGGGAAGACACCACGGAAGCATGAAGGGACGAACCCGAGAGGGGAAACGCGGCAACTACACCCGGCCAACTACGCTGAACCCAAACCCTACAGACCTGCCGGAGCACGCCGAGCGCGATAAGAACACGGATCGGAACCTGCACTACGGTGAATCTAACGATGATAGGAAGGAGCAGGGAGGAAGTAGGTTATACCTCCTTACCCAAGGACAAGAAAACGGCGACGGAGGTGATCCTGCGGCGATGGAGTCGTGCTCGAACTTCGCCGTGTTCTGACCGAGAAGAAGATGCGAAGCGGGCGTCGACGAACTTGACGCCCGGCATCAGAGTCGGCGTCGTGGGACGAAGTCGACGACGATGAAGAAGAAAGACACGGGCCGCAGGGTTGGGGTGGCGGAGAGCACGCCGGGCGACGAGGCGCGCTCGGATCGCGCCGGACGGAGCGGGGCGGCGAATCTGGTGGTGACTCACTGGCGGGCGGCGAGAGGGAGAGGGAAACCCTAGGGGTCGGTTGGACACGGAGAGGGATAAGTAGGGGCTAGGCGAAGGGGTCGAGCTCATGCTCCTCGTGCTCGGGTCCCCATGGCGACGGGCGAGAGGAGAGGGAAAGGTAGGTGAGGTGAACCGATCTGCCGCTGCCAGGCGGGGCCGGCGCGTCCACGTGGACGGGAGCTAGCGGGGGTAAGCGCGGCTGTGGGTGCGCGAAGGCAGGAGGAGAGAAGCGAGCGGGCTGGCGCGCTCTCCAGGCTGCGGGCTGAGGGAGCTGGGCGGCTTGAAGGCCGGAGCCAGTGGAGAGGACTCATTTGGGCTGCCACTGCTGCTGCTGCCTTCTTTCTTTTTCCTTTTAAAAAATCAAAAGAAGAGAAAAGAAAGCACATAGAGAAATGAGAAGAGTTTGAGTGAAAGGAAAATATCCCCAAACTCCTGGAATTCTCCACTATTTAAATAAATTGTAATGGACATTTTAGAGGTAGAAAATAAGACAAGTTTGGAAATATTTCAAACTTGTGTCATTTTGAACCTGACCAAAACAACTTCAAAGAGGAGATTTTTGGCAGAGAGGTTAAATGCAAAGAGCAAGATTTGCAGGGAGAAGATGAACATTAATTGAGAAAGGAAAAATATAGCACTTGATAAGGAAGAAGTAGAGGGAAGGAGGAGATGGTAATGCAAGTTGAGAATGAAACATGCAACAACATAACATGTGAGAGATCACCACAAACACATGATAAGAATGGAATGCAAGATGACAAGAGACACAAATGCAATATGGTAAAAAGAGCAAAAACAAAGAAAAGAGAAATCCACATAACCAAACAAGAAAGGGCCAAGCATGACAAAAACCCACAAGAATTGGATGAGGTCAAGTTGATATATTGCCCAAAAAGGGAAGTTTACATCCAGGGTGTTACAGGGTTCTACTGGCCCACTCCGCTCAAACGATGCAGCTGAGCTGGTGAGGTCCTGCGAAGCCTGCCATTTCCACGCCAAGCAGATTCGTCAGCCGGCTCAGGGCCTCCAAACCATTCCACTCCAATGGCCGTTCGTGATCTGGGGGCTGGACATCTTGGGCCCATTGCCTTGAGCACCTAGGGGCTACCACTACCTCTACGTCGCCATCGACAAGTTCACCAAGTGGGCGGAAGTGGAAGCCGTCCGTACCATCCCAGCTGGCTCTGCTGTCAAGTTCATCAAGGGCCTCGTGAGCCGCTTCGGGGTCCCCAACCGCATAATCACAGATAACGGCTCGCAGTTCACTAGTAACCTCTTTAAAACCTACTTTGCTAACCTTGGAACACAGATCTGCTACGCTTCGCTGGCGCACCCCAGGAGCAATGGTCAGGACGAACACGCCAACCCGAAGGTCCTGAGGGGCCTCAAGACCAGGACCTTCAAGAAGCAGCTCGAGGCCTATGGCAGGGGCTGGCATGACGAGCTCCAGTCCGTGCTATGGTCTATCCGCACCACCGCCACCAAACCAACGGGCGAGACCCCATTCTTCCTCGTCTACGGAGCTAAAGCAGTCCTTCCTCATGAGGTTAAGCATCATTCTGCACGGGTCCTGGCGTTCAATGGAATGCAGCAGGACGCCATAGGGGGATGGACCTCGTGCTGGGGATGGAGCGTCGTCGCGAAGCTGCACTAAGGGCGGCAAGGTACCAGCAGGCGCTGCGGCGATACCACTCCCGCAGCATCCGCTCCAGGACGCTCGAGGTGGGCGACCTCGTCCTGAGGCGGGTCCTCTCCAGGGAAGGGTTGCACAATCTTTCACCCATGCGGGAGGGGCCGTTCAGGGTCGTCCATGTCTCCAGGCCCCGCGCGCCTATAGACGCGGGATGGGATACCTGTCCGGAACGCCTGGAACATCCAGCACCTCCGGAAGTTCTACCCATGAAGCAAGGCCCAGAGCCTGTGAAGAAAGGCCAGAGCCTGTGAAGAAGGCCCGGTGCCTGTGAAGAATCACCGCCCGTGACACTCACACGTAATAATGAGTGGGGTTGTACACGCCCCGGAGTCTCCGGAGCGCCGGCCTCAGGGCCTGGGGCTCCCTCCCACGCCTAGTGGCAGCACTTAGTTCCATGCTGGTGAGAAGACTTGAAGACTAGATTAGGTGCCAGACGCGGCTTTTCATTTGCTTTCCGTAGTTGGCTCATTTTTCCTTAATTGAAGTTTGCTTTTGGTGTTCCTTGCCGATTCGATTCCCTCGCCTCTTACCACATTTTCCGGCTCTGGTTTGCTCGTGTTTTCTCTCTCGCATGCCTCCCTAGGGGGCTAGGCAGGCGCCCTTGCGAGCGTTTTTCTTCTCTCTACCTTCTCGTTCTCGCGAGCCACCCTCGTTCAAGCCGAAAAGCTGGCGTATCTCTCCTAATCCGTGCCCCACGGGTACCGTGATACAAAGCGTCGGGTCAAGGCTTGGGTGAACGATAAATCTCCTGGCAAACTCCCTAACGAATTTTGTGCAGTTCCTGAGCAATAGCGGACCGCAAGGTCAAGATGGAATTGAGAAATAAACACCTCATAAGGAGGAGGGCGCCCCGAATGCACCAGGCTAAGTTATCTTTCCGCAAAATAGCCACACCGCACTGAAACAACAAGCACAGCATAATGGTTAATAAGTTATGGTTCGATACACGCCCCTCCGGGCCCATGCTGGTTTCATTTCAATGCAGGAAGGAAAAGGGGAACATAACAAAGGCGGCGATCGCCCCTGCAACAACCGACGGGGCCAGGGCCTTGACGACGTCCCGGGTCTAGTCGGACCCCTCCTCGCGCTTCACCGATGCGCGGTGACGACATGACCCGCTACCACCTTCGAAGCGGGCGCGGTGGCGTGGCGGCTGATCAAGGCCGCCGCTGCTGGAACTGTCGCCAAGGGAGGACCACCATAGACAAACGAGGCGCGGCCGGCGGGCTCGTCCTCCTGCTTGACCCGACCAAAGCCAAGCCGAGCATCTCCTCGCCGTCCTTCACCTCGGGGTAGCATCCGGCGCGGCGACCGTCTTCCTCGAACACCCTCACGAAGAGGGTCGCGTCGCCGTCGAACTTGAAGTGGAGGGTGCACCGCCTACCAAGGCCGCGCGCGTGGGCGAACGTCTGCCAGAGCTACGTTGCCCACGACGGAGACCTTGACAGCGACCCAAGAATCCCGGCTGGAGCAACTGTCTGCCTGCAGCCAGAGCTCGCCTGGACCGGAGCCCGGCAGCTCGTTGGCAAAGAATCGGGAAGCTGGAGCCAGTTGCAGGCCGGATCCTCCGACCAGACAACGAACTCCGGCAGCACCTCTGATGCATGGAATCACGGTCGAGGAGGTCACGCAACCACGGCACATCTCCTCTCGTCGACTGGACTACCGCGACCAGAGCGACTCCTGCCGCGCACTGCGACGCCACCCCGAGAGCCGGGGGCCATGGCGGGGGTCGCGGCATGCTTGCGGGGACGGCCATGTCCTCGCTTGGGCGCTGGGCAGCCGGGTCCCTCCCGAGGGGCCTTGCCTTTCTCCGCGGCGGAGAACCTCTTCGACGACGCCATTGCTGCTAGCGGTGGAGCAAGGAGGAAGAAGCGATTGAACCAAGAAGGGATGGGCGACGGGGGCTCCGCCCCCTCCCCATTTATAGCAGAAGAAAGCCTACCGGCGCCTCCCATGATCATAGGTAATGATGATTTTCCTTGCATGTCGCAGGGACTTGTCAAATCAAGCGGTTGCTGAGGCAGCGTGGGGAAGTGGAGACGCCCACGTCTAATCAACCGCCATGCGTCAATCAAGGCCGCATTATTTTGGGGCCCGTTGTGCTTCGTACTTGACCTTTGGCTTCGCCTCGAAGCCAATCCCGAGCGCACCTTGGGCCCGGGGGCTGCTATGGGAGTTCTGGGAACGGGGGTCCCAAGACTTGCCTACCTGCGGCCCACGGTGTGGCTATGCTAGTAGGCCTGTATGACCCATCTTCATCAACCAAGGATTCAAGACCCTCGCGAGGGGCCAAGCCTCGTGAGGCGGACGACGCAAGACCTCCTCGGGAGCGGCCTTTCTAGGCTGCCTCACGAGGAGCGGAGATATCAAGGCAGGGCAAACCTCACGAGGCTCTCATGACATGATCCATGACGATCAGGATCTGACGGGCTCCGGGCGGGCGCCAGCGCGCGCATCGTCCTTGTTTCCTCGGTGGTGCTAAGGAGGCCAGCGCAGGCGCGGAGTACCGAGTCATCAGGCAAAGGTTTCCATATCGGTGCAATGAGACCAAGACCAGCAGGCCAGCAGGACGGAGGTCACCGTAGAGCCCAAGACAGCGTCATCACCAGAGCCTTTCGCAGGCGAAGACCGCTTTTGTCAGGATAGCTTGTACTAGCTGTCCCCTTTCAAATTGGCCGCCGTTGTTGGCTCCCTTCCCGCTCAATATTTTGGGAGAGGATCAGGGCCTATATAAGTAGAACTAGCCAGCACAGTAGGGGGCATCGAGTCCTCACCCCCACATGTTCGACGAGCACAAGAACACCTCAACCTCAGGAGGTTGTTCTTCCCCTTGTACTGTTCATCATGGGCCCAAGAGGCAATCCACCACCACCACACTGGAGTAGGGTATTACACCACAATAGTTGCCAGAACCAGTATAAATATTGTGTCTCTTGTGTTGTGAGTTCGTCGAGTTCGTCCGCAAGATCTTAGTGAGCTAAGGTGTGGATCGGTAGGGGGAAAGAACTTTGCACGCACCCCAGAGTTTGAACCTTAAGGGTTTCGCCAGAACCCCAGATCCGACAGTGGGAGCCACATATGCCTCGATGTATCTCTGCCAACAGCTCTAGTCCTTCCTCCCTGGGGATGCACTATAATTTCACACTGTTCGGCCTTCTCCTATACAGGACGCCATCGACGAACTGGTACAGGGTAGACAGACGGGCTACTCTTTCCGCTTCTTCCTGCTCCTCAGGAATCTCCCCTGTCTGGAGGAAATGGACGGTATGTTGTGCCCATGCTAGAGCCTGGGGCTCGACGGCAAGGCCAAAGGCATCTCTTCCACCATGGGGGCAGCCATCTCCATGGCTAGGGCCCGGCGCCCCGCCGGAGGCAGCTGCCCCTTGGCAGGCTCAGAATCCGCGGCAACACCCTTCCCGGTAGCCCCTGGGGGCTCTACGGGAAAGTACTTGCCGGGGCCTGACTTCCTTCGCTTGTTCTGCTCTGTTGATGGTTCGACGGATGGTTGAGTTAAATGGAGCAAAAAGGTACCTGGTTCCACAGGTAGCTTGAATGCGGCGCGCTTCGACAGGTAGTCAGCGATGTCGTTCTCAGCTCGGGGAACGTGCTCTGCTTTTATACCGTTGAAGCACTCCTCCAGCTTCCTCACCTCATCTACGTAAGCCTCCATCAACGGACTCTGATAATCTTTGTTGACTTGTCTGACGACAAGCTGTGAATCACCCCTGACGATGAGCTTTTTCACTCCAAGGTCCGCCGCGATCCTGAGACCGGCAAGCAGCCCCTTGTATTCAGTAGTGTTGTTCGTGGACATCTCCCTGGGAAAGTGCATCTGGATAACATACTTGAGGTGCTCTCCAGTGGGTGCGACAAGCAACACACCATCACCGGCGCCTTGCAGCGAGAAAGGCCCATCAAAGTACATGATCCAATCGCAGCTCGCTTCCTTGCCGGGGAGAGCGGTCTCCTGGATTTCTTCGTCGGGCGTTGAGGTCCATTCTGCAATGAACTCTGCCAAGATTCTGCTCTGGATTGTTGAGGTACTTTCAAACTTCAACCCAAAGCTAGACAAATCCATGTCCCATTCCACAATCCTTCCGGTCGCATCTGGGTTGTGCAGTACCCGTTGCAACGGGAGGCGGGTGACGACAGTGATCTCGTGGGCTTGGAAGTAATGACACAGCTTCCTCGAGGCCATAAGGAGGCCGAAGAGCAATTTCTGCACACTGGAGTACCTTGACCTAGCCCCTGCAAGAGGGAGCTGACAAAGTAAATCGGTTGCTGCATCATCTTCTTCTTCTGCACCACTTCACTTGACTGTGCGGGTGCTGCCCTGATGGCGTCAGACTCTGCCGGGGCCTTGCCTTGCCGGCACCAGGTCCTTCCGGGGGAATCTCTGGCTTGCCATCCGCTAGTTCTGCCATCGCCACTGCCTCCTCGTCGACCTCCCTCTGTGCCACCTGTGCGGCGCTGACCACTTGATTCGTTATCGCTAGATACAGCGGCAACGGCTCTTGTGGTTTAGGCGCAACCAGTATTGGCATGGAGGAAAGGTATTTCTTCAGATCCTGCAACGCCGCCTCGGCTTCTGGGGTCCACTCCATTGGGCCTGCCTTCTTCAAGATGTTGAAAAAGGGAAGGGCACGCTCGGCGGACTTGGAGATGAATTGGCTCATTGCGGCGATGCAGCCGGTGAGCCGACGCACATCCTTGACCCGCTTGGGCACCTCAGTCTGTTCAGTAGCCTTGATTTTGTCTGGGTGTGCCTCGATTCCGCGTTGTGACAAAAAGAATCCAAGAAGCTTGCCAGACGGAACGCCGAAGACACACTTCTCAGGGGTTCAACTTAAGGTTGATCTTGCGCAGGCTGGCAAATGTCTCTTCCAGGTCTTGCACAAGATTCGCCCCGTACTTGGTTTTGACCACTATGTCATCCATGTATGCTTCCATATTTCTACGGAGCTGGGGTTCAAAACCAATTTGGACCGCTCTTGCAAACGTCGAGCCAGCACTCTTCAACCTGAAAGGCATCTGTAAAAAGCAATACATAAAAAGCCCGAGTAGGCGTCGAGGAATGACAACAGATCACACCCGACCGTGGAGTCGACAATCTGGTCGATGCGTGGCAACGGGAAGGGGTCCTTAGGAGAAGCCTTATTGATATCTGTGTAGTCAATACACAGCCTCCACTTCCCATTTGCCTTGCGCACCACTACCGGATTGGCCAACCACGTTGGATGGAGTACTTACCTCACCAAACCTGCCACTTCCAACTTCCTGGTCTCCTCTATAATGAACTCCTGCCTCTCCAGAGCCTGCTTTCTGACCTTCTTCTTGACGGGCTGCGCATGAGGATAGACAGCTAGGTGGTGCTCAATCACCTCCCTGGGAACACCGGGGATGTCAGATGCTTGCCATGCAAACACATCAACATTCGCCCGTAGGGAGGTGATCGTCGTGATCGTCGTTCAGCCATGGTGATGAAGAACTTCTATACTAACTGCTAGGCCGGATTCTCACAATGGCGCCCCCTACCTGGCGCGCCAAAGATGTCAGGGGAAACGACACCTATGGGATCATGGGAATCCCTTCTACGGTTGGCGGGCGCGGGGTTGTGCAAAGAGCGGGTCTACTAGCTAGCACAGCGGGATTTTACCCAGGTTCGGGCCGCGGAGATGGGTATTACCCTAGTCCTTCTTTGGTGTATATTTGAGTGTTCTTGAGTTCTTTAACTAGCTACCGTGCGTGTGTAGTCCAAAAGAGTACAAGCTTATCGCCTGTCATTACAGGACAAAACACATTAAATGCGCTACTTAGGTGTCCACTTGCTTTATCGGGGACGGTAACGAGGCCCATCCGCCTTGCTCCAACACGCGTCCAGGACAACGAGGCATGCAGCGCCATGTAGGCTGGCAGGCTGGTGAGCGGGCGTGGTGGTAGGGTCTTCACAAAGATCTACATACCACCACGCAGGTGCTTGACTAGTTGGATTAGGATCCACTTATTGCCACGTGGGTACTTGCTTTAGTTGGTGGGTCGGCCGCTGAGCTGGGGCGGCGACGGGGCGACAAGGCATTGCCACGGTCTTGTGGATATTCCCGGCAAGAGTTTTGCCGGGGCCTTGCGAGCGCCCCCGGCAAGAGCCTTGCCGGGGTCTTGCAGGTGTGTTCGGCAAGGAGCTTTGTCGGGGCCTCGTGGGCATCCTCAGCAAGGAGCCTCGCGGTTGTCTCACCTTCTGGTTCTCATCTGGGCTTTGTAGGCTCTTTGTCTTCACAAAGATCTGCATGCCAACATGCAGGTGCTTCCCGAGCCTTGGTTCCAACATTGTCGATGGTGTCGGAACTTTCAGGCTCAAGGCTGACTACTATGCTGGCGTTGGGTGACCTGACCCGTCAAGACTCTTGTCGGGGTTGCGTAGGCCGCCCCGGCAAGGGTCTTGCCAGGGGAAATCCCATCTTGTTGTTTGACCTTCTTGCGCCTCTGTCTTGGTGCTGCTCTGGTAGTCTTGTATTTCTACTTTCCTCCTTTGCCCTGCTAAGTGTGGTCGTAGGTGCGGCTCTAGCGGCCCGCGCACAAGTAAAGGGGTATAAAAGAGAGCCCCTACTTTTGTACACCGACACTAGTTATGTTTCTTATGTAGTGCCCATACTAACATTTGAAAGCGTAGGGCGACACTTATCATTTGTGCACTGGTCCGACATGTGCTTTGAATTTTTTATCAGCTGTCATCTTGTTTATGTTTTTTCGGACGTGGCAGTGGATTCAAAATTCTTACAAACAAGTTGTGTTCATTTCCCCCCTAATTAGCTTCAAAACTCGGTAAATTGTGGACGCCAGACTTAGTCGAAACTAGTAATTTTCTTGATAGTACGAGCATGTAGAAGGAATATGTACTTTATTCAATTCTTATTCTGCGTATGTTACGTGGCAAATACTTCAGGTCTCGACTTGGCTATGCTGATCGATTTTTTACGAGGAAATTGTAGTTCATTACAAGAGATTTTCCTCATGGCAGTTGTAGTTTATTTCACATGGAATTTACAATGCATAGCACACGGCAAGTGTAGGCAAACACACATGGCAACAATTACTGCTTGCATGCGTCAAATACAGTGTTCACACAGTTCAAAGGGGATCCAAAAGAGGTGAGATACAAGTCAGGGTTAGAAATTCAATCAAAGCGCAAGAAGCGTCGTCCACACAGTTCAAATGCAGTCTTCGCCGTGCATGAGAACAGATCAGAGGCAACCATGAACTCCATGAGGCACATGGTCTTAACTAAGAACTATGCTAAACTAATAGACGACGCATGCAAGAGCAATGAGATGGCCTGAGTAGAAGACAAACACATAAAGGCCCTAAAAAGAGAGGTCGATGGGATCAAAAAGAGTACGGATGAGGAGGCCTTACACAGATTCCCACGCAGTTCTAGTGCGCCCACATCCATAGGGCCATCCTCTGAAAACACAGAAGTAGGGTCACGGAGTGTGACACCCTGGTTTTTGCCCTCCTTTATTTGCCTGATTTTTCATTTGAATTGATTTTCAAATTTGAAGTTTTTGAATTTTTCATATGAACTTAAATACTTGGGTACCCTTGGATTTCACCCAAGTGCATCATGTCTCTCCCTAACCATCATTCCCTCTCTGATCCTACCCAAAATAATATTTGGAATATTTTTCTTAAATGAAAAATATTCATTTTCCTCTCTAAAACCCTAGCTAGTTCAATGAGCTCCAAAGCAACCCCAATTTTTCTGGCTCCCAAAAATCTGAGAAAATTCACAAATATTCTTTGAACCCTAGGGCACCTTCCTGAGCAAAAATATTTCATCACTTTTTGGAATATTTTTGCTATAGAAAATATTTTTTGTTCTGGACAAAAATGGTGGTTTCTAAAACAACTACCATTTTACTTCCTCCATTGTGCCTGAACTTTCTTGTGCATCATCACCTTAGTAGATGATGGCTAGCCTCCAAAGCACAGCCCCCAACTCCCCAGCCATTTGACCTCAGTAACCTCTCAAAGTTACTGATCAGAAACTTACCTGGCTTGTAAAATCTTCTCTACTGCATCTGGAGCCAAACCAAAGCGTGGTAATCTTCAAAACTACCACGAAAAACAAGCCAGACATGATCTTTGGACGTTGGTCGGCCTGAGGGAAGAGTTCACACGGTGACCACACGTGTCCATGATGCCAGCATGTGTGTCGACGCGCTCCGAGTGCCGCCGAGCACTCTGTTTCGCACGTGCTTGCTTCCCCGACTGCTAGAGCGTGCCAAACTTCGCCACCATCTTCGTCTCAACTCCCTTAACTCCCCCAGGCACTCGCCGATGCCGGAGCTCGCTGCAGTGAGCACGGGCATGGTCCGGCCAACGCCACAGTGCGCTATGCTCTGTGCTCGTCGCCTTCCTCTTGATCCTGTGCTCGTCCCTGTTCGCCCACAGTCCCCGCGTGAGTTGCGTCGTCTTCTCCTCCTCTCACTGACGCCGCTCGTCACCGGGCGCAGTGTCCAGGTGTCGCTGGCGGAGCCCGATCCACCCCCCCCCACGCTCTCCTATAAAAGGAGCCACCCCAGCCTCCTCAAGCACCATCCTCCACTCCCACACACTCCACTAAGGTGTAGATAGCCGTAGCCCGGCTGGGCAAGTCACAGGCCGCCGTCCCCGAGCTCGAGCTCGCCGGCGATCCCCTCAGGTCGTCGTGGTAGCTCCAGCCCCTCCCAGGCCAGGGCGACCAATCCAGAGACTCCGCCTCTCTCTGGTGAAGCCGTCCCGTCCACTTGGAGCCCTTGGAGTTTCCTCTGCTCGCCGTGTTCCTCATCTCTGGCGACCACCGCTCTCTGCCTCCGCTTGCACAATCGATTCCAATGCCGTCCGACCACCCCTAGCTACGCTATGGGTACGGGCAGGTGCGCCTCCATCCCCTCTCTCTATCCCTTTCTCTCGTTTGGGCTAAGGAGCCCTCGTCGCTGGCGAGAGCTCCGTGGCCGCGACCCCTCTGCTTCCTCCTCCTCTCCCCTCGCGACTAGCGGGGCCCGCTAGTCAGCCACTCTGCTCTGTGGCGTGAAGCGATGCAGTGGTGGCGCCCTGAGGCTTTACGCCTTCGACGTCACCCCCCCTAGTCTGTTTTATTTAAATTCAAATTCATTTAATTTATAGGGACCTTCAAACAACTATAACTCTTCAACCATAAGTCCAAATGAATTGATTCTTTTTGCATTGTGTTCTTTGCAAAGAAATCTAGCAGCTCACCAAAGATGAGATTTTTCTGTGCTGCCTATATTTTCTGGTGATTTTCAGAAGGGTTCTTTATATTTTCTTCTTGTGTTTAAAATTATTTTCAGAGGGTGAGGCTTGTCTTGACGATCACCAGAAGGCTTGTGAACCTCATCTACACTAAGGCAAGCCACAGCAACAATTTCATGGTGCCATTTCAATATTTATGATTTTCTTACTTGAATGAAAAGTTTAATCCATGCATTTAAATAACTATTATGTTATTTTTTATTCTATGAAGTGCTTGTTTTAGTTAATATGCTTGATCTACAGAATGTTTGAAACTAACTTAGCTGGTAAAGAATCTAGGATTCATTTGTGATGATGAAAGAATAATATTGTGATACAAATGAGTAATTACTTAAAGTTATTTTCTTGCATGAGTAAAATAATAACAATTTGCTAGAAAATATTCTGGTTAAAGTAAGGTTTTTCCTAACCAGAAAAGTGGCATAACTTGTTGATGATTATGCTTAGTGTGAATATGGTTGACTCAGTCATTTCCATTAATATGTGATGCATAGGTTAAGTTGCATTTCATGGCATACTATGACACCGGTTATTTTTACTTTAAGTTGAACCTGAATATAACTCAACTTGAACATATCGTTGGCAGGGTCATGGTGCCACTAAATCAATTTTTTCCCAGTGCAACCACATTTGCCTTATGAGAGGGCTTGATTCGGTCCGTTGTCATGCCTCTGGTCGGTGCCTCCAACTAGGGACGGTTATGGGCTTGCTTACTCTGGTCCGGTAAGCAGACATAACCTTGTGTGCCCATTGTTGAGATTATGGTACCGGGTCTCCTTGTGGGATCGTTTTGGCCACGACGGTGGTCGTTGTGTCTGTGGTACACACGGGGCCACCCAGGACTAGCCCAGTGGGGATTGTGTCGGAGTGGCCGGGAGAGTGTCGTGGCAATGGAGAGATTTCATCGGAATGCCGTTGGTCCACCCGAATGGGAGTACGAGGCCATGGGTTCCGTGGTGTGGGTACAGTGTGCTACCTCTGCAGAGTGTATAATCTATCGATAGCCGAGTCCACGGTCACGGACACGCTCGTAGTAGGTCCCACCATGGGTCAACGTTTAATAAATTTTACACACTAAGTTATGAACTTTGCACTGTTGATGATGGCGGAAAGGCCATCGAGATGTTCGAGACCAGGCATTGGTCGTGGTTGTGATCGCCGTAAGGATCACAAGTCACCCATGTCAAGACCACGATGGTGGTTTTTGTGTGATCCGAGAACGATCACGGTTGGTAAGTCGGTCCCGAGGGACGTTTGTCACAAGAGCATGATCACAACATGTTGAAGCATTATTGCATTATTAATTGGTTAATTATCATGATATTGTTTGTCATTATCATTATGCCTGTTGTGAGCTTGCAAGTACATTCAATGTACTGACCTGGCGTGTCATGCCAGACTTCAGGAAAGTCTCGTTGGAAAGGAGCGCTGCTCGAGTCTAGATCGTGTTGATACGTCTCCAATGTATCTATAATTTTTGATTGCTCCATGCTATATTATCTACTGTTTTGGACATTATTGGGCTTTATTATCCACTTTTATATTATTTTTGGGACTAACCTATTAACCGGAGGCCCAGCCCAGAATAGTTGTTTTTTGCCTCTTGCAGAGTTCTGCAGAAAAGGAATATCAAAGGGAGTCCAAACGGAATGAAACCTTCGGGAACGTGATTTTTAGGAAGAATATGAACCAGGAGACTTGGACCCTATGTCAAGAAACAAAAGAGGAGGCCACGAGGTAGGGGGGCGCGCCCACCCCCTAGGGCGCGCCCTCCACCCTCGTGGGCCCCCTGTTGCTCCACCGACATACTCCTTCCTCCTATATATACCTACGTACCCCCAAACGATCAGATACAGATCCAAAAACCTAGTTCCACCACCACAACCTTCTGTACCCACGAGATCCCATCTTGGGGCCTGTTTCGGAGCTCCGCCGGAGGGGGCATCCATCACGGAGGGCTTCTACATGAACACCATAGCCTCTTCGATGAAGTGTGAGTAGTTTACCTCAGACCTTCGGGTCCATAGTTAGTAGCTAGATGGCTTCTTCTCTCTTTTTGGATCTCAATACAATGTTCTCCCCCTCTCTCGTGGAGATCTATTCGATGTAATCTTCTCTTTGCGGTGTGTTTGTTGAGACTGATGAATTGTGGGTTTATGATCAAGATTATCTATGAACAATATTTGAATCTTCTCTGAATTCTTTTATGTATAATTCGTTATCTTTGCAAGTCTCTTCGAATTATCAGTTTGGTTTGGCCTACTAGATTGAACTATCTTGCAATGAGAGAACTGCTTAGCTTTGGGTTCAATCTTGCGATGTCCTTTCCCAGTGACAGTAGGGGCAGCAAGGCACGTATTGTATTGTTGCCATCGAGGATAACAAGATGGGTTTTTACATATTGCATGAATTTATCCCTCTACATCATGTCATCTTGCTTAAGGCGTTACTCTGTTTTCATGAACTTAATACTCTAGATGCATGCTGGATAGCGGTCGATGAGTGGAGTAATAGTAGCAGATGCAGGCAGGAGTCGGTCTACTTGTCTCGGACTTGATGCCTATATACATCATCATACCTAGATATTCTCATAACTATGCTCAATTCTGTCAATTGCTCAACAGTAATTCGTTCACCCAGCGTAAAATATTTATGCTCTTGAGGGAAACCACTAGTGAAACCTATGGCCCCCGGGTCTATCTTCATCATATTAATCTTCCAACACTTAGTTATTTCCTTTGATTTTTTACTTTGCTTTTATTTTACTTTGCATCTTTATCACAAAAATAGCAAAAATATTATCATATCATATCTATCAGATCTCACTCTCGTAAGTGACCGTGAAGGGATTGACAACCCCTTATCGTGTTGGTTGCGAGGAGTTATTTGTTTTGTGTAGGTACGAGGGACTCGCGCGTAGCCTCCTACTGGATTGATACCTTGGTTCTCAAAAATTGAGGGAAATACTTATGCTACTTTGCTGCATCACCCTTTCCTCTTCAAGGAAAAACCAACGCAGTGCTCAAGAGGTAGCAAGAAGATTTCTGGCGCCGTTGCCGGGGAGTCTACGCAAAAGTCAGCATACCAAGTACCCATCACAAATCCCTTATCTCCCGCATTACATTATTTTCCAATTGCCTCTCGTTTTCCTCTCCCCCACTTCACCCTTGCCATTTTACTTGCCCTCTCTTTTTCGTTTGCCTCTTTTTCGCTTGCTTTTTCGATGCTCATGTGTTGGATTGCTTGTTTGTCACGATGGCTCAAGATAACACCAAATTGTGTGACTTTACCAATACCAACAATAATGATTTCCTTAGCACTCCGATTGCTCCTCTTACCAATACTAAATCTTGTGAAATCAATGCTGCTTTGTTGAATCTTGTCATGAAAGATCAATTCGCCGACCTTCCTAGTGAAGATGCCGCTACTCATCTAAATAGCTTCGTTGATTTGTGTGATATGCAAAATAAGAAAGATATTGATAATGATATTGTTAAATTGAAGCTATTTCCTTTTTCGCTTAGAGATCGTGCTAAAGCTTGGTTTTCGTCTTTGCCTAAAAATACTATTGATTCTTGGAACAAGTGCAAAGATGCTTTTATCCCGCTAAGATCATCTCTCTTAGAAACGATATTATGAATTTTAAGCAACTTGATCATGAACATGTTGCGCAAGCTTGGGAGAGGATGAAGTTAATGATATGTAATTGCCCTACTCATGGTTTGAATCTGTGGATGATTATACAAAAAAATTATGCCGGATTGAATTTTGCTTCTAGAAATCTTTTAGATCAGCCGCGGGAGGCACTTTTATGGAAATCACTTTAGGAGAAGCTATTAAACTCCTAGATAATATTATGGTTAATTATTCTCAATGGCACACTGAAAGATCTACTAATAAAAAAGTGCATGCGATAGAAGAAATTAATGTTTTGAGCGGAAAGATGGATGAACTTATGAAATTATTTTCTACTAAGTGTTTCTTCTAATCCTAATGATATGCCTTTGTCTACTTTGATTGAGAATAATAATGAATCTATGGATGTGAATTTTGTTGCTAGGAATAATCTTGGTAACAATGCGTATAGAGGAAACTTTAATCCTAGGGCTTATCCTAGTAATTCCTCTAATAATTATGGAAATTCCTACAACAAATCTTATGGAAATTTTAATAAGATGCCCTCTGAATTTGAGACTAGTGTTAAAGAGTTTATGAATTCGCAAAAGAATTTCAATGCTTTGCTTGAAGAGAAATTGCTTAAAGTTGATGAATTGGATAGGAACGTTGATAGAATTTCTCTTGATGTTGATTCTTTAAAGCTTAGATCTATTCCTCCTAAGCATGATATCAATGAGTCTCTAAAAGCCATGAGAATTTCCATTGATGAGTGCAAAGAAAGAACCGCTAGGATGCGTGCTAAGAAAGATTGCTTTATAAAAGCGTGTTCTTCAAATTTCTATGAAAATAAAGATGAAGATCTAAAAGTTATTGATGTGTCCCCTATTAAATCTTTGTTTTGCAATATGAATATTGATAATTATGGGACTGAATATGATCCACCTTTACCTAGAAGGGGTTCCAAAAATTCGGAGTTTTTAGATCTTGATGCTAAAATTGATAAAAGTGGGATTGAAGAAATCAAAACCCTAGATGTTAATAAACCCACTATTTTGGATTTCAAGGAATTTAATTACGAAAATTGCTCTTTTATTGATTGTATTTCCTTGTTGCAATCCGTGCTAAATTCTCGTCATGCTTATATTCAAAATAAAGTGTTTACTAAACATATCGTTGATGCCTTGATTCAATCTTATGAAGAAAAGCATGAGTTGGAACTTTCTATCCCTAGAAAACTTTATGATGAGTGGGAACCAACTATTAAAATTAAGATTAAGGATCATGAATTCTATGCTTTATGTGATTTGGGTGCTAGTATTTCCACTATTCCCAAAACTTTGTGCGATTTGCTAGATTTCCGTGATTTTGATGATTGCTCTCTAAACTTGCACCTTGCGGATTCCACTATTAAGAAACCTATAGGAAGAATTAATGATGTTCTTATTGTTGCAAATAGGAACTATGTGCCCGTAGATTTTAGCGTTCTTGATATAGATTGCAATCCTTCATGTCCTATTATTCTTGGTAGACCTTTCCTTAGAACGATTGGTGCAATTATTGATATGAAGGAAAGGAATATTAGATTCCAATTTCCATTAAAGAAGGTCATGGAACACTTCCCTAGGAGGAAAATAAAATTACCATATGAATCTATCATGGGAGCCACTTATGGATTGCCTACCAAAGATGGCAATACCTAGATCTATCCTTGCTTTTATGCCTAGCTAGGGGCGTTAAACGATAGCGCTTGTTGGGAGACAACCCAATTTTATTTCTAGTTTTTTTCTTTTTCTTCTGTTTAGGAATAAATATTTGTTATAGCCTCTGTTTAGATGTGTTTTTATGTTTTAATTAGTGTTCGTGCCAAGTTAAACCTATAGGATCTTCTTGGATGATAGTTATTTGATCTTGCTGTAATTTCCAGAAACTTTTTGTTCACGAAAACAATTGTTAAAAATCACCAGAACGTGATAAAATACTGATTACAATTGCTGCTGCTCAATAAACAAATTTCCTAGGTCTTCCTATTTTTTCTGATGTTTTGGAGTTCCAGAAGTTTGCGTTAGTTACAGATTACTACAGACTGTTCTGTTTTTGACAGATTCTGTTTTTCGTGTGTTGTTTGCTTATTTTGATGAATCTATGGCTAGTAAAATAGTTTATAAACCATAGAGAAGTTGGAACACATTAGGTTTAACACCAATATAAATAAAGAATGAGTTCATTACAGTACCTTGAAGTGGTCTTTTGTTTTCTTTCGATAACGGAGCTCATGAGATTTCTGTTGAGTTTTGTGTTGTGAAGTTTTCAAGTTTTGGGTGAAATTTTTTGATGGATTATGGAACAAGGAGTGGAAAGAGCCTAAGCTTGGGTATGCCCATGACACCCCCAAGATAATCTAAGGACACCATAAAGCCAAAGCTTGGGGATGCCCCGGAAGGCATCCCCTCTTTCGTCTACTTCCATCGGTAACTTTACTTGGAGCTATATTTTTATTCACCACATGGTATGTGTTTTGCTTGGAGCGTCTTGTATGATTTGAGTCTTTTTTTTAGTTTACCACAATCATCCTTGCTGTACACATCTTTTGAGAGAGCCATACATGATATGAAATTTGTTAGAATACTCTATGTGCTTCGCTTATATCTTTTGAGTTATATAGTTTTGCTCTAGTACTTCACTTATATCTTTTAGAGCACGGTGGTGGATTTGTTTTATAGAAACTATTGATCTCTCATGCTTCACTTAGATTATTTTGAGAATCTTAAATAGCATGGTAATTTGTTTAAATAATCCTAATATGCTTGGTATTCAAGAATAGTAAAAACATTCTTATGAGTGTGTTGAATACTATGAGAAGTTTGATGCTTGATAATTGTTCTGAGATATGAAGATGGTGATATTAGAGTCATCCTAGTTGAGTAGTTGTGAATTTGAGAAATACTTGTGTTAAAGTTTGTGATTCCCGTAGCATGCACGTATGGTGAACCGTTATGTGATGAAGTCGGGGCATGATTTATTTATTGATTGTCTTCCTTATGAATGGCGGTCGGGGACGAGCGATGGTCTTTTCTTACCAATCTATCCCCCTAGGAGCATGCGCGTAATACTTTGCTTTAATAACTTGTAGATTTTTGCAATAAGTATATGAGTTCTTTATGACTAATGTTGAGTGCATGGATTATACGCACTTTTCTTCCTTCCACCATTGATAGCCTCTCTAATACCGCACACTTTTTGCCGGTATCATACACCCACCATAAACCTTCCTCAAAACAGCCACCATACCTACCTATCATGGCATTTCCATAGCCATTCCGAGATATATTGCCATGCAACTTTCCACCGTTTCGTTTATTATGACACGCTCCATCATTGCCATATTGCTTAGCATGATCATGTAGTTGACATCGTATTTGTGGCAAAGCCACCATTAATAATTCTTTCATACATGTCACTCTTGATTCATTGCATATATCGGTACACAGCTGGAGGCATTCATAGAGAGTCATATTTTGTTCTAAGTATCGAGTTGTAATTGTTGAGTTGTAAGAAAATAAAAGTGTGATGATATTCATTTTTAGAGCATTGTCCCAAGTGAGGAAAAGGATGATGGAGACTATGATTCCCCCACAAGTCGGGATGAGACTCTGGATGAAAAAAAAAAAGAAAAGAGGCCATAAAAAAGGAGAAAAGGCCCAAATAAAAAAATAAAAAATGAGAGAAAAAGAGAGAAGGGACAATGTTACTATCCTTTTACCACACTTGTGCTTCAAAGTAGCACCATGATCTTCATGATAGAGTCTCTCATTTTGTCACTTTCATATACTAGTGGGAATTTTTCATTATAGAACTTGGCTTGTATATTCCAATGATGGGCTTCCTCAAAATGCCCTAGGTCTTCGTGAGCAAGCGAGTTGGATGCACACCCACTTAGTTTCTTTTTTTGAGCTTTCATATGCTTATAGATCTAGTGCATCCGTTGCATGGCAATCCCTACTCACTCACATTGATATCTATTGATGGGCATCTCCATAGCCCGTTGATACGCCTAGTTGATGTGAGACTATCTTCTCCTTTTTTTTCTTCTCCACAACCACCATTCTATTCCACATATGGTGCTATATCCATGGCTCACGCTCATGTATTGCGTGAAGATTGAAAAAGTTTGAGAATGTCAAAAGTATGAAACAATTGCTTGGCTTGTCATCGGGGTTGTGCATGATTTAAATACTTTGTGTGGTGAAGATAGAGCATAGCCAGACTATAAGATTTTGTAGGGATAACTTTCTTTGGCCATGTTATTTTGAGAAGACATGATTGCTTTGTTAGTATGCTTGAAGTATTATTATTTTTATGTCAATATTAAACTTTTGTCTTGAATCTTTTGGATCTGAATATTCATACCACAATTAAGAAGAATTACATTATAATTATGCCAAGTACCACTCCGCATCAAAAATTCTGTTTTTATCATTTACCTACTCAAGGACGAGCTGGAATTAAGCTTGGGGATGCCTGATACGTCTCCAAGGTATCTATAATTTTTGATTTCTCCATGCTATATTATCTACTGTTTTGGACATTATTGGGCTTTATTATCCACTTTTATATTAATTTTGGGACTAACCTATTAACCGGAGGCCCAGCCCAGAATTGCTGTTCTTTTACCTATTTCAGAGTTTCGCAGAAAAGGAAAATCAAACGGAGTCCAAACGGAATGAAACCTTCGGGAACGTGCTTTTTAGGAAGAATATGATCCAGAAGACTTGGACTCTACGTCAAGAAACAAAAGAGGAGGCCACGAGGTAGGGGGGCGCGCCCTCCACCCTCGTGGGCCCCCTGTTGCTCCACCGACATACTCCTTCCTCCTATATATACCTCACGCCCCCAAGCGATCGATCACGGAGCCAAAAACCTAGTTACACCGCCGCAACCTTCTGTACCCACGAGATCCCATCTTGGGGCCTGTTTCGGAGCTCCGCCGGAGGGGGCATCCATCATGGAGCGCTTCTACATCAACACCATAGCCTCTCCGATGAAGTGTGAGTAGTTTACCTCAGACCTTCGGGTCAATAGTTAGTAGCTAGATGGCTTCTTCTCTCTTTTTGGATCTCAATACAATGTTCTCCCCCTCTCTCGTGGAGATCTATTCGATGTAATCTTCTTTTTGCGGTGTGTTTGTTGAGACCGATGAATTGTGGGTTTATGATCAAGATTATCTATGAACAATATTTGAATCTTCTCTGAATTCTTTTATGTATGACTGGTTATCTTTGCAAGTCTGTCGGTGTACTAGAGTAGGGGTACCCTAGTATCCCGGACTTGTGCACGGGCAGTTGCAGCACCCCGTGGCAAGGCTTGCTGGGTGACCACCAAGGTCCTCCGTGGTTCTTTTGGAGCCATTCAAGAACAAAGTATTCAAGCCTAGGAGACAAGGCCCCGGCAAGAGGAGCTTGCCGGGAAGGCCACCCAAGGCACCTGGGAGACAAGGCCCCGGCAAGAGGAGCTTGCCGGGAAGGCCCGGTGAGCGACAAGCTTCCGGACGCGACAAGGCAACAACCGCGGCAAGGCGCTTGCCGCGGCAGACTACCACTCTGTTCCTGCGCTCCAGCACATCCACCAACGTGTCATACAGGACCTTTCGGTAGCGCGTGGCAAGAAAACTCTTGTGGCCAGTGAGCCTGTGGCAAGCAAGCGCCGACAAGATTGCCATCGTGGCAAGCGGTGGCGTCCCTGACGGTCCCTGTTTGCACTGTTTGGGCGACGTAGACGGGCATTTAATGCCTTTGTCCCCTGCCGTCAGGGTTAGGTATGATACACTGTACAAGTAGTTGTACCAACCGCTATTCCTTTTCCATTTTTGCCCTTGTCTACGTTGCCACCTGTTGGAGACCCCTTGAGCATATAAAAGGAGGCCCATGCGCAATGTAGAGGGGGGTTGGAGAGGTTGGAAACCAGAAAACACTCACGCTAGGTCTCATTAGCAGCTGACGTGTACTGTAGCACTCAGCGCTCCCTAGCAAGAACTCAATATACTCAGACATGCAGCAGTAGGAGTGTTATCTCTCCGGAGAGCTCCGAAGCTGGGTAAACTGCTCGTGTGCTTCGCATCGATCTGCTCTTCGTGCGATCTCCGCCCCCCGCCGAACCGAAAGGGGCTCGGTCCGCCGGTCCCATAGGTGTTCGTGGGCCAGATCAGCCTCCCCGACATCTTTGGCGCGCCAGGTAGGGGGCGTCGAGATTGTGTGAACCTGATCCGGCGTTCACATGAGCTAGATCTTTATCTTCTTCATCGACTTGCCACCGAAGAGGAAGGCTTCGGCGGCAGCTGATCCGTCCACGTCGATCCCACCACCACCTGAGCAAACGGGTGGTGGGGTAGACGCCGGCGGAAGAACGGGCGTCGACGAGGGAGCCCATGGCGCTGCCAGGTCCAAGGACAAGGCTGCCCAGACCTCGGCGTCCGTACATGCACCGCGCCCATCTCAGGAGGCGTGGGACCGACAACGTCATGGTACCCGCAGTACCATACGTTCGTTGGGCCAAGATCAAGCTGGTGGATCTCGGGATGCTCAAGACCAGCATGCACGCCAACAGGCTGGCACGAGCGAGGCACGGTCGCCTGGACGGGATACTGCTCCTTCTAACATAGTTAGAAGTCCGAGCATATCCCGCTCCTCGCGCCGTTCGCCACTGCCACCCAGCACTCCAGCAGAAGCCTTGGCGAGAGCTCAACTGCTCCTGGATTACCCTCCAACAGCCGACAAGGTCGATGAATGGAGGGCCACCATTCAGAGTCTCATCGGCTTTGCCAACGGCGTCACTCCGCGGCAGCCGAGCACATCGCTGCCGCGGCAGGAATGCCAAGCACGAGCCGGTGCCGACGAAACCGGTGGAGGTGCGACCACCATGCACTCTCCACCCCGAAGGCCAAGATCGCCAACTCGTCGGATCCACCTCGACAGCGACTCCACCGCGTCATCAGACCCACGAGCCCGTCGCGATCCTCCTGTCGGTGTACTAGAGTAGGGGTACCCTAGTATCCCAGACTTGTGCACGGGCAGTTGCAGCACCCCGCGGCAAGGCTTGCCGGGTGACCGCCAAGGTCCTCCGTGGTTCTTTTGGAGCCATTCAAGAACAAAGTATTCAAGCCTAGGAGACAAGGCCCCGGTAAGAGGAGCTTGCGGGAAGGCCCAAGGCACACAGGAGACAAGGCCCGGCAAGAGGAGCTTGCTCGAAGGCCCGTGAGCAACAAGCTTCCGGACGCGACAAGGCAACAACCACGGCAAAGGCGCTTGCAGCGCAGACTACCACTCTGTTCTGCGCTCCGGCACATCCACCAGCGTGTCGCCTACAGGACCTTTCCAGCGTGCGTGGCAAGAGGCTGTGCGGCCAGCGGAGCGCGGTGGCAAGCGGCGCTGACAAGATTGCCATCGTGGCAAGCGGTGGCATCCCTGACGGTCCCTGTTTGCACTGTTTGGGCAACGTAGACGGGCATTTAATGCCTTTCTCCCGTGCCGTCAGGGTTAGGTATAATACACTGTACAAGTAGTTGTACCAACCGCTATTCCTTTTCCATTTTTGCCCTTGTCTACGTGGCCACCTGTCGGAGACCCCTTGAGCATATAAAAGGAGGCCCATGCACAACGTAGAGGGGGGTTGGAGAGGTTGGAAACCAGAAAACACTCACGCTAGGTCTCGTTAGCAGCTGACGTGTACTGTAGCACTCAGCGCCCCCTAGCAAGAACTCAATTACTCAGACATGCAGCAGTAGGAGTGTTATCTCTCCGGAGAGCTCCGAAGCTGGGTAAACTGCTCGTGTACTTCGCCTCGATCTGCTCTTCGTGCGATCTCCGCCCCCCGCCGAACCGAAAGGGGCTCGGTCCGCCGGTCCCATAGGTGTTCGTGGGCCAGATCAGCTTCCCCGACAAAGTCTCTTCGAATTATCAGTTTGGTTTGGCCTACTAGATTGATCTTTCTTGCAATGGGAGAAGTGCTTAGCTTTGGGTTCAATCTTGCGGTGTCCTTTCCCAGTGACAGTAGGGGCAGCAAGGCACGTATTGTATTGTTGCCATTGAGGATAACAAGATGGGGTTTTTATCATATTGCATGAATTTATCCCTCTACATCATGCCATCTTGCTTAAGGCGTTACTCTGTTTTCATGAACTTAATACTCTAGATGTATGCTGGATAGCGGTCGATGCGTGGATCAATAGTAGTAGATGCAGGCAGGAGTCGGTCTACTTGTCTCGGACGTGATGCCTATATACATGATCATACCTAGATATTCTCATAACTATGCTCAGTTCTGTCAATTGCTCAACAGTAATTCGTTCACCCAGCGTAAAATATTTATGCTCTTGAGAGAAACCACTAGTGAAACCTATGGCCCCCTGGTCTATCTTCATCATATTAATCTTCCAACACATAGTTATTTCCTTTTCTTTTTACTTCTCTTTTATTTTACTTTGCATCTTTATCACAAAAATACCAAAAATATTATATTATCATATCTATCAGATCTCACTATCGTAAGTGACTGTGAAGGGATTGACAACCCCTTATCGCGTTGGTTGCGAGGAGTTATTTGTTTGGTGTAGGTACGTGGGACTCGCGTGCAGCCTCCTACTATTGATACCTTGGTTCTCAAAAACTGAGGGAAATACTTACGCTACTTTGCTGCATCACCCTTTCCTCTTCAAGGAAAAATCAACGCAGTGCTCAAGAGGTAGCACGTGTCCACATCGGTGTCCCTGTGCTATGGAGTTTCCGCTACGACGTTGTTCCGCTGCCACGAAGTTATTATGATCGAGGCCCCTATATGTTCACTAAATAATGTACATATTTTTTAGCCGCACCGTGTGTGCCGCTTGTCCTCGACTCCGTTGTAATATAAACTCTGGTCCACTAGCATCAATAAAGCGGTTGTTTTTTGTACCAAGATGTTGTGTGTTTCCAGAAGACATGGTCTCTGGGCTGGCAATGCATGGTAAACTAGTCGCTCTGAGCCGGGGTGCCACAACCCTTGGTATTAGAGCCGCGCTGACTGTAGGCCACGCTAGACTATGACGGGTTAACTGGACGTTAGATACGAGTTTAAGTTGAGTGCCAGTAGCAATTGTAGCTGGTTGTTGCATTGCATGCACTTGCTTTATTTTTTTATGCTAACCTGCTAATGGTTGTGAGTGTAGATGGCTCCGGTGCCGTATCCGTGCCAGTTGCAGCTGATGCCGTACACATCGCCGCACATCCTTCGCAATGTGTGGCGTCGGTTGTACCCCCTCGGAGACGATCCAATCTATTGTGTGTACCGGGAGCATCTAGCTGATTCAGTGTATGAGTATCACGCAGTGGTTACTCTGCGCACTAGTTCTGATTCCAGCTCTTACACTCGTACTTCTCGGAGCGGTTATGCCTCTACCGCTTCTCAGGCTGTCCAGTTTTCTGCATTCGAGGTCCTTGTCGAGCTTCGCTACAACGAGGTTCGAATGCAGAGCCACCCAGGTTTCTATTACTACCCTTCTCTACACAACAATGGTAGTGTCCGTTTCCCTATCATTGATCCGGAGTCTGATAGTGTTGCTAGCCACCTTGCTCGTTATGTCACTTCTAGCTATCTTATGATCCATGAGCTGGCTCGAGACCTGACTCGTGCCCATACTGCTTTTGCCGCTGCTTTAGTCACTACTAGATCTGCCACTACTCCATCCTTTCTAGGATTTACTCCTTATATTCCAGCCAGTTCTAGTTCCCCTGTTTCACCGGTTACTCCCCCGAGTAGCTCGGGCGCCTCGACGGTGAACTCTCTCAGTGCCCCTGCTGAGTGGGTTACACTTCTCGCTAATCCTGTAGCCCCGATGATTCACCCTACCCCTGCCCCTGAGGGAGAGCCCTCTAGGCAGCGTCGTCGTGTTACCTTTAACCCGGAGGTCTCAGTTAACCTCGCCAGTTCAGAATCCGAGTCCGCATCAGGAGAGGACCCCGCAGCACCAGCAGAGCAGTAGAGCCTCTAAGTATCCGCAGTCATTGGGATGATGTCCGGATGTAGTAGCATGAGTCATGATGTTTCATTGCCTGTATTAGAGTAGTTGAACCTGGCATGTTGGCTATCTTTCATGTATGAGTATGTATAATTATGTTGGAGCTCTATTTTTATTCGTCGTGTTTTCCTCGTCATTTCGGTTTTTCTCGGGCTTTTGTTGCTGGCTTTTCCCCAATTTATTTTGAATGTTTCTCATCTCGGTTGCGTTGCCTTGGGAAAAATCATAATATGATGCCGCGGGGAGGCAGCAGCAGCAACGTTCGCGAGGGTACCCCTGTTCATCGTTCTGCACGACAGGCAGGACACTCCCCCGAGCCGTACGTTCCTCCACGCAAAATCCGCCCTCCACCGAGCAAATTATGCGTATGTTTGAGGAAAGAAGGAACAACAATCTGATTGAAATATTGAGAAGTGTGCAAGCTATGGTTGGACAGAATGGAAATCAGAACGGTCATTACTCCAAGCTGTCAGATTTTCAAAGGACCAAGCTACCCAGTTTCAGTCAGGTTGTTCATCCCTTGGATGCAGACAATTGGTTGCGTACCATTGAGAAAAAGCTTGAGATTTCTCATACTGAACAAAATGATAAATTTCCATTTGCAACTCATTATCTTGAAGGCGCCGCTGCTATATGGTGGCAAAATTCAAAAGCCATGTGGCCTGCTGATGAAGAAATCACCTGGGAAAAATTCAACGAGCAGTTCCAGAAATATCATATCCCTACTGGAGTTATGAAGACTAAGCATCATGAATTTCTTGCACTCGTCCAAGGAAATCAGTCTGTGGGTGAATATTTGCAAAAATTCAATCATCTGGCCCGTTACTCCCTTTATGACATGGCCACCGAAGAAAGAAAGATTGACAGATTTCTTGGTGGATTAAATCCGCAACTCCGGTGTACTCTCAGTATGTTTAATTTCCCAGATTTCCAAACTCTGGTGAACAAGGCTTTCATTGCTGAAAGGGATCACAAGCTGGTATCAGATACTAGTCCTGTTAACAACGACAACAAGCATAATTTTGAGCCAAAGAAGGATGGGCAACCAGTGCAAAAGGCTCGTACCTGGCAGCAGACTCAGGTGGAATACAAGCCCAATTGGCAACAGGATGTTAAGAAGACCACCACTCAAGTCAAGAATGTCGTGACCAACCTAGTGCACGAGGAGCGCCATTGCAACAATTCTTGCTTCAGTTGTGGGCAAAACAAACAGTATGCCCGACAGTGCCCCAAGAACACCAAAGCAAATGCTCTAGTCAGGCCACAAGTCAACTATATGGAGTCATATCCGACCCAGAAAAACTTTACTGGGTACATACATCACCTCTCCGCCGATGAAGCCCAAGAGAACCCTGAAGTCGTCATTGGTATGTTTTCTGTTAATAACATACCTGCAGTAATTTTATTTGACTCTGGGGCTTCCCACTCTTTTATTTCTCGGAGTATTGTTGCCCAAAACAACTTTCCTTGTTTGATTTTGGGCAAAAATATGCTGGTACAAACCCCGGGATCTTTAATCAAGAGCAGTCTGGTCTATCGCAAGCTGGAAATCAATATCAATGGAGTCGGTTTTCCAACTTCTTTGATAATTCTTGAGTCCGACAAGTTGGATGTTATATTGGGTATGAACTGGTTGACCCAATATCAAGTTTGCATAAACTATGCAACCTGAGAAGTCACTTTGACCAGTCAGAATGGGCAGACTACCAGTTTCTATGCTCGCAGAAGCATACCCAAGAAAGAGATGGTCTTCACCGCTGTGCCTAAATTGGAATCAATTCCTGTAGTCAGTGAGTTTCCTGATGTATTTCCAGAAGAGCTGTCGGGCATGCTGCCAGATCGAGAGCTTGAGTTTGCAATAGATCTTGTGCCCGGAACTGCACCGTTATACAAGAAGTATTACCGGATGCCCTCATCAGAATTAGTAGAGCTAAAGAAGCAGCTTGATGAATTGCTCCAGAGAGGATATATCCGTCCCAGCTCTTCACCATGGGGATCACCTGCTATTTTCGTGGACAAAAAGGATGGCAGTCTCCGCATGTGTGTGGATTACCGACAGTTGAATGAGGTCACCATAAAAAATAAATATCCTCTACCAAGGATTGATGATCTGTTTGATCGGCTCAATGGGGCCAAGGTACTCTCTAAAATAGATTTACGGACTGGATATCATCAGCTCAAGATTAAAAAGGAAGATATTCCTAAGACCGCATTCACTAGTCGGTACAGTCTTTATGAATATACAGTTATGTCCTTCGGTCTCACCAATGCCCCTGCTTTCTTCATGCATATGATGAACAAAGTATTCATGGACTTCCTCGACAAGTTTGTGGTAGCCTTCATCGATGACATACTCATTTAATCCATGGGTGAAGAAGATGACAAGAATCACCTCCAAGCAGTGCTACAAGGACTCCGCAACCATCAGCTTTACGCCAAATTCAGTAAATGCGAGTTTTAGCTCAAGCATGTTGGGTTTCCCGGACATATACTATCCGTCGAAGGTATAGCCGTGGACCCGAGCAAAGTAAAGGATGTGCTCGATTGGTTGCCACCCACAACCGTAACACAGATCCGAAGTTTCCTTGGATTAGCCGGATATTATCGTCGTTTCACTGAAGGATTTACCAAGATTGCTAAACCCATGACAGAGCTGCTAAAAAAGGATAAGAAGTTTGAATGGAACGAGGACTGTGAGAAAAGTTTCAACGTGCTAAAGATACGGCTGACAACTGCACCTGTATTAACTCTTCCGGATATCTACCGCAGTTTTGATGTGTACTGTGACGCCTCCAGACAAGGAATAGGATGCGTACTTATGCAAGATGGCAAGGTAGTAGCATATGCATCGCGACAGCTACGACCCCACGAAGGAAATTATCCTACTCATGATTTGGAATTGGCCGCGGTGGTTCATGCGCAAAAAATTTGGAGACATTACCTCATTGGAAAAAGGTGCCAAATTTTTACTGATCACAAAAGCCTCAAGTATATATTTACTCAGCCGGATTTAAATCTCCGTCAACGAAGATGGCTTGAGTTTGTCAAGGATTGTGATCTTGGAATAAATTACCACCCGGGTAAGGCTAACGTGGTTGCCGATGCACTCAGTCGAAAGCCTGTCAGCCTAAATGTCATATTGAAATCCTTGGCTCCTGAACTTCAAGAGGAGATCGCTCAGCTCGACCTGGTCATAGTTAATGCTGGCCTTGTAATGTTTTGGAATTCACCCCACACTTGAGGAATAGATCCGCAAGGCCCAGCCAGTTGACATCGAGCTACAAAAACGTGTCAAGAGCCCGATGGCAGGACAGACCCCAGATTTCTCAAACGACAAACTCGGTGCCCTCCGATTCCGTGGAAGGATTTGTGTACCCAATCAGCCGGACTTAAAGAAGAAAATCCCATCGAAAGCACACGAATCCTCATATTCCATTCACCCGGGAGGTACGAAAATGTATGAGGACCTTAGACAAATATTCTGGTGGAATGGAATGAAGAGAGATATTGGCTATTTTGTGGCCTGTTGCGACATATGCAACAAGGTGAAGGCAGAGCATCAGAAGCCAGCTGGACTCCTCCAACCGCTGCCGGTTTCGCAATGGAAATGGGATGACGTTTGTATGGATTTCATTACAGCACTGCCTAAGACTTAGCGAGGCATTGATGCAATCTGGGTCATAGTGGACACCTTAACTAAGGTTTCTCACTTCATTCCGATCAGCACCAGATATCGAGCGGATCAACTTGCACAGCTGTATGTATCCAGAATAGTCATTCTGCATGGAGTCCCCCGAACCATCACTTCCGGCCGAGGTTCCCTGTTTACCTCCGCTTTTTGGTCACCTCTCCATCAAGCCTTGGGGACAGCGCTGAAATATAGTACTGCTTATCATCCTCAGACGGATGGACAGACAGAGTGGGTAAACCAAATACTCGAAGATATATTGCGAGCTTGTGCTTTAGCCCAAGGACCTAAATGGGAAGACTGCTTTCCATATGCCGAGTTTTCATATAACAACAGCTTCCAGACCAGTCCAAAAATGTCACCGTATGAAGGTTTGTATGGCCGTAAGTGCGCACTCCTTTAAATTGGTCTCAAACTGGAGATAGTCGTATCTTCGGAATGGATATCATGATGGAAGTTGAGCAACAAGTTAAGGGAATCAGGGACAGATTGCAATTGGCCAAATGTCGACAGAAGAGTTATTATGATGCAAAGCACCGACAGATCAGTTTCGAACCCGGAGAACACGTATACCTCCGAGTCACTCCTATGAAAGGAGTCACACCTAGATTTATTGGTCCATTTCCCGTCATGTCCTGAGTGCGCTCTGTTGCATATAAGTTGGAACTACCCCCTAAATTGTCGGACGTGCACAGCGTGTTTCATATTTCCCAGTTAAGGCGATGTATATGCCCGCCTGAGAAAAGGACTGCTATGGCTGAGATAGAATTGGCAAATGATTTAGCCTATTAAGAGAGACCATTTAGAATTTTGGATCAGATGGAAAGGGTCACTCGCAATAAAGTATGAAAATTCTACAAAGTCCTGTGGGAGCATCACACAGAGTTAGAATCAACTTCGGAGCGGGAAGAATTTCTACAGTCACATTATCCAGACTGGTTTTCCCAAGCAACCGAATCTCGAGGACGAGATTCATTCTAAGTGGGGGAGGCTTGTGACAGCCTGGTTTTTGCCCTCCTTTATTTGCCTGATTTTTCATTCGAATTGATTTTGAAATTTGGAGTTTTTGAATCTTTTCATATGGACTTAAACACTTGGGTACGCTTGGCTTTCACCCAAGTCCATCATTTCTCTCCCTAACCATCATTCCCTCTCTGATCCTACCCAAAATAATATTTGGAATATTTTCTTAAATGAAAAATATTCATTTTTCCTCTCTAAAACCGTAGCTAGTTCAATGAGCTCCAAATCAACCCAAATTTTTCTAGGTCACAAAAATCTGAGAAAATTCACAAATATACTTTGAACCCTAGGGCATCTTCCTGAGCAAAAATATTTCATCACTTTTTGGAATGTTTTTGCTACAGAAAATATTTTCTGTTCTGGACAGAAATGGTGGTTTCTCCAGCAACTACCATTTTACTTGCTCCATTGTGCCTGAACTTTCTTGTGCATCATCACCTTAGTAGATGATGACTAGCCTCCAAAGCACAGCCCCCAACTCCCAACCATTTGACCTTAGTAACCTCTGAACATTACTGATCAGAAACTTAACTAGCTTGTAAAATCTTCTCTACTGCATCTGGAGCCAAACCAAAGAGTGGTAATCTTCAAAACTACCACGAACAACAAGCCAGACATGATCTTTGGACGTTGGTCGGCCTGAGGGAAGAGTTCACGCAGTGACCACGCGTGTCCATGATGCGAGCATGCGTGTCGATGCGCTCCGAGTGCCGCCGAGCGCTCTGTTTCGCGCGTGCTCGCTTCCCCGACTGCTTGAGCGTGCCAAACTTCGCCACCATCTTCGTGTCAACTCCTTAACTCCCCCCTGGCACTCGCTGATGCCGGAGCTCGCCGCAGCAAGCACGGGCGCGGTCCGGCCAACGCCACAGTGCGCTCCGCACTGTGCTCGTCGCCTTCCTCCTGATCCTGTGCTCGTCCCCGTTCGCCCACAGTCCCCGTGTGAGTTGCATCGCCTTCTCCTCCTCTCACTGACGCCGCTTGTCGCCAGGCGCAGTGTCCAGGTGTCGCCGGCGGATCTCGATCCACCCCCCCGATGCTCGCATATAAAAGGAGCCACCCCCAGCCTCCTCAAGCACCATCCTCCACTCCCTCACACTCCACAAACGTGTAGATAGCCGTAGCCCGGCCGGGCAGGCCGCGGGCCGCCGTCCCCGAGCTCGAGTTCGCTGGTGACCCCCTCGTGTTGTCGCGGTAGCTCCAGCCCCTCCCAGGCCAGGGCGACCCTTCCAGAGCCTCCGCCTCTCTCCGGTGAAGCCGTCCCGTCCACTTGGAGCCCCTGGAGTTGCCTCTGCTCGTCGTCTTCCTCATCTCCGGCGACCACCGCTCTCTGTCTCCGCTTGCGGGGTCGATTCCGACGCCGTCCGACCACCCCTAACTATGCTACGGGTATGGGCAGGTGCGCCTCCATCCCCTCTCTCGATCCCTCCCTCTCGTTTGGTCTAAGGAGCCCTCGTCACCGGCGAGAGCTCCGGCGAAGCCGCGGCCCCCTCTGTTTCCTCCTCCCTCTCCCCCTCGCCTAACTAGCGGGGCCCGCTAGTAAGCCACTCTATACGCACGCGAAGCAATAAGAGTGGTGGCGACCTAAGGCTTTACGCCTTCGACTTCACCCCCCTAGTCTGTTTTATTTAAATTCGAATTCATTTAATTTACACAGAGCTTCAAACAGCTATAACTCTTCAACCATAAGTCCAAATGAATTGATTCTTTTTGCATTGTGTTCTTTGCAAACAAATATAGCAGCTCACCAAAGATGAGATTTTCCTGTGCTGCCTAGATTTTCTGGTGATTTTCAGAAGGGTTGTTGATATTTTCTTCTTGTGTTTAAAATTATTTGCAGAGGGTGAGGCTTGTCTTGAGGATCACCAGAAGGCTTGTGAACCTCATCTGCACTAAGGCAAGCCACGACAACATTTTCATGGTGCCATTTCAATATTTATGATTTTCTTACTCGAATGAAAAGTTTAATCCATGCATTTAAATAACTATTATGTTATTTTTAATTTTGTTAAGTGCTTGTTTTAGTTAATATGCTTGATTTACAGAATGTTTGAAACTAACTTAGCTGGTAAAGAATCTGGGATTCATTTGTGATGATGAAAGAATAATATTGTGATACAAATGAGTAATTACTTAAAGTTATTTTCTTGCATGAGTAAAATAATAAAAATTTGCTAGAAAATATTTTGGTTAAAGTCAGTTTTTTCCTAACCAGAAAAGTGGCATAAGTTATTGATGATTATGCTTAGTGTGAATATGGTTGACTCAGTCATTTCCATTAATATGTGATGCATAGGTTAAGTTGCATTTCATGGCATACTATGACACAGGTTATTTTTACTTTAAGTTGAACCTGAATATAACTCAACTTGAACATAGCGTTTGACGGGTCATGGTGCCACATAATCGAGTTTTTCCCAGTGCAACCACATTTGCCTTATGGGAGGCCTTGATTCGGTCCGTTGTCACGCCTCCGGTCGGTGCCTCCAACTAGGGAAGGTTATGGGCTTGCTTACCCTGGCCCGGTAAGCAGACATAACCTTGTGTGCCCGTTGTTGAGATTATGGTACCGGGTCTCCTTGTGGGAACGTTTTGACCACGACGGTGGTTGTTGTGTCTTTGGTAGACATGGGGCCACCCAGGACTCGCCCAGTGGGGATTGTGTCGAAGTGTCCGGGAGAGTGTCATGGCAATGGAGGGGTTTCGTCGGAATGCCGTTGGTCCACCCGAATGGGAGTGCGAGGCCATGGGTTTCGTGGTGTGGGTACAGCGTGCTACCTCTGCAGAGTGTATAATCTATCGATAGCCGAGTCCACGATCACGGACACGCTCGTAGTAGGTCCCACCATGGGTCAATGTTTGATAAATTTTACACACTAAGTTATGAACTTTGCACTGTTGATGATGGCGGAAAGGCCATTGAGATGTTCGAGACCAAGCATTGGTCATGGTTGTGATCGCCGTAAGGATCACGAGTCACCCATGTCAAGACCACGATGGTGGTTTGTGTGTGATCCGAAAACGATCACGTTTGGTAAGTCGGTCCCGAGCGAAGTTTATCACAAGAGCATGATCACAACATGTTGAGACATTATTACATTATTAATTGGTTAATTATCATGATATTGTTTGTCATTATGATTATGCCTGTTGTGAGCTTGCATGTACATTCAATGTACTGACCTGGCGTGTCATGCCAGATTTCAGGAAAGTCTCGTTGGAAAGGAGCACTGCTCGAGTCTAGATCGTGTCCACATCGGTGTCCCTGTGCTATGGAGTTTTCGCTACGACGTTGTTCCGCTGCCGCGTAGTTGTTATGATCGAGGCCCCTTTATGTTCACTAAATAATGTACATATTGTTCAGCCGCACCGTGTGTGCCGCTTGTCCTCGACTCTGTTGTAATATAAACTCTGGTACGCTAGCATCAATAAAGTGGTTGTTTTCTGCACCAAGATGTTGTGTGTTGCCAGAAGACATGGTCTCTGGGCTGGCAATGCATGGTAAACCGATCGCTCTGAGCCGGGGTGCCACACGGAGTCCATGGTTGCCTCTGGTCTGTTCTCATGCACGAAGAAGGCTGCATTTGATGTGTGTGGCCCTAACGCCTCGTCAGCATTTCAAGTCCATCATCGTCGTATGAAATGGTGGGGCAAATGCATTACCGCGTGCACATCCATAACTGTGAGTATGTGGCAGCACACGATCCCGCCACATTCATACTTGCAACATTCACAATAGTACTCATCATCCTTTATGTTGGCCCTCACATAGTAGTTTCTTCCTTTGTTTGGATCCTCTGGTTCTAAATCAGACATGTCCCTCGGAGTACACACCTTGTATGTCCATTCGTCAATCTAATAAGCAGCATATGAGGAGGATAGTTTATTTTTTCCTGGAACCTACATGTTTTGTGGTCATTACTTTCTCATCTTTTATACCAGTTCTTGACTTTTTACAGTAGGCCACAAATGGCAACCATAGTAAATTCAACATGGCAAATAAAGTGTAATACACATGGAAAATATGGTTGTTTCAACATGGAAATTGTAGTTCATTTTATATGGCAGTCAAAGTGTGACCCACATGGCAACCATTCTGGTATCTTACATTGTTTGCACATGTCAAACTAGTAGGTGTACATGACATATTATAGTAGGTCAAACATGGTAATTGTAGCAAACTTAACATGTCAAACAAAGTGTCATACAGATGGCAATTTTGGTTGTTTCAAGATGGCACGTTTAGCAAATTTTCACACGGCAAACCTAGTTTATTCTAGATGGCAACTATCTTGCATTCTACATGGAAAATATCTTGCATTCCACATTGCAATTATATTGCATTCCACATGGCAACCACAGTACATTCCACATGGCAAACAAAGTAAGAAAACATGGTAACTATGGTTTGTTTTCCAACTGGCAAATGTAGTTCATTTTCAGCATGCATACATAGTTCAATCTATATGAGGATGACATTCCAGTACACATGGCAAACATTTTTGTTGTTTTGATTGTTACTTTTGAAAAACATAGCATGTACCATGGTTCTTGATTTTTCCTAGCCATTTTAATAAGTTTGATGGTAAATGCATTATTCCATACATGTCATCTACTTCTGTATGCGCAAACACTTACCTGTAAAGGATTTTGTTGGTGTATGTTTTTCTCATTTGCCTCTCCATCGGTTTGTACGTCAGCGGCTTAGGTTGCTTAAGTGTTGTGCTCACTTCTTGCTGCCGCTTCACACCCAGTATTTTCTATTGCAAAGTTGTATATTGCTTGGCAAATTGTACTAATGAGTTGCCGAGGCCCACGTAATGCTTCAAGACAGCATTGAAACCTTCACGGTGTTGCGTAGTTTACGGAAATGGGTAGAAGCACTGCATGAAGAGTTGGCACCCAACACTTTCGCTTCTCTCACAAGGTTTGAAGGGTATCGTCGTCCTAAACTTGGTATTTTTCAATCATGGCCATCCAACTTCGTTCAAACTCTTCCACTATCAAGCTATGGTCCATGCACAACTCGAATGCCTTATGTAGAACTTGACGGTGAGCAAAGAACGGTCCCAGAGTCTCTTTTGCCTTCCTTATAATATGTCACCTACAGTGCCTATGCACTGCAAGAGGGAACAATTCCTTGATTCCTCGAAGCATGCTAAAGTCTTGGTCTGTTGTTATGTTCATTGGAGCAAGTCCATCCGTGCACTCCAAGAAGGTTCTGAACAACCATGTGTAGCCATCAATATCTTTGTTCCGTACAAGGCCGCAACTGAATTGCAAGGACTGGTTGTGGTTTTTTATGCCTATGAATTGAGCACATGGCATCTTGTACATATTCGTGAGATAGGTCACATCGAAAGAAATGCAGTCACAAAAATGTTTGTAGGCTCTCCGTGCTGACCATCCACCAGTACATATTTTTGATACGGTCGTCATCATCGAGAGTCTTATTCTATAGAAGAAATGAGTATCATCCTTCTCTTTCTCTTTGAAGTAGGCAATGGTGTCTTCTACATCAACTAACTTTCTTTCTATGCAATACTTTGCCTTTAGGTATGTGACGTCTGCTGGTAGGTAGGGCAAGCTACTCAGTTTTCCATTGCTGCTGTGGATGAGGGACAATATCTGGACCATTCTTGCAATATTGACATTGCAATCATGCAACAATTTTATAAAATGCTTCCCATGGGGGTTGAATCCTCGGTGGGCGCTCACAATTTTTACCAGGTCAAAGTTCTTAATCAACATGGAGTCTGCATTGTTCGTGTTGTTGGAGATATGCCATAGAGGCAATCGCATATGATGATATTTCCTATGTATTTATGAATAAAGATAGTCCTTGGACATTATCAATGATGTGTATGAACAACTACATGACTTGTTTGTGGGACTATGCATTGTATGATGACTGTCCTAAAGGTCCCTAGTCGAAAGGCTGTGTGGACGCATAGCCGACTAGACTAGCATATGACACGATCGATGGCGTGGTCTCACTAGCCATGGAGCATTGGATGCTAACCGGATAATATGGACCCAGATGGATCTGGTCAGATCCGACTATGTCGGATCCGAGTTGAGATAAGGTCTGAGTCGGACAGACCCAACTATGAGATGCAATGATATGTCATCTGTGAGTCTCTAGTACAACATACGTTCTATGTCCTAACACCTGAGCTGGCGCATGTACTCGGGACGGTGACCGACTTGCTTTGGGCCGACCAAACGCTACTCTATGACTGGGTAGTTACAAAGGTAGGTTTCAGGCTTGTCTAGAGACATGTTGTGAGACATGGTCAAGCAAGATGGGATCTGCCCCTGCGACCAGGAGAGATATACTCTGGGCCCCTCGTGTGATCCGACCAAGATAAGCATGGCCATGCGACATGGATTATGAAATAATTTGCTTTGTGGTCAGCATCACTGGAACGAGAAAGAGGTCGGGCTAGCACAAGGATGACAGACTCGCCTTGAGCCCGACAAAATATATCATGTGGCAAAAGGAATAGAAGTGTGACATGTTGTATAGGTTCGCCTAACCAGCTTCATCAGACACTTGGAATCAGCAGGCTTTGCTAGAGGCCGCTACCGAATAGATGAGCCAGATGTGATCTGACTTGCGACCAAGTGAACGAGAACCTAAGGGGTCGCATGATACGTCTCCAATGCATCTATAATTTATGAAGTATTCAAGCCATGTTTACAACAATTTTATATTATTTTGGTACTATTTTATTACAACTAACGCGGACTGATGATGGTTTGAACAAAACTACCGTGGTGTCATTTTTTGTGCAGAAATAAAAGTTCTCGGAATGGGCTGAAAATTTATGGGTTTTTCTATGGACCAAAAGAGACCCCCAAAGCTGGACCAGGAGGTGACCGAGGAGGCCACAGGCCAAGGAGGTGCAGCCTATCCCTTGGGTGCTAACCCTCGGCTTGCGGGCCCCTCGGGCAGCCCCTTGACGTGAGACCGATGCCAAAAGTTCTTATGAATAACCAAACCTCCGAAAAGAACCCTAGATCAGAAGTTTCGCCGCCGAAAACCTGTGTAGCCACGAAAAACGAATCGGGACCCCGTTTCGGCACCCTGCCAAAGGGGGAAACCATCACCGGAGGCCATCTTTATCATCCCGGCGACCACCATGATGAGGAGTAGTTCACCCTCGGGGTTGAGGGTATGTACCAATTGTTATGTGTTTGATCTCTCTCTCTCTCTCTCTCTCTCTCTCTCTCTCTTGTGTTCTTTATTTGGCACGATCTTGATGTACCATGAGCTTTGTTACTATATTTGGATCATATGGTGTTTCTCCTCTCTATCTTCTTGTGATGAATTTAGTTTTTTCCTTTGAGGTTTCACTATTACCGGATTGTATACTTTCATGGATTTGAGAACACTTGATGTATGTCTTGCATGGGATACACGTGGTGATAATGGGGTGTTCTATTGATTCACTTGATGTATGTTTTGCACTCAAATCGCGGATTCCCGAGGTGACATTGGGGTAATCTATGCATAGGGGTTGATGCTCGTTTTCATCCTTGTTTCTCTGGTAGAAATCTTGGGGCACTCTTTGAGGTTGTTTGTGTTGGATTGAATATTTCGAATCTAAAGTTGTTTGATGAATATCGTATAATTTACTGACGGATACTTGTGGTGACATTGGAGTATCTAGGTGACATTAGGGTTGATTGATGTGTATCATATGGTGTTATTTTAGTACAAACTCTAGGGTTGTTTGTGACACTTACAGGAATAGCTGAAAAGATTGATCAGAAAGAATAACTTTGAGGTTGTTTTGTACCCTACAAGAAATTTCATCTTGTGTTCACCGCGATAGGAACTTTGGAGTGACTCTTTGTCGCACGTTGAGGGATTTCCATATGATGTAATGATGTTATCATTGTTGAGGGACTTTGCACTTGTGCAAGTATGAACCCTAGGCCTTGTTTTGAAGCATTGCAATACCGTTTTTGCTCACTTTTGTTACTAGTTACCTTGCTGTTTTTATATTTTCAGATTACAAAAACCTATATCTACTATCCATGTTACACTTGTACCACCATCTCTTCGCCGAACTAGTGCACTTATACAATTTACCATTGTATTGGGTGTGTTGGGGACACAAGATACTCTTTGTTATTTGGTTGCAGGGTTGTTTGAGAGAGACCATCTTCATCCTACGCCTCCCATGGATTGATAAACCTTGGGTCATCCACTTGAGGGAAAATTTCTACTGTCCTACAAAACTCTGTGCTTGGAGGCCCAACACGAGTCTATAAGAAGAAGGTTGCGTACTAGACATGAAGCTCTTTTCTGGTGCCGTTACCGGGGAGGTGAGTGCTTGAAGGTATATCTTTAGATTTTTCAATTGAATCTTTTAGTTTCTTGTTTTTATCACTAGTTTAGTGTATAAAAGAAAACTACAAAAAAATGGAATTGAGGTTACCTCATATGCTTCATCTTTTTAGTGTCTTCCGTGAAAATGATGGAAAGCAAAATAGTGCTCAAGTGTTAGAAGAAGAATGAAATAAAATGTTTGGCATACAATCTTTGAATTATGAACATGATTGCAATGTTGTTGGTATGAATTCTTTGAATATCCATGATGCTAATGATATGAAAAGCCATAAGCTTGGGGATGCTATGTTTGATGAAGATGATACTCAAGTTTTGATGAGAAAATTTATTATGATGATAGCATGTCTCGTATTTATGATGGTTATGTTGATGAAAGTGGGTTTGGAAGAGTGTCAACTCTAGTTAATGATCTCACTATTTCGGAGCGTGTTGATTCTATTCACTATATTGATGAAAGTGGATTTTGAGTGGTCATGACTTTATTTAGTGATGAATCCACTACTTTGGAAGAGGTTTCAATTGATTATTATGTGAACAAAGTTGCTATCTATGATGATTATTGTGATGACACTTATGATATAAAGAATAATGATAACCATGAATCTTGTCATCATCATTTTAATTATGTAAATCAAGTATCTCATGATAGCTATTTTGTTGAGTTTGCTCCCCCTATTCCGGATGAGAAGGTAATTAATTATATGTAGAGTAATAAAAATTATACGCTTGTGAATCATAAAAAAATGCTTTATGTGATTTTTATATTGTTGAATTCATTCATGATGCTACTGAAAGTTATCATGGGAGAGGGATATATGCTTCTACGTATCTCAATAATATCAAGTTTCCTCTCTATGTGTTGAAAATGTTGAAGTTTTGCTTGGTTTACCTTCCTGTCCTAGTTGATTCTTTCTCCCATAAATTATTTGCTCACAAAATCCCTATGCATAGGAAGTTGGTTAGGCTTAAATGTGCTAGTTATATGCTTCATTATGCTCTCTTTGTGTTCCAATTCTTACCTTTCATGTGAGCATCATTGAAATACTCATGCCTAGCTAAAAAGGCATTAAAGAAAAGCGCTTGTTGGGAGACAACCCAATATTTGTACCTACTGTTTTTGCGTGTCCACATGACTAAGCTACTATATTAATCAAGTTTTATAGCTTTTATTTCAATAAAGTGCCAAGTAAAGCCTTTGGGATAGTGTGGATGATAGCTGACTTGATTCTGTGCAAAAACAGCAACTTTTGTGCCTAGTAACTGAATTGTTTAAAATACTAGAGTGTCAAAAAATTCTGATTTTTTTACCGATAACTGATATATAAATTTTCTATGTTTTCCCAATTTTTCTGAATTTTTAGAGTAATAGGAGTATGGTTAATGTTGAGATCATTACAGATTGTTTTGTTTTTGATAGATTCTGTTTTCAATGACTAGTTTACTTGTTTTCTAGTATCTATGGCTTATACTGCTCAATATAAATTGTAGAAATGATATGGTACAGTAGGCATTGTGTGAGAAAAATTATGAATCTTATCTTGATAGTACCAATGTGAATGATTTGTCTTTATCATACTAACCCATCTCACGAAGTTCCGTTAAGTTTTCTGTGATTGAAGATTTCAAGTTTTGGGTAAGATATCGATATGAGGAGAATAAGGAGTGAAAAGACCCTAAGCTTGGGGATGCCCAAGGCAACCCAAGATAATATTTAAGGAATACCCAAGCAACTAAGCTTGGGAATGCCCCGGAAGACATCCCCTCTTTCATCTCCAACATTATCGATAACCACACTTGGAGCTATATTTTAATTCGTCACATGATATGAGTTTTTCTTGCAGCATCATTTTCTTTTGTTGAGATTTGTTTGCTGCTATTTAGAATAATGTTTTGCATCTTTTAGTTCAATAAAAAGGTCAAGTATAGCCTTTACCATGCTTATTTTACAAGTCTATACTTTGCTGTTTTCAAAATAGAAAGTTTCCTATCATTGTTTGAATTCTTCTAGAAAGTCAGGACGTGATAAAATCTTGAAATTTTTACACAATGAGTAACAACAAATTTTATACAGTATGGAAACTTTACAGAATTTTTGGAGTTAGTGAAGTATGAATCTTCTTGCATTCTATTCCATTTAGATAGATTGCTATTATTTTTGCATTGTTTGCATATGTTTGCTTGTTTAAAGATTCTACTTGAGGATAGGAGTTTTAAATATGCAGAGGCATTTAGTACGTAATATCAAATTATAATTTTAGTGATTTTCTACAGTAGAGAATGATAAGGTTTTGCATTGATTTATACTAACTTATCCCACGAGTTCTTGTTGAGTTTTGTGTGGATGAAGGTTTTAAGATTTAAAGAAACCGTGATATGAGAGGAATTAAGGAGACACAATAGCTCAAGCTTGGGGATGCCCAAGGCATCCCTAGTTAATACTTCAATAAGTCTCAAGCATCTAAGCTTGGGGATGCCCCGGTTGGCATCCCACCTTTCTTCTTCAACAATGATCGGTTAGTTTGGGTCGAGCCTAAGTTTTTGCTTCTTCACATGGTATGTGCTATCCTTGGAATGTCATTTTATTTTGTTTTGCTTGCTGTTTGAATAAAATACTCAAGATATGAAATTCTTTAATAAGAGAGAGTCTTCACATACCTAATTAATTATTTAACTACTCATTGATCTTCACTTATATCTTTTTGGAGTAGTTTGTCATTTACTCTCATGCTCCACTTATATCATTTTGAGAGTCTTATAAATAGTATGGCAATTTTCATAGGTTATGAATTTAGTCCTAATATGATGGGAATTGAAGAGGGATATAATAAAAACTTTCACAAAGAGAATTAAATATATGAGAAGTTTGATTCCTTGCATTTGTTTTGAGATATAAAGATGGTGATATTAGAGTCATGCTAGAGAGTAATTGTGGATTGGTAGAAATACTTGTGTTAAAGTTTGCGATTCCCGAAGCATGCACGTATGGTCTATCCTTATACGATGAAGTTGGAGCATGATTTATTTTTGATCGTCTTCCTTATGAGTGGCAGTCGGGGACGAGCGATGGTCTTTTCCTACCAATCAATCCCCCTAGGAGCAGGCGTATTAGTACTTTGTTTCAATAGCTAATAAACTTTTGCAATAAGTATGTGAGTTCTTTATGACTAATATTGAGTCCATGGATTATACGCACTCTCACCCTTCCACCATTGCTAGCCTCTCCGGTGCCGCGCAATGCCCTTTCTCCCCTTGAGAGTTGGTGCAAACTTCGCTGGTGCATCCAAACCCCGTGATACGATACGCTCTTTCACACATAAGCCACCTTATATCTTCCTCAAAACAACCACGATACCTACCTATTATGGTATTTCCATAGCCATTCAGAGATATATATCCATGCAACTTCCACCGTTCCATTTTATTATGACACAAACCATCATTGTCATATTGCTTTCATATGAATGAAGCATTCATATAGAGTCATATCTTTGTTGTAGTATTGAGTTGTAATTCTTGGGTTGTAAGTAAATAAAAGTGTGATGATCATCATTATTAGAGCATTGTCCCATGTGAGGAAAGGATGATGGAGGCTATGATTCTCCCACAAGTCGAGATGAGACTTCGGACTTAAAAGAGGCCAAAGAGCCCAATAAAAAAAGAGGCCAAAGAGCCCAAAAGAAAAAAATAAAAAAAATAAAAAATGATAGAAAAAGAGAGAAGGGACAATGTTACCATCCTTTTCCGCACTTGTGCTTCAAAGTAGCACCATATTCTTCATGATTACTTTGTGTAACTTTCTTTAGCCATGATATTTTGAGAAGACATGTTTACTTTATTAGTATGCTTTAAGTATTATTGTTTTTATGTCAATATTAAACTTTTATTTTGAATCTTATGGATCTGAATATTCATGCCAAACAAAGAAATATTACATTGATACACATGGTAGGTAGCATTCACACTTCATAAATTATTTCTTTTATCATTTACCTACTCGAGGATGAGCAGGAATTAAGCTTGGGGATGCTGATACGTCTCCAACGTATCTATAATTTATGAAGTATTCATGCCATGTTTACAACAATTTTATATGGGTTTCGTATGATTTTATTACAACTAACCCAGACTGACACTGTTTTCAGCAGAACTATGGTGGTGTCATTTTTATTGCGGAAATAAAAGTTCTCGGAATGGGAGAAAAATTACGTGATTTTTTATAGACCAAAAGAGACCCCCGAATCACCAGAGCTGGACCAGGAGGTGACCGAGGAGGCCACAAGCCAGGGAGGCGCGCTCTACCTCCAGGGTGCTAGCCTCCTTGACGTGAGACTGATGCCAAAAATTCTTATAAATATCCAAACCTCTCAAAAGAATCCTTGATCGGAAGTTTCGCCGCCGAAAGCCTCTGTAGCCATGAAAAACCAATGGAGACCCCGTTCCGACACCCTTTCGGAGGGGGAAACCATCAACGGAGGTCATCTTCATCATCCCGGCAGCCAACATGATGAGGAGGGAGTATTTCACCCTCGGGGCTGAGGGTATGTACCCGTAGCTATGTGTTTGATCTCTCTCTCTCTCTCTCTCTCTCTCTCTCGTGTTCTTGAGTTGGCACGATCTTGATGTACCGCGAGCTTTGTTACTATAGTTTGTTCATATGGTGTTTCTCCCTCTCTATCTTCTTGTGATCAATTGAGTTTTACCTTTGAGGTTTCACTACTATCGGATTGAATACTTTTATGAATTTGAGAACACATGATGTATGTCTTGCATGGGATACCCGTGGTGACAATGGGGTGTTCTATTGATTCACTTGATGTATTTTTTGCACTCAACTCGCGGATTCCCGAGGTGACATTGGGGTAATCTATGCATAGGGGTAGATGCATGTTTTCATCCTTGTTTCTTTGGTAGAAATGTTGGGGCACTCCATGAGGTTCTTTGTGTTGGATTGAATATTATGAATATGAAGTTGTTTGATGCATATCGTATAATTGACCCACAAATACTTGTGGTGACATTGGAGTATCTAGGTGACATTAGGGGTGATCGATGTGTATCATGTGGTTTTATTTTAGTACGAACTCTAGGGTTGTTTGTGACACTTATAGGAATAGCTCAAAAAATTGATCAGAAAGAATAACTTTGAGGTTGTTTCATACCCTACAAGCAATTTCATCTTATGTTCTCCGCTATAAGAACTTTGGAGTGACTGTTTGTCGCATGTTGAGGGATTTCCATATGATGTAATTAGGTTATCATTGTTGAGAGACTTTGCACTAGTGAAAGTATGAACCCTAGGCCTTGTTTTCAAGCATTGCAAAACCGGTTTTGCTCACTTTTGTTACTAGTTACCTTGCTGTTTTTATATTTTTCAGATTACGAAAACCTATATCTGCTATCCATATTACACTTGTACCACCATCTCTTCACCGAACTAGTGCACCTATACAATTTACCATTGTATTGCGTGTGTTGGGGACACAAGAGACTCTTTATTATTTGGTCGCATGGTTGTTTGAGAGAGACCATCTTCGTCCTACTCCTCCCACAGATTGATAAAACTTAGGTCATCCACTTGAGGGAAAATTGCTACTGTCCTACAAAACTCCGCGCTTGGAGGTCCAATACGAGTCTACAAGAAGAAGGTTGCATAGTAGACATCATCGCGGGCTTAAGGGAAGGAACCTATGAGGACCGATCCATCTCCACAAGTCAGATGTAATCCTACTCGGACTTGGATCCAGGCCGAACAGACTTTAGGCTTTAGGATCCGTGCTAGGCCCAAGTGTTGAGCATGTGACGGATGCCTATATATAGTGGGGGTGCGGCACACTCGTTTGGTTGATCGCTTCGGTGCTGTCACTAGGTTTTGCATGTGTTGAGAATAGCCACCTCCACTCATCGCCGACTGTGTGATCAGACCTAGCAGTCCGCCGCACGGTGTTCCTCCTGCACGTGCGGATATCGTTAGAGGCTGTGCACTTGTGCCGCTGCGGCGAACATGTGCGCGGGATCCGATGACCAGCTGTTCGAGGGTGATCAGAGGAGGAGGAGACGATCCACGTGGACGCGCTGCCCCAACTCTTCTTCTGCTGCACAACACTGCGCGTCTAGTAGCAACAATCCGTGATCCGACATGCGTGTCTAGTGGTTGTTCTACGCGTAGGAAAATTTTAATTTGTAGTCGACGCACCCTACCGTAGATCCCAACAGTGGTATCAAAGCCTCTTCTATAGGATTTGGATTCAGATCATATGCATATTAGATAGGTGGACGTGACAGATCAGATCTGTTGTCATTTATGAGATTGGCTATGTGCACGGTTGATGAGATCAACTGCACATGTGGATCGATGAGGCTATGTTTTCTGATGATCGGAATTGATGAGGTCGTGACACATCCTGCCCCTACCGATCGGTATACGCCATCAGGGTTAACAGTGAAACGTAAATCCAAATTGGATTCGCGATGATCGATGAGATCGGTTAGATCAGAAAATTGGGTGTGTACGGAGTGTAGATACGATCTGTGATTTCTGAAAATGTGTGTGTATCGCCATGTATTTCGTACACGATCACTCAAACTAGGAGAATGCGATTCTATGCATAACTTTGTTTTTTTGCAGGCTTGATGTGAATAGTATGGCTCATGTGTATGTGATGCATGTGTGTAAATTATACATGGTTTGTGCGTCATGTTTGTTAGCTGGAAGGAGCCAAAGTGTTGTCATTATAATGTATAACGACCCGTGTGTCGACTTGTGACCCTATGTAAAATTCATTACTAATTGTAGTAGTTGGATAATAGAGATCAGGTTGGTGGCTTGGCGTCCCGGCGTGACAAACAAGATGGAGTTCCTAGATGGTCATCGGAAATGGAGCCGACCTGGAAGAACATCCATGAATGAGACATACTATTTCACAGTATATGTTTATTTGTGATTGATATGCTTCTTTATTTCTATGCATGTTAAAATGGTAGAATGATCCCTCATTAATATCAAGCGAATTGCCATCCCTGATGTTGCACCTTGCACGTCAAGTACGTCTAGTGGTGGGATCATCAAATTGGGGTGCTACTAGGTGTCCTTGAACTTAAGGGTTCGTGTCGGGCACGGACATGGACTGCATCAGATTAACTTGACAATGCTATTAAAACGGGTTTGGGCATTGTGGCAAGGAAGCTTGGGAGCCGGGGTATGAGATACCTAACTGACTAGTAGGAGCCGTATAGAGATACGATTAGCAAGGAGTTGCTTACCGGATAGGCATGTTGGCTAGCAGTGATGCTAAAGCTCACTAGTCACATGCGCTAGTCGGATCCTGAATCACTGAGAGTTTGCGGAGGGATGTCGATTTAAGTGGGAGTATTTCTGTTTAAGGCTTGAATTACTCTACATAAACACATTACTTAGTGATTGCTTATTTTTCTGCTGTAGATCAATGGCACCACCTACTCAACCCAACTTTGCATTGAAATCAATCTTGGAAAAGGATAAACTTAATGGAACAAACTTTACCACCTGGTATAGAAATTTGATTGTTGTTCTCAAGCACGATAAGAAGGAGCATGTTCTAGAGGATCCACTTCTAGAGGAACATGATGATACTGCTAATGCCACAACCAGGAATGCTTAGCAGAAACTCGTTGATGAATCAAACGAGATCAACTGCCTCATGATGGCTTCTGTGGAGCACGATTTGTAGCAGCATTTTCAAGTTATTGGGGCTTTTGATATGATCGAGACTCTCAAGAGCATGTTTTAGGTACAGGATAGGACCAAAAAGGTTCAACGTCTGGCAATCCTTGATGGATTGTAAGCTGAAGGAAGGTGATCCACTGAGCCCGCATGTGATCAAGATGATCGGATACGTGCAAGCTTTGGATCGTTTAGGCTTCCCGCTCTTGGATGAGCTGGCTACCAATGCAGTTCTGGGTTCTCTTCTGCCTTGCTATGGGACGTTCATCTCGAACAATCATATGCAAGGCTGATACATCCACTTTGCATCATGAATTTCTAATGTTATCTATGATGTTTTTATGCAAAATAATGCTTTATTGAGTAATTCTAATGCATTTTATCTCATAATATGCAAGGTTTACAGAAAGAGGGAGAATGCCGGCAGCTGGAATTGTGGACCAGAAAAAGCTACATCAAAGTTACCTATTCTGTACATCTCTAAATAAGCTGAAAATTTACGAAGAATTATTTTGGAATATATAAAAATGGCTAGAGCAAATAACTACTGGAGGGGGGCCACTTGGTGAGCAAAAGACACCACGATGCGCCAAGCGCCCCAGACGCACCCTGGTGGGTTGTGCTCAGCACAGTCCACCTCCGGTGCTCATCTTCCGGTATATATATAGGTCATTTTGAGAAAAATAACGAGAGGACTTTCGGATGTTTAGTAAACACAGTAGAAAAAAATGAGAGTCCCACCTCTCCTCCCACCGGCGCCCTAGGCTCTCCGGCGATCTTTCTCCTCAGCCAGTAAATCTGGTCCTCTCTCCATCCATCTTCTTCGGCGTTCTCTGATCTACCACCCTATAACCATCTCACATGGGTCCTCATGGTGGATCAACTTTGGATCTGGATTTCTCCAAAGGTGTGGCTTTTGCAGAGGAGGTTTTCAGATCTTGTGGGAAAATCATTTATCCCTCGGATGACACGAGCCATTTTATTATGGTTGTGTCTTTCAGCAGACACAGATTCTGTCTTGATGAGGATTCGGTGGCTGCGGCTTTGGAATGTGCAACTGGAGGATCTGCAATTGATCTATCTGTGCAACTCATTGCGGACAAGGTATTCTCATTTATGGTATCATGCAAACGTGTTGGCATTTTTATTCTTCATTTGCGATCTTTCGGCGTGTCCATAATTCAAATGCTACTTTCATATGTGGGGTAATGGCGGCCCTAATTGGAAACGTGAGTTTGTTATTTGGAAGAAAGAGTGTGATGCTGATTGGATTATCATTAGCCCTTCTAAAAAGCGTGCTGCTATGGGTTTACTAGCTATGCATAAGCCTCCCTCCAAATCTGCCTAACGTACGAGCTCTAGGCCTCTGAAGAAGATTTCATTTGCCACTTTCCAACAGTATGATGTTTGCAAGGGATACTCTTTTCCTGCTTCGCCAAGTCTTGTAGATGCGTTTCAGATCTGGGTACACGGTGCTGCCTCGTGAGAGAGACATCGTTCCTCCGCCCGGCGGATCGAACTCCGATGGACGGTGGCGAACCACCCATTATTTTCGAACGATCAACGCCCACGCTATTTCCTTGGCGGTATTTCTGGGATTAATCCATCTACTTGGACGTGAATCTGCATGTGTATGGGATGGAGCAGGCTAGTCCGCGGCGCCCATGAGACTTCTTCACCCAGTTTAATTCCCAGCCCCAGGATGTTTCTCCGGTCCGATCTGTTTCGCCCAAGCTGCTTCGAATCTCAATCTGCACCTCCACTGTTATTGGAAATGAGGAGTTTATTAGTCACGGGACATCGGAATCACTGTTGATTATGATGGATTTAATGATCTAGTGGATGACATGGTTTTCAAAGTTTGGAAATGTAAAAATTGTTTGTCAATGAAGCATTTATCCAGCGCGTGCACCAGCAGGGTTAGGTGCCGTAGATGCTTTCGGTTGGGGCACAGGGCAAAGGGCTACTCCGATTCTAGCCTATCTCCCTCTTACAGGTGGGTCCCGCGGTCCAAATCCCCCGTATCTAACCGGTCAGCTGGTTTTTTGGAGCGGGACTCCTCGTTTTCTCCCATAGCTAGCCCGGAGGGGTCTATGCCCATCCTATCAAGCCTGCCACCCGTCCATCCCACCATTGCCGGTTGAGCCACCGCCCTGGCGCCTCTGCCGCCCTCCTCACCATCACCCTCAATCACCTCGCCTCCGGCTTTGGATCACCCCTCCCCAGCTCCGGCAATGGCCAACTTTCCACTGGACCCGATGGATTTCCTCCCGCATGGATTCGACATCATTGATGGAGGTGAGCTACGCTTGCGTCGCACTTTCTTTGCGCCGGCGGTGGCTCCGGATCGACAACATGAGGAGTATGCCGTCGCCATTGTCGAGCCGGCTCCACTACCTGAAGAAGTCGCCATCTACAGGAATCTGGTTAGTGATTTTGTCGTCAATACTCTGCAGAGAGCTGTGTTTGATGCCCAGCCGTGGATCCAAGGAGTTGGTTTGTTTCGACTACGCAGTGCTCTGGCCCGCCAAGCATTAGTTGATCATCCTCCTTTCAATTTGGGCAACGATAGATTTGTCAGGTTTATTCCGCATGACGAGGGTATTAACTACAGAGCTGCTCAAGGTTTTCGAAGGAGATGGGTTATGCTGCTAGGAGTTCCTTTGGATTATAGGCGCTCTCAATATCTTGCGATGTTATCGAGACGTTTGGCGCTTCCACCATTGGCATCGGGATGATCCAATGATGGTCCGATCTTTGGTCTATGTGTCTTTTCCTGCACCATCTATGGTCCCTAGATCGATGACATACGAGAATTTGCTGACTTTGGAGGGTTCGGATTTCTTGGACTGCTCCGGTTTATATTCTATCTGCAGACTTTGCTGATATCCTACCTGCCGATGAGGATCCAATGCCCTTCAATGGCAATCCCCACCCTCTCCCTGGCAACATGCAGTTCAACAATCATAATTGGGTCTTACCTGAGTTCCCGGAGCTGGGTTGGAACGATGTGCCTGCACCCAATGAACAGCCACAGAATGACCATCCACAAGTTCAGGAAGTGGGGCAGCAGGATAATGTTGAGGAAGTTCAGTCTCAAGAATCAATTGTGCTTCAGTTGTCCGAGGATTCAGTTAACAACGGCATCGGTGCTGCTGAAGTTGCGGTTCTCCAGCACCCAATGGGACCGCAACAGCCTCCTTTAATGATCGGACAAGTGCTAACTGTTTTGGGCCTGTCCTACCCCTCGTAATGCAATGGAAGCGCTTCGTTTGAGAAGGTATTGCCGCTTATTGGGATCTCGATATCCCAAAGGTTGTCTTCGGTCTCATCTCGGTGCCCTTTTGAACAATCAGTCTGGCGACTCTTTTTACCACTCCAGCTCCAAAATTGCAGCTTCGCCGCACCTGTTTCGTGACTCAGTTTAAGGAAATGACACTGTTAAAAGGCACGTAGCTCGAGCTCTTTGTTTTGACGATATTGATGAGCCTGTTGCTGAAACATTTGATTTTACGGCTGTTCCTAAAGTTACTCTGAAGGGTGGAAGAAAGCCCAAGGCCTCTAAAGTCATTGTGGAATCTGAGGTCAGGCGCAGTGCTCGCGTCAGTGCGATGCGTGATGGCTACCGTCAGGTAGTTATTGGGACACCTCCTAGGAAGCCACACACGGTGAAGAAGCGCAAAGCTGCACCTTCCAAGCCTGACGATGATTCTGCAGTGCCTCCTCTGACGACCATAGTTGATCTTCAGCGAATTGGTGCTCGTCTTTGCATTGCACCGGAGAAAATCACGACGGATAAGCTTGCAGCTAATCCTTCCCGCTCCAACAACAGTGCAAGTTCCGATGATTAGTTTAGTCATCCAGGGTTTAGGTCCATGGCGTACCATAATCGCCATTTTTCTGTTCTTATCTGTTTGGAACTTTGCAGTTTACATCTGTCTAGTGGGTTGTAGGCCATTGTGTGGCTTACTTTTACTATGTCGTCTTTTGGTATGTAATGAATCAAACCTCGTTTAGAGATTGGAAAGTACTCTGTTGGAATGTTAGGGTCTGAATTACGAAGCGCGTCGACTGCGGTTAGGCAAAAGATCAATGAAAGTGGATGCTCGTTGTTTGCCTCCAAGAAACCAAATGCATGCATATTGATCATCGCTTCATTAGAAAATTCTGTCCACGGCGCTTTGATAACTTTGTTTATGTACCATCGGTTGGGGCATCCGCTGGTATGGTGGTCATATGGAATTCATCTCTCTTCATAGGCAGCTTAATTGAGGTTAAACCATATGGCATTATTGTGAAGTTTCAATCTAAACATACATCTGAGTCTTGGTTTCTTGTCTCAATTTATGGTCCGTGTCAAGGACCGGCGCGTGATGATTTTGTGCAGTGGTTATATAATCTGGATATTCAGCTCGAGGACAATTGGCTACTTTTAGGTGACTTCAACTTTATGCGTTCGATTGAGAATCGAAATCAGCCAGGTGGTGATGTGAATGATATCTTTTTTTTAATGAAATAATTGGTCATTTGGGTCTTGTTGAACTGCCAATCAAGGGTCGTCAGTACACATGGTCTAATATGCAAACCACACCCTTGCTCGAACAAATTGATTGGTTTTTTACATATGTGGCTTGGACACATGATCACCCCAACACAATGGTTATTCCGCTTGCATGCACTGCCTCTGATCACGTCCCGTGTGTGGTTTCAATTGCCACTTGTATCCCCAAGGCAAAGGTTTTTCGCTTTGAAAACTATTGGGTTGATTTGCCTGGCTTTATGGATTGTGTATCTGAGGTTTGGAATAGCCCTGTGGATAAATCTTCAACTGCCTTAATCATTTCTGCTAAATTCAAATCTCTTCGTTATGCTCTTAAGAAATGGCATCTTAACCTATCCACAGTCAAGGCGCTCATTGCTGATTGCAACAAAGTAATTGTTTTTTTGGATAATATTGAGGAATTTAGGCCCTTGAGTTGGCCGGAGTTCAATTTTCGGAAGATTGTCAAATTACATCTCGAAGATATCCTGCACTGGCAGTTCATTTATTGGAAGCAACGTTGCACGATCAGAAATACCAAAGTTGGTGAGGAGAATTCAAAATTCTTCCACGCAATGGCAACTGAAAGATATAGGAGAAACACTATTTCTTCGATCAAATCTGTGGATGGGGACGTGGTTACTGATCATCAAAAGTTAGCTGGGATGTTTTGGTCTGATTTCAATCGTAGAATGGGCCAAGCAAAAGGTATACAAATGGGTTTTGACGTCGACACATTAATTGCTCGTATTGATGGGCTGGAGAACTTATCCTTGCCTTTCACGGATTCCGAGGTGGATACGGTGATTAAGAACATGCCTTCTGACCGGGCTCCGGGCCCGATGGGTTTCTGGTCTTTTCCTCAAGAAATGTTGGAATATTTTGAAGCCAGATTTTATGAAGCTGGTCAGGGAGTTTTATGAGGGAAAGTGCAACCTGGAGTGTCTGAATACATCTCTCATTACAGTCATTCCAAAAAAGTTGAGCCCGGAATATATTGGTGATTTTAGACCCATATCATTGACAAACACTTGTCTCAAGTTTTTAACTAAACTTTTGGCAAATCGTTTGCGAGTGTGATTCTAAAATGTATTCATCATAATCAATATGGGTTTCTTCGATGTGGATCCATTCAAGATTGCCTTGCATGGTGTTTTGAATATATACATCGATGTAAGGCATCCAAAAGACCTATAATCCTTCTCAAATTGGATTTCACGAAGGCGTTTGATACCATCGAGCATGATCGATTCTCGGGATTCGAAATGCAAGGGTTTTGATGATCGTTGGACAGGTTGGATCGATAGCATCTTGTCCTCTGGTTCCTCTTGGTCCTCTTAAATGGTGTGCTGGTAATCACTTTGTCTGCCGTTCGGGTGTGCGACAAGGAGACCCATTATCCCCTTTGTTATTTGTGATTGCGGTGGATTTATTGCAGTCCGTGGTTAATGAGATGTGGGCAAGGAACATTCTCACACTGCCCATACCAACCTCTTCACGGGATTATCCGATTGTTCAATACGCTAATGACACATTAATTGTCCTTCCTGCGGTGGACGACCAGCTCATCGCTTTCAAGGAGATGCTTGAGAACTTTGCTAAGTCAACGGGTTTGCGGGTTAATTTTAGTAAATCATCATTGATTCCAATGAATATGTCTGATGAGGAGGGTCAACGTGTCGCGGCTTTGCTTGGATGTGATGTTGGCTCCATGCCATTTACTTACCTGGGATTGCCAATGGGTACTACTCGACCCACAATCTATGCCTTGCTCCCCTTAGTGGACCGCATAGAGATAAGATTGTCTGCCTCATCCTATCTGTTGAATCAGGGTAGCCGGCTGCAGCTCTTGAAATCGGTTTTATGTTCCATGCCAATATACTTCTTGTGCACCATTTCATTACCTCAAGGAATTTTGAAGCAGATAGAACGTATCATGCGGCAATGTTTGTGGCGAGGCAACTCTGACACACCAAGACAATCATTGGCAGCTTGGGAGTTAGTATGTCGGCCCAAGAACCAGGGAGGACTTGGGGTTCTAGACCTTGGCAAACAAAATGATGCCTTGTTGATCAAGCATCTCTTCAAATTTTATAACAAGTTGGATGTGCCCTGGTTTCACTTATCCGGGACACATATTATGCTGCTGCTCGCCCCAAGTAGCATAAAGTTGTGGTTCTTTTTGGTGGCGTGATGTGATGAAGCTCTATGACAAATTTTGTAAGTTGGCCGTCCCTCATGTGCGCTCCGGGGACTCGGTGGTTTTCTGGCTGGATCGGTGGCAACTTAATAACGAGGTGGTTATCATGCAACAACGCTTCCCGAGGCTTCATTATTTTTCATTGATGACACGCTTACCATTAAGAATGTGATGGAGCTGCTGTCCCGACCGACAATTTTCACTGCCTTTATCGGTTGAAGCTTTTGAGGAATTCAATCAACTTCAGGCTATAATGCCTCGATACACTTGCATGAGGGAGTTAGTGATGTCTGAAATGGCCTTCAAAAGCTGGGGATTATCAATCCGGGATCTACTATTTGTCTTGTTTTTCCAAGTCGTGGTGACCCTCTTTTCGGTGGATCTCGAAATGTGCTTGCACTCTCAAGCTCAAGGTGTTTGGCTGGCTTCTTTTGATGGACCGTCTGAACACTAGGGATATGATGCGAGAGCGACATTGGATTATCCGGGATGATAATTGTGCCATTTGCTTCACAGGTTTGCATGAAGATAGAGCTCATCTCTTCTTTGCTTGCAACTTTAGCCAGCGATGTCGGAATTATTTGGGCATTTCATGGAATGTTCAACCTAACTGACTACTTTTGAAATGGCCTGTGCAGCTAGGAGGAATTTGGTCAACCGTTTTTCACCGAGGTAGTCTTTACGGCTACCGGAATATTTGGACCCAAAGGAATGGAAGGATCTTCAGAAATGAGTTGCCCACTTTCAGAGCTTGGAGGAGGAATTTTATTCATGATATTTCTCTCTTAGCTCATAGAATCAAGTGTAAATATAGAGATAGACTAACTGATTGGATAGCTTCTTTACACTAATCACTCCCTGTAAGTAGTCTTTCTTCCTTTTGTTTCCCTTTGTAATTTTGTACTGAACCCATATTGTTTTAATAAAGGACTGTGAGGCTGTTGCCTTGCAGTACATAGTCAAAAAAAACGAGAGGACTTTCTGGGCGAAGCAACGCCGTCTCGAGACAAAACTTTTGCCCTCCGGTAGAGCGATTCCGCCAAGGGAACTTCCCTCCCGGAGGGGGAAATCGAAGCCATCGTCATCACTAACAACCCTCATCTTTGGGAGGACAATCTCCATCAACATCTTCAATAGCACCATCTCCTCTGAAACCCTAGTTCATCTCTTGTGTTCAATCTTTGTACCGGAACCTCAAGTTGGTACCTGTGGGTGACTAGTAGTGTTGATTACATCTTGTAGTTAATTACTATATGGTTTATTTGGTGGAAGATTATATGTTCAGATTGTAGGAATCGGGGCTCCGCGGACCCCAGCAAGGTTCAAACTCAGGGGCGTGTGCGAAGATCCAACCTAGCTACAGCCTCAAGCTCAACGTCTTAGGGCTTGGCCTTGTTGAGTTCATGTGAGCGGGAGAAGAGGGTACACGTCAGTTTACCCAGGTTCGGGCCACCTTGCAGTGTAAAACACTACTCGTACTTTGTGGTGGATTTCCTCGCAAGGAGGATGAGGATCAACTTGTACAATGGTTGAGTTGCCTCGTGACGGCTCAAAGGGAGAGAATGAATCGACCTTCTATGGTCGTGACTAGCCTATATTTACAGTGGCATTGGTCCTCTTCCCTCATAGCATAGGTGGGAAGGGATTCCATAATGGCCAATTTTAAAGGGAACAATAAGTGCATCTTATCCGGACTAAAGCTGGCCATCGCCTGCAAAGCTTCTGGTCGTGACGCAGTCGTGGGCTCGGCGATGACATCTGTCCTGCAAATATCGTGGTCTTTGTCTTATTGCACCGGAATGGAAACCTTTGGGGGATTCCTTGGAACCCGCCTACGTCCTTGCCTCCTTAGCACCAAAGAGGAAACTGTCCTCCTCTGCGCCCGCTAGCGCCCAGCTGGCCTTGGTCGTCATGGCTTACGTCATCGCGAGCCTCATGAGGCTAGGTACCTGCATAGAGATCTCCTCTCCTCGGGAGGTAGGCTCCGGGGGCTGCTCCTCAGGAGGTCTCGGTGTTTTTCGCGTCGCGAGGCCGTGGGTCCTCGCGAGGGTCTTGCCTTCATGCCGCACCGGGCCGTCGACGGGGCCATGCGCTGGGCTTCAGGCAGGCAAGTTGGGTTCCCCCGATCCCAGAACGACGACATAGATCCATTATGCTATTTAATACCCCTCTGATATTGAGCCTGACTATGATTTGTGAGTAGTTACTTTTATTCTTGAGGTCATGAGAGAAATCTTGTTGCATGTAATCATGTGAACTTGATATGTGTTCGATATTTTGATGATATGTATGTTGTGAATCCCTTAGTGTTGTCATGTGAATGTCGACTACATGGCACTTCACCATATTTGGGCCTAAGGGAATGCATTGAGGAGTAGTTATAAGATGATGGGTTGCTAAAGTGCCAGAAGCTTAAACCTAGTTTATGCGCTACTTCATAAGGGACCGATTTGGATCCAAATGTTTAATGCTATGGTTAGATTTTATCTTAATACTTTTCTCATAGTTGTGGACACATGCGAGGGGGTTAATCATAGGTGGGAGGCTTGTTCAAGTAAGAATAGCACCCAAGCACCGGTCCACCCACATATCAAATTATCAAAGTACCGAATGCGAATCGAACCAACATGATGAAAGTGACTAGATGAAATTCCCGTGTACTCGCAAGAACACTTTGCTTATTATGAGAGACCGTTTTGGCCCGTCCTTTGCTAGAAAGGATTGGGATACCTTGCTTCACTTTATTTACTGTTACCGTTACTTGTCGTTACAAATTATCTTGCTATCAAACTACCTGTTACCGAGTATTTCAGTGCTTGCAGAAAATACCTTACTGAAAACCACTTGTCATTTCCTTCTGCTCCTCATTGGGTTCGACACTCTTACTTATCAAAAGGACTACGATTGACCCCCTATACTTGTGGGTCATCAAGACTCTTTTCTGGCGCCGTTGCCGGGGAGTGAAGCGGTCTTGGTAAGGAAAAATTTACATTACGCGCTGAAATTTATTGTCACTTGCTACTATGGAAAACCATCCCTTGAGGGGTTTGTTCGGGATATCTTCACCTTGACCGGAAGCACAATTAGTTGCCACTCAACCTACTCCACCTAATGAAAATATTGGTTATGAAATTCCTTTGGGTATGATAGAACAACTGCTAGCTATCCTTATGCAGGAGATGGAACCGAACATCCTGATATGCACTTGATCGATGTGGATGAAATTTGTGGATTATTTAAGCTTGCAGGTTTACCTGGAGATGAAGCTAAGAAGAAGGTTTTCCATTTATCTTTGAAGGGAAAAGCACTGGCATGGTATAGGCTATGCAATGTATTGGATCTTGGAACTGGAATCGATTGAAATTGGAATTTGACCAAAACTTTTATCCCATGCATCTAGTTCATCATGATCGGAATTATATATATAATTTTTGGCCTCCTGAAGGACAAAGTATCACTCTAGCTTGGGGAGGCTTAAGTCAATGTTATAGTCATGCCCCAATCATGAGCTCTCAAGAGAAATTATTATTCAGAACTTTTATGCTCGGCTTTCTCGTGATGATCAATCCATGCTTGATACATCTTGTACTGGTTCTTTTTATGAAGAAGATTATTGAATCCAGGTGGGATCTTTTAGAAAGAATTAAACGCAACTCTCAAGATTGGGAACTCAACAAAGTTAAGAGTCAGGTATTTAGCTTAAGTTCGATTGTGTTAAATCTTTTTTGGATACATATGCTATTCACAAGTTTAGCACTAAATATGGACTTGACTTTGAGATGGTAGCCTCTTTTTCTGAATCATTTGCTACTCATGTTGATCTCCCTAAGGAGAAGTGGTTTAAATATCACCCACCCACTAAAGAAGAAATTAAAGAACCAGTTAAAGCTAAAGATGAAACTATTATTTACAATATTTATCCAGTTGTACCTACTCCTTATATTGAAAACCACCTTTCCCTGTTAGGATAAAGGAACATGCTCGGGTATCAACTATGGTTTGCAAAAGCAACATTAAAGCACCTAAACCCTCTGAGAAAATTAAAGTAGATGTCGGTTTACAAAATTAGGGGCTCTCCTTTTGACCCCTTTACTTGTGCACGAGCAGTCAGAGCCTCCCGCCACGGCCGCGCATAATAGGGCAGGGAAAAGGGGAGCCGGAGAGAAGCCGAAAGCACAAGACAAAGCAAAGGAACGCCAAGACCAAGGCCACAAAGAACAGATGGACGAAGTAGGTTTCCCCGGCAAGGACCCTTGCCGGGGGCAGCCTCAGCAGCCCCGGCAAGACCCTTGCCGGGGCAGCTCGCCCACGCCATCCGAGCGAGCCACCTTCGAGCCCACCAACACTCGACAAATGCGTTGGGACAGGGCTCGGGAGGCACCTCTGTGGTGGCATGCAGATCTTTGTGAAGACAAATAATAATCAAAATCAAATGAGGATAGGAAGGCAGCCATCCTCACCGAAGAAACCCACAAGACCCCCAGCAAGATCCTTGCCGGGGACGCCTGCGCGCCACGGCAAGACCCTTGCCGGGCCACCCGGCAAGGCCCTTGCCAAGCGCACCAGCAGGGCCACCCTTAGGCCCGTACCAGCTAAGTCTCTGCCGCCGTTCGCATGCAGCTGCCGACCCAACCAGCTGGGCAGGCACCTGCATGGCAACATGCAGCCCTTCGTGGAGGCTCCACCACCGCACCACCTCAGCTGCCTGCCTGCCTACATGGCACCTCATGCATCGCTGGCCAGGGCGCGTGTCGAAGCTTTGAGGAGCGGCGACGGACGGGACGGGCCTCGCCCCCGTCCCCGATAAAGTGAAGGGACACCTAAGCCTTGCATTAAATGCGCCTTGTCCTGTAATACGAGGGATAACCTCGTGCCACTGCAGACCTTTCCACCTCCTGTGTGCCACTGTGGCAGCCCCTTTTTCCTATAAAAGGAGGCCCGAGGCGACCAGGAGAAGGATTCGGCTTTTTGGAGCTTGCTACACTCCATAGCTAGTTCAAGAACTCAGAATACATCCACCAAAGCAGGAGTAGGGTTTTACGCATCCTCGCGGCCCAAACCTGGATAAACAAACTGCGTGCTCTCTGTTAGACCCGCTCTTCTCTCAACCCCGCGCCCCGCAACCGCAGTAGGGATTCTTGTGATCCCATAGGTGTCGTTTCCCACCGACATCTTAGGCGCGCCAGGTAGGGGGCGAGTTTGTGATAATCTGGTCTGGTAGTTAGCCTAGCGGTTCTTCGTCGCCATGGCCCCTAAGAAGAAGACGGCCACGGTGATCGGCTCGTTGGGGGCCGAACGGCCCGTGCCGGTGCGGACGAGCAGTGGACCGGTCGCGGACAGGACTCAGGCCGCGGCCCGCGAACACCAGCACCACCCAGGCAGTCAGAGCCTGGCGAGCGGCATCGTTCGTGCACCAGACGATCGGCCCCACGCCGTCGGACCCAAAGACGGAGCTGGGCCCCCTGCCGGCGGCGCGGGGCCCTCCGGGGGTGTCGTTGTGCCGACTCCGGATGGCGCGGCGACCTCCAGGACGCATACACCGGCGACCACTTCGCGTTCTTCCCATGGTGTGCGCGCCGAACAGCGTCACCACATTGGTGACCCTGGGCACCGCCGTGGGAAGAGCCCTGTGCGTCGTCAGCAAGACGAAGGAGTTCAACATGCTCGCCGACGCACTAGTCAAAATGGCACGCAGCTGCTGGGTCATGACAGAGCTCCTTCTAACATAGTAAGGAGTCGAAGCGCGCCGCGATCCACTCAGCTGTCACCGCCACCCACGCCAGCGGAACCCTTGGCGCGCGCACAGCTGCTCCTCGACTTCCCTCCTGCTGCGGAGAAGCTCGATGAGTGGAGGGCCACCATCCGGAGCCTCGTTGCCGTCGCGAACAAAGACGATCCGCGACCGGCGGGGCCCTTGGGTCGGTGCTCCACCGAACCACCACATGCTGGCGCTGGGAGGACCGGGGGAGTTGCAGCCACAGTGCACTCTTCTCCTCCTCGCCAGCCGCCGCGGGCATCGGCCCGTCGTGACGACGCTGGTGATAACATCTCCATAGTGTCGTCCGATCAAGCATGGCGGCCAAGGACAACCAGCAAGAGAGGCCCGCCCGGGGCCGCGACAAGAAACAAGAAGACGACGATCACGACGAGGACGACGAGTCCGGTGAGCAAGGGTTCCAAAAGGTTACGGAAGCCATGTGCGTCGATGGTGGCGCCTCGCTGCATGCCTCTCACCGCCAGCTCAAGCAGTGGGCGCGAGAGGTTACAGCAACGGAGTCGTCGTTCGGCGCTCAGAAAACTCTAAAGTGGTCCAGCACGCCGCTCATCTTTGACGCTGAGGACCACCCTGATCGCACTACCGCGGTCGGGTGTCTACCGTTGTTGGTTTCGCTGACAATACGCAACCTCAGGGTGAACAAGATGTTGGTTGACGGCGGGGCCGGCCTGAACCTGATCTCGCCTGTCGTGATCAAAATGATGCAAATCCCTGACGGAGACCTCGAGGAAACTGGCACGTTTCAAAGGGTCAATCCAGGGAGAAGCCAGCCAAAGGGAAAGGTCACACTGCCCATGACAATTGGAGGAGAGTTGAACTACCGGACGGATAGGATCATCTTCGACGTGGCCGAGGTCCCCTTGCCCTACAACGGGATCCTCGGCCGCCCAGCACTGGCCAAGTTCATGGCAGCATCACACTACGCCTACAGCATGCTAAAGATGCCCGGGCCGTTGACCATCATCTTCGTCCCCTCCGACAAGAAGGACGCGCTGATCTACGCCGACCAACTCTACCGGGAAGCAGTTGCAGCAGCTGTCGTCAAGGCAGCTCCTGCCGCCAAAGGCCCGGGAGGAAAGAAGGAGCCCGACAAGACCTCTCGCACCCACTCCGGCAAAGCGCACCTCTTCGGGGTGTTGAGCTACCGTCGAGGACGTGCCAGAGAGCTCTGCCGACACGAGCAAGAGGTCTAGAGCCGAGCCGCCGCGGACCAAGAAGGTGCCCGTCACGGAGGACGGCACGGGAGGGGCCTTCATCATAGGCTCCACCCTCAACAGCAAATAGGAAGGCGAGCTCGTCACCTTCCTACGGGCAAATGTCGACGTGTTTGCATGGCAAGCGTCCGACATCCCCGGTGTTCCCAGGGAGGTGATTGAGCACCACCTAGTTGTCTGCCCTCACACGTGGCCCGTCAAGCAGAAGGTCAAAAAGCAGGCTCTGGAGAGGCAGGAGCCCTCCGGGGCCACCGGCAAGGGTACTGCCGCGGATGGTGAGCCTTCCCAAGAGCAACTGGCTCCGGCGGGGTGTCAGGCCCTAGATTGACCCCTACACAGGCCTTACATTGTTGCTAAATATATACCACCTAGTTTCACATACCAACAAAAGAAAAAATTCTTCTATAATTTAAGGCATTACTTTTGGGATGACCGACATCTTTATAAAGGAGTAGATGGTATTATTAGATGTTGTGTACCTGTGCATGAATAGAAACAAATCCTATGGAAATGTCACTCCAAAGCTTATGGAGGGCATCATGCGGGAGATAGAGCTGCTAACAAGGTATTGCAATCTGGTTTCTATTGGCCTACTCTCTTCAAGGATGCCCGGAAGTTTGTTTTATCTTGTGATGAATGTCAAAGGATAGGTAATATTGGTAAGCATCAGGAAATGCCTATGACTTATTCACTTGCTGTTGAACCATTTGATGTTTGGGGTTTTGATTCCGTGGGACATTTTCCTTTCTCTAATGGGCGTGTATACACATATTTTGGTTGTTGTTGATTATGTTACTAAGTGGGTACAACTAGTTGTGCTGATCACAACACTTACATTAAAATGCTTAAAGAAGTTATTTTTCCCAAGGTTTGGAGCCCCTAGATATTTAAAGACTGATGGTGGTTCACACTTTATTCAAGGTGCTTTGAGTAAAATGCTTGGTAAGTATGATGTTAACCACATAATTGCTTCACCTTATCATCCCCAATCTAGTTTTCAAGTTTAACTTAGCAATAGAGAAATAAAATTAATTTTACAAACAACTGTTAATAGGTACCAAAAGAATTGGTCTAAGAAATTGGATGATGCACTTTGGGCCTACAGAACAGCTTATAAAAATCCTATGGGTATGTCTTCGTATAAAATGGTTTATGGAAAAGCTTGTCATTTGCCTCTTGAATTTGAACATAAAGCATATTGGGCAATTAAAGAACTTAATTGCGATTTTGAACTTGCCGATGAAAAGAGGTTATTTGATATTAGCTCACTAGATGAATGGAGAACCCAAGCTTATGAAAATACCAAACTATCTAAAGAAAATGTTAAAAGATGGCATGACAAAAGAATCCAAAAGCGGAATTCAAAGTGGGTGAGCATGTTCTTCTGTACAACTATCGTTTTATATTCTTTGTAGGAAAACATCTCTCTAAATTGGAAGCACCTTATATTATCGAAGAGGTTTGTCGTTCTGGAGCTACGAAGATCAATAATGCCGAAGGTACTAATCCGAAGGTAGTTAATGGGCAAAGAATTAACCACTATATTTGAGGTACGCCTATTAATGTTGAAAGCAATATTATTCAAACCATGACATCGGTGGAACACATAAAAGAAACCTTAAGAACACTTCAAAATCTTAAAAGAGGAGGTACGTGATATGATAAGTAAACACTACAAAAAAAGACACATCCGTGACATTTTGGGCCGAACAATTTTTTTCTGTCATGATTATGACACTTCTATGACGATAATTGTGACAAAACCCGGTATCATCATAGATGTGGTGTGCTCCTACTTCTATGACAAAAAATCATGACACAAAATGGGCTTTTCGTCCTGGGCAGGCCAGAGACGCAACTGCATGACATTCTTTGGGCCGTCCATGACAAAAACAATCATGGTAGAAGTGAGGGATCGGAGAGATCGCACATTACCGAACCCGAGCGATTCATCCGCTGCTGACTGAACGCGAGCAATTCCTTCGCTGCTGCTGCTAACTGAACTCGAGCGATCGATCACTGCTCCTACTTACTGAAGCCGATCGAGCCCCCGTGCGACACATAGCCAGCCGGTGTTGGGTTGCCTCTCGATGAATAGTGACCGTTGCTACAGTGCGAGCGCTACGTAGAACGAGTCGAGACATGGTGAGTCGAGCCGGTTGGTTGGCTGTGGATGAACAGTTCCCGGTGGGGGTTGGATGAACAGGACCCCGTGGTAGTCGGCCGTTGCGGCTGGATGAACAAGACCCCGAGGAGGCCGAGCACCCCAGCCAGTTGGGGGTGGATGAACAGGACCCCATGGAAGCTCTATGAACAACAGCCGATGGAGGCTGGATGAACAGTAGCCGTGGATGAATAGTAGCCCGTGGAGGCTAGAGGAGGTCAACGGTGGATGAACAGTAGCGCGTGCAGGCTGGAGTGAGTCAGTAGATGGTGGATGAACATGACCCCGTTCAGACCGCAGGCGCTCCAACACAAGTCCATTTCCTCCGTTTTGCAATACGCCACACCCCTTCCGATCAACAGGACCATGTTTTGACCGTAGGCACTTAAACACAAGTCCGTTTCCTCCATTTTGCGGTATGCCACACCCCTTCCGATGAACAGGATCCCGTTTCGACCGTTGTCGGTCGAACAGAAGGCCGTTTCCTCCGTTCAGCGGTATGCCAGACCCTGTTTTGGCTGTTCCGTCCAAGACGGTTGGCTCTCGTTGAACAGGATGCACTCGGACCCAGTCGGTTGCCTCCCAATGAATAGGACGTTGTTTCTCCATTCCGACCCATTCGGTTCGCTGCCCGATGAACAGGACACCGTTGCTACCGTTCATTGCCTCTCCATGTACACAAGCCCTGGCCATCCGTATATATGCGCGAGTACGCGCTCGAGACCCTGCCTGTATATGTACGTACGTGGCCGTATTTTTTGCCCTGTGGCTGTACGTACGTGTACATGACTTAGACGAAATTGTGTGAACTGCTATGTTGGGTGCTCTACAACGACACGTGCCGCTACTTACTCGGCCACGATTCATACTTGCAGAGAGACCGATCGACCAATATGTACGTACACGTTCGCGACTAGACAGACGACGCTATGTACCTTTTGACCGGGTGGGTCCCAGCGGTCAGGGAGGATAAGGACACACTTCCTTGTGTTTGAAGATATGGTTGGTCGATCCTAGCTGTCAGGGGGAGTAATCGTTTTTATTTTGCGAGTAATAAGGAGGCACTTCCTTGTGTTTGAAGATGTAGCTAGTGGGTCCAGCTGTCAGCCTCACCGCCTAAAGTCCTCTTCCGATGGTTGTCCTTCGTTGACCATGTTGACCACGCCGTGCCGAGAGGACCAAGGTGGTTGACGATGACGAGGCCTAGGAAGGGAACAACGCGGAGCCGGGGAAGATGCAACAGTGGATGCCCAGGCGGAGGGGAGTACGTGTGAGGCTGTCGTCGCCGGAGAATAACAGGAAGTGTTGGTGCGTATAGAGGGATGTCATGGCCAGCGGTGGCAGCACAGCCGGACACGAAAGGCAGGAGCAGGCGGCATGGCCGGCGCTGGTTTGGGCGGCTGGAGGAAGAAGACCAGAGGTTTGAAGAAGCACGATGGCCGTTGGATGGACATCGTACGGTCACTGCAGCTAGAATCTTTTATATTGACTAAGTTGGCAAAGCCCTTGGTACGCGTCAACTTAGTAGGCCCACAGGCCAGCCTCCGAAACGGTGTGCCCTAGATGTCTTGGGGAGGAATCATTTTTTGGGCGGCTGAAGCAAGGATATCCGAGATTGAAGAAGAACAACATCCGTTGGATGGACCTCCAATGGCCGCTGCTACTAGAATCGTGTGTTGACTACAAGTTGACAAAGCCTTGCGTACGCGTAAACTTAGTAGGCCCACAAGTGTGTGGCAGAGAATATATAGCCCATTTGCGATTTGTAAGAATGTACAACCCATTTTTAAATTCTATTGGAATTTACTACAGCCCATTTATAGTTTCTTAAAAGTACAACCCATTTTCTAGCTAGGACAACGATTAATAATTTCAACCAACCGCTCAAAACAGAATTGAATAAATTTCCCACATTTTGATGGAATCCGAAATATTTTTATCCCGAAATTTCTAGTCAGATTAAATGTAACTTCAAAATAAATTTGTATTACGTAAAAATCCAACAGAATATTACGCGTGCAACAAGTAATGATATTAAAATTTTCAAAATCCAAAAATAATATTTTTTAAAACTAATTATGTGTTTGGTGCACTTTTGACAGTTACTGCCCAGTTTTTATGATTAAATCCCATTTATTATTTCTTAAAGCCCATTTTTTGTTAAGCCTAATGCATCCCTCCTAGGAAAGATTTGCAGCACAGCGGGGCGGAGAATAACAAGTTGACCCGGATATTGTGTACAATTGTCGGCCCAGTTGCATTGCTAATGTTCAAAAATAAGGCCTGTGTAGTATAGTACAACTTTACATGGCTACTCAGCTCACATTCAGCAATGCTGGAAAGGCCCAAATAAGGCTTATGTACAACTTTTGGAAATCAAAGAGCTCAATTAATAACTTAAGAAAAAAGTTAGAGTACATTGGAACCAAATTAAAAGTTGTCACGAGCGAAGAAATAATTCAACGGCTCCCACTTGTGCATGTGTGTGTGTGTGTGTGTGTGAGAGAGAGAGAGAGAGAAACACATCGGTCGATGCTCGTAAATACATCTTTCAACCATATGCATTGCTGATGCTCAGTAAAAACTTATATAGTTGACACAATCATATAGAACATCATAGCACACTGAACTTGCATACAAAAAATTCACGTAGGTGGCACAATCAGGGTGGAAGCAGTGGATCGCTACAGGTAGGGCTTTGTTGAAACCAACGAACTCGTACATAATGGTTCATCGTCTTTATCAATGACGGGGAAATATCTTGAATGATGTGCAAATAAAACAGATAGACAACACAATAAGTTCTGCTAGCACATTAAGTTGACGTATAACCCTTTCTAAAAAAGTTCAGGTACAAAAATAGAACAAGTTACAATCAGATGTACTGGCACATCAGTGCTTCACACCCATAGCTCGGATTTAACTAGTATCAGACAAGATTCAGTTGTTACCTCAAATTAGAGCACATCTAGGCAGTCAGCCCTGTCTCTTCTCCCAAAGAAGTAGTGGCCTCCGCCACGCGATGGAGTAGGCCATGTGCCATCCGTCATTCTGAGCAACATGGGGAAAGTCTGACGTTGACTCCTGTAATGGACGCCGTCGATGGACCCTGTCACCAACAAGAGCGGCATGACTTCGATTGATGGATTGACCACTTCTTCGACATGCACGAACACTCGATACAGGTACATCCCTAACGTGGTCCGCGGCAGCCTTGGTGGCGACGAATAGAACAACCCCGGTTCTTGCACCGGTATCTCAACACAATTCACCTTTGGTATGGTGGACGGCTTCTTCATCCATGCCATAACCATGAGAGCCCAGCTGTCTGGAGGAACAAACATACTTACGAGCTCGCCTCCAAGGTCGCTGATAAGATCATTCATGAGAGCCCAGCTATCTGGAAGGTAAGCTTTGTTAAAAACTCAAGATCAGAGGGCACTGAGACACATCATGGGTGCCACCGATCAAAGCTCACCAGCACGCCATCATAGAACAAATGTCGGGAAGATTCGAACAGACGACTGTAGTGGAAAGTTTTCCGAAACTTGACGAAGAAATCAGCCGGTGGTGGACAGACTTTGATGACCAAGTCACTTATTTGGATGCCATGCGCAATGCCAAGAGCTTTGACAAGGTCGGCCGGTGAGACGGGAGGCCGGTCACCGTTGATGGTTACCATCAGCACTTTACGACAAACTGGTCTTCAAGCACCACCATGCCACTGTTGAGCGATAGCACGCAGCGCCCGAAGGCAGGACGGACCTCAGGATCTCCAGCTCGGAGATCTGCGTTGACCGGCGACATGATAGTGCGCTTGAGTACAGGGAGTACAAGAGGGGGATATGGGGGAACTGGAGTAGGAATCGAGATTCCAGAGGTGGGGGGAGATTGGGGATGAAAATGTAGCACGAATTTCGAACACGCGCCAATATGCTCTCGGCGCGCAAGCGCACAAAAACACCGGTGGCGCCCACATGTCGGCCTAAGAGTCCTTATTCTTTTTTTTGAGAGACCGACCTTTTTTTAGAATCTTTTGAGAGCCCGGCTTGAGAGTCATAAACGACATGTTTGTCATTGCGTTACTACTCGACCCATATTCAATGACATCTCACTCGCCCAAACAAGTGTACATCATCGAAAAGACACTAAGCGCAAATTATTACTTCAAAAAAGCAGATATAATCTAAACACTAGAGAATGGTGATGCCCTCATTTAGCCGACCAGCGGTTTGAGTCAATAAACAGTTCGAAACAATGATATATACAACATTCAAATACTGACTAGTGACTACTACTGAGATAAACAACAAGACATGATAGTTCATAAGAAGTCTTTCTACACCACCAAAATGCACCCATCTGGAGCGCTCAGACTCTCGTGATCCAGATGAGAATGACATTCTAAATAGTGACATAGACGAGGATGACCAAATGACAAGGAATGTGCATAACAAAAGAGAGAACTACCCATCGAGAACAAGCAGCAAAGAAAACAAGTCATTCTAAGAGGGATGATCCAACACCATCATAATTTGCAGCCCCGCTTCAGCGACAAGTTATACGGAGACACCAGTACTCCACCGTTTCGATGCAACAGCCCAATTACCTATCAACCTGAAGGCTTGAACCACATCACTGCCTGTCAGACTTGAGACATCCAAGGATCAAAGTTAATCCAGATGCCTTTGTCATTCTCACCTTCTTTTAGCTGCAGGCTGTATTGTTGACAATCAGGGGAGTATGCTCCTGAAGTCCTAGGGCTCGCCATGTAGATACAGTTTTCCATAGAAAACAGAGCCTCTCTGCCATCAAGGTCCTTGCCAACGGTAATCTCCTAGTTAATCGGATAATTGAGTCCAAGAAACAGAGAGTGTGAACCAAGGTTGTTTACCCGCCTCCAACTCAAAAATCCTAAAGGCCCCAACAAGCTGGTATCCTGCTCATAGACGTAACAACCACTGTCCGAATACTCACGTATTTCACGGTTCTTGTACACAGTGGGTTTTTTGCAATATAACTTTTCCGGCTCATGTGTGCGAATGATCATCAGTCTTTTGCCACCGTATGATCGAGCGAGGAACCAGTTGTGCTTCCTTGTTTTTGGCAAAGGTGGTGTGATTACCAAGGGCAGTAACTGTAGGGACACTGCATCATATAAGAAAGGACAGGCATTGTTAATGTAAGATCAGCATTGTTCAGTGTATGAGAAGGATAATGCAAGAAACAACATTGATATGTCCTGTTGGGCCAGGAGCAAAATATAGGAAATGTATCTTTGGGTTGAAAATATAGAAGTGCCATGCATGCTTATACTCATGTTATCTCGCAATTGATTCTTCACAGGAAACTACCATGTCATGCATGTTATGTAATCATGTTCTGTCCTCACAAACAAATTATTCAAGGAAACTAACACACCATGCATTGTTATATACTCATGTTCTGTGGGCAAATTTTTTGTGGGGATATTATTCTATCCATTGATTGCTGAAGGGCGAATATAGGTATGTACACATGGTAAGCATTACAGGATTTCACTACTTCCAAATATAGGGTTCTCCATATGCACATTTACTTCCCTAACAGTTTGATGCATGTTTCTACATCATGAAAATGAGGAAACAAACAGTGTGATGCATGTTTCTACATCATGAAAATGAGGAAACTAACATGGCGATTGATACACACTCATATTTAGTAGTATATAGATTACTATGAAATAAGGAGAATATCCATATCTTCGTAACCGTTTGATTATTCAGGGGTACAAATTGGCTGTAATGACATAGTCACAATCGCATGAATTAACTCATTCCAAATATAGCTGATTTACGGCCTCTCTAATACATTGGCATAGTTCTACTCAAATTCTGCTAAACAGGGATATGCCAATCATCACAAAAAGTTCAAACAGTATCATGGAGTTATCATTAACATCAGACGGAAACAACTTACACGCGCCATCCCAGCAATATGTGGTGCCATCTACTTTATCGATCGCGGAGATGATGCCATTGTGTTCAATAGCATCAGAGAAGTCCGTGGTCAAACAAGGCAATTAGCTTGAAGTCTGTGTAATTCACATCTCGTGTCGGTACTTGGTAGATTACAATCTTCTGCAAAACAAGGTGCGTCCAACTGACTTCGTAATCTAGATGACTTGAACCGTGATAGTAAAACTTTATATAATCCAACGTAGGAAGGATAATCTCATGGGAGGTGTGGAAGTTTAGGAGCACCAAAATTTTCCGGTCTTGCCTGATGGCAGCCATCCAGTGGGAGTTCATGCCGACCTAGTACATACGTGCCAAGAAGTTTTGGGCAATGGTGATCGGATCGAAGTCGAGGGAAATAATGGATGGCGACCTACTACATACATGCAAAGAAGTTTCAGCTAATGGAGGTTGGATTGAAGTCGAGGGGCATCATGTACGCCTCTGTATCATGGTGAGCAAATCCCGCAAGACCAAATAGCAGCCAGCAGTGTGTCTTGAAAAGCTTAGGCCTCGCTTCGACGATGGTCGTGTGCATGTCCCTCGAGCTTGCAGCCAGCCGCAGGGCGCTCAACATATCCATACACGGACAACAGAGGTCGAGGATGTCACTGTGGAGATTGCTCCAATCGCGGCTCATATGGATGCTGCGCGGTTCGCGTTCAGCCATGGTGGAGTTTGAAAGGTGGGGTTTTGGGGGGCTTGATTTATCGAGGAGAAGGCGCTCAGTGCTGGAGTGGCTAGCGAGAGAATAGTGGTACTGGGGGAGGCGAGCGAGGCGAGGGTACGCAGGGGCACAGTGAGATGATGAAGAGTGACCTCAGTATCTCCTGCGAGACGGGTATGGAGATGGAGTGGTGCTAGGGGAGAGGGAGACGAGGCGAGGCATGCTATATAGCAGCGGTGAAAGTGACTTCACAGTGCACAAGGTGAGGCTAACTTTGGTAACCCGAACACGCCGTCTGGACTAGTGTCACCTCGGGCGCAGGGTCTTGTCACTTCACTGTGAGGACCGGATGAATAATATTTTGACCATCAAGTGTACTACAGTTGTACTACTACTAGTAGGAACATACGGAGTAGTACTGTATAGAGGAAATAGGTCTCCCGTGCTAGCATGCCTCTAGGTTCACTTCATCCTCCAGGTATCATCCATATTGCAAGCAGAACTAAATTCTCATGCATGTGGAAGCGCGAATAAGGTTTTTTTTTCTTTTTTGGGGATAACTACATATTCCTTAACCAGAGAATGTGGTGTTTCCCACGCACGTGCCAATATCCATCCGAACTAGCTACGACATATTTTTTATATCTATTTGCATATGTCCCACCTGTCAGGAGAGGTGCAGAAATAAAAAGGAATCATAAAATGTCTCGCCACGGTCATTCAAAAGAGTGACCTCAACTAGCCTGTGGCACATGTAGCGCTAGAAGGATGGGCACATACATGGACAGGTACCACTCCTCAGTCTACTCCCATAGCCTTTTCTTTTACTCTACCTAGCCATCTAATCAACTGCCTGCAGGCCACTTCTCCCATTTACTTCTCCATCGGGAACCGATTTTCCTCGGCTTCTTCACCTCTCATTCATCTTCATTTGCATCCAAACCCCAGTGCATTCACATTGTTTTAGCCTCTTCACATACACCTGGAGAAATTCTGAAGCCCCTTTAAATAATCATCTTCTTTAGTTCAACTAGCCATCTAATCCTAATTCTCCAAACCATAGCCCTCTGGTCCAGTGGTTCCAAATGGCGAAAGAGATCCAGATGCATGTTTTTAGCGTCCAACATGTCCTCGTCGAAGCCTCATTGAGCATAGTTGCCACCATCACCGACCACCCAAGGGTTGTTCGGAAGTGGATCAACAATGTATCCAACCCCCTCCAGAAGGTAGAGATGAAGGTCATCGGTCTCCATGCAGAGCACATGGAGCGTGCCACTAGGAAGATCCAACGCGCCGCACTCCTTTAGCTGTACCTTGAAGATGATGTTTTGGTATACCACATCATACACGCGCCCTCCATACCAGGTGAGCTCCACGATTTCTTGTCTCAGGAGGATATATACTTCTATGGGGCAGCCATCAAAGGGGACAAATAGAAGCTGGCACCGTACAACCTTGATTTGAAAAGCATCGCTGACCTACAAACTAGAAGCAAAATTCCTGTAGAATATTGTGATAAATAGACACCATCCCTATTCGATGTAGCAAATTTTGTGCTCGGTACAAATCTTCAGAAGGGTGATGAGATGCTAGCATTAAGGTCATCTGGATGGGAGAATTATCCCTTGACGTATGAGCGGATACAATATGCTGCCCTCGATGCCCGTGTGAGTTCCAAAATAGCTGCAGTGTCCAAAGAGCATGTTGCGAAGCCGTCTCCCACAGAAAATGAGAACAAAAAGAGGAATAATAAGAAGAAGAAGCTGCACCAACATTAGGGCATTATGGATGGATGAACTATTTCCTCTCTTGTAAAAAACATATTTCCTCTCTGTGTATATTGATATAGATGAACTATTTCGATGGTGTGCATGTCTTTGGAACAAGTAGCAGCATAGGTCTGCTTGAATATAAGGAACTATTTATCCGCCCAGCTTTCTCTACTACTCCTTCTAGTGATCGGTATGCAATGCATGTGTCAGTAGACATGACAACTTGTCCATGGAAGTTGAACTACGATGACCATCACGTTTCATACACTGCCACTTGCGATTCCCATGACGCTGCTCCAGCCCACGACACCACGTCCCCCGACATGTGCCTCACCCCTCTCGGCCGCACCGCCCCTCTGCCTTTGTGTGCATGACATGTGGGCCAACTGAAATTTAGCGAGCATCAAGTTTCTACCACAGCCACATGCAATTCCCATGATGCCGCTTGAACACATGACACCGCACGTCCCCCGACCTGCGGCTCACCCCTCTCGGCCCCACTGCCCCTCTGCCTTCGGGAGTATGACATGTGGACCAGCCACCTATCGGGTACACTGAAGCTCACTCCCGTGTGCCCCGAGAGGGAAATGTAACTCCCGCGCCAGGCTTTGTGGTGCTACCGCTGCACGAACTCGTGCCAAACTTGTTTAGGTGTTGTAACTCCTGCTGCATCTAGGGGCTGTTTGGATTGTGACTATATTTGGATTGTGAGTATGTTTGCCATATATTGCCACATTATTTTTGCCACACTTGCCTAGCTTGAGTTGCTCAAATTGTTAGCCACACTTTGTCTTGCCTAAGGGAATCTTGCCACACTTTTTGTGTCTATGTCATGTGGGGTTGACTTCTCATAAAAAAATCTTGCCTTAGGTGTGGCTAGAACCAAACACCCACCTAACTTGATCAAACTTGTATAAGGTGAGGTGTGGCAAAGTGTGGCAAGATGTGGCTAGAAACCAAACAGCCCCCTACGCCTCATAACGCCCCGACGTCCAGCAGTGGCACCCTAGCCACGGCAAGGCCACCATCGGTGAGTCACAAACGTCGCTGTGACAATGGCCAGCTGGGCATCTCGAACCACACCGATGTCGCTTCCCCGTAGCCGACCTATGCTGGCACGTGGCCAAACACCGTCGAGCCGCGCGTCAACGTACGACAGCAGGAACGCCTGCAAGCTCACTAGCTCAACTCTGTCGAGTACATGACGTTTGCAAACCGGTATCCGTTGAGCAGGTTGCTCCTGCACACGAGCACATGCCTATACGTATCCAGCATTCCAGTATCGTCGCTGAGTGGTACATCCTCGGGATGGTGCAAGCGGTCGGAATCTCGAGCCCAAGTCGAGCTATGTGCCCCGGGTAGATCACTGGCTGCCGCCCGAGCTCCCACCCGACCGTCGTTGCCATCACACCACCGACGATAAGGAGCAGCACCCTACCGCTCATCCGGAGCGTGAGCTAGTAAACATTGTGCGGCATGTCACAACAGTCAAGCACCTCGACATGCGTCGGTCGGGCAGAGACTTTTCTTGGCCACAAGCTCCATGGTCTCGTCCAAGATCGGTGTGGTACTGCAGTCGAACATGCATGTAAAATACTACGGGAGCAGCTGCATGTGCATGGCCCAGATGCTGATGTTGGCGTGGAGGAGTTGGTACTCGTTGGCGCTGCAGCATGCTGCATGGCTTAGGCAGGCACCTGTTGCAATGCTTTGGCGTTGGCACCGGCATTGTCAATGCAGCTGATGATCCAGAGGAGGACGAGCAGGAAAGGAAAGGGTCTTGCATGCATGTACAAATTCATGCAAGAAAATATTTGCTGGAATATGGCCTTTGTTTACCTTTCTTTGAGGATATAGATGAGCCACATGAGGAAATCTATTATAACCATTGGATGAAAATTAGTGGTGCGGGAGTACGGATCGGAGCATGGGAGGGGAGCAGGCAAGCCTCGTCCGCCGACCTGCAACTCACCCCTCTCGGTCCCACCATCGCTCCGCTTTTATGAGAATGAGATGTGGGCCAGCCGCATTTAAGGTCCACATGTCATCGACTCAAAGGCCGGTGCACTAAGCCACTGAATCTCGGTCCTGTGGGCCCCGAGAGGGAAATGTAACTCCTGCACCAGGCCTTGTGGTGCTCCCGCAGTACGAACTCGTGCTAAACCCGGAATTTGTTTCTTACTACTACCAATGTGCCGGCCCGTGCGTTGCAATGGATCCAAAGTATTATCTATTTAGCGGAGTGCACTCTAAACACATTATCTATTTATTTTTATCTAGCCTTTCCCAGCCATGCAACCAAGCCACATAAGCTTCATGGTTGCCCCCCACATCATACTATTCATACTACGTTGACTGAACAAAGATAAATCACCCAAAACAAGATCTTCCCATTTTTTGTTCCTACGATGTTGTGCCGTGCACGTACCTAGTTGTATAGTGGTAGTACTAGTTGTAGTACAAACTTCGTACTAGTAGGAGTAGTAGTACGGAGTGCTCCTACTCTATCAATGAGCCCCATCTGACACCAAATTCTTGGCTTCCGTGCTACAGCTAGATCTTCCCCTCCTCGTTTTTGTTTCCCAACGCGGCGGGCAGGGTGCGGTTTGCCGATAGTCGGTTTGCTCAACTGCGATCCCACATGAAAGTAAAAATTCTAGGCAACACGCTATGTGGTGTGCCGGACGGGCTGTGGAGTACTCCCGATTCCCGGGCGTTTGGTGGTGCGACGCGAACGTGGCAGGCCTTTTTCTTTTACTAGCAATGTGCCCGTGCGTTGAGACGGATCCAAAGTAGAATAGTACTTGTTCACAAACTTGAAAGAAAATAATCTTGTTTTCATGTACATATATACAACTAGAAATATATTACTTTTCACTCAAAATATATTTCTCAGGCTATTTTGAAGAGGTGAGGGCGGGCCTTTTTCCGCCAGATAAGCAGGGTAGTAGCTAGGGTGGCACATTGTAGGTTTGGTCACACGCGGTTCGACACATTGTCGTGTTTCTAGCAAGATGCCCATGTGTTGCACGAAGTTGATGGAAAAGATAAGCACAACTTATAAATTGACGGATGGAGTACTAGTTACAGTGACACATATAATTGCCTCCAAATGTGAGCAAAGGGATCACACATGTCTTTATTGACTGGAACGAGAATGCAATAGTGTAATAAGAATTAAGGCCACGATGATGCGATCGCAGTGGTGGTTATAGGGGGCAAGAAGAAAGATGCATCCATCAACGTACGACCTCCTCCTCTTCAACTCAGTGTGCCGGCCACCTACCAGTGGCTTAGGAGCGGCGGCTTTTGTGGCGAGGTCAAGTTGCTTCTCAACAAAGGCGTCCAATGCTTCCAGCCGGTTCACGAAGGCCAATGTCGCAGCGTCCTCACCGGACTTGTAGATACCTATGTACTTGACTTTCTCGTACACGTGGATGTGTAGGTCGAGAAATTCTTGCAGGGCGACGTGCTTCACGGCGAGCGCGACCTCCAGGTGGACGTTCTTTGTTCCGTCAGCGGGTAGTCGCAGGGCCACCAGTGCTTGAAAGAGGTTCTTGCCATGGAGGTTGATTAGGGTGGCAGGCAATGAGGAGCCCGGGCGCGCAGGCTGGAGGAGTACGGTGATGTCGTCCGTGAGATTCTTGACAACGGTGAACTTGTAGATGGTGGCAATGATCATCTGGTCCAACTGAGAGTCATAGCTGGCGTCGACAATGGCCATCCACTAGCCAGTCGCTAACCCCGTCTGGAGATGATCCTCAGTGCCAAGCCGCAGGCCGGCGTCATGGACCATCTAGCACAGCCCCTGGCCGCTCGCGCGCATCGCTGCCATGGGTCTGGAGTGAGCACTTTTTCTCTTAGTGTAGGCTCTTAGGTGCGTACGATGTGGTAGATGCATTGGAATGGAGGGGCGCCTTTATATGAGTGGAAACTGCGTTGCATTCACATCGTGCTGCCTCTTTTCCCCGTCCTCCTCCCATTACTTCCCTCATGCATTCATGATGCTAATTGAAGGAGGATGCATCATTGGCCATTCAACATTTCAGGAACCGTTACCCTCTCCCTTGTCTGCATTAAAGCCGTATCGAGAACTGGTTTACTAGTAGCTGCAAAATCGAATAGTACCGCACCGCTCGCTGCACGCCCGGCTGAACACGCCTCCTACCCTCCATCAACGCCTCTGCTAAACCCGCATGCAAACAGAGAAACCTGCTCCAGCCACACGTCCGTTCATGAGCGGGCCGGTATTAAACGCAACGCCAGCCGATCTCCTCTCGTCCGCCTTTAGTTTAAATGAGGCTAGATGCCAGCCAAGCTCCTACCGTATGCCCTGTATTTAAACGAGGCCAGACAGACAGCGGGCAAGAATCTCACCCCTTCGCTACTCCCCCATCTTTTCCTTCACCATTTTCTCTACTCTTCTGATGGCTTCCGAGGAGCCGTTCTCCAGCAAACTACTCGGCTGGGTGGCCCGCCGAGCCCTCCGGATACGAGCGAGGCCGCTCCACGCTTCACCAACCTCGCTTGGCCCAACGGAGCCAGTTGCCGCCGCAAGCCAGCGCGTGGTTCAGCAGCTGGCTGCTCCAGTTCAGCTCGATGAGGAGTGGCGACTTGCTCCACGCCGGCACGGCGGAGAGCACGGTGGCACGGGCATTGTCGCCACCGCGTCGTACTGCACCACCAGTGTCTGTGGTGGCCACGCCTCCTGTGTCTGTGGGTGCGCCTCCCGTGGCTGCGGCAGTGCCATGCAGGCAGAGAGAGAAGCCGAGTGTGTGGAGAGCGACAAGTCGGCGGCCAACTTCTCCATGCCCGCCGCCATCATCAAGGAGAAGTAGAACACGGGAGGTCGCTGCCACTTGGGTCCCATGAAGGCCACCGCCGAGGCGACGACTGCGTATTCAGGTGGTTTCTTCGCTGCTTCGTCTCTTCTGAGGACCTTCGTCGACCCCACAAGTGTCTGCGGGACATGAGGAAGACAAAGGTATCCATGGGCGGCCATTTAGATTAGGTACTCCCTCCATACGAAAATATTTGTTCTCAAAATGTATAAATTGGATGTATCTGTAACTAAAATAAGTCTAGATACATCCATTTCTAGGACAAGTATTTCCGGACGGAGGGAGTATTAATTATACCATGAGAGCCGGATTAGAATCGTAGTTCATGTAAATGTAACGAAATCCTTCATGCTTATATGTAATCAGTCCGTGTTTGCGCGAATTTCCTTTGTTGGGTTAGAGTTGTGAAAATGATGCCGATGGCGTTTGATGTCGTCCTCCGCGGAAGGAAGCGGGACAAAATTTGCCAGCTGCCGTTGGAGATGCTCTTATGCTGGAAATAATAGAGTCACATCCAATCCATTTTAGTTAATTGCGTGTATGATTCTCCCTCTATAAAAAGTTAATTGCATGTACAATATACACGTGACTTGCAGGGTGGCTACTGCTTCGTACAGAAAGTTAAAAAGAAAGAAATCCATCCTTAATCTTGTATTCTAAGTACTCTATGGGTTCACTGTCAGTACAATAGCGAAAGAAGTGTATATTAAATAATATATAATACAAAAAATTGAAGTTAAAGACAGAATTCCAGTTCAGGTCATCGCGTTGCAAGCATCGGGCACTAACCAGTCCAACACATTTTCGTTGCGGACCATGCTGGAGATATATCTCTATGTCTACTCTTATACTCCCCCCATTCCTAAATATTTGTCTTTTTTAGATTTCAAATGGACTACCACATACGGATGTGTATGTTGACATATTTTAGAGTGTAGATTCACTCATTTTGCTCCGTATGTAGTCACTTGTTGGAACCTCTAAAAAGATAAATATTTAGGAACGGAGGGATAGATGTCCGTGCAACACACCCTGAGTCTGTTGCCCAGACTGGGCACAGGCACAAGAACAAGATTGAACCACCAGCCCAAGTCAAAGTGCAAGGGAACAAGAGATTCGAAGGACCAACATGAAGATCAGAGGGAACAAGACCAAGCCAGAGAATTAGGATATCGTCAAGAGAAAGGCCTCCTTTGCCGGACAGGCGAGCCCGGCAAGGGATGAGGCCACCACCAGAAGCAGACAACCAAAGAGTACCGGCAGGGCCTGCTGGGACTCACGGAGGCAAAACCACCTCACCAACCACTCCACCACGACCCATGTCGTCGATCAGTGTGGTGTCAAGCAGCAGAGTGACTAAGTGGCAGCCATTCTCCACATGGCAGCCTCTCCCTACAAAAAAACCCACAAACGACACCCATGCTATGACGTGTCAAGCGAGCAGGCGCGCAGTTGGCAAGATAGCCCGACAAGACTTGTCGGGCAACCAACGATGTGACATTGAGCGGTGCATTTAATGCGCCCTGTCAGCCCGTAGAGTTAGGTATGATAGCACTGTTTCTTTTGACTATAAATAGTAGGGTAAAACCCCACTGCACCTTTTATACATAAAGAGAGCAAAGTATACAAGTAGTCTACAAGGCTTGAGATAAGCCCTAAAAGAAAAGGAGAACAAAGAAAGAAAGAAAAAAAGAAAGAAAAAAATAAAGAGAGGACAAAACTAGGAAGAAAAAGCCTAGAAAAAGAAGGAAAAAATAAAACAAGGCTTCTAGCCAAATAGAGAATTGTCTCTCATGTTTCTTCTTCATTCTGAATCTTAGAAGCTCGAGTTCCTCCAGGAAAATGAACTTCCATCCTTGGAATGATGGTGTAATATTTTCAAAAATCTTATTATTTCTGGTTATCCAGATGGCCCATGATCCAAGAATGATGATCTCCATGAAGAATGGGTAGTTTATCTTATCCTTCAGATCTTGGAATGCTTCTAAGACTGACAAGTTTGGTGTTCTTGTTGGACAGATAAAATCCCAACATTGTTTCTTCCTGTTGACAGCCTCTTACTGCACAGTTATATGCCTCCAGCACAAAACTATTTCTCCTAAGTAGATTTCTTGTGTTGACTCTATCATGGAGTAGTTTCCAGAAGAAGACTTTGTGTTTGGGCTGACATGAGCTCTTCCAAATACAGTTGATGTGTGGGGGTGTTTGCTTGTGTCCAATTAGAACCTTATATTCTTTGATGGATGAATAGAATTCATTCCCCCAATTGTAGCTCCATGTGTCCAATGAGTCCAAGAATTCAGATTGTCTCATAGAGATGCAAATATCCTCCATTTGTAAAAATTCTTCATATGCTTCTGTTGTCAGTGGCAGATCGAAAAGGTCCTATAGATATTCAGTCTGTATCACTTGCTGAATGTTGAGTTGTGAAGTTTTGACAAAGGAATATAAGTGATGGAATTTGTGCTTGAGTACTGTATGATGCCATAAATCATCCCAAAAGAATGCGCTGATACCATCTCCCACATTGCATTTAGCAATAGCTTTGTACTGATCAATGAGAGCTAAGTTGGATTTCCACCAGAATGAGCCTACCATGCTGTCTCCTGGTAGTTTCCCATCACTGTAGTAAGTCTCCCAAATTAGATTGACCCAAGGAATGTCATGCCTGTTGAAGAATTTGTGCAGATTCTTCATAAGAAGGGTTTTTGTGTGTGTATAAATATCCAAGACTCCCAAACCTCCCTGTTCTTTGTGTCTACAAACTGTGTTCCAAGCCACCAAAGCTGGTCTGGGGTCCTCCATGTCAGGGCTTCTCCAAAGATAGTGCCTCAAATATTTTATTATTTGTTTCTTTATGGTGATAGGGATGTCCAAACAACACATGAAGAAGACTGATAGTGATGTAAGCACTGATTTGACCATGAGCAATTTTCCTGCTTGAGTCATGAAAATAGATATGCCAGCCAGTCTCTTTGCAATCCTGTTAACAAGAGGAAGACATTGTTCCATAGTTGTTTTATATATTCCCAATAGAAGCCCAAGGTAGGTAAAAGGGAACTGCCCTCTGGCACACTGAAGTGTGTCTGTAAAAAGTTCTACCCTTTCTTCAGCAATGTTTAAAGGAACCATAATTGATTTCCCATAATTGACTTTGAGCCCAGTTGCCGATGCAAAAGTATTGAGTAGTGCTTTCAGGCAAATCAACTGTCTAGCATCTGCTTGCATAATCACCAGAGTGTCATCTGCATATTGGACTATTGGGAAGTTAGGGCAAGAGTTGACTTGAAGTGGTGGAGTGATAAGGTTCAACCTCATGGCTTTGTTAACAATAGATTGAAACAGATCAGCAGCAAGCACAAATATTAAAGGAGAGTAAGGGTCCCCCTATCTAACTCCTCTTCTAATGTAATCTTTTTCCTAGGTACTCCATTTAGCAATACAGATTATGATGCAGATGAGAATAAAGCTTCCATCCATGAAATCCATTTTTCTCCAAAGCCTTTTGCTGTAAAAATATCAATGATTGATGTATGTACAATTATTTCAAAAGCCTTTTCAAAATGCATTTTAATTACCAAGATTTCCTCCCTAGAATTATGGCATTTGAGAATATACTCATATGCCCATCCTAGGCAATCTTGAATCACTCTGTCTCTGAGGAAGCCATACTGGTTAATGTGCACCATTTGCAATATAACTCTTTGCAGTCTATTGGCCAGTAGTTTTGTAATGATCTTAAGCACTCCATTGAGCAAAGAAATTGGCCTAAAGTCATTTGGAGAAAGTGGCACTTCTTTTTTGGGGATCCGAGTGATGAAAGATGTGTTGATGCTTTCAAGATTTACATTCCCAGCATGAAAGGCCATAACCAGCTCAGTAACATCTCTCTTGATGATATGCCAACAAATTTTGATAAACTCATTATTAAAACCATCTGGTCCTGGAGATTTATTTGTTGGCACGTTTTTCACCACATCATCAATTTCTTCTTGAGTAAATGGCTTTTCCAAATCAATGAACACTTGTGGGTCCACTGTGTTTTCATATAAATCATTTAGATAAAAATGCATAGAAGTCCCATTGGATTGCTCCAATCTATTTTTAAAAGCCTCCCATAGGATGGAAGCCTTTCCTTCATGATCTATGAGTTCAGCTTGATCATTGTTTAAAAGCATAGAAATTTTATTGTGCATGTGACTTATAGAAGCCTTTGTATGGAAGAATTTTGTGTTTTCATCCCCACATTTCACCCCTTTAATTTTACATCTCTACTTCCAATAGATTTTCTGATTATTGAGCACTGTTAGCAAAAAGTCCTTTAGCATGTTCCTGCAATTAGCTTCAAAAACTGATAGTTCCCTGTATTCCTCAATCAAGTCCTATAGAAAGATACAATCATTTAATTCTGCAATCCGTTTCTTAAGACATGATAAGTTTTTTGCCCACAACTTGAGTGCTCTTCTGAGATTTTTGAACTTTGCATTGATCTTGTTTGCATGATCAGTCTGACCCACTGGAATGTTCCATGCAGCCTGAACCACTTGTTTAAAAGAGCTGTGCTTAAACCAATAATTTTCAAATCTGAACACCTTGGATTTTGGAATATTTGTGCCAATTTTAATCATGCAAGGAAGATGATCAGAAATTGGTTTAGCCATGGGAAGAGCAGTGGAGTCTGGGTAGCTAGTCATCCAGGCAGCAGAGGTGAAAAACCAATCTAACTCCAACTAAATTGTCTGCCTTTTAGTGGTAGTTCAATCAATCCAAGTTCACTAATAGCTTCATTAAACATAAGCATTTCATTGACATATCCCCCAGGTTTATTTTTGTCCTCAAGTGATCTAATAAAGTTGAAGTCCCCCTTGATAATCCAATGTACATCATTAGGCATTTGAATATTACCAAACCATTAGATGAATTTAATCTTATCCTCATGATTGCAAGGTCCATGGGAACCTAGGTACCCATACTTGCCTCCTGTGGCCCACGACGTGGCTCCATCGGCGGCCTGGTACAACCCTCGCGAGGGGCCAGGCCTTGCAAGGCAGATGACACCAAGACCTCCGAAGGGAGTGGAAGACACCAAGACCTCCGGAGGAAGCGGCCTCCCCAGGCGGCCTCCAATGGAGCAGAGAATTCTATGCATGTGCCCAACCTCATGAGGTTGCGGTGAAGCAAGCCATGACAACCAAGGCCAGGCGGGCGCCAGCGGACGTAGAGGAGACAGTTTCATCTTTTGTGCTAAAGAGGCAAGGATAGGCGTGGGTTCCCGAGGACTCAGGGAAAGGTTTCCATTCCAGTGCAACAAGACTAGGAGAACCAGGAAGGATGTCATCGCCGAGCCCACCACAGCGTCATGACCAGAAGCTTTGCAGGCGAAGACCACCTTTCGTCAGGATAAGATGTAGTACTTATCCCCTTTCAAATTGGCCACTTTGGGATCCCTTCCCGCCTATGTTTTGGGGGAAGAGGACCTAGGCGACTATAAGTATAGGTTAGCCACCACCGAGAGAGGGCTCGGATCTTTTCCATCCTCACCAGAGCAGACGTCACAAGGTTGTTCATCCTTTGTACTAGTTCATCCTCAGCCCCTCGTGAGGCAAATCCACCACAAAGCAGGAGTAGGGTCTTACACCGCAAGGTGGCCCGAACCTGGGTAAACTGTCGTGTCCATCTTCTTCCTTGTTCATCAAGCTAGGCCATGGGGTGACAAGTTGGTTGGCCGGAGAGGTTGCATTGTTCGCACATGCCCCATAGTTCGAAGCTTTATTAGGTCTATGGAGCCCTGAATCCGACATTTGGCACACGGGGTAGGGACGTGTCGAAGATCTGCCTCTTCATCAGCTGCGCTCCACCCGCACTGCGTGGCTCTCATGGCAGGAGCCCCCCGAGGGCCGCCTGGTGTGTTCGGAGTCATCTCGGGCCTTCAAGCTTTCTCCCCCGACCTGTGATAGGTGTGGTGGCTGTCGAAGTTCAGGTCGGCACTGCCCCCGCGGTACGACGACGCGGCGGACCCCGCGTAGTTCCTCTGGGTGTACGCGGAGGCCATCTAGGCAGCGGGCAGCGACAACAAAGTCATAACAAACTGGCTCCTCATGGCCCTTACAGGCATGCCGCGCACTTAGCTACTTAGCCTGCTAGAGTCTTATGTGGCCACCTGGGAGGAGCTGCGCGATCTGTTCATCGCGCGCTTCGTGGCGCCGGCAGCCCACGCTGTTGCGGCCAACCTCCAAGGGTTGCAGCCACTAACCTCAAGCTGCCACGTCAAGCAGCACTTCCGATAGTTGGGGGATGCCCAGCCGTGGCAGGGGGCTCCCCCAGGCTGGGCAGTGCCCGAAACTGACATCGTCCTCGACTCCAGGGATCACCCCAAGACTAGGGTCGGTGCCGGCGCGCTCCCCATGCTCTGCACGCCCACGATCAGCAATGTCGGAGTCACCAGGACCCTCATCGACGGTGGCGCTGGCCTCAACATCCTCTCCGTGGTGGCCTTTGATCAGCTCTAGGTACCTTACGATCAGCTCGCCCCCACCAAACCCTTCACCGGAGTGGCAGACGGCTCCAACCTTCCTCTGGGGCAGGTCCGCCTCACCGTCACCTTCGGCACGCGCTACAACTACCGCACTGAACTCATTGACTTCGACATCGCCCGCATCAGCCTCCCGTACAACGCCATCCTTGGGTACCCGGCTCTCGCCAAGTTCATGGCGGCAACGCACCCCGACTACAATTTCATCAAGATGCCTGGGAGCAGCGGCATCCTCACGGTAACAGGGGACACTCGGGAAGCACTCCTGGCCCTCAAGCTCACCTTTAAGGCTGCAGTGGCGGCATGACCAGGCGCCAAAGATCCTCTGGAGACCCCGGAAGCCATGCCCGCAAAGAAGAAATAGTTGTTCTCTCAACCTCGAGCGGAGACAAAGCATGTGCCAGTCGACGACGGGGGCTCCAGCCCCACCTTCACCATAGGCGCCGGCCTCCCCCCGGACCAGGAAGAGGCGCTGGTCGGTTTCCTCCATGCGAAAAAGGATGTGTTTGCATGGGAGGCGACAGATCTGGTCAGTGTCCCACGAGATGTGATCGAGCACCACTTGATGGTGTGCCCCGGTGCGCGCTCGGTGAAACAGAAGGCGCGGCGACAAGCCCCGGAGAAGCAATCGTTCATCGTCTAGGAGGTCCACAAGCTGCAAGAAGCTGGTTTCATTCGGGAGGTGCGACACTCATATTGGCTGGCCAACCCGGTCATCGTCCCCTAGAAGGGCGGAAAGGAGCGCATGTGCGTCGACTTCACAAGCCTCAACAAAGGTTTCCCTCAAGACCCTTTCCCTCTCCCGCGCATTGACCAGATTGTCGACTCCACCGCCGAGTGCGACTTGCTGTGCTTCCTGCACGACTTCTCGGGATACCACCAAATCAAGATGGCGGTGCAGACATCGGGAAAACAGCTTTCCTGACCCCATGCAGGGTGTATTGCTACACATGCATGCCGTTCGGGCTGCGCAATGCCGGTGCAACCTTCCAGTGATTAATGCACATCGCACTGGGCCGACGTCTCTGGAGGAACTCTGAGGCATACATTGACGACATAGTGGTCAAGTCGTGGGAGGCGAGGACCCTTGTTGAAGACCTGGTAGAAACATTCGTTAACTTGCGCAAGGTAAACTTGCGCCTCAACCCGGAGAAGTGCATATTCGGCGTCCCATCAGGCAAGCTGTTGGGTTCCTGGTGTCACACAGAGGGAGCGAGGCTAAACTGGAGAAGATTAAGGCAATAGAGAGAATGAGCCCACCGCAGACCCTAAAGGAGATGCAGAAGCTCGCAAGCTGCGTGACTTCGTTGGGGCATTTCATCTCCAAGCTCGGCGAGCGCAACATCTGTTCTTCGAGCTGATGAAAAAGAAGGGCCCGTTCGAATGGACTCCGGAGGCCGAGGCAGCTTTCCAACACCTCAAGAGGTATCTCACCAGCCCACCGGTGATGGTGGCGCCTCGTCATGTTGAGCCCCTGGTCATTTACCTGGCCGCCACACCCCATTCGGCTAGCGCAACACTCGTGGCGGTCCGGGAAGAGCACGCAGGTGCGGGGGCGCGGCGTAGCGCCACACACGCAACCGCGCCATCGCCACCTTAGGACGACGCTCCTCAGGCCCCGACTACCCCACCGGACGTCAAGGCACCCAAGGATCCCTCGTCTCAAGAAGGGCGGGACGCCGCCGACGTCTCTTCCCTCATCGAGCACCCCATGTACTTCGTCGGCACGATGCTGCGTGATGCGCGCGCACGCTACCCCATGTCTTAGAAGCTCCTGCTCGCACTCCTTGTCGCCTCTAGGAAGTTGCGCCACTACTTCCCAAGGCCACCCCATCAAAGTCGTCGCTGCGTACCCCTGGAGAAGGTGCTCCGGAGCCCCATCGCCGCGGGAAGGGTTGCTGAGTGGAACATCGAGCTGCATGCATTCCAGCTGGAGTTCAGCACCACCAAGGTCATCGAAGGCGCGGCCCTCGCTGATTTTGTGGCCGAATAGACCGATGGCCCTGCCCGAGGAGTGGGCGAAGACCTTTCCCTCACACCCGGCAAAGAGGCATGGGATGGCTGGGTCTTGTACTTCGACGGCGCGTTCGCGCGCAGGGGCGCGGGGGCTGGAGCCGTGCTCATCTCACCCACCCTGGACAAGCTCTACTATGCCGTGCAACTCTGCTTCTAGCATGGCGAGAAGGTCTCCAACAACATCATGGAATACGAGGACCTAATCGCCGGCCTCAGGGCCACGGCGGCCCTAGGGGTCCGGCGTCTCGCCATCAAGGGTGATTCTTAGCTCCTAGTCAACTTCTCCAACAAGGAGTACAACCCTAAAGGAGAGCACATGGAGACCAAGGCTAGGCGGGCACCAGCAGGCGCTGAGGAGACAATTTCCTCTTTGGAGCTAAAGAGGCAAGGACAGGCGTGTGTTCCCGAGGACTCAGGCAAAGGTTTCCATTCTAGTGCAACGAGACCAGGACCACCAGGATGGTAGGACGGATGTCATCGGCGAGCCCACCACAGTGTCACGACCAGAAGCTTTGCAGGCGAAGACCACCTTTCGTCAGGATAATATGTACTACTTGTCCCCTTTCAAATTGTCCAAAGTGGGATCCCATTCCGCCTACGTTTTGGGGGAATAGGACCGAGACCACTATAAATATACGTTAGCCACCACCGAGAGAGGGATCGGATCTTTTCCACCCTCACCAGAGTAGACCTCGCGAGGTTGTTCATCCTTTGTACTTGTTCATCCTCAGCCCCTCGTGAGGCAAATCCACCACAAAGCAGGAGTTGGGTCTTACACCCCAAGGTGGCCTGAACGTGGGTAAACGGTCTTGTCCATCTTCTTCCTTGTTCATCGAGCTAGGCCGTGGGGGTGACGAGCTGTTTGGCCGGAGAGGTTGAGTTCTTTGCACACGCCCCAAAGTTTGAACCTTTCTTGGGTCTGCGGAGCCCCAAATCCGACAATTTGGGGTAGGTTTGGGTATAAGCTTCTCACAAATCAGAGCTTCTCACAACAACGCTCATGGTTACGTTAGGGAAAATTTCACCTTTCTGGACGAAACGTTATCCGTTACCTCTTCTTGATTTCATTTTTTTCTAGTGTCAACACAGAACAACAGGAGTGTTGTGTTAAATTTTGGATTTTTAGGGGGTTCATTTGGATAGTTTTATTCATTAAATGAATATTCTATGCATTTATGTGCATAATTCAAATTTGAACTACAAGCACATGCTCCAGTGCCTAAAAATTGGTTGAAAAATCAAATATGTGTCCTTGGTTGCATGATTAGGTCCCATGCAAGAAATGGCAATGAATGTCAAACACATTTCCACCGTCGCTCGGCCGCAAACATTGAAATACATGGTTTTTAAATTCTATTAAATCCAAAACTCGTTTGAAATTCATGAAGCTTGACATGATATCATGGAACGACATCGACATGTCGTGGTGAAAATATTGTCCCATTTGGGGTAGGTTTGGGTAAGCTTCTCAGAAACCAGAGCTTCTGATGACAAGCCTCATGGTTACATTAGGGAACGTTTCACCTTTCTGGACGAAACAATATTCGTTGCGTCTTCTTGTTTCAATTTTTTTCTTAGTGTCAACATAGAACAACAGGAGTGGAGTGTTAAATTTTGGAATTTTTCGGGGTTCTTTTGTACATTTGTATACATTAACTGAATTTTCTATGCATTGACGTGCATATTTCAAATTTGAACTACAGGCACATGCTCCAGTGCATATAAATTGGTTGAAAAATGAAATATGTGTCCTCGGTTGCATGCTTAGGTCCCATGCAAGAAATGGGACTGAATGTCAAACACCTTGCCACCGTCGCTCGGCCGCAAACATTGAAATACCTGGTTCTAAAATTCTAGTAAATCAAAAACTCGTCTGAAATTCATGAAACTTGGCATGCTATCATGGCGCGGCATCAACATGACATGGTAAAAATTTGTGTCCCATTTACGGTAGGTTAGGGTGTAAACTTCTCACAAACCAGAGCTTCTCATAACATGCCTGATGGTTTCGGTAGGGAACGTGCCACCTTTGGGGACGAAACGATATCCATTGCCTCTTCTTTCTTTCAGTTTTTTTTCTAATGTTAACATAGAGCAACAGGAGTGTTGTGTTGAATTTTGGAATTTTTCGGGGTTCGTTTGGACATTTTTATACACTAACTGGGTTTTCTAGGCATTTTATGTGCATAATTCAAATTGAATTACATGCACATGCTCCAGTGCATATAAATTGGTTGAAAAATCAAATATGTGTCCTTGGGTGCATGCTTAGGTCCCGTGCAAGAAATGAGAATGAATGTCAAACACCTTGCCACCGTCGCTCGACCGCAAACTTTGAGATACATATTTTTAAAATTCTAGTAAATCGAAAACTCGTCTGAAATTCATGAAACTTGGCATGATATCATGGAGCGGCATCAACATGCCGTGGTATTTTTTTCCCATTTAGGGCAGGTTTGGGTATAATCTTCTTGCAAACCAGAGCTTCTGACAGCAAGCTTGCTGGTTTTGGTAGGGAACGTGCCACCTTTGGAGATGAAATGAATTCTGTTGCCTCTTCTTGCTTTCAAATTTGTTCTAGTGTCAATATAGAACAACAGGATTGTCGTGTCAATTTTTGGGATTATTCGGGGTTCGCTACGACATTTTTATACATTTACTGGGTTTTCTATGCATTTTATGTGCATAATTCAAATTTGAAGTACATGCACATGCTCCAGTGTTGAAAAATGGGTTGACATATCAAATGTGTGTCCTTGGGTGCATGCTTAGGTCCCATGCAAGAAATGGGAATGAATTTCAAACACCACGACACTATTGATTGCCGGCAAAACGTTGAGATACTTTATTTTGAAATTCTAGTGAATCCAAAACTTGTCTAAAATTCATAGAACTTGGCATGATATCATGGAATGGCTCCCGATATGCTGTGGTTTTTTTCGTGTCCATTTTGAGAGAAGGCGCACTCGAATAACAGCCAACGAAGGCATTTTGAAACAAATACCTGCCACTTTAACATCTCAAATGTTTTGTATTATTTAAGTCGTGTTCGTTCTATTAACCATTCATGTGACGCCACGCCTCACTCTTTTAATTCCTACGAGGTGCCTTGCGGACAAGTGCTTGATTGACCAGGAGACGTGCGAGCTGTACTCCAATGCGCAGGCTCACTTGGAAGCGTGTGAGCTGTACGCCGCGCAGGCTCGTTGGGAAGCGAACCCTTTGACTTCCATGGCCGCCCGACTTGCTCACATCCTCTCCATTAATGGTGCCCAAGCCACAATTTCATATGGGCAGCATTACTGTTCGTCTCCCATTCCCCTCCAGCAGACCTCCACCAACACCATGGCGCAGAAGGATCATCTGCCACTAGTCTTCCAGTTGGGTTTAATATTGTATCTCGATCATATGAATATAAATTCGCAGTGTGACTGAATGGAAGATATGGTTTGAACAAACTTGCATTTCTCTCTCTAGAAGTACAAACTTATCAAATGATTTTCTTTAAAAAAACGTCAATGGTTTTTAAATATAAAACACTCATCGCAAACGTTTTAGTTAGAACACCCGTATGCAAAGCGACAACTTCCCCAGGAAGCAAAGGGAAAATGTGCCGAGTAGGGTCTGTGCAACTCTTCATCACAAACGTTTTAGATAGAACACCAGTATGTAAACGGATGGCTTCCCCACTAAGCCAAGGGAAAAAGTGTTGAGCGTGATTTCTGTAGCTCTTGATTGCAAACATTTTAGAAGCTTTGGGAGAAGACTTGCGGAGCCACGAGGAAGTGGAATGCCCGCAGGGTGCGCGCCCCAGGCTTGTGGGCCCCTCAAGGCACCTCTTGACATTATTCAACTTCTATAAATTCCCAAATATTCCAATTACATCATAGATCCACCCAAAATACATTTTTCTGCATCGCAAGTTTCTGTTCTTCGGAAATCCCATTTAGAGACCTTTTTTGGTTCTCTCCCGGAGGGGGGATCGATCATGGAGGGCCTCTACATCAACCTTGATGCCCTTCCGATGATTTGTAAGTAGTTTATAATAGGCCTACAGGTCCATAGCTAGTAGCTAGATGGCTTCTTCTCTCTCTTTGATGTTCAATACAATGTTCTCCTTAATGATCTTGGAGAGCTATTTGATGTAATCCTTTTTTGGGGTGCGTTTGTTGGGATCTAATGAATTGTTGGTTTATGATCAGATTGTTCATGAATATTATTTGAGTCTTCTCTAAATTCTTATATGCATGATTGTTATAGCTTTATATTTCTCTCCGATATATCCGTTTGGTTTGGCCAACTAGATTGATTTATCTTGCAACTGGAGAGGTGCTTTGTGATGGGTTTGATCTTGCAGTGCTCAATCCCAGTGCCAGAAAGGGACATGACACATATTTGTATCATTGCCAGGAAGGATAAAAAGATATGGTTTATTCATATTGATTGGATTTACATTGTCTACATCATGTCATCTTGCTTAAGGTGTTACTTCGTTCTTCAGGAACTTAAAACTCTATATGGATGTTGGATAGCAGTCGATGTGTGGAGTAATAGTAGTAGATGCAGGCAAGAGCCGATCTACTTGTCTTGGACATGATGCCTATATACATGATCATTGACTTGAAAATCGTCATAACTATGTGCTTTTCTATCAATTATGCAATAGTAATATGTTTACCCACCGTATGCTATGTTCAAGAGCGAAGCCTCAAGTGAAAACTTTGGCCCTGGGTCTATCTTTGTCATACATTAAAATCCAAAAATGACTTGTTGCAATTTATTTACCGTTATTTCATTTTGTTGTTTTGTTAATCTATCTACCACTACAAGATTTGATCCTTGCAATTAACTGCCAAGGGATTGACAACCCCTTGTTTGCGTTGGGAGCAAGTATTTGTTCTTTTGTGTGTAGGTGTTGTTCATGAGGTCTTGCGTGATTCTCCTACTGGATTGGTGATTAAATGGGGGAAATACTTATCTCTACTATACTGCATCATCCTCTACTCTTCGAGGAAATCCCGACACGACTGTTGTGGAAAACCACGGCCACCTATGGGACCAAGGGCCCCTTGCTGGTACGACAAGGGGGATGTCACGTAGCACAAAGAGAAGAAGAGCGTGGGGAGGCACGGTAGGAATAACATGAGCAATTTTATTGAGGTTCAGGTCGCCGCGAGGCGTAAAACCCTACTCCTGATTTGGTGGAATGATGGTGGAAGAATGGTGGTGGAGCCTCGTACACTTGCCCGGTAGGATTGCCTCGGGGCGATAGTGGCTATGCGCGTATGAGTATGGTGTCCAACCTTCTAACCCTTTCTAGGATTGCCATGGGACTCCTTTTATATATTAAGGTGTCACCACAATGGCAAAGTAGTCATTATGCAATGATAAGATAGCGAACAGTGCTATCATACCGAACTCTGCAGGCTAACAAGGTGCATTAAATGCGCCGCTTCACATCACGTCGTTGCTTGCCCTGCAAGCCTTGCCGGGCTGTTTAGCCAGCTTCACACCTGTCCGCTTGACACATCGCAGGACGAGTGTCGTTCGTGGGCATTACCTATAGAAAGAGGCCGCCATTTGGTGAATGGCTGCCACTTAGTCATTTTGCGGCTTGACACCACATCGATTGACGATGTAGGTCATGATGGAGTAGTTGGGTGAGGTGGTTTTGCCTCCGTGAGCCCTGGCAGGACTTGCCGAGACGTCTTGGACGTCTTCTTTCGGGGGAAACCCCGCCCTTGCCGTGATCGCCTGCTCGGCAAAGGAGGCTTCTCTCCTGGTGTTATCTTGCTTCTCTGGCTTGGTCTTGGCCCTCTTGCTTTGCATGTTGTTTGTTCGAAGATCTTGGTTTCTTGTACTCTGACATGGCCTTGGTTTGTCCGTGCAGGAGTCAGGGGAAATATATACCCCTGTTTGTTTTCCCTGAGCCATACGTGTTGGCGCGGCACGTTTGGTTAGGCCCCCAAACAGTGCACGGACAAGTGGTAGGAGAGGTTTGCACACTATCACACCCAGTATGCGATCCTATCTAAGAGGAACTCGAAGGTCCCACCAGGGATAGAGCCGCATATTGAGACGCTTTTGCAAGGTGGATATCATTACGTTGTACCATTACATAATAGATGGGGATACATACAAAGCATACAAAAGCCACAAGAATACATCAATACATCATACATGAGAACAACATCCGACTACGGATGAAACACAAACATAAAGTCAAATGACATCCACACTACTAGCCCAGGCTGCCGACCAGGAACCTATCCCAAGATCGGCGAAGAAGAAGAAGAACTCCAAAACTAGTAAACATCACTCTCATGTCACGATCATCGCATTACCTGTACCTGCAATTGTTGTTGTAGTAGTCTGTGAGCCACGAGGACTCAGCAATCCCATTACCATGGGTATCAGGACTAGCAAAGCTTAATGGGTATGGAATGGATAAGTGGTGATGTTGCAGCAAGCGACTAAGCAATGTATGGTGGCTAACTTACGAGTACCAGAGTAAGATGAGAAACTACGCAAATGGTTGCAAACTAGTAATGATCAATAAGTGATCTTCAACTACTTATGGTCAAACATAACCCAACCGTGTTCTCCTTCCGAACATCGTCGAAAAGGGACAGTCACGGTTACGCACACGGTTGGTGCATTTTAATTGACTTTAGTTCAAGTCCAGTACAACCAGATATTAACAAATTCCCATCTGGCACATAACCGCGAGCATGGCTCTCGAAAGTTTAAACCCTGCAGGGTGTCCAAACTTAGCCCATGACAAGCTCACGATCCACGGAGACAATCCTCCATCTCAGAACCCTTCAATCAGACTCGGAATCCCGGTGCAGAAGACATTTCGACAATGGTAAAACTTGTCCAGCAAGACCTCCCAGTGTGTCGACACCCTGATAGTAGCCGCGCGTAACTCGTCTCAGGCGATGACCGGATGGGACAAGCTACGAGTAAAACCTATGCTCGAGTTTCCCCGTTGTGGCCCCGTAGGCTGCCCGTTTGGGACCAACACCATCAGTACTGGCCCCCCTATTTATATTAAATTACTCCTCGAGGACGCGGCCCCCTATGCGAATTAATTAATTAAAATCTTTAGTTATTATGTTGGGCAAATGGTAAAACCAAAGTTGGGCCTTGCTGGAAGAGTTTTATTCAAAGCGAACTGTCAAGAGGGGCCCATAAACCCTCATCATGTTAGGGACGCAAAATCAAGAGACATAACACCGGTATGATGGAAACTAAGGCGGCAAGAGTGGAACAAAACACCAGGAAAAAGGCCAAGCCTTCCACTCTTTACCAAGTATATAGATGCATTAATTAAATAAGAGATATTGTGATATCCCAAGATATCCATGTCCCAACATGGAACAACCTGCAACTGCACCTGCAACTAGCAACGCTATAAGAGGGGCTGAGCAAAGCGGTACATAGCCAAACAACGGTTTGCTAGGATGGTGGAAAAGGTTAGAGGCTATCATGGCAATTTGGGAGGCTTGACAAACAAGTGGCAGGTAGCGCGACATAGTGATAGCATCGATACAACTAGCATAGCAAAGATAGTAGTGAGATCCAAGGTGACGGTCATCTTGCCTGAAATCCCGGTAGGAAGTAGAACGGGTCCATGAATAAGACGAACCCACGTAGCCGAACGAATCCTGACGATCGCAACGTTACCAGAACTATCAAGAAGAAGCAACACCGGAAAGAAGCAACCAACGCGGTAAACACACAACACAGATGACATGATGCTCAACCAAGTATGATGCATGACCAGGCTAAATGATGCTACTCATGGCAAGAGATTATTCATACAAGAACAAAACATCAAAGCAAGTTTAAATGAGGCCGGAATCAACATACAACAATTCCGGAAACTCCCCATATGCAAATATAGAAATGGTACTGATCTGAAAAAAACATTAAGTTGAAGTTGTTAAACAGCAAGTTAAAGTGCACCAAGATGATCTACGTGTCTTTCTAGTCAAGTTACATATAAAGTTCATTTAATTCGGGGCTATGGCCTAGAAGATATGAGCAAAACAAGCTAAACATGGCATTGATGCAAAATTCAAATATCAAGCACACATGCTCAAACCAAGGATGCAACAAGGCAACGTGAAACTACATGCAAAACCAAGCAAGTTTCATATATAGCATGCTCGAAACGGAGTCACGGTTCAACACATACACATGAAACAAGTTTAAAACACAATCTACCCAACATAACAACTAAGCACTTTGCAATCGAGGAAACAACATGCTATAGGAAACTTATGGGCATAAACATGACATGCACTTCAAGTACATATTACATACTTCAAATAACGTCAATGTTCAGGTTCATAGGCTTCAGGATTAATCCAATATGATCAATGCAAGAAGCAACTTTATAACACAGGTTATGACTGAAAAACTGGGCACATACATGAGCAGAAATAACATGTTTACATGCTGGAGGCATGAAACAAGAAAGCTACAGTGCAAGATCATGGCAAGAAAAAGTATGGCATTAAAGTACAGGTTAAACATGGCAAATCATGATTAATAAGCATCTGCATATAACCACTAGACCAATGGAATTCATCAAGACAAGATTGCAAGTTTTAATAGATTCTCAGACAGTGAAAAACAGAGTAAGGCTGAAAACAGATTCACGATCCACAATTTGAGACAACAAAAGTATATGCTACAGGAACATTACATGGCATAAAAGGGCATGTCAAGCATGTACATGTCAAGCACTACAAAACATGAACACTGAGCTACTGCTAGAAAACAAACATGCTCAAAACATCATGGCAATATTTTTTTTGATAGAAAGACTGTAAGGGGAACCCCCTACAGTATAATTGGTGCAACTAACCCAAATTGCAAGTACCATGTCTTGAACCTGGGTGGGTGGGAAGGCATCAACCCCTCCCCACCACTAGACTATGCCTTAGTCTGCCATCATGGCAAGAATGCAAATGAAGTTACTGGACATGGCAGAAACAGCGACAAGTAGACATGTTTGCAAGCTTGGTTAACTCAATATATGGCATATCATGGCATGTGAATACAACCAACAATAAGAAGGCATATTTGTCCAGCTATTCATGGGAACCACATGGCCATAGGATGCATAAAACACTAGCTATTCATATGGCAAAACTGAACTTACTGGTAACAGGCTGACAGAAACTTTATTTAGAACTTTAGGGCATGGTGAGGAAAAGCTACAGCAGGCCATAATTGCAAACAAGGACATGGATGGATAGATCATAAAAATATCTACAAAATATCCTTACTGAGCGTCTCCAGATTATGCATGGATTCACCTGTAGCAGCAAGTTAACATAGGAACATAATGTAGCAGATTTACCTGTAGTAGCAAGAAGTCACTGAAATCAGCAACAACAAGTACCCTACTTTGCATGCTTGTGCTAGTCACCACAGGGCACGTAAAAATACATGGATTACACCACTGTAAGGATGGCACGAATATGCTCCTAAAACATGTTGACATGATGCTCAAAAGATAATCTCACTAAACGCTATGAAAAAGACAAATCAGCAAGTTACAGCACTCTCAGCAGGTTATAACATTTGGCACTTTCGCAACGAGGATTAAGGCATCAATATGAACAGTAACATGCATGCAAACTACGCCATCATATAGATCACTCAGAGATGAAAATTTGCATATAAGGAACATCATCATAGGAACAATATGCACGAAGCTACACCCAAAATAATAATGCAACATGATGCTGATTCCTAGGGGCAGCCAAGAATCGCAGACAGAAAATAGTAGGCGCAATATAGCTATATCCCGCGGGGGCGAGGAGCAAGGGAATTGTGCTCAACTTGTGTCCCATGGGCTAGTTCAGTGACGGTCTGGAAAACCGGGGTGTGGTTCATGTTGGGTCGGGGATGAACTGGGTCGGTTCTGTCGACCCGGCCGACCCGGTCGGTTCAGCAGGTGGAGGCGGTTGACGCCGGTCTTGCATGGTCCTGGCACGGGCTGAGCCGGGCGACGAGGTGAGGTCCTGGAGGGGTGGTCACTGGCATGAGGCGGGGCGATGAGGAGGGACGCCGGATCCCGCAACGGCCGGTGACGGCGAGGAGGTCGGCCAGCGCACCTGGAGGCAGGGCGCTACGGATCCTGCCGGATCCTGGCGGGGGGAGGCGGCAAGGCATGGGTGGCGGATCACTCCACAGCCTGGCGACGGGAGGCGCGGCGCGCCCGTGGTTGAGGCGGAGGCTGCAGGGGTCGGGCGACATCGGCGACGTGCGGCGGCGGAGATCGGGCACTCGGGCGAGGCGGCGGAGTTGGCGAGGAGGCCGGTGGGGCAGAGCGAGGGGTGGCGCTGCTCGCCGGCAGCGGGCGCTGAAGTGCGGCGGCAGGTCTTCGAGGGAGGAGGGAGCGGGCGCACGCACGGGCTCGTCCGGGCCCAGATATGGCCTGAGGCGGGCCGGGAGGGTCGCGGGGAGGTGGGAGGAGGTGGAGGGCGACGTGGAGGGCTCTTGTTGGCTACGGAGGTGGCCAGGAGCGGCGCTGACTGTGGGGTCGCTGCCAAGTGGCGAACTCTGGCTGGCCAGCGCAAAAAACGAGGGTGGCTGCGGTGGCTGAGGGTTAGGGGAGGCTAGGGGGTATGGTTTAGACTAGGATTAGTCCGAAAATGGAGTAGGGGGTCTATTTATAGAAGAAGGGGCTAGGATTAGGGTTTTTGGTTCAGTTTCGGACCATTCGATCGCCATCGGGCGCTCCGGATCAGATGGGGCTTAGGTGAGGGGTTGGTGGGCTGTGTAGATGGGTGTGGGCTGAGAAGGGAGAAGAGAAGAGCAGCCCGGCAACGGTTTCCGGAGACCAAAAAATGTCCGATGTTTGACCGGCTATATTGTGGCTATATGTTTAACGGTTGGGCTGCCAAACGGACTTCGAATGCAATGAAATTTGACAGGCGGTCTACCTACACTATAACAAGACTGGACACCAATTTTCAACCCATTTCGAGAACATTTTTATGCCACTTATAAAATAATATTTTGGACGAGCCGCGGCCGCATGCGAGTGTGCTTGGGCTCAGGACGGGCAATGGAGAGAACTGGGAGGCCCGAACAGATGCAAGTTTTAAAAAACATGCAGATGAAATGCACAGATGACATGGCAACGATGGTGAACAAATAGTAGACACCTCACGCATCGGTCTTTGGGCATTACAACTGTCCTCCACTAACAGAAGATCTCATCCCGAGATCTCAGGAACGAGACGGAAGAGAAGAGGATAAGGTGAACAAGGGCGCAAGAGAGAAGATGAACAAGGTCGAGAGCACTCGGTAGAAAAGAGGAACGGCGATTATGACTAGAATCAAGAGCTCAAAGAATAACATAGACTCTGAAACCACTCCGGTTAAAAGAAGATAGAAAAGGAATAAGAACGAAAGAATTGTGATAGTATTCCAGTTGAACATGGAATGGAATAGAACATGAACTTGTCAAGATAGGACGATAATTAATGAGAGGGACAACACAATGCCTCTGGAAGAATTGAAAGAGTGGAATGAAAAGAACGAGGAAGAAGATGACAACTTCTACCACGAATGAATTTGAAAGAATCCTTAGAGGGAAGGGTTGGACGGAGTTGTTGAGAAAATTAACAACAAAATAATTGATTTGCGTGGGCTTATGTGAACATCTCAAAACTTGAGGTGAATTTATGCCACTACCAAATGATAGAATAACGGAGAAGAATGAAGAAATGCAAAATTCCACTTCAAAAGAATATGGAGAATTATTTGCACTTCGCGACGCAAGAAGAAAAGATACTTGCGCTCCTCCAACAAGAAGAATACTTGAGGAATGAATTAAATCATGATGAACCACCGTGAGGAACTCCGGTAACAAAAGGAAGATGAAATAGAATTGAAGGATGAAAGGAATAAGATTAAGCCTTGTAGTAATATAGATGGAGGTTCCGACGAGATGGCCGAGGAAAAATTTGAACTCCGGAAAAGAAAAGATGAAAACACTTGGGATTAGACTTTATTCATCATGAACAAATTCCGAAGGAAGGGATTACTCAACATGATGAAAGAAGAATAAGAATTATGTTATGCTTATCCTTCATCAATTTAATTGATGAGAAGCAATGGATTTGCCTACTATTTATTCTTGTTGAAGGAGATTAAGGGGAGATATAGCGCAAAAGTTGAGAAAGTCGTCATGAACCACCGGTAGGATTGGAAAGAACGAATGAATTGATATGATAAGAATGGAAGTGAAAATCTTAAATTAAGCACTGTGAGAATTGAAATGGATGATGAAAAGAGAATGAATCGCTGGAAAGATCTATAATATGAACAAAGATACTTGATGGAATATCGAAACACCGGAAGAATTTCAGGACGTGAAAAGAATGTCGTGAATGAAGGATTCTTCTGAAGCGACGGCCTTCGGAGTATCGAAAAGGAAAGAACTCCTGAAATGCTGCGGATGAGTATGAAATAATTCCCATAATCGGAAACAATTATGGGGATGGCGTGAAGCTGAATTCACGTGAATGGACAAGATTTAACATAAATACTTCTTCGGTCTTCAACGCTGATAATGAAGACGAGGAACACGGCCAAAATTCTTGAGATACTCTGAGAGAATGAAAAGCGAAGAGGTTGAGCCGACAATGAAAATAATTTGAAATCGATCTTGGAAAAGCATCTGATTGATGAAATCCATACTTACATCATACTTCGAAAAGAATTTGAGGATAACTCCGGAAAATTAGTAGAGTCAGGTAAGATCCTGGGAAAAGACTTGTCGGTTAGGGCCCACTCAAAGAAACACCGTTGAGAATGATCAGTTGAGAAAGAGGTGATGCGGTGAAACGACTAAAGGACTTAAATGAGGTGACCACCTCGAATTAACTTGAATGCAACCCCGAGTCTTCTGAGATGTCTTCATCACTCCGGAACGATAAAATGGCGAGAGACAAATGAGCAAGGGGAAAATTTTGATCCGAGGGAAAGAATATAATCACCACCGAAAATTGGAACTGAATCCACCGGCAAGAAAAAGAGATGAAGAATGACGAACTAGACGAGAATTCACCAGTTGAAATTAATAGGGAAAGAATGAAGAAGCTTCGCGTGATAGAATTGAATGCCCGATTCGAGACTTCAAACTCCGGGAAGAAAAAGGGTGGTAGGGTGGGAAAAACAAAGTAACCTTGGGACGGAAGGAATGGACATCGTTTGAGAGGAACTGAGGATTGAACTTGAAAAGGATCGAACTCCGTTAGGGAAACTGAGAAACGATGTTGCAAAAGTAGAAGAGGATGGAATAACTCGTAGATAAGTGTGCCGAATGAAAAGAACTGACATCGCAACGAACGAAAACTAGCAGACTAAGGCATAGCCTAGTGGTGGGGAGGGGTTGAGGGCTTCCCACCCGCCCAGGTTCAAGGCATAGTACTTGCAATTTTGGTTTGTTGCACCAATTATACTGTAGGGGGTTCCCTTACAGTCTTTCTATCAAAAAAAATGAACGAAAACTAATTGTGTGATCCTAAAAAAATTTGAAGGGGAAGAGGAATATTTCAAAACACCTACGTCAAGATTTCTCACCAGAGCGACGAAGGGGCTGAGGAGTAAAAAAGAATTCCAACTCTCCGATATAACTAGGCTTAGAAATCTGTTTTCTTCTAGACTCGACCACGGCCAACGACGATCAATCAAGGGGGCTCCTATCACTACTTGCGAAATGCTTATACACAGGAGCTCACCAGTAGTGCTTTTTACAACAAAGCGCTGCTGCTAAATAATGGTAGCGCTTGTGCCCGAGGAGCACTGCTACTATACAAATAGCAGGCCGTGTAGGCATACTAGTAGCGCTCATAAGCAACAAGCGCTACTGCTATTGTATGTAGCAATAGCGCTGTCGTATAACCAGTGCTATTGCTAAATAGGAGTAGCGGTGTGTACTTAACAGCGCTACTACTACGCTTACCTTATCCACACCCATGCATCCCTCTCACTCTCCCCTCACACACTCTCACTCGCCCACCGTACTACTCCGCCGCCTGCCGTCGCCGCCGTCGCCTGCCGTCGCCCCCAAGGTATGTGCCTCCCTTCCTCCCTCCCTCCTCCTTTCGCCGCCCTCCTCTCTCCCTCCTCCCACGGCCGTCCTCTCGCGCCGGCAGCCATCGCTCCTCCCTCCTCTCCCTCGTCCGACCGCTGCCATTTTGCCGGCTCCCTCCTCTCTCCTCCCTTCGTCCCCAGCCGCCCGAAGCCCACTCTCCTCCCTCTTCCTCCTCCTCCCACTACCCTCCTCTCTTAAAAATTTAGGTATAAACTTTTTTAGTAAAGGAATTTAGTAGTAGAAATTATTAGGTAGATAAATATATTATGCTATGTGAGATTATTTTAGTACATGTACGTTTTCTAAATAGAATTGAAAAAGTAAATGTAGGTCTTTTGAATAGAATAGGAATTTTTCTAAGTTATGTGGAATTAGTGCATTTTTCTATGGTTCAAGAAGTAGACAGTAGGTAAAAAAATGAGGATAATAATGTTCTTAGGGTTTAGGAAACAAATTGTAGACAATTGAAAATTTAATTTGGAATCAAATTGGATATTTACTAGATAGCTTATGGAGTTTCCCCAAGTCCTAAGATGACGATAATGATGTTTTTGTTTATATTTTGTTTTTTGCAGAAATCAAGGAGCCCCTACATCATCCCCGCCGTCGTCCCCGTCACCGATCCCCTCCGACCTCGATCGAGGTGAGAGCAGCCACCCCATGTTGTTAATTTAATTTAGGTATTTTAGGTGTTTAATCTTAGAATAATGTAGTATGAACCCTAGTTATGATCGAATCATTTTCAAAATGTAGGTTTTTAATTAGGTGCAGTTAATAGAATTTGCGTGTTTTAGGTGTCACATTTGTTGTTATTTTTTTAGTTAAAGAAATTATTCCCGCATCGACGTCGACGATGCCTATCCCTCATCCTCGTCATCAACTCGGTGGAGGAGGCCTCGGCTTGGTGAGGAGCCATGTCCGGAATTGGGCTCTGCCTGGTTGGTACTGGGAGGTGCTACCTTCCGGGGGCGCAGCTTGGTGAGGAGCCAGCTCGTTTTTGACCCGAACCTTCTTTGGTGGCGGTCGCATGGACTAGTGATAGTGCGGAGGCTTGAGGACCCCACGGAGGTGGTACGTCGCCGTGTCAGCGAGGAGGACGAGCACGTCTGTCGCTACATGGTTGCGTTGGAGGGCAGGTTGTCCAATACCTGGGAGGTTCTTCAGGGATCTCACTGGAGCTATGATCATGTGATGGTTCCTTCTCTTCGGGTGTCCACCGCCCGCACTGATACCCGTCGTTCGCTACAGTTTTAGCTGTATTAGTGATGTTATATGTATGATACTATTCGAGATCTATTAGTGATAATATTCGACGATGTACGGACGAAAGAGATGATTTAGTTTTGCTTATTGAATGAATGCTAATTTGAATACTAATTTATTTTACGATTTGGTATTGCTTATTGAATGCTCAAATTGGAAAACTACTCCATCAAGTTTGAATGCTCATATGATGTAGATACAAACATGTATATGTTATGTTGCTCAAATAGGATATGTGCTTGCCCAAGTGGCCGGCCATCTTTGCAGGTTACACCTCCTATACTGGCCTATGTTTTGCCGTAGTGTTGACTAATTTCCATTCCGGCAAATTTCAGGCGCTCGATATGTCCTTTTTAAGCAAAGGTCATGCCGGATTTTGTCGTGAATTCTGGCATGACTTGTGCTAGAATATGTAGGAAATATCGAGTGGCCTGGATTTTCTAGAAAAATAACTAAACGACATTTCGGGTTGATTTAAGTCTGTCGAGGCTCCATCACCGAAGGTCGAAAAATCAGTTAGGGAGTGTATCCAGCATATATGAGAAAGGACGAAGAAGCCCGACTGTTATCATGGGGGTCGTTTCTCCTTCTTCTCCGGGTGCTAGACCTTTGTTATGTACTAGGGGAAGGAGGAGTAACGACCATCACCGATGGTCGCAAATGTCAGAGAGGAATTAGTGAGTGCGAGTCTCCACCACATATGAGAGGACGAAAAATCCCGACTGTTGTCGTGGGGGTCACTTCTCCTTCGTTCCCGTGTGCTAGACATTTTGGTGTAATGCACTCAGGAACAAAAGAAGGAGCGACCATCACCAACGGTCGAATGTATACACCACACGAGCTGAGAGTTTTCAAGAAAAAGACTCGACAGACCGATAGTCAACCCATGATGAATAATAATGATCTAATTTAATTTTTGTAGTACATATATTGAATTGTACAAGTTTAATCTTTGAATTATGAACGTAGGAAATGTCGTCATCGTACGACGAAAGTCTCCCAGGGGAGTGCAGCTGGTGCAACGATGACTGAGGTCTGTGCAACAAGCCTCACCTAGACGAAAATCGGCGCTTCAGCTTTAAGCTCCAGGAGATCTTCGATGTTGAAATGGTACGCAACGACAAAAAGTGTTTTTTCATAACTAAGCATGACTTCAACTATTTGAACGTGTAATTTTCATCTTTTACAATTCTAGTAGCTTGTCCCATGCCATGCAAGACGCTATGTCTTGGAGAGGATGGATTTTGAAGACCATGGAAATTTTGAAATAAAGAAAATTCACCTAAGGACCCATCATGATATGGATTTTGAAGTAAATCTGTATAATTCTGAGAGCGTAACCCATTTTGGTTGCAAAAATTGGGAAGCACTTTGCAAGATGTATGGTTTTTATGAGGGTATGCTTGTCACCATGGATCTTGGTGATCCTGACATCAAGCAAGACAATATGGACATTTGGGTCCTTGTTGATACGCTTCCAATTCTACCGCTATGTGAGTTTCTCAAATATAGTTATTAACTAATTTATATTGTTCATTTCAAAATAGTTGACAGCTTATTTCCATTGACAGCTTATTTCCATTGACAGCTTATTTCCATTGACAGCTTATTTGCATTCTTCAAACAATGTGCAGAAGATGGTAGACATAACCTATTACACCGATGGCTCTGAGTTAACTTATCAGGAGAAAAATCATCTGACCGCATTTTGTACTGATCTTGAGAATTACAATAACTATTATCAAACTCCTCCACATTATGGTGAATATGTGCCACTAGTGCACGTGTTGAACCATCATAACATCCATGGAGATGCCATGGTAAGATTTTTTACTACTACGACGTCAATGCATCTTTTGCATAAATTATTTTAAAACTTAAGTACATTGCTAACTATGAAGTTATTACTAAGTTTTTCAACAGAAAATCCCGTCGAATTGTGTGCCTCATCTGATGTATCAGAATGATCTCCTTGATGTTTTGAACATACAGCCAGGTCATCCTACAAGTCACACCTGTCCATATTGGATTTCTAAAAGAAGTCAAGACGTGAAAATCAAAGAATGGAAAAAATGTATGGACAATCGTAAGGAGGTACTTGGGAGCAACATTGTGCGAAAGGCAAGAATAGGAGACAGGATAATCTCCATTCTCCATAATGGAGAGTCAGGGCCTATCTTGCTTTATGTTATTTTACCTAAGAGAAGGTAGTAAGTCGTAGTTAATAATACTCATGATCATGTGCTAAGAACAACTAAGTAGGATTGGTTAGATGACTATGATGATGATGTGGTATCGAGTAGAAGTTGTATGATCGATGATGATGAGTATGACTTGTTATTATGATACCAATGATGAGTTATTTATTATTATGATCGATGATGCATGATGCTAAGTTCTTATATGAGTGAGGGAGTCCCGGATTAGGGGGTGTCCGGATTGCCGGACTACCATCATCGGCCGAACTATCATCGGCCGGACTATCATCATCGACCGGACTCCAAGACTATGAAGATACAAGATTGAAGACTTCACCCCGTGTCCGGATGGGACTTTCCTTGGCGTGGAAGGCAAGCTTGGCGATACGGATATGTAGATCTCCTACCATTGTAACCGACTCCATGTAACCCTAGCCCTCTCCGGTGTCTATATAAACCGGATGGCTTTAGTGCGTAGGACTACAATCGCAACAACCCTTACAATCATACCATAGGCTAGCTTCTAGGGTTTAGCCTCCTTGATCTCGTGGAAGATCCACTCTTGTAAACATCCACAATATCAATATCAATCAAGCAGGACGTAGGGTTTTACCTCCATCAAGAGGGCCCAACACAGGTAAACATCGTGTCCCTTGTCTCCTGTTACCATCCGCCTAGACGCACAGTTCGGGACCCCCTACCCGAGATCCGCCGGTTTTGACACCGACATTGGTGCTTTCATTGAGAGTTCCTTTGTGCCGTCACCGATAGGAAGGATGCCTCCTCCCGTCTTCAAGGACGGTATTTTCGCCAAAGGAGCCTTGGCCGCCGGCCAAACTATCCGGCTAGGTGGTTTTCTTATGACCGCTGGCCGCCATCGCTTCGACAACGACCTCTCATGTCGCCAAAAGCAATTTTCACGTCAGCTCGAATTCGCCGAAGCGGCTGGATCCAATAGAGCTCTCGTCCAGAACGAGCTCTTGGATCGCATCGCCGCTCGGGAGTCGCCATGACTACGATCATATTGGGCTTAAAACCGATCCGAGAGAAATTAACTCTCCCCAGGTCACCCACCACGTTGCAGTGGTCGAGGAACAATGCGGCGACGCTTCTCCTGTATTGAAAACTAGTCATGTCCGGATCCCCGAACCCCCCATGCCGGATTCCCACGGAGGGACGGGCTTCGATCAAACACTGAACTTAAAGTCGCATCGGACTGCACTCGTTGGAAAACGCCCGTAAATCCAAGCTTCCAAAATTGGAAACTTCTCGGCCTTGAACCTTGAGATGGGTAGGGTTCGGACTTAGTTCCACCCACCGCCTGCACATATTTGATCTAACTCTAATTCGCAAGAGCCCGCCGAGACAAGACATCACCATCGGGCCGATTCCTCCTGGTTATGGACAGGATAAAGGACTGCCGAGAGGAAAACGCAATCTCAGTCTTCTGCAATAATTGCACGAACAAGGGATCCTAAACGCCATAAGTCGCCGCGACATTACACGCTTTGCTGACTTGGTGACCATCGTACAAAAGTCTTGTGCGATGGAGAGCGCTCGAAAACCGAAGTAAATTTTGGGATAATCCGTCCCGAATACATCCCTAGTCCGGAACCAAAGGGTGCATCATTATCAAGCACCAGGCTGAATACCAAAAACCAAAACCCCTAAAGGGTACGGAACCGTCATCGAGGGCTGGCTAAACGAAACCTGCAAAACTCATAGCACGTAGGGCGCCACTCCAACTCATAGCCTTCGAGCATGTTGGATACTACGGCAGGTGGCCAAAAGTGGCTAAGAGCTTCTAGCTTCGAATCCCAGCCCAAAGAACACCAAAGACGGTGTTAATAGATCTTCGAGACTTTCGCATCCAATAACATGCGAAACGACAACTCCATAACCTTGTCAAGTCTACCAAGTAGCAACAATAAATCCATGGAGCGACACGGCTATTACCTTCAATGCGGTGATTTAACCTAAATTCGAACTGCCGGGCACCACCGCATTGGTCCTCGGCCCGATAGTAGACGGCTTTCGCCTTACTAAGGTACTCATGGATGGCGGCAGCGGACTAAACCTCATCTATGAGGAAACCCTCCGAAAAATGGAAATATACTCGAACCGCATTGAGCGAAGCAGCACAATCTTTAGAGGAATAATCTCAGCCGGAAGCATGCTGCACAGAAAAATCACGCTGGACGTAGTGTTCGCTCACGGACAATTACAGGTCCGAGGAGGTCACATTTCAAGTGGCTCCATTCAGCAGCGGATATCATGCTTTATTAGGACGAGAGGCATTCACAATTTTCAAGCTATACCCCATTATGGGTACATGAAGCTTAAAATGCCCGGTCCCAACGGAATTATCACTCGCTAGTGATCCAACATAGCACTCGCTACGAAAATAAGAGAGCCGCACTAGCCCTCGAGGCACTATCTCAAGCCCTAGCGTCGAGGAACTCATCGCGATGCGCCCACGGTGAACAGGGACGATGTGATACTTGATAAAAGATCCAAGTCCACCTCTTTTAAACCAGCGGATGAAATAGTCAAATTCCAAGTCCACCCAACGGACTCGCAAAGACGGCCTCCATCGGGCACAATTAAACCCTGATGTAGACGCCAGACTACGAGAATTTCTACAAGAAAACGGGACATCTTTGCTGGCACCCTTCGGACATGCCAGAATCCCACGCCACTGGCGAACACAGCCTAAATATCCTAAAGGATTCAAGCCACCAAACAGGCTCTTCGACGATTTTCGAACCCAAAAGACAGGCAATGGGAGAGGAGCTAGCCAAACTATTGGAAGCCGGATTCATCGAGACATCAAACATCCGGATTGGCTAGCAAATCTGGTAATGGTACCAAAGAAGGACAAATCCGGCGCCTATGTGTCGATTTCAAAGACCTAAATAAAGCCTGCCCAAAGGATCCCTTCCCCCCCAAGATCGACCAAATCATCGATGCCACCGCAGGCACGATTCATTGTGCTTCCCGGACGATACTCCGCTATCATCAAATCAAGATGGCGAAGCGGATCAAGCCGCAACTGCATTCATTACTCCATATGGACCATTCTGCTTCAACACGATGCCCTTCGACTTAAAAACGCCGCGCAACATATCGGGCATGTTTCGTATATGTCCGCTACCCAGATCGGCAAAACAGTAGAGGCATACGTGAGACGACGTAGTCGTCAAAACTAAACACGCCGAAACTCTAGTAGACGCACTTGAGGCTCACATTCGACAACCTCGGAGCATATGACATCAAGATGAATCCGAAAATGTGTTTTGACGCATCACCGGAAAACTGCTGGGCTTCATCGATCCGTAGAGGAATTGAAGCAAACCCAGCCAAGATCCGAGCTCTGTCACAGCTAGATACCCCAAAAGACCTCAAGCAAATACAAAATTGATCGATGCGTGGCGGCTCTAAGCCGCTTCATCTCCGCCTAGGAGAAAAGGCATTACCCTCTATCGCCTCCTTAGGCGCATCAACACTTCGAGTGGACGGATGCTGCCACCGCCGGACTCAAGAAATAAAGGCCATATTGGCAACAACCGGTCTGGCTGCGCCCAACCTGGGCGAACCAATGTTGTTATACATCGCAGCTACACATCATGTTGTAAGCGCAGTACTGTCAGTCTAACGAGAAAAAGAAGGGCATAAATTCCTCTTCAAAACCAGATACTTCAGATTCATCGTGTTAACCCCCGCAAGTCCTGCTACCCGCACTATCGTAAGATAGCATACGTGGTGTTCATGGCATCCGGAAGCTCCGACACTACTTTCAAGAGTGTTCGATAAATGGCCTCAAGTACCACTTAACGACAATATAAACAACCATGATGCGACGGGCAGGATTGCAAATGGGCCATTGAGCTCTTACCATTTGATATATCTTACAAACCTCGCGAGCTATAAAGTCACAAGTATTGGCTGACTTTGTCGCTGAATGGACCGGCCGAACTCCCTAAAGAATATGGCGATACTCCAATTGATTATGCACTTCGACGGCTCCAAAATGTTAGCCGGATTGGGGGCTGGCGTCGTATTGACGTCCCCGACCGGGGACACAGTCCAATACGTACTTCAGATAATGTACACGGACTCCAACAACGCAACCGAATACGAGGCTCTTTTACATGGTCTCCGGATGGCAATCTCCATGGGCATTCAATGCCTAGAGGTGCGCGGGGATTCAAACCTCGCAATATCCCAAATAAACGGAGACTTTGACGCCAAAGATCCGAAAATGGCAGCATATCGCAACGCTGTCCTCAAAATGTCAGCCCGGTTCGAAGGACTTGAATTCCATCACGTCACCCGGGATAATAACCAAGCGGCCGACGTACTGGCACGCATTGGTGCCAAACGCGACACTGTCCCTCCTAATATCTTCCGGGAACGGCTCTTCAAGCCATCCGTATTATGGGAAGAGGAGTCCGGAACTAACAAACCGGAACAAGCCGCACCAACCGGCGATTCAGCCGATGACATAACACCTTCTGCCCACGACATAATGGCAGTAATTGCCCCGTGGACAGAACCATTACTCACCTACTTGCTTAGGCAGGAGCTTCCCGAAGACCAAAATAAGGCCCGCTGCATTGTCCGACGATCTAAAGCCTACAAGGTCTATGAGGGAGAACTTCATAAGAAAAGCACAACCGGAGTCCTTCAAAGGTGTATCTCCGAAGAGGAAGGGCGAAACCTCCTGGCTGAAATTCATGCCGGACTAGGCGGACACCACGCCGCAGCTCGGGCCCTTGTAGGAAAGGCATTCCGACAGGATTTTATCGCCAACGCCCGAGCAGATGCACGTAACCTAGTCCAAAGATGCGCGGTTGTCAGCTCTTCGCTAATCGAGCCATATGCCACCCACCGCCTCAAAACTATACCCATTACCCGCCGTTCATGGTCAGGGGCTTGACATGGTTGGACCACTTAAAGGGGGAACCCACAAACAAAGGTACCTATCGGTCATGGTAGATAAATTCACCAAATGGATAGAAGCCAAGCCGCTTAAAACGGCGAGTCCGGACCAGTGATAGACTTTATATCCGGGTAGTACACCGTTATGGTGTCCCCACAGCATCATTACCGATAACGGCACGAACTTCACCGCCGATGAGGTTAAATCATGGTGCAAAAATATGGGCATCAAGCTCGATTACGCTCAGTCTATCATCCTCAAACAAACGGTCAAGTGGAACGAGCAAATGGTCTAATAATGAGCCGCATCAAACCTGCACTAGTGCGGTCCCTCACGTAAATCGACACGACCGGGTAGAGGAGCTCGACTCCGTACTCTGGGGCTGCGGACAACGCCTAACCGTACTACCGGATTCACACCATTTTTATGGTATACGGCGCGAAGCAGTTTTGCCCTCACGACATCATTCATTACTCACCTCGAAAGCGCATGTACGAAGAAAAGAAGCCGAGCTGGATCGGCAGGACAGCTTGGACACATTGAGGAAGAGCGTGACGCCGCCAAGGCTCGCTCCGCATTCTATCAACAGCAGGCTCAAAGATACCAAAGCAGAGAAGTACGGGCCAAGACTTACAACGTTGGCGAACTGGTTCTACGCCTACCAGACAAGAAAAAGGACAAGCTCAAGCCCAAATGGGAAGGCCCCTTCATCATCGATCATGTCCTCGACCGGCGGAGCGCATCGTCTACTTAAATGCATCGGATAACCGACTCGAGCCAAACCCATGGAACGCAGCCCGCCTCCGATGATTCTATGTTTAGCGCCGACTAAGAGTTCGCCCCTTCCCCGCCCAATTTTTTTTATTATTTCAGCTGCCTTTTGTTTATCTTTTCTTCTCAACCCTATTCATCCAAGCCTTAAAGGGTTTTTTACCAGCAACATTCACAAGCAATTGATGTGCTACCCACACTCATTATATTGGGGCTTCTTTACGAAGCTTAATTATACGGGCTTTATGCCCAGACATGTGTCAAGCCTCCACATGTACCTTTTATTCACCATTATATGCATCGATATGACTTAAGTTTTGGCCAAGCTGGGTTGCTCGGCTCTTGTGCTTACCCCACGTTCCCGATTATTCGGCTAGGAGGTAAAGGAGCACCTCTGCGATTGTTCTCGCGGGTCACCGGATGTGTACCTCAGACCGGGTGAAGCCGAAAGCTAAGCGTTCTTAAGGGAATATTCGGTCGGTGACTTAAACGATGATTTTTATCCACTTATTTATCTGCCCCCAGATGTTTTCTGCTTTTTTCGCAGTCCGGACATGCACTTTAGGGCATGCCACCCCCAGCAGAAAGGAACCCTTAACGGAACTATTCTCCCTGGAAGATGTTTCTTACTAACCATGTAATATAACATAACTAGTTGGGAACTTGTCTCATAAAGCACTGATGACCCCTACGCCTGGTCTCCATGCATACCCCGGTTGTTTCATAACCGAGGAGGTATTCGGACACACTCCGGACTCTAGGGTCCCGAGGTCGAAGCGAAAATGTCGGCAAAGACAAACGATCTACAATCTGGCTAGAAGGCATTTTGTATGTCATTTTATAATACATTTTCAAATCGACTGAAGGTATTCTTCCTCAATCCCGTCTAACAGGTTGTCTAATTTACAGTCCTGTTGGGAAAATTTTGCGGCCAACTCCACTTGGCCGTATACTAAACTCACAGGGATCTCCTTTCCATCGGGCCCCACAGGTCCGACTTCGGCCATGTGGTTGGGATCCGCCTTCTTGTACCGCGTCTTTACCATGGCCCAGGCCTCCCTGGCACCTTGGCTGCAGGCGAAATCTTCCATACATGGAAGCGCTGCCGACTCCTGCAGCTTCTCCGAAGCTCCCCAAGACCCTCGGGCACGGAGAAGGCTGGCCATAACGCTGGATGACGCCGCCATAGCCTGCCGAACTCGCTTGATTAGTTGCAACAATTCGGAAGTTGATCACCCGTTGTTACGGGCATCTCTCCGCAGGCGACACTGTGAGCATACCTACGATATATTACATCAAATTGACTTCCTCGCCGAACTCTTCTTTTCAAAGGAGTTCGCTCAAGCACTTACTATATATGCCGCGACGAAGCCGTTGATTCTCCTTAACGAGCCCGACAGCTCGGCCCGAACGCTTTTCAGCTCTTCTCCAAGCTGGGCATGGGCATCCTGGAGCTTGTTCCTTTCATGCTGCACCTTATGCAGCACCTCTCGCCGCCTTTAGTTGGCGCGAAGGTTCTTGCCTGTCCGGCTCTTGTCCGCAGCACCTGCAATGTCGCTTTTAGACTTGCGAACGGCCAAACGCTACTTATCTTTCTAAAATAATGCGTTACTGGGAGAGGTCCTATGCGTTTCCTCCTGCGCCAGAAAATGCAGCCTCAAGTTGGGCCTTGCACTCTTGCAACTCCTGAGACAGTCGGGTATTCTTCTCGGTAAGATCCTACGTTTCATATGATCCTTAAATCAGTTAATATAACTACTTTAAGTCTCGGGGGCTACTGGCATATATAACTATCAAATTCTCTTACCCGTATGTCTTTTACATATTTCTCCGTGGCTCTGGTAAAACTATCTTGAGCAGCACGAAGGTGCGCGTCCCCCGTGTTAAAGGCATTCAACGCCTCGGGGGAGAAGCACGCGTCATGAAATACTATCCAGCGGCGCCTGTGATTCAGGGCACTCTCCACCTCAGACTTGGTGGCGGACAGTCTTTCGGCATCCTCCATCGGAGGAACGTCCGGCTCGCGCCTTGCGCTCGCCTCCCCCTCCTGACCAGGTGCGGGAGCCCGGCTGGTAGAGGTTGGATTGACAGCTTCCACGCCCGCAGTCCGGCGGACGCTTTTTTCCCTATAAAAGTCATGAGCACTCAAAACGCTTCCTAGGAACGTTGCTCTAAAGATAATGAATTGTGAGCTACACCTTTGCGGCGACGTTTCTGTCCGTGCCGCGCTCCTCTTCCGCCTACCGGTTCGGACTGGCCCTTGTTGGTCAGCCACCGCGGGCTCGGCTTCTCGCCCTAGGGGCGCCTCCTGCACAGCGCCATCATATACGGTGGTCAGAAATAAGCAAGGAAGGAATGACGGTATCGGGGCTTCGGCCGCAATTACCTGGGAAGCCGGATATAGTCCGGGATAGTCTGCCGTGATGGCGACTAAAACGTTGTCCATGCTAAGCTGGTGGAACACCCCGTCGATTAGCTCCACCTTTATGTCCGGATCCTCTTCGGAGGCCGGATCCCGGGATCTCTCTGGATCCTCGGGCTGCGGAGCCGGACTCAGCATTCCCTCCACAGTCCGGCGCAGTTCCTGCGTCGAAAGAAGAACACAATGTAAGAAACTTAAGTTTCGAAAGGCACGGGTCGGACACGCTGAGTGTTCGCTTACCCAAGGCCGGGGATTGTTCATGGAAAACCCATTTAACGGGTTCGTCCGAAGGAAATCCTCCTTCTCCCCCTTATACAGGCCGGACAAGATCGTCACCAGATCTTCGGCCGATTCAGCCCTTTGCGCCATGACGGTGGCATCGTCCTCCCGCTGAAATCCCACATGGGGTGGCCCTGTATTGTAGTGGCTGCACCCTCGCAGAATGCATGTTGCCATGACTCCAATCATGGTCAACGGGCATGGGCCAAGAACCTTATTCGGCCCATCAGATAATGGACGCTCTTGTCTTCCTCCAGTCGGGGCTCCGCGGACGCCAACTAAGGCGTTTCTTCAGAGGAGCATTGCTGAACTCCGGGAGGCCGATCCGAACAGGGTCCGGCAGCGGAGCGTCTTCTATATAAAACCATTCAAGGCCAGTCTTGGCGCTTCTTAGGGGTTCCGGATGGATATCCGTCCGGCAATGCGCCATATTTGGCGCCGCCCACTTGATATATGGACCCCTCGTGAGAGCGGGTACAAGGCAAAACAACCTCTTCCACAGCGCCAAGTGGGGCTCGACGCCCAGAAAAGCTCAGAAGAGCTACGTAACCCGCAATATGCAGGATTGAGGCGGGCGTAAGGTGATGAAGCTGGAGCCCGTAGAACTCGAGAGCCAGCGGAGGAATGGATGTACAGAAATCCGAGCCCCTTATCAGATAGGGGACGAAGCATACCCGCTCCCCTTTGTTGGGATTAGGGTAACCTCCGCTTGCTTCCCACCTTTGTAGGTGGCTAGCCCGCTCGAACCGGAACCATGAAGGCCGGAGGAGATATCCCCATTTAGAGCTTCACCAGCTCACAGTGCGAAACGAGCATCTCCTCCAATCTCCGCAAAGGGCCGGAGCGCGAGAAGAGGAGCCGTGTTGAGGGTCCATGATGGAATGGATTCTTGGTCGAAAGCGCTCCGATGAGTATTTGCGACAGGAAGATGGTGATTTGGATCTGTATTCTTGCCTCCCTTATAGGCAGATTGTTCGCGCAACTAGGGGGTAAAACATAAAAGACACCCTGGCTTTTCACATTCGCACGACGCGTGGAAGAAGGCCATTATTGGGCGTGGAAGCCAAGACGCGCAACATTGATGAGGAAGCTGGACACTGTTCGGCAGGTACGTGGAACTTAAAGGAGAACCCGCCTTACAACACCGAAGACTACACGCATGCTGGACTTATCGTCATTGAAGCCTGGTTCGGGGGCTACTAAGGGAGTCCCGGATTAAGGGGTGTCCGGATTGCCGGACTACCATCATCGGCCGGACTATCATCGGCCGGACTATCATCATCGACCGGACTCCAAGACTATGAAGATACAAGATTGAAGACTTCACCCCGTGTCCGGATGGGACTTTCCTTGGCGTGGAAGGCAAGCTTGGCGATACGGATATGTAGATCTCCTACCATTGTAACCGACTCCATGTAACCCTAGCCCTCTCCGGTGTCTATATAAACCGGATGGCTTTAGTCCATAGGACTACAATCGCAACAACCCTTACAATCATACCATAGGCTAGCTTCTAGGGTTTAGCCTCCTTGATCTCGTGGTAGATCCACTCTTGTAAACATCCACAATATCAATATCAATCAAGCAGGACGTAGGGTTTTACCTCCATCAAGAGGGCCCGAACCTGGGTAAACATCGTGTCCCTTGTCTCCTGTTACCATCCGCCTAGACGCACAGTTCGGGACCCCCTACCCGAGATCCGCCGGTTTTGACACCGACAATGAGCATGATGAGTTATTATATACATCAGTAGGTGAAATGAACATGGATTAGATTCAAGTGGAGCCAACATGTGGTGCACATCGAAAGTACTACTAATCCAAACTAGATCAAGTTTGGATTAGAGTAGTACTTTCGACATGCACCACATGTTGCCTCCACTTGAATCTACTCGACGTTCATTTCACCCACTGTTATATATAATAGGTAATCATGGTCATAAAATAATATGATGAAAGTATTGTATATAAAACCACACAACGAAAATAAGTTGTATTTTTAAAAATATAAGAAAAGTTAGCAGCAACCCTTTTTAGAACAAGCGCTACTGCTACTAGTAAGTAGCAGTAGCGCTGTCCAAAGGGAAGCGCTGCTGCTATCTAGGTATAGCAGTAGCGCTCCCTTTCCAGTGCTACTACTACTAGTTAGCTGTAGCGCCTTAGTGGTAGCGCTGGTACCCGCGATACTACTAGCTATAAAACAAGCGCTACTACTAGGGTTTTCCCACCAGGTATAGAGCCGCATATTGAGACACTTGTGCAAGGTGGATATCATTACATCGTACCATTACATAATAGATGGGGATACATACAAAGCATACAAACGCCACAAGCATACATCAATACATCATACATGAGAACAACGTCCGACTATGGATGAAACATAAACAGAAACTCAAACGACATCCACCCTGCTAGCTGTAGGGACCAGACCTCAAAGCGATCGATCTTCGTGCATCGAGTGTCATCCACGGATCGAGAATCTTGACACACACACTATTCGAAGGATTTATAACAGAGTAGCAATCACACACTTATTACATCGAATGTCTCAAAAGAGAACTTATTACAATAAGTATGGCTTAAGGCCGTCTAATAACGATAATAACGGAAGGCTTGGAAGATAAGCGAGTCGACCAACTCCAACGACATCACTGAGTATAGAACCACGACCTAAGGCACCTTACTCGTCGTCTGAAAAGTCTGCAACATGAACGTTGCAGCCCGAAAACGGGTCAACACATGGAAAATGCTGGCAAGGTAACACATAGAGAGTAATATGAAAGAGTAATGCTATACTACATGCATATATGGATGGTGGAAAGCTCTATGGTTACAGTTTTGTGTAAAGCCAATTTTTCCCTACTGCAAAGGAATAAACATTATTTAACTATCATGGTGGTTGTTAAACATTGAGAATGGTTGACAGCATTCTCAATCCCAATTAAGCATCATCATTAAAACCCAACAACATTAATTAGAGTAACATGATGAGATTCGCATGATAATCCAAGTACTAGATACTCAAGACGTCCATAATCGAGGACACGTCTAACCATGATTAGTTTGTACACTCTGCAGAGGTTTGTGCACTTTTCCCCACAAGACTCGATCTCCTCTGTTTGATTTCTCGCACTACATGATGTTTGAGAGACGGATGACCGAGACATAGTCTTTCACAAGCGCTAGCACCTTACGAACGGGTAGACAATTTATACTTATCCACAAATCCACTTGATATGTATGAATGCGATGCACCAGTATAAAAAAGAACAACTGCAGTAAATGTCTTAACCAAAAACTTACCTATTACTGCATCTGGCTGAGCTTCAACCTCCTCCACGGTAACGTGCTTCACCTGTCCCCTGTTAAAAGGGTTTGGCTTCTTCCCTGAGCTTCCATTGCCATTTCCATTCTGGGCTTCGGGACATTCATTTGCATAATGTCCAGTCTTCTGACACTTAAAGCAAGTGACTTGGCTCAGGTCTCTCTTGGCTGGGGTTGACGGGTTGGTGCGGTTTTGTCCGTTGCTTCCTCCATTCCCGTTTCCATTCTTGGAACCATTATGATTGTGCAAGCTACCTCCTCCATGGGTATGCTGAAATTGTCCTCCCGGTTTCGGGGTAAAGTGTAGCTTCTGCTGTGCTCCAGAATTGTACTTCCCTTGACCGTACTTCCTCTTGCGGTTTTCAATCTATTGCTGCTTTCCTTCAATCATAAGAGCACGATCTACCAACTCCTGGTAGTTGTTGAAAGTTGCTACCATCAACTGCATGCTGAGCTCATCATTCAGTCCTTCCAGAAACTTCTCTTGCTTAGCTGCATCTGTAGCAACGTCATCTGGGGCATAACGTGCTAACTTACTAAAGTCCTCCACATACTGGCTTACAGTGCGCCCTCCTTGGCGTAAGTTGCGAAACTCACGCTTCTTAATGGCCATAGCTCCTGTTGAAACGTGGGCAGTATGGAAAGCTTGCTGAAACTGATCCCATGTGACAGTGTCAATAGGGTGTGTGGCTGTGTAATTCTCCCACCATGATGTTGCGGGTCCATCAAGCTGATGTGCGGCAAAACGCACTCTCTCCGCATCTGTTCATCCTGCAGTGGTCAGCTCCCTTCCAACCTTGCGGAGCCAATCATCTGCAACAATCGGCTCGGTGCTACTGGAAAACACCAGTGGATTTAGCCTCAAGAAACGGGTCAAATGGTCAACAGGTGGTGGTGGTGGGTTGTTGTTGTTGTTGTTGTTGTTGTTGTTGTTGCCTTGGTTCTGTACTAGTGCTTGCATCAAGGCATTCTGCTGCTGAATCAACTGAGTGATCTCCGGTGGGAAAACAAATCCGGTGTCGCGTCTCGGAGGCATCTGAGGGTTTAGAGAAGATGAGAATATAGAATAGAATGGGGTCTAGTGAGAAAACACTACCCATATGCACATGAGACAAATGCAAACAATATCACTCCAATCAGTTCAAACAAGGGTATACAACGGTCTATCTATCGTTACAAAAGTGCTTAGACTAAACTAGATACATGGGGAATTTCTACTACTTTTATGGTGGTCAACTAGAAAAACTGCTGCGATGAAGACTCCATGATATCCGCTCCAGCTTCATCAACATAGTCATCATCGCTTTCGTCGGGGTCCGAGTCGGTGTCGTCGATGATGATATAGTTATTCGGGCAAGTGGAATCGTCATCATCTCTTCCTGGTGCAGGGTCTCCTATGAAAACTCCGAGCTTCCTGGTTCGTCATTCTTCTCCACTAGCACTTCAATTTCTTCCATGTAATCTTCACGTGTAGCCTTGAGTTCTTCCTCTAGCTCCTTGATCTTGGTCAAGGCCTTCTGCAGATCCATCATTCATGCGCACATCTGGTTCTCCTGACATCGAATGTGCTGGTTTAACTCCTGGATAAAAGCTGCGATTGATCTATCCCTCCTGGTGTTGATCATCTCCCATTGCTCATCTCTGCGCCCACAAATTTGTTAGATAGTATCCTTGAGATCATTGCGGTAAACTTATCCAATATGTCCCATGGTGATGTGGGCTACCATGCTCTTTCCTAGATTCTAGGTTGGTGCATCAAAGGAAAACTCTATGGGCTCCGTGACTGGTGCGAACGTCCTTCCTGGAACTTGAACTTGAATCATCCAGCGCTCCTCTTCGGGTAAAGTGGCGTTGTAGGTCCCGGTGAAGCTTGGTACTCCGATGTGCAGGTATCTAGTGACTTCCTTTAAGTGACGTCCAAAGGGTGTATCATCATTTGGCTGCATGAACTTGTTCCTTGCATCCGCCATCCTAAAAGAGTAGAAAAGATGAGGAGTCAAAAAAGGGAAGAAAGAGTAGTGATGTAGGGCTTTAGCTTAGTGGTCGTGTCCTACAGTCAATGTGTGCTCTGATACCATTGTAGCGACCAGACCTCAAACATTCTGATCTCTGTTCATCAGTGTCATCCCTTGATCAGTAATGCTGACACGTACAGTACTCGAAGGATTTATAAGAGGGTAGCAATCACACACTTATTACATCAAATGTCTCAAAAGAGAACTTATTACAATAAGTATGGCTTAAGGCCGTCTAATAACGATAACAGCGGAAGGCTTGGAAGATAAGCGAGTCCATCAACTCCAACGGCATCACTGAGTATAGAACCACGATCTAAGGCACCTTACTCGTCGTCTGAAAAGTCTGCAACATGAATGTTGCAGCCCGAAAACGGGTCAACACATGGAATATGCTGGCAAGGTAACACATAGAGAGTAATATGAAAGAGTAATGCTATACTACATGCATATATGGCTGGTGGAAAGCTCTATGGTTACAGTTTTGCGTAAAGCCAATTTTTCCCTACTTCAAAGGAATAAACTTTATTTAACTATCATGGTGGTTGTTAAACATTGAGAATGGTTGACAGCATTCTCAATCCCAATTAAGCATCATCATTAAAACCCAACAACATTAGTTAGAGTAACATGATGAGATTCACATGATAATCCAAGTACTAGATACTCAAGACGTCCATAACCGAGGACACGGCTAACCATGATTAGTTTGTACACTCTGCAGAGGTTTGTGCACTTTTCCCCACAAGACTCGGTCTCCTCCGTTTGATTTCTTGCACTACATAATGTTTGAGAAACAGATGACCGAGACATAGTCTTTCAGAAGAGCTAGCACGTTACGAACGGGTAGACCGTACCAACCTACATCCCCTACATCAGCTAGTCTACCACTATAAGAGTTCGCACGACTTAGTCAACTATGCTAGAGCCCATAGTAGCTTGTGGCTGCACACGGAAGTTTCTAGCATGAGTAATCTCATGATCCCTTTGAGCCTGGGTGGCGGTCCAAAAAGAAACAGCAATCTGGAATACCAGTACCTCAATCCACCAGGATGTGTGTTTAAGTTGCCACCTTAAATAAACCATTAATTAAAATCTCACATCATCATGGATACACTCACCCAATCCACGTCTACTAGCATAGCATGGCAATATAAGCAAACGTAGAAGTAACTCCCAAGGGTTTAATAATAAAACAGGTAATAGTTACTACCTCATCTACTTTCCCAAAACCCAAAATTTAATTAGATCCTAATCATGCAATGTTTGAGGATTGATCTAATGCATAAAAACTGGGTATAAAAGGGGTATGATCAAAGTGTTACATGCCTTGCTTATGATCCGCGAAACCTAGAGATTCGAAGTAGCAAGCGGCGCACTCCGGGTACTCTATCGCAAACAAACAAGCATACAATAAGTACACATCTAATGCACAGGTAAAACTCAAATAAAAGATCTAACCAGAAAGTTCAACTTAAGAACTCCGGTTTGCAAAAAGAATCAAATCAAACGAAGCAACGAAGGTCAAACGGCGAAAGAAACAAGCTTCGTTTACTAATCTGGACCTAAGTCAAATTTTACAGAGGCAAAAACTTGTTTGAGTTGATTATTCATAAAGAGGGTTTCAAGACGAAACTCTAGGCGCTTCAATCGCCTAATTCCGATAAATGAGCGAAAAGTTATACTAGATCGAAAATCGGATCAGAAATCGCGATTAGAAAAATCGCGGAATAAACCCGAGAAAAAGAAAAAACGATGAACAGATTAACGAACGAACGTTCGTTATCAGGATCTAAACGATGAACGCGTTCGTGAAAACGAACGAACGAGCGAACGCTCGCAAATTAACCTAAACCAAAAAAACCGATCTAATAAAAAAATGGATCTAAAAAAACCGGCGAAAACCAACGAAAAAACCGAACGGTTTTCTAAAAAAACCGGCGGTGGGTCAACCTCGGCGGCGGGCGGGCGGCAGCGCGGGCGGCGGTTAGGGTTCGGCGGCGGGCGCTGGGCTAGGCGGCGGTGGGTGGGTGGGTGGGCGTGCCCGGCGCTATATATAAAGCCCCCGGCCAGAGGAGTCCTGGCCGGATGCGGCCCATAGTCGGTTCGCTGTTTTCTTTAAATATTACGCGCAGAAAAACTAACGAAATAAATACTAAACAGACTCCAAAATTCTCGAATTAAAATTTCCCCGGCTTCTAAAATCAAGCCGGACAAGATGAACATTTATTTGGGGCCTAAATGCAATTTGGAAAACGCGCATTTTTCCTAAATTCCAATAAAATAACGATAAACTCAAAATAAAAATCTTATTTGATTTTTTATTAAATCTTCAATATTTCTTTATTTTGGGAAAGTCAATTTATTCCCTCTCTCATATTTTGATAATAGAAATATTTGAAGATAAAATTAATAAAATCAAATGATCCTATTTTAAAAATTTAAGAAAACTCAAATATGAAAATAACGAAATCTCCAACTCTCTCCATGGGTCCTTGAGTTGCGTGAAATTTCTAGGATCGAACCAAAATGCAATAAAATATGATATGTAAATGATGATCTATGTATAACATTCCAAATTGAAATTTTGGGATGTTACACTAGCCCAGACTGCCGACCTGGAACCTATCCCAAGATCGACGAAGAAGAAGAAGAACTCCAAAACAAGTAAACATCATTATCACGTCATGATCATCGCATTACCTGTACCTGCAACTGTTGTTGTAGTAATTTGTGAGCCACGAGGACTCAGCAATCACATTACCATGGGTATCAAGACTAGCAAAGCTTAATGGGTATGGAATAGATAAGTGGTGAGGTTGCAGCAAGCGACTAAGCAATGTATGGTGACTAACTTACGAGTACCAGAGTAAGATGAGTAACTACGCGAACGGTCGCAAACTAGTAATGATCAATAAGTGATCCTGAACTACTTATGGTCAAACATAACCCAACCGTGTTCTCCTCCCGAACCTCGTCGAAAAGGGACAGTCACGGTTACGCACGTCGTTGGTACATTTTAATTGAGTTTAGTTCAAGTCCACTACAACCTGATATTAACAAATTCCCGTCTGGTACATAACCGTGAGCACCGCTCTCGAAAGTTTAAACCCTGCAGGGGTGTCCCGACTTAGCCCATGACAAGATCACGATCCGCGGAGACAATCCTCCATCTCGGGAGCCTCCGATCAGACTCGGAATCTCGGTGCACAAGATATTTCGACAATGGTAAAACAAGTCCAGCAAGACCTCCTGGTGAGCCATAGTAGCCACGCATATCTCGTCTCAAGCCATGACTGGATAAGTCAAGCTACGAGTAAAACCTATCCTCGAGTTTCCCCGTGGTGGCCCAGTGGGCTGCCCGTTTGGGAACAACACCATCAGCACTGTCCCCCCTATTTATGTTAAATTACTCCTCGGGGACGTGGCCCCCTATGCGAATTAATTAGTTAACATGTTTAGTTATTATGTTGCGCAAATGGTAAAACCAACGTTGGGCCTTGCTGGAAGAGTTTTATTCAAAGCGAACTGTCAAGAGGGCCCATAAACCCTCATCGAGTTAGGGACACAAAATCAAGGAACATAACACATGTATGATGGAAACTATGGCAGCAGGAGTGGAACAAAACACCAGGCAAAAGGCCGAGCCTTCCACCCATTACCAAGTATATAGATTCATTAATTAAATAAGAGATATTGTGATATCCCAAGATATCCATGTCCCAACATGGAACAACCTGCAACTGCACCAGCAACTAGCAACGCTATAAGAGGGGCTGAGCAAAGCGGTACATAGCCAAACAACGATTTGCTAGGATGCTGGAAAAGGTTAGAGGCTATCATGGCAATTTGGGAGGCCTGATAAACAAGTGGTAGGTAGCGCGACATAGCGGTAGAATCGAGACAACTAGCATAGCAAAGATAGTAGTGAGATTCAAGGTGACGGTCATCTTGCCTGAAATCCCGCTAGGAAGAAGAACGAGTCCATGAAGAAGAAAAACCCACGTAGCCGAACGAATCCTCACGATCGCAACATTACCGGAACTATCAAGAAGAAGCAACACCGGAAAGAAGCAAACAACAAGGTAAACACATAACACATAACATGACATGATGCTCAAACAAGTATGATGCATGACAAGGCAAAATGGTGCTACTCATGGCAAGAGATGATGTATACAAGAACAACACATCAAAGCAATTTAAATCAGGCTGGAATCAACATACACCAATTCCGGAAACTCTCCATATGCAAATTTCGAAATGGTACTGATCTGAAGAAAGCATTAAGATAAAGTTGTTAAACAGCAAGTTAATGTGCACAAAGATGATCTACGCGTCTTTCTAGTAAAGTTACATATAAAGTTCATTTAATTCGGGGCTATAGCCTAGAAGATATGAGCAAAACAAGCTAAACATGGCATTGATGCAAAATTCAACATCAAGCACACATGCTCAAACCAATGATGCAACAAGGCAATGTGAAACTACATGCAAAACCCAGCAAGTTTCATATATAGCATGCTCCAAACGGAGTCACGGTTCAACACATACACATGAAACAAGTTTCAAACACAATCTGCCCAAAACAGCAACTAAGCACTTTGCAATCAACGAAACAATATGCTACAAGAAACATATGGCCATAAACATGACATGCACTTCAAGTACAAATTACATACTTAAAATAGCATCAAGGTTAAGGTTCATAGGCATCAAGATTAATCCAATATGATCAATGCAAGAAGCAACTTTATAACACAGACTCTGACTAAAAAACTGGGCATATACATGAGCAAAAATAACAGGTTGACATGTTGGTGGCATGAAACAAGCAAGCTACAACGCAAGATCATAGTAAGATTAAGTATGGAATTAAAGTAGAGGTTAAACATGGAAAATCATGATTTAAGCATCTCCATATAACCTCTAGATCAATGGAAATCATCAAGAAAAGATTACAAGATATAACATTTTCTCATACACTGTGAAAAACAGAGTAAGGCTGAAAACAGATTCACGATGCATAATTTGAGACAGCAAAGTATATGCTTCAGGAACATTACATGGCATAAAAGGGCATGTCAAGCATGTACATGTCAAGCACTACAAAACATGAACACTAAGCTACTGCTAGAAAACACTAGAACATGCTCAAAACATCATGGCAAGATTGCAAATGAAGTTACTGGACATGGTAGAAATAGAGACAAGTAGACATGTTTGCATGCTTGGTTAACTAAACATATAGCATATCATGGCATGTGAATACAACCAACAGAAAGAAGGAATATTTGTGCAGCTAGTCATGGCAACAACATGGCCATAGGATGCAAAGAACACTAGCTATTCACATGGCAAAACTGAACTTACTGGTAACATGCTGACAGAAACTTTATTTAGCAACTTTTAGGGCATGGTAATGACAAGCTACAACAGGCCATAATTGCAAACAAGGGCATGCATGGATAGAGCATAACAATATATACGAAATATCCTTATTGAGCATCTGTAGATTATGCATGGATTCACCTATAGCTGCAAGTTAACATGGCAACATAATGTAGCAGATTCAGACAGCAAAAAACAGCCACTGAAATCAGTAACAACAAGTACCCTACTTTGCCTGCTTGTGCTAGTAAACACAGGGTACATAAAAATACATGGATTGCACCACTGTAAGGATGGCATGAATATGCTCCTAAAACATCTAGACATGATGCTCACAAGATAAGCTCACAAAATGCTATGAAAAAGACAAATCGGCAAGTTACAACAATCTCAGCGGATTATAACATTTAGCACTTCTTCAACGAGGATTAAGGCATCAATATGAACAGTAACATGCATGCAAACTACGCCATCGTCTAGATCACTCAGAGATGAACATTTGCACATAAGGAACATCATCATAGGAACAATATGCACAAAGCTACACCCAAAAGAATAATGCAACATGATGCTGATTCCTAGGGACATAGCCAAAAATCGCAGACAGAAAATAGTAGGCGCAATATAGCTATATCCCGAGTGGGCGAGGAGCAGGGTAATTGTGCTCACCTTGCGGCCCGTGGGTCGATTTGGTGACAGTTCTGGAAAATCTGGGCACGGTTCATTCTGGGTCGGGGACGAACCGGGTCGGTTCAGTCAAACCGGCTGACCCGGTCGGTTCAGCAGGTGGAGGCGGTTGACGCCGGTCTTGCGCAGGACCTCGCGCGGGCCGAGCCGGGCGAAGGCGCGAGGTGCCGAAGGGGTGGTCGCCAGCGTGACGCGGGGCGATGAGGAGGGAGGCCGGATCCCGCAACAGCCGATGACGGCGAGGAGGCCGGCCACCGCACCTGGAGGCAGGGCGCTACGGATCCTGCCAGATCCTGGTGGGGGGAGGCGGCGAGGCGTGGGCGGCGGATCGCTCCGGCAGCCAGGCAACGAGAGGCACGACGCGCTCGGGGTTGAGGCGGAGGCTGCAGGGGTCGGGCGACGGTGGCGTAGTGCGGCGGCGGAGATCGGGTGCTCGGGCGAGGTGGCGGAGTTAGCGAGGAGGGCGACGGGGCGGAGCGTGGGGTGGCGACGCTCGCTAGCAGAGGGCACCGAAGTGCGGCCGAAGGTCTTCGAGGGAGGAGGGAGCGGGCGTGGGCACGGGCTCGTACGGGCCCAGATCTGGCCTGAGGCGGGCCAGGAGGGCCGTGGGGAGGTGGGGGAGGTGGAGGGCGACGTGGAGGGCTCTGGTTGGCTACGGAGGCGGCCAGCGGCGGTGCTGACTGTGGGGTCGCCACCAAGTGGCGAACTCCGGTTGGTCGCTGTGAGAAACGATGGTGGCTGCGGTGGCTAAGGGTTAGGGGAGGCTAGGGGCTAGGGTTTAGACTAGGATTAGTCCAAAAATGGAGTAGGAGGGTCTATTTATAGAAGGAGGGTCTAGGATTAGGGTTTTTGCTCCAGTTTCGGACCATTTGATCACCATCGGGCGCTCCAGATCGGACGGGGCTGGGAAGGGAGAAGAGTAGATTAGCCCGGCAACAGTTTTCGGAAACCGAAAATGTCCGACGTTTGAACGACTATATTGTGGCTATATGTTTAACGGTTGGGCTGCCAAACGGACTCCGAATGCGATGAAATTTGACAGGCGGTCTACCTACACTATAACAAGACCGCACGCCAACTTTCAACCCATTCCGAGAACATTTTTATGCCACTTATAAAATAATATTTCGGAAGTGTCGCGGCCGCGTGTGAGTGTGCTTGGGCTCAAGACGGACAATGGAGAGAACTGGCACCATTGCTGAAGAGATGTTGAAGTAGCTGAAGACGCGTGCTGAAGAAGTCGCTCCTCACGAGCCGCCTGGGTCCGGAACCTCGGGAGGCTCTGGAGGCCCAGGGGGCTCATGAAGAACTTTCGCCATTTCCGTCAGGACCGCCTGGAGCCTGGCCTTCTGAGCCGCCAGAATGCTCCTCAAGCGGCGCTCGAAGGTGACATCCGCATTCGGCAGGCCGAAAGGCATGCGAAAGTAGCTGTGAGGGGGGCCCAGACACCGACCAACGTGCGATGGCCAGAAGCGCTCCTGCGATCCGGTCCTGTTTAGCCCTGGAATGTTGATGCAGACGTGCAGCTCGTTGTCCTTGCTGGGACAAGGAGCCGCGCCAGGTGGTGGGCGGCGGTCGCCACGCATGGCTCTCGCCTCCTGAAGCTCCTCGGTTGCCTTGGTGGTGAACTCCTGAGCACCTGACATCCCATGCCTTGTGCCCTCCTGAAAGAAACGCACGCTGAAGCACGCCGCCACGTGGTGCCCGAGTGCCTCCCTCGTGACGTTGGCTAAGTCTGAGGCCCTCCAGAGAAGAGCCCCCGAGCCTCGCCGGAGAGGGGCGCCGGGCGCACCTTCCTATGCGAGAGAGGGAGGCACCCCATCCGTAGGCGCAGGTCCTCAGGTGGTGCCGCTAGACACACCGCTCTCTTGAGGTTCTTGGTGGGGCAGGTGCTTCTTCTTCTTAGGGACAGCCTCAGGAGGGTAGACGGTGCCTTCGTTGTCTGGGTTCTCGACCACCGCAGCCTGGTAGGTGCACCCGAGAGAGCACACTGCATCCATTTCCTCGCAGGCGATCGTGATGATTTCGTAGTTCCCTGGCATCTTGAGGACATTGTGACCGTGATGAGTCACCGCCAGGAACTTGGCCAGGGCTGGATACCCAAGGATGGCATTGTATGGAAGGCGAATGTTGGCGACGTCGAAGTTGATGAGCTCAGCGTGGTCGTTGTCATGCTTGCTGAAGGTGATAGGGAGGCGGATCAACCCTATCGGGGTGGTGGAGCCATCGGCCACTCCTGAGAAAGGCTTGGTGGGCTGCAGCTGATCATAGGGCACTTGAAGGTGGTCGAACATCTCAATAGAAAGAACATTGAGCCCCGCACCGCCGTCGATGAGGGTCTTGGTGATGAGGACGTTGCTGATGATGGGCGAGCAAAGCATCGGGAGGGCATCGGTAATTGCCGCGCACTTGAGCTGGTCGGATGATCTGAAGGTGATAATGCACTAGGACCACCTGAGAGGGCGCGTGCCCTCGAGCCCGGGGAGGGCCGCGTTCACCTCATGGGTGAACTAGTTGAAGATGCAATGAGAGGCTGGGGCCTGAGCGCCGCCCAGTATGTAGGCGATGGCATGAGGCTCCTGGAAGCCCCCAACCCCCTCGTCTTGGTGGTGGTCGTTGTTCCTTCTTGGTGGTGGTGGTGGCAGCGGAGGGAGGCCGCCGTTCCCTAAGGACGGTCCTCACGAGGCTGATCTCTCCAGATGCCCTCATGAGGCTGGCCCTGCCAGCGTTCTTCACGAGGCTGGTTGCGCCACTCTTGGATGGCTGCCCTTGGATGACTCTGGGTGGTCGTAGCCGCGCCTCATCTCTAGTTCAGCCACAAGCACGGCTGGTCCCTTTGCTTTGCGTCCTTGACCATGGCCTTCTTGTCTTTTGGGTCATCCCCCGGGAGCTCCAGGAGGGAGAGGCGACCCTCCTCAGCTCTCACACACTTGGTCGCCATGTTGAACATCTCCAGAGCCGTGCACATGTCCTCGTGGATGGCGAGCTCCTGCTTCAATTTGACGTTGCGGACACCATCAGAGAACGCCGAGATGATGGCCCCGTCTGAAACCTTGGGGTTCTTGAGGCGAACATTGTTGAAGCGCTGGATGTACTTCTGCAAGGTCTCCCTCGTTGCTTCTTGATGCACCACAGGTCACGCACAGCAGGCCGCTGGTCGCGAGTGCCCTAGAAGTTGGAGACGAAACGCTCTCGCATCTCACCCCAGGAGGAAATCAATCCCGCGGGCATGTTCAAGAGCCACGAACGCGCGCCATCCTTGAGGGCCATGGGAAACCAATTCGCCATGACCTTCTCATCACCGTTGGTCGCCTCGATGCTCAGCTCATAAAGCTGCATGAACTCAGCAGGCTCGGGGTGCCATCATAGCGTGGAGGCAGGTCGGGCTTGAACTTCCCTGGCCATACGATGCTGCATAGCTCGGGAGTGAAGGCGCGGCAACCCGCTGTGTCCACGGGAGCTCATTGTGGAGGTGGAGCCTTATCTTGGCGCTCGCGCGCCACCATTCCAGGTGGCGCGCGGTCTTGACGTGGTGGTGCTGGGAGCGTAGGAGCATCTTCTTGCGGCCGCTGGACGTGCTGGCAGCTTTCTTCTTCACGCGCGGGTGCCCTACTCGGCAGGTCGCGCCACGGGGCCCTGCGCCTTGGTCCAAGGGCGACGTCTTGACGGAGAGGTGGCGGTGGTGCTACATTGGCTACGCCGCCCGCTGCAGGTGGTGGACGGGGCAGCAAGAGAGAAGGCGCAGGGGAGCCCCAACGGCGCTGACAAGCTCGGCGATACGGTCTAGCCAGTCTTCGTAGAAGTCGTCGACGGGGCGGTAGCGCAGGAGCTCGCCACCATGAGCAGCGCAGCCTGCGCGTCCGCCTCCCCGCGACGAGCGTGACACGACGAGCAAGCCGGAGTCAGCGACGGGGTGGCGGTGCATCCGTCAGGCCGCACGGAGGGGATGCAACGACGAAGCTTGCTGCTCATGCCCCGCAGGGCCGGTGGCGGCATTGGCGGCAGGAGATAGAGAACGATGGGGAGGCCCGCCGGCGGGCGCCGTCTGGGAGACGCGAGCAGCGAGGGCGGCCCGACACTCCGCACGAGCTCGACGAGCTTCAGCCATGGAAGCGGTGGAGTGGTGACGAGTCAACCGGCAGAAGAGAGGCTCCGATGCACCCCTACCTGGCATGCCAAATGTCGGATTTAGGGTTCCGCAGACCCTTGAGATGTTTTAACTCTGGGGTGCTTGCGAAGAACTCGTCCTCTCCAGTCTGCTTGCTCACCGAATCCATGGCCTAGCTCAATCAATCTAATGGACAAGAGACACATCAGTTTATCCTGGTTCGGGCCACCTTGCGGTGTAATACCCTACTCCAGCTTTGTGGTGACCTAGTATAGTGGAGGAACAGCCTCAAGAGGTGAGGTGTTCTTGTGCTCGATGAGCTGGTAGGTGTGAGGTTGGTCCAAATGATTCCCCTCTCTATGGTGGTGGCTAAGTCCTATTGATAGTGGCCTCAGTCCTCTTCCCAAATGTAGGCGGGAAGGGATCCCACAACGGCCAAATTGAAACGGGGACAGCTAGTACAAGCTATCCCGACAAAAGTGGTCTTCGCCTGCAAATACCCTCTCCAGTGGGTAAGCCGAGACGACTTTGATGGGGTGCCCTTGCAAGTAGTGGCGCAGCTTCCGTGAGGCGACGAGACGTGCGAGCAAGAGCTTCCGAAGCATTAGGTAGCGCGCCCGCACGTCGCGCAGTACCATGCTGACGAAGTACACTGGGTGCTCGACGAGAGCAGAAGTGCTGGTGAGGTCTTGTTCCTCCTGAGACTGGGGGACCTCGGGAGCTTGGCAGCCTGCAGGGGTAGCCAGGACCTCAGGAGCGCCGTCCTGAGGGGCCTGGTCCTCTGCTGGTGCCGCCGAGGCCTCAGGAGAACCGTCCTAAAGCTGCGTTGTCTTGTCCTGGTGTACAACATCGCGTGGCAGGTCCTTGGCTTGGTGCTCCTCTCAGACGGCCACCAGCACCGCGCTGGCAGAGTGAGGTGTGGCGGCTAGGTAAAGCACCAGAGGCTCAAGAGGGCGCGACACCACAATCACTGGTGGGCTGGTGAGGTATCTCTTGAGGTCTTGAAATGCCGCGTCAGCCTCCGGAGTCCACTCGAATGGCCCCTTCTTCTTCATCAGCTTGAAGAATGGGAGCGCGCGCTCCCCCAGCTTGGACATGAAGCGCCCCAGCGAGGTCACACAGCCTGCCAGCTTTTGCATTTCCTTAAGAGTATGTGGCGGACTCATCCTTTCTATTGCCTTGACCTTCTCCGGGTTTGCTTCAATTCCCCTGTGCGACACCAGAAAGCCGAACAGCTAGCCGGAGGGGACGCCAAACACACATTTCTCTGGGTTAAGCCGCAGGTCCACCTTGCGCAGAGTGGCGAACGTTTCTTCCAGGTCCTCGATGAGGGTCCTCGCCTCCCGAGACTTCACCACTATGTCATCGACGTATGCCTCTGCGTTCCTCCCGAGCTGTTCGCCCAGGGTGATGTGCATCATCCGCTGGAAGGTTGCCCTGGCGTTACGCGGCCCAAAAGACATGCAAGTGTAACAATACACCCCGCATGGGGTCAGGAAAGCCATCCTCTCAACATCTTGCACCACCATCTTGATAGCCTGAGAATGCATCCAGGAAGCATAGCAGGTCGCACTCGGTGGTGGAGTTGACGATCTGGTTGATGCGCGGAAGCGGGAAGAGGTCTTGAGGGCAAGCCTTGTTAAGGTTGGTGAAGCCGACGCACATGCGTTCCTTCCCTCCTTTCTTGGGAACAATGACCAGGTTCGCCAACCATTCTGGGTACCACACCTCCCGAATGACACTAGCATCTTGCAGCTTGCGGGTCTCTTGGATGATGAATGAATGCTTCTCCGTGGACTGCCACTGTGCCCTCTGCTTCACCAGGCGTACCTTGGGGCACACCCTTAGGTGATGCTCGATTACCCCCTTGGGATGCCGACCAGATCCTTGTGCTCCCATGCAAACACTTCCTTGTTTGCATGCAAGAAATTGATGAACGCCTTTTCTTGGTCAGGGGCGAGGTTGGCAACTATGGTGAAGGTGGCTCCTGATGCCCCGTCCTTGTCAACCGGCACCTGCTTCGTCTTGGCCCGATCTTGAGAGAAGAGCTACTTCTTCTTTGCCGGCGCAGCCCCCGGGGCCTCAGGGGCCCCGTCATCAGCTGGGCGTGTTGCCGCCGCGGTCCTGAAGGCGGGCTTGAGGGCCGTCAAGGCCTCCTTGGTGTCTTCTGGCACGGTGAGGACGCCGCTGCTCCATGGCATCTTCATGAGGTTGTAGGCGGGGTGAGTTGCTGCCATGAACTTGGCCAGGGCTGGGTACCCGAGAATGGCGTTATGTGTGAGGCTGATGCAGGCAATGTCAAAGTCGATAAGCTCGGTACGGTAGTTGTCGCAGGTGCCAAAGGTGATAGGGAGGCGGATCTACCCCAGGGGGCTGCTGGAGCCATTGACAACCCCGGACAATGGCTTGGTGGGACGAAGCCGGCCATGTGGTACGTGAAGCAGGCCAAAAGCTTCCACGGAGAGAACATTGAGGCTGGCTCTGCCATCGATGAGGGTCTTGGTTACCGCCACGTTGCAGATGGTGGGGGTACAGAGCATTGGGAGCGCGCCTGTGCCCACGGTGGTCTCTTGGGTCGAAGGTGAGGTCGGCCTTGGGTGCTGCCCATCCCGGAGGAGCTCCCTGCTGCACGCGGGCGACGCCCACCTTGCGAAAAAACTGCTTGACATGGTGAACCGAGGGGGGCTCCTGCGAACCACCTAGGAGGGCTGTGACGGCATAAGGCACGGGTGCCACGAAGCGGACGATGAAGAGGCTGCACAGATCCTCTCAGGAGGCCACCAAAGATCCTGGCAGGTTGAGAAGCCAGGCGCGCGGCACGCCCGCAAGGGCCATAGGAAGCCAGTTTGCCATGATCTTGTCGTCACCGTCGGCCACCCAGACAGCCTCCTCGTACGCCTGGAGGAAGCCTGTTGTCGGCGTTCTGGGAATGAGGGTACCCAGACTTGCCTGCCTGCGGCCCGGGGCGTGGCTCCATCAACGGCCCGGTACGGCCCAGCTTCAGCAACAACAACTCAAGACCCTCGCGCGGGGCCAAGCCTTGCGAGGACGGCGACACCAGGACCTCCCTGGGGGCGGCCTCGTCAGGCTAGCTCCTGAGGAACGGAGATATCTATGCAAGGGGAACCTCGTGAGGTTCACACATGACATGAGCCATGACGACCAAGGCCAGGCGGGCACCAGCGGGCATAGTGTACCAGCTTCCCCTTTGGTGCTAAGGGGGCAAGCGCAGGCGCGGAGTCCCGAGGAGCCCACAGCAGCTTCACCACCAAAGCCTTTGGCAGGCAAATACTACTTTTATCAGGATAGCTTGTACTAGTTGTCTCCCTTCAAATTTGGCCGTTGTGGGATCCCTTCCCGCCTGCATTTGGGAAGAGGACCTGGGCCTCTATAAATAGGACTTAGCCACCACCATCTTGGCGGGGAGCTATTCCACCAAGGCCGTCTCACCAGCTCATGTAGCTCAAGAACACCTCACCTCCTGAGGCTGTTCATCTAGTGTACTAGTTCATCCTCAGCCCCTCGGGGCAATCAACCACAAAGCTGGAGTAGGGTATTACACCGCAAGGTGGCCCGAACCAAGATAAATATATGTGTCTCTTGTTCTTTGGGTTCGTCGAGCTAGGTCGTGGAATCATTGGGTGGGCGGGCTGGGGAGAGAGAGTTCTTCGTGCGCACCCTAGAGTTCAAACCTCTCAAGGGTCATCGGAACCCACAATCCGATGCATGTCGGGTCTACCACGTCGTCGTATCGGGGTGGCAAGTCCGGCCTGAACTTGGGTGGCCACCGCACTAGTTGTAAGGCAGGGGTGAAGACCCGGAGACCCACGGCGCCTCCGTGCGCGCCCGTCGATCCAGCTAGAGGGGCGGCACCCACCATGAGAGCCAAACGAAGAGACAAAGTAGACAGAGAGGCGGAGCGGACGGAGAGGCCAAGCTTCGACGCACCCCCTGCCTGGCACGCCAAATGTCGGATTCAGGGTTCCACACACCCTTGAGAGGTTCAAACTCTGGGGTGTGTGTGAAGAACTCGTCCTCCCCAGTCTGCCTGCTCACCGAATCCACGACCTAACTCGATGAATCTAATGGACAAGAGACACAGCAGTTTATCCTGGTTCGGGCCACCTTGCGGTGTAATACCCTACTCCAGCTTTGTGGTGGATTGCCTCGAGGGATTGAGAATGAACTAGTACAGTGGCGGAACAGCCTCATGAGGTGAGGTGTTCTTGAGCTCGATGAGCTGGTGAGTTGGTCAGGGTCGAATGGATCTGATCCCCCTCCATGGTGGTGGCTAGGTCCTATTTATAGTGGCCTTGGTCCTCCTCCCAAATGTAGGCGGGAAGGGATCCCACAATGGCCAAATTTGAAGCGGGACAGCTAGTACAAGTTATCCCGACAAAAGTAGTCTTCGTATGCTAAAGCCACTACTAGGAAAAGACTAATTAGTGGCGCACCTATTTTGGCCAATAATGGCGCACTATAGGTGCGCCACTATTATCACGCCATTAGTAACAAATAGTAATGGCGCATCTCTGGTGCGCCATTAGTGTCCTAGATAGTAATGATGCACCTATAGTGCGCCATTACTATGCCTATCTGGTGCGCCATTACTATATGACTTAGTAATGGCGCACCACATAGAAGTGCGCCATTACTAACAATTTTTTTTCAATTTTTTCATTTTTTTCTTAATCTCAGGTCATTATGGCTTAATCTCGGGTCAATATGCTTAATCTCAAGTCAAATCGCACTCCATGGTGAAACTTCCCAGAAGGTCACCCATCCTCACACTACTCCAGCTCGAGCACGCTTAACTTCGCACTTCTGTCCAACCCCAGCACCAGCTCACTTTACAGGCACTTGTTAATATATCTACCATATCAATCCTATTAAACCTTGTTGATGTTTAGGACTTTGTTCTGTTCATGAGTGTGATGAAATTTTGAAAAAATATTTCAAACTTCCCGGTCATATTACGTATTGTCGGTGTACTAGAGTAGGGGTACCCTAGTATCCCGAACTCGTGCACGGGCAGTTGCAGCACCCCGCGGCAAGGCTTGCCTAGTGACCGCCGAGGTCCTCCGTGGTTCCTTTGGAGCCATTCAAGAACAAAGTATTTAAGCCAAGAAGATAAGGCCCCGGCAAGTGGAGCTTGCCGGGAAGGCCACCCAAGGCACGCAGAAGACAAGACCCCGGCAAGAGGAGCTTGCCGGGAAGGCTTGGTGAGCGACAAGCTTCCGGGTGCGACAAGGACTCAGCCGCGGCAAGATGCTTGCCGCGGCAGGCAACCTCTCTTCATCTCCGCTCCAGCTCATCCATCAACGTGTCGCCATGGGGCCATTCCAGGCGTGCGTGTCAAGAGGCTGTGCAGCCAGCGGAGAGCAGCGGTAAGCGGCGCTGACAGGCGTGCGATCGTGGCAAGTGGTGGCGCCCCTGACGGTCCCTTTCTGCACTGTTTAGGCGACATGGAAGGGCATTTATTGCTCTTATCCCTTGCCGTCAGATTTAGGTAGAATACACTTTACAAAGTAGTTGTACCAACCGCAACTCATTTTCCCATTTTGCCCTTGTTTACGTTGCCACCTGTGGTGACCCCTTGAGCCTATAAAAGGAGGCCCATGCGCAACGTAGAAGGGGTTCAGCTAGTTCGACTCATTCGAGACTAGAGACACTCAAGCTAGGTTTTGTAGCTCTCATTGCTCCCTAGCAAGAACACAATATAATCAGACAAGCAGCAGTAGGAGTATTATCTCTCCGGAGAGCTCCGAAGCTGGGTAAAACCACTCGTGTGCATCGCCTCGATCTGCTCTTCGTGCAATCTCCGCCCCCCACCGAACCAAAAGGGACTAGAGTAGGGGTACCCTAGTATCCCGAACTCGTGCACGGGCAGTTGCAGCACCCCGCGGCAAGGCTTTCCTAGTGACCGCCGAGGTCCTCCATGGTTCCTTTGGAGCCATTCAAGAACAAATTATTTAAGCCAAGAAGACAAGGCCCCGGCAAGAGGAGCTTGCCGGGAAGGCCAATCAAGGCACGCAGAAGACAAGACCCCGGCAAGAGGAGCTTGCCGGGAAGGCTTGGTGAGCGACAAGCTTCTGGGCGCGACAAGGACTCAGCCGCGGCAAGATGATTGCCGCGGCAGGCAACCTCTCTTCATCTGCGCTCCAGCTCATCCATCAACGTGTCGCCATGGGGCCATTCCAGGCGTGCGTGTCAAGAGGCTGTGCAGCCAGCGAAGAGCAGTGGTAAGCGGCGCTGACAGGCGTGCCATCGTGGCAAGCGGTGGCGCCCCTGACGGTTCCTTTCTACACTGTTTAAGCGACATGGACGGGCATTTATTGCTCTTGTCCCTTGCCGTCAGATTTAGGTAGAATACACTGTACAAAGTAGCTGTACCAACCGCAACTCATTTTCCCATTTTGCCCTTATTTACGTTGCCACCTGTGGTGACCCCTTGAGCCTATAAAAGGAGGCCCATGTGCAACGTAGAAGGGGTTCGGCTAGTTCGACTCATTCGAGACTAGAGACACTCAAGCTAGGTTTTGTAGCTCTCATTGCTCCCTAGCAAGAACACAATATAATCAGACAAGCAGCAGTAGGAGTATTATCTCTCCGGAGAGCTCCGAAGCTGGGTAAAACCGCTCGTGTGCATCGCCTCGATCTGCTCTTCGTGCAATCTCCGCCCCCCACCGAACCAAAAGGGACTCGGTCCGCCGGTCCCATAGGTGTTCGTGGGTCACGATCAGCTTCCCCGACACTTATCATATTTAGAAAAAAAATTCCAAAAAAATTCGAAACAATTTATTTTTCTGTTACTAGTGGCGCACCTAGCAAATGGTGCGCCACTACTAAGTTTGAATTTTTTTTCTATTTTCCCCCCTCTAGATCTTAAAAGACTCGTATCTTTCGTTCTGTTAGGTTTTTGGGGATTCTGAAACTCGGATGTAACTTTTCGAGTAGATGATTTTTCATATAAAAAACTTTTTAATCCGAGTTCGTATGCAAAAGTTATGCCCATTTTACTAAATTCCAGAGAGATTTTGCAAATAAAGTCGAAATTCATATTTGTAAATTTTCCCAACAACTAGACCACATATCACATGGGAAACTTATTTTGTTTTATTTTTTTGACATTTGCACCATTTTATTTTATTTTTTCTAAAACTAAAAAGGCTGTCCACGGAGGGGGGGGGGTGCAAAGAAATATAGTAATGGCACACCAGGGGATAGTGCGCCATTACTAGTTGACATAGTAATGGCGCACCTTCACAAAGTGTGCCATTACTATGTGTATGACTTGTTCAAACCTTGGTCAAAGTTAGTAACGGCGCACTTTGTGTAGGTGCGCCATTACTAAGTTTGACATAGTAATGGCGCACCTATGCAAAGTGCGCCATTACTAAGTTTGACCAAAGTTTGACCAAGTCATACACATAGTAATGGCGCACTTTGGTGAAGGTGCTCCATTACTATGTCAACTAGTAATGGCGCACTATCCCCTGGTGCACTACTGCTAACAATTTTTTTCTAAACTAGTAATGGCGCACCACACATCAGGTGCGCCATTAGTAATATGTCAATAATGGTGCGCCTGTATCTAGTGCACCACTACTATATAGTAGTGGTGCACCACATACATGGTGCGCCATTAATGTCCATATTAGCTATAGCCCTTTTCCTAGTAGTGAGCCTTTGGTGGTGACGCTGCGGTGGGCTCCGCGATGACCTCTGTCCTGCCGTCCTGGTGGTCTTGGTCTTGTTGCACCGGAAAGGAAACCTTTGCTTGATTCGTCGGGACCCTACGTCTGCGCTTACCTCCTTAGCACCAAAGAGGAAAATGGTACAATGCGCATGCTGGCGCCCACCTGGCTCATCACGGCTCACGTCACGTGAACCTCGTGAGGTGCAACTTGCATAGATATCTCTGCTCCTCGGTAGCCATCCTAGGGAGGCCGCCCCCAAGGAGGTCTTGTTGTTGTCTGCCTCGCGACGCTCGTCCCCTCGCGAGGGTCTTGGGTTGTCGTTGTCGAAGCTGGGCCATACCGGGCCGTCGACGGAGCCACACCATGGGCCGCAGGCATGCAAGTCTGGGTACCCCCGTTTCCAAGACGCCGACAGTAGTTGATTCAAAACCAATGCAACCTTCATGATATTTATGTTTAGGGTGTTTATATCATATTCATGCTAGTGTTTAATGTTAATTATTCGCAATGCATGATTATGACCTTTGACGCTCTCTAGTTGGTCACTTCTCAATATATTTGCTAGTGTCACAGCCCTAGAATTTGTTTGTCATTAGTTGCATTAAGGCATTCATGTCATCAAGTTTAAATTCCTAAGAAATTTGAAATGGGGATGTCGAAACCCTAGCACCAAATGAATTCAACTAGGTTCAAACTTAAAACTTTTCAATGAACCCAAAATGCCCTTCATAAATGTTCACCATCTTTGGTCTGGCTAAACCTCTCGCCAAAAATGGTTTCATATTTTTGGAGGCTATTCAGATTTTTGCAAGCCATAAGTATTTGAATTTGGGCAATTTAAAACCTATAAATAATTTAAATGCCCAAATAATCTTGAAGGTATTTTTAGGCTGTTGAGAATATTTTCAAATGTGCCTCCGAATATTTTCAGGTTTTTCATAAATGGAATAGTATTTTACTATTTCAAAACACGTAATGAAAATTAGAAAAACAAAAACAGAATAGGAAAAGAGATAGAGAGAAGAGGCCCCAGGCCACTTACCTGGACTGGGCCGGCCCACCTGGCCGTGCCAGTCATCACCTACCTCGCCGATGGCGAGGAGGGGGACAACAAGACGCGCGCCCGCAGCGCCACGCACCTCCCTGCTCGCCTGCGTCACCGAGGTCACCGCGACGCCTCGAAGCCCCTCCTCGGCGCAGCTCTGGACCCCCCGGCCCCTCTCCTCTCTCTCTGGACCTTTGTCCCTCCTCTGTCTCGCTCTCTCGAGCTCACCGAGAGCGACCGCCGCCGCCGTTCGCCATAGCCGCGCTCACCGGCCACCCCTCTTCTCCCAGCCGTGTCCAGGCGCTCCGCCTCGACGCCATGGAGCACCAGGACGAAGCACGTGCCCACGGGACACCTGAAGCAGCGTCGTCGTCTTCATCTCCGTCATCAGCCGTCGGAGATCCCTCACGCCGCCCCGCTTGCTCCGGCTCGTCCCCGACTCCTTCGACCCGCTCGTCTGACTCGCCGTGAGCCCCTGCTCCCAACCCCTCCCTTCCCTCTGTCGATTTCCTCCTCTAGCCCCTTTGGCCACCCCGACCGAAGCTCGCCGCCGTTGCGCTCCGTCAACGCCATGGCTAGAGCCCACCTCCGCCGCGTCTGAGAGCGTCACCGTGCTCAGCACGTTTGCAGGAGCACCTAGCACCCCACCCCTCGACCTGCCGTGCACCACAACGTCGATTCCGAGCGCAACCGAACTCCGGCCGCCGCCTGGCTCGACGCCGGCGTCATCTCCGGCCACCCCCGCACACACCGCATGCACCACTCGACGCGCAAGTCCACCAGCAGCACGTAGCGCCTCTCCGCCGTCGATTTGGTCTACGGAGGACCAAACCCGAAGCCCGCCGCCGCATCTGGCCTCGCCGGCGGCTAAACGCCGGTGACCGCTGACCCGTTGACCGGCGTGGTTTGACCCCACTGCCCGGTTTGACTTTCCCCCTCTCTCTCACTGACTTGCGGGCCCCGCCCAACTAATTACTCTGGTTAGCACTAATTAGCTAGTTAGGTTAGTTACTACAGTCACTGACTAGTGGGCCCTGCCCAATTAGTTAGGGCTAACTAACTTAGTTAGTTGACTGGGTCACTGACCAGTGGGCCCCACAGGTCAGGTTTGACCTGGTCGACACCTATTGACCGCTGACGTCATAGTGACGTACTGCTGACGCAATTAGTTATTTTCTGGATTTAATTTAATTCAGGAAATTCCAGAATATATCCAAAACTTCTAAAATCCATAGAAATTCAACCGTAACTCCAATGGAAATAAGTTATATATGAAAAATGATCAGAAAAATATGAAGAATCTTTTTATGACATGATCATGCATGTTTGAACAAGTTAACCTCACTGAATAGGACAAATGATGATTAGGGCAATTTACGAAATAACATTTGGAGTTGAAATTTGTTCTTGTTTGAGTTCCACTTCAATTAACTTGGCTAGATATTGCATTAGGTGAATTCAGTACCTTAACATGACATGTCATTCATGTGAATGTGCATTGCATTGATTGTGTTCTTTCTCAGTTGTCGGTGTTTGTCCCCTCTTAGTAGACGACGTTTCGACGATGAGTTCGATGACACCGATGAAGAACTATATTATCTTCAGAAGTGCCAGGCAAGCAAAACCACCTTGTTCATTCCGATATAATCCCACGCTCTCGCTCCTGCTCTATTTTACTGCATTAGGACAGCAACGACTCATGTGTTACTTGCTGCGGTAGCTGAACCCCTTTATCCTCTGCATGACCTGTCATTCCACAGTAATTAGATGAAACCCACTAGCGTGAGTAGGAGTTGCTTGAGCCATGTTGTGCCTACTCATTCATGCTTGTTTGTCATGCCTGCTACTGCTTAGAGTTGAGTCAGGTCTGATTCATCGGGAATGAATCGGAGGTGTGTGAACATGTCCTCTCGTGTGTGAGCTAAGTGTGTGAACACGATTTGGTAAAGGTAGCGGTGAGAGGCCATGTAGGAGTACATGGTGGGTTGTCTCATTGCAGCCGTCCTCGAGGAACTGAGTTCGTGTTTGTGATCCATGAAACAGTTACTACCACGCATTGGGCCCGAAACCAATGGACCCTCCGGCTTCTTAACCACCCTTGTTCTCTGTCCGGGAGTTGCAACTAGTTTACGTGTTTGTAGGATATGTGTTGGAGGCCGTGCGTAGTACTGACCCTAGGGGTGGGCTATGATGCGGTAGATACACCGTGGCCCGGTGTACCGAATGCCCGTTTGGTATCTCGGGAACCCTGCACACATCATTCGGGGCCGTTAGAGGAAACCTCGGCCGGACTCCCTGCAGATGGAACCCGAATAGGCGATAAACCTGGACTAGGAACTTGAGTGTTTAGGTAGGTCGTGGCCGACACCCACGTTGGGCTTCTGCTTGAAGGTTGCCGAGTACATGTCGTGTAAACGGCGGTAAGTGGTGAGAGCGTGTGTGAAGAAGTACACCCCTGCAGGGTTATAAATGATCTATTCGAATAGCCATGTCCACGGAGAAGGACTTCTGGGTTGCCTATATCAGTTCATAGACAAGTGAAAGTGGATACTCTAAAACGCACAAGATAAGTGTGAGTGCTATGGATGGCGTTCTCGCAGGGAGACGAGAGCGGGTCCATAGTGGTGTATTGATATGGTGAATATGTGGACTCGTGTGCGCCACCTCAAAAGAGTTACTTGCAGTCGTAGTTCAGGATAGCCACCAAGTCAAAGCTGGCTTGCTGCAGTCAAACTCCACCACCCCCTTTGTTGATAATGATGCATATGTAGTTAGTTCTGATGTAAGTCTTGCTGAGTACATTTGTACTCACGTTTTCCTATTTTATGTTTTGCAGAGAGACGTCAGTCTCGCTAGTAGTTCCGCTTGGACTTCGACGTTTAGCTTGTTACCTCAGCTACGATCTTGTGCCCTCGGCAGGATCTGGTAGATAGTCAGGCTTCGCAGCCTTTTCATTTTATAGTTGTCTGTACTCAGACATGTTTAGCTTCCGCTTGTGCTTTGACTTCTATGCTCTGAGTGTTGGGTCATGAGACCCATGTTTGTAATATCTCGCTCCTCGGAGCCTAATGAATAAATATTTGAGTCGTAGAGTTATGTTGTGATGCCATGTTGTATTTGCACATATTGAGCATATTGTGTGTATGTTTGAAATGCTTGGTATGTGTGGGATCCGACAATCTAGTTGTTTATCCTTGGCAGCCTCTCATATGGGGAAATGTAGTCTAGTGCTTCTGAGCGATAGTAGTCCGCTACAGCCGGTTCACGGAGTCCTGCTAGCCCAAAGACTACCGATCTGGAAACTTGACTGGCCGGCATGTGTTTCACTTCGTTCCTATGTCTGTCCCTTCAGGGAAATGTCACGTGGTGATATTCGGAGTCCTGCCTAGCCTGCTACAGCCCGGGATACCGGAGTCCTGTTAGCCCAGTGCTACAGCCCGGATTCACACGTTGATGACCGACATGCTCGATGTGATTCATGTATGCCTGTCCCCATGGGTTAGCGCCACTTTGGGTTCACAACTAGCCATGTCGGCCCGGGTTCTCTGTCATATGGATGCTAGCGACACTTTCATATCGTGAGCCAAAAGGCATAAACGGTCCCGGGCCATGGTAAGGCGACACCGTGGGAATACCGTGCGTGAGGCCGCAAAGTGATATGAGGTGTTACCGACTAGATCGATGTGACTTGGAATCGGGTCTGACAGCGTTGGTATCGAGCTTTGTTGCTCAGAGGATTACCAAGCCAAACTGGTGAAGTTGTGTCTAGAAATGCTTTAGTTATGTAAGGGAATTGATTGTGGAAGGGAACGTAAGGCTCTTTTTACTCCTTATACCTCATGGCCTTCTGATCTGAGTCAACCTCTTCTCTTCTACGGGGTTTAAGAACTAGGCTTCTCATCTTTCTATCAGGATGACGTGTTACTAATCCATAGACTTTTAAGATTGTTGGTTTCAAGCCTCAGTTCAGTTCCTACTATTTCTATATGTTAACTATTGATCTCGGAACCTTGATATGATGTTGTTAAGTGACTATGCCACCATTTTGCATGATGTCTCAAATCTTTTTGAGCATTTACAGCCGTTATGCTGTCCGAGTCATCCCAGGTCTCTAAATAGTCTGATGCATTTGCAAATCCTTTCCTTCCGTTCCCGATGTCCTTTTTGGTCAGAATAAGCACACTAACCGGTGCGTTGAGGTAATTTATTGCCTTGACATATATGTTGGAACTATTATTATGACCCTAGGTGTTTAGGAAGTCATCTAGCAATTTAGCAATGCTTTTGTATCCCCGATGTGATGATTCTGGCCATTATTCTTGAAAGCATCCCGTGATGTTATTAGTTAGTAGGCATTCTATTCCTGGGTTCTTAAACCCGATATTCACCCTACTTCATGTTGCTTAGGATATTAGTAACCTTGCGATAGTCCACGAGGTCCGTGGTATCTCATTCTTCCACATATCGTGAACCATCCTTGGCAGGAGTTCCTTCGAACCAAAAGGTCACAACAAGAGTGCTCTCGATGAGTTCCCCATTCTATATTGTGACTCTGCCAGTTCTATCTTTCCGCATGGGTTATCCGGAAGAAATGTTGAGCTTTGCTCGACATGCTAATCTATGCATCCACAACTCAGAAAATTATATGTTCTTTTGAGTTGCTCTCTTTAGTTGTATTCCGACCCTCCTCTATAAGTTGATAACCAAGAGTATGTGTGCATTTGTGTTCATCGATGCCCTCTTACTCTTGTGGTCCGTCAAGCCATTCTACTTCGGAATGACTAGGAGAAACAAACTCCAGTACCTCATCCATATCCAGGATTGGATCAAAGTAGTTGTATCCCGTAGATCAAAATGCCAATTCAGCTTTGTTCTGTTCTACCTTGGAGCATTACCCCCTTTATGTCAGAATTGTCATGAGAACTGCACCAACTCTCATGAATTCTTGACGTAGTGATACTTCTCACCATCATCATTCATTCCTCGGTCCTCGTGTTGTTGTAACCGGAATGCCGACAAGTGAATTGTGATGTGTGAAATCAATACTCCGAGCAACTCGTTGCTTGGTAGCTAATGGACAATATCCTCATTCTTAGCGTGTTGGTTATTAACTCATCATCCTAAGATTGATCGTGCTACCTAGTCCTTATTTCTGGTGCACACTTCGATTGATGAGTTAGGATCTTGTCAAGTCCTCACTCATTTGATCATATCGTCTTGCCCTCAAAAGCAAGATTGTTCTCGAGCTTAGTAACATACCGGTGGTTCGTGACTTTCCAAATATCTTCTTGGAAGTGTTACCGAGTTGTTTCCTGACTGTTATGTTGAGCTCGTGATCAAGTTTGTTTCTTGTGAACCACCCTTTCTCCAAGAATCTGTGTTGGATATCCCTGAGCTAGTTGGTTAAGCTAGACAACAACTTGGAGAGTTGGAAGATAAAAGCTTGCCTGACTTAGTTCGTTCCAAAGGGATATTCTTGTGTAGTGTGTGTTGAAGAAAGATGATATCTTCATCGATTGGTCCCTGTGATCAGTTGCTGGATCTATTGTCTTATCAAACCTTGACTTGAGTATGGGCTATCGTCAAGTCAAATCAGAACCAACGATGTTCGTAATGTTGTCTTACTCGTGGTTGATCCCTCGAGCATACACCATTATATCTTTTGGTCTGACCAATACTATCACCGTGTTCACATGATGGTGGAAGTCCAGTGATATGGAAATTCCGATGAGTTGTTGTTGAGCCCATCAGCAGTATTTTGTCTCCCCCCATGAGTCATGTTGAACATCAACCTAGTATTGGAAACTTTTGTAAGCATTTCTTCGTGTTTCGTTCATGAAGCATATGTTCGGATGTAAGAAGTGACTTCCTCTAATTCACGTGCATATGATGCAAGTAGCCGCCGTGAATTTGAGAAAGGTTTGTTTTGCTTCCTTTGGAATCATCCCAATTCAGTCATGCATATGTGCGAAGTATTCTGTGGTCTGGAGACTTGCAACCTTCATTCCATATGTATTCCTAGCACACCAAGCCACTGATTGATTTGCTCAAGGAAAAGGAGCGTGTTGTGCTAATTCTAGATCATGCACAAGATTCTGTTATCCCCGATGATGGTTCCCAACAAGAACTCGGTAGTGTTTTACTATAAGACTACTACGTGGTCATGCTTGTCTTGGACAGCGTGTCCACGAGTTTGTAGCAGAACCAGCTCATGTTTTGGAGCTTGCTATCATGGTTCATTCCCCGAGAATCTCGCAACTCCAGGTCGTCGATTTGTGTTGCAACTTTTCTTTTCAGACATGCTGAGTCTGAAGTATCCTGTTTCTAACCAGATCTGAATCTTAGGCAGATATGATGGTTGGAAGCTTTCCGACATTTGCATTCTGTTCCCAGCTTGCACCGCCTTGTGCCAACTCTCCATGGGCTGTCCTTCCCAGCAGTTTCTGTGTAGGATCATCCTCAAAAGTGGACTTACTATGGGTCCCATCCATTTCCGATGATAAGCAAAATCATCCATTGCGTTGTCTTCAACAAGGTAGTCCACATCATCCATCCTAGTCTGGGTATGCCATTCCCTTGCACTCCGCCAAACGATCGTTGTGAATTGCCTTAGGCTGGTACGAAGAGTTTCAATGGTCTCTGAATCAAAAGTAATTCTTTTTGCCACTTAAGGGAATAGTTCTTCGCGTCACCTCCCCTGAGGTGCCCCACTATGGAATCATGACAATTTCCCTCGCTACTTTGAAACCCTCGTAAAATTGTTTCTTCCGTCCCTCCTGATGCATGTTTTGCCTCCCCGCCCCAGAGATGTTTTTATGTCTCATTCCGTGAGTTGATCTTGTGATCATTAAGATGATCCTAAGTTGCTCGAACCTCAGGGAGATCGATTCTTTTAAAATTCTTCCTTTTACTCGTTGTCATGTTGGATGTAGTTCTCAAAGCAAGACGTCGAGATCAAGATGATGCAATGAATCAACATCCTCGAGAAAGACATCTGGATCATGAAGTTTGTGCTAGCTTGTGTCCCCTCTGTCTTCTTACCTCATGTCTTGAATCTCGGGACGAGATTCTTGTTTAGTGGGGGTGAGTTGTCACAGCCCTAGAATTTGTTTGTCATTAGTTGCATTAAGGCATTCATGTCATCATGTTTAAATTCCTAAGAAATTTGAAATGGGGATGTCGAAACCCTAGCACCAAATGAATTCAACTAGGTTCAACCTTAAAACTTTTCAATGAACCCAAATGCCCTTCATAAATGTTCACCATCTTTGGTACTGGCTAAACCCTCTGCCAAAAATGGTTTCATATTTTTGGAGGCTATTCTGGATTTTTGCAAGCCATAAGTATTTGCATTTGGGCAATTTAAAACCTATAAATAATTTAAATGCCCAAATAATCTTGAAGGTATTTTTAGGCTGTTGAGAATATTTTCAAATGTGCCTCCGAATATTTTCAGGTTTTTCATAAATGGAATAGTATTTTTACTATTTCAAAACACAGAACAGAAAATTAGAAAAAACAAAAACAGAACAGGAAAAGAGATAGAGAGAAGAGGCCCCAGGCCACTTACCTGGACTGGGCCGGCCCACCTGACCGTGCCAGTCATCACCTACCTCTGCCAGTAGGCAGAGGAGGGAGACAGCGCACGCGCGCCCGCGGCGCCACGCACCTCCCTGCTCGCCTGCGTGACCGAGGCCACCGCGACGCCTCGAAGCCCCTCCTCGGCGCCGCTCTGGACCCCCCGGCCCCTCTCCTCTCTCCCGGGACCTTTGTCCCTCCTCTGTCTCGCTCTCTCAAGGTCACCGAGAGCGACCGCCGCCGCCGTTCGTCATAGCCGTGCTCACCGGCCACCCCTCTTCTCCCAGCCGTGTCCAGGCGCTCCGCCTCGACGCCATGGAGCACCAGGACGAAGCACGTGCCCGCAGGACACCTGAAGTAGCGCCGTCGTCTTCATCTCCGTCATCGGCCGCCGGAGATCCCTCACGCCGCCCCGCTTGCTCCGGCTCGTCCCCGACTCCTCCGACCCGCTCGTCTGACTCGCCGTGAGCCCCTGCTCCCAACCCCTCTCTTCCCTCTGTCGATTTCCTCCTCTAGCCCCTTTGGCCACCCCGACCGAAGCTCACCGCCGTTGCGCTCCATCGCCGCTGTGGCTAGAGCCCACCTCCGCCGCGTCTGAGAGTGTCACCGTGCTCAGCACGTTTGCAGGAGCACCTAGCACCCCACCCCTCGACCTGCCGTGCACCACAACGCCGGTTCCGAGCGCAACCGAACTCCGGCCGCCGCCTGGCTCGACGCCGGCGTCATCTCCGGCCACCCCCGCACACACCGCATGCACCACTCGGACGCTAAGTCCACCAAAGAAGACGTAAGCGCCTCTCCGCCGTCGATTTGGTCTCGGAGGACCAAACCAAGCCCACCGCCCGCATCTGGCCTCGCCGGCGGCTAAACACCGGTGACCGCTGACCCGTTGACCGGCGTGGTTTGACCCCACTGCCCGGTTTGACTTTCCCCCTCTCTCTCACTGACTTGCGGGCCCCGCCCGACTAATTACTCTGGTTAGCACTAATTAGCTAGTTAGGTTAGTTACTCTAATCAGCGACTAGTGGGCCCTGCCCAGTTAGTTAGGGCTAACTAACTTAGTTAGTTGACTGGGTCACTGACCAGTGGGCCCCACTGGTCAGGTTTGACCTGGTCGACGCCTGTTGACCGCTGACGTCATAGTGACGTAGTGCTAACGCAATTAGTTATTTTCTGGATTTAATTTAATTCAGGAAATTCCAGAATATATCCAAAACTTCTAAAATCCACAGAAATTCAACCGTAACTCCAATGGAAATAAGTTATATATGAAAAATGATCAGAAAAATATGAAGAATCTGTTTATGCCATGATCATGCATGTTTGAACAAGTTAACCTCACTGAATAGGACAAATGATGATTAGGGCAATTTATGAAATAACATTTGGAGTTGGAATTTGTTCTTGTTTGAGTTCCACTTCAATTAACTTTGCTAGATATTGCATTAGGTGAATTCAGTACCTTAACATGACATGTCATTCATGTGAATGTGCATTGCATTGATTGTGTTCTTTCTCAGTTGTCGGTGTTTGTCCCCTCTCAGTAGACGATGTTTCGACGATGAGTTCGATGACACCGATGAAGAACTATATTATCTTCAGAAGTGCCAAGCAAGAAAAACCCCCTTGTTCATTCTGATATAATCCCACGCTCTCGCTCCTGCTCTATTTTACTGCATTAGGACAACAACGACTCATGTGTTACTTGCTGCGATAGCTGAACCCCTTTATCCTCTGCATGACATGTCATTCCACAGTAATTAGATGAAACCCACTAGCATGAGTAGGAGTTGCTTGAGCCATGTTGTGCCTACTCATTCATGCTTGTTTGTCATGCACGCTCTGCTTAGAGTTGAGTCGGTATGATTCATCGGGAATGAATCGGAGGTGTGTGAACATGTCTGTTGTGTGTGAGCTAAGTGTGTGAACACGATTTGGTAAAGGTAGCGGTGAGAGGCCATGTAGGAGTACATGGTGGGTTGTCTCATTGCAGCCGTCCTCGAACTGAGTTCGTGTTTGTGATCCATGAAACAGATTACTACCACGCATTGGTCCCGAAACCAATGGACCCTCTCGGCTTCTTAACCACCCTTGTTCTCTGTCCGGGAGTTGCAACTAGTTTCGGTGTTTGTAGGATATGTGTTGGAGGCCGTATGAAGCGCTGACCCTAGGGTGGGCTATGATGCGGTAGATACACCGTGGCCGGTGTACCGAATGCCGTTTGGTATCTCGGGAACCCTGCACACATCGTTCGGGGCCGTTAGTGGAAACCTCGGCGGACTCCTGCGGATGGAACCCGAATAGGCGATAAACCTGGACTAGGAACTTGAGTGTTTTGGTAGGCCGTGGCCGACCCCACGTTGGGCTTCCGCTTGAAGGTTGCGAGTACATATCGTGTAAGCGGCGGTAAGTGGTGAGAGCGTGTGAAGAAGTACACCCTGCGGGGTTATAAATGATCTATTCGAATAGCCGTGTCCGCGGAGAAGGACTTCTGGGTTGCCTATATCAGTTCATAGACAAGTGAAAGTGGATACTCTAAAACGCGCAAGATAAGCGTGAGTGCTATGGATGGCGTTCTCGCAGGGAGACGGGAGCGGGTCCATAGTGGTGTATTGATATGGTGAATATGTGGACTCGTGTGCGCCACCTCAAAAGAGTTACTTGCAGTCGTAGTTCAGGATAGCCACCAAGTCAAAGCTGGCTTGCTGCAGTCAAACTCCACCACCCCCTTTGTTGATAATGATGCATATGTAGTTAGTTCTGATGTAAGTCTTGCTGAGTACATTTGCACTCACATTTTCCTATTTTATGTTTTGCAGAGAGACGTCAGTCTCGCTAGTAGTTCCGCTTGGACTTCGACGTTTAGCTTGTTACCTCAGCTACGATCTTGTGCCCTCGGCAGGATCTGTGAAGGGCATGTCTATTTAATTTTATGTTATTTACTTTTAGTGTTGAGTCATCACCTTCTAATTAAAAGCACCAATCCTGAGAGCGATGTTGTCATTCTTATGCATTGAGTCTAGTTAATGTTGGATGTGAGCATGACTGGATTTCTTCTACCATGAATTATAATGTTTAGTCGTCGCTTGAACTTCAGAGATGCCCTCCATTTATGTTTTATGGTCTTAAAAAGGGATAGCGAGATACCATGTTATCATATTATATGATGATTGTTTTGATAAATTGTTGGCATTTGAGATATGTTATTATTGCTGGCTAGTTGACTATTCCATTGATATGAGTAAATGTGAGTTCTAAGTGTTATCATTTGCATGGTTAGTTCATGATCTTTGCTGCAAACTTGGTTGCTATTTAAACTTATATACGGATACAAGAACAAAAGAGTTCATAAAAGTTTTCCTTTATCACTTTTAGTTTGTCAACTGAATTGATTGAGGACAAGCAATGAGTTAAGCTTGGGGGAGTTGATATGTTCCATTGTGTCTATTTTTCCAAATAATTTTTCTGTTCTTTTGGGCCCCTAGTTAATTACCGACTAGAGGGGGGCGAATAGGTGATTTTTATGAAAGTTTACAAGACAGGCAATGTCTTCAAAGACATACAACCAAATAACACCTACACAGTATGAAGCAGAAGATAAACTACGCTATCCATGCCATAGTCAAAGAAACAGTACAGAGTAAGCACGAAGACAAATAGCAGCTAGGTAGAACATATCGGAATTGGAAGATGTATGAAGCCAAATATGCAACCAGAGAGAATATCTTCACACTATGAAGCCAAACAGAGTAGGCTAGCAATGACTTCATGACATAGAAGTGTAAGTAAGGAGTGGAGAGATAGAACCAATTGCTCGACGAAGACAAGGATTCGATAGACCAGTTCAAGTTGTTGTGACAACTATATGTCTGGTTAGGGAGCCTGAGATTGAACTCATAAGACCACGTCTTCACCTTATTCCCCTTGAGCTAAGGTCACTTATTCCTCGCCCAATTACTCAGGTAAGTCTTCAAGGTAGACTTCCAAACCTTCACAGACTTTGTTAGCCGGGAATCCACAATGACTCTTGGATCCTCACAACGTGACGCCTAACCGACTGGAAGATCACAGTCTTCAAGTGTAATAAGTCTTCAGATCACGCGGACGGAAAGACTTCAGTGATGCCAAACACTCTTTGGCTTTTGGTGTTTTGGTTTTTGTCCTTGCAAGGATTGTCTCTCAAAGGCTTCGGAGGTGGGTTGCTCTGAAACGACAATAGCCGTGCACTAACTCTAAGGAACCAGTAATTTATGGTGGAGGGGGTGGGCTATTTATAGCCATGAGGCAACCCAACAGGATATGTACAAAATGACCCTGGGTCACTAAGGAACAAACAGGTGTCTAACGGTCAGATTTCAAACACACGCGACTGCTTGACTTGGGCTACAAGCAAGGCTGACTCATCCAACTCTGGATAGGATTTTCTCTCATTGTCTTCACTTGAAGACATAGGATTTTGGTTGACAATTACGTTAGTCTTCGGAATTTGTTCACCTGGACCCCACTTGACAGCTCGTGGGTTCCTATGACTGAAGAAAGAATCAAATGAAACTATGAAAGAAACTACGTCTTTGCACTCCAATGACTTCAAGTGAATGTCTTCACACGTCATTATCTTTGACGTGAATGTCTTCACGAACCACGATTGTCGTCAATGTCTTCTTGTGTTTTTAGGGGTTATCTTCGACAGGTAAACTGAATCAATAGGGACTTCAACCTGTGTTCTCCTATGAATCTCACAAACACATTAGTCCCTCGACCACGTTTGTCGTCAATACTCCAAAACCAACTAGGGGTGTCACTATATGCACTTACAATCTCCCACTTTTTGGTGATTGATGACAAACAGGTTGAAGTTTTTCAACGGGGATAAATATATGTGGAAGTTAAAGTACGTGGTCAATGGCTTCATGAAGATGAAAGGGCTCCCCGAGAAGATGTGCATATAAGTATTTTGCCTTTGAATGCAAATGCACATTGCAGGTTTTGCTTTGTGGAGATCTCCTTCTATTCATGAAGTCAAATCATCATGCATACAAAAATGTATTGAAGATAATGACATGCACAATGATAAATGGGTGTGTGCAGAATGATTTCTTGCGCATAAGATAGGAATTAAACCATGCAATCAAAAAAGGAAAAAATGCAGCAGACGTCCCATCAGGACTTACGTGTTACAACTCAAAAACCAACAGTTCACGAACAGAGATGCAAGACTTAATAAAAATGTAGCACCCGACCCATATGAACCTGCTTGAAGACTATCAACGCATATGCTTCTCCGCTTTTCTCATCGAATGACCAAAAACGAATGAAGACATAGGGTGTCTAAGATTGCTCTGAGGTGTTGGTGAAGAGGTTGGGGCAGTCGGGTCAACGTTGGTGTTGGGCGGTACAGAAGGGCCTCGTGCAGCGTCGTGGTGCACTGAAGCCATAGCTGGTGAAGTGGGTCGTCCTCCTCATCAATTATGCACACATTGACAGTTGGGGCAGATGATGAGTAATCAGAATCTTCAATGGAAGGTGCAGGACGCCACTTAGCTTATTCTGGGGGCTTGGAGACGAATTTGAATCTCTTTGTGCAGCCATCTCCAATGAGTTCATCTTCAGAATAGAGCACTGTGAGGCTCTTCCAAGCATGATGGCAGGCTTCATGAGCAACAAAAGAGTTCTTGGTGGAGAGGTTGCGAAATAATTGACATACAAAAGAAGACACTGCATCTGACGCTTCATCCAGTCATGATTCCTATCATGCTTCTAATGTAGAGGAACTAGAAGTTCTCTGTCATTGAGTGCTAAAGTATTCTTGTAAGGCCTTCGAGGAACTGTGTTGGCGGTTGCATCAGTGTTAGCACATGAGTGGCTTCAAGAGGTGCCGAGAAGCTCTGAAAGGTAGCATAGTCTTCACGGAAGGGTGCCTTGGCAGGCTCTGGATAGATGCTTCATGAGACATATTTACTTCAGGCAGGAAGACAACATGATTGCACGCTGAAGCTTGATAGTTGACCGACGAGTGAAACTTAATATACTGCATAATCCATGGTGCATAGAATTTCAATCCAACCAGATCAATGGCTGAAGCTGCCAACGTCCTGATGAAGAAATCATGAGTACTGAAGCGGATGCCATTGAGGATGTAGTAGAACAATGTCTTCATGGTGCCTTCAAGCTTCACAGAGGAGGAGTGCCCTTTGATTGGCCACAGAGTATGCCTCACAATATGGTAGATGGTGCAGGGCAGGTACTCGAGGTCATTGACGAAGAAGTGTGTGGGCTACTCAGCATCTGCAGGTAATGGTTTCATCATGCCAAGCATTTGGCTCTGGCTTCTGGAATATACTCTCAAGTTCCTTTTCATGAAGTTGACAACCTAGCTCATAAAGATCGCCAGGAGTGGGCAGGGAAGTGAGCTCGATGATATCCCGAGCTTTGGCTTAATGATGCATGTCACCTGTCATCCACTCAAGGACCCATGTCTTCGGATCCCTGTTGTATCCTGATGTGCGCAATGTGGCATAAAATTGGAGCAGAAGCTCTTCGTTCCAGTGCTCTTTGTCAATGACAAATGGGAGTAGGCCAACATCACAGAAGCAATCAAGGGATTCTTCTAGGCATGACAGTCTAGCCATGGCATCACAACATAGGCGCTTGTGTGTGAAAATTATGTCCTGGTTGTATAGGATGCATGAGTAATAGCTTTGCAAGTGACTCCAGAATCTATCTGAAGATATCATTGGCTTCTTGTAGGTGTTCTTGGCCTTGTCAAAGAAGGTGTTGTGCTCTTTGAAGCATAATACGCTTAAGGATCTCTCAGTGGTGACAGCGCTGGGAAGCCTTGGCATTCTGGGCTTAGACTTCTGCATCTGAGGCCTATTCTTGATGTGATAGTCATATTGTGGCCCATGAGCTTTAGGAGGAGTAAGAACTGGCCACCTGATGCTAATCAGCTCACCTTCATGATTGAAGGCCCTCGCCATGGTGTGCGGAACTGGTGGATCAGCAACAACATCCGAGGTGGATGGCTGAGCATCTTCAGTGGTGGCATTGGCTTCAATCTGAAGAGTGGCTTCAGGCTGCGGATTGGCTTCAGCCATGATAACATCATTGGCTTCAGTTTGGGTGGTAGCACCATCATTGAGTGCTTCAATTACTGGGGGATCAAACACATTCACTACTGCAATTTCCACAGTCTCAATAGGGGGAATAACAACTTGTTATTCTTTATTCTCATCAGCTGATCAGCCGGAATATCTTGAGCCTCATTAGCTTCAGATTCATGAGAAGTATCTAAGAGGATGGCTTCAGGGAACACTTGGCGTGCTACTGAGCTGGTGGTGTGTAGATCCTATTCAAGAATACTGGACACTAAGACAGATGGCCTTGGGCATCTGCTAGGCCTTTGGAATGAGGGCGATGCATGGGGTGATGGCGAAGTCTTCTCCATATCTTCTGGTGTAGCGGTTGGTGTTTCAACCGCTGGTGTGGTGATTGGAGCTGGTGGAGTATGTGTAATGACTTCATGGAGTGGGGAGTCGGGGTGTTGCTCTTCCTAGAACTCATCTTGTGCGATTGGCGTCATGGGACCACCACTAATTTACTCACTGCTCGTGGGAGTAGGCGATGAAACTAGATTCTGGGTCAGCTGTGGCACTTGAGGAAGGACTCACGTACATGCGTGATGTCGATCATACATGAAGTACCTATGCATGACACCAGATAAGCCAGAGAATGCGCTCTTCATGAGATCAAGGAGAGCATTAAGAAGATCAAGTTAACAGGAGATCACCTCAGGAAAGCCTCTCTTGCCGGGCAGGAGAGCCAGGCCGGGTCAAGACTGCACCTGAGGGACAAGACTAGGTCACCCCGACAAGGCTTCTAGGGCCATCAAACTCAGAGGCCGCCAGGCTACTTGCCGGCAAGCCTTTGCCAAGACGCCACCGCTCCACCTCATCACACGTCGAACACTAATCAGTGCATTGTCGATCTCTCAAGTGGCAAGGTGGATCGTGTCAGGCACGTGGCAATATGCTGGAGAAGAAATTAGCTTTTGTCGGGTACCAAGGTACCCAGACTTGCCTGCCTGCGGCCCATGACATGGATCCATCGACGGCCTGGTACGGCCCATCTTCCGCATCGGCAAGACAAGACCCTCGCGAGGAGCCAAGCCTCGCGAGGCAGATGACACCAAGATCTCAGGAGGGAGCGGCCTCCCTAGGCTGGCTCCTGAGGAGCGGAGATTCCTATACAAGATCCCATCTCATGAGGTTTGGGTGATGCAAGCCATGACGACCAAGGCCAGCCGGGCGCCAGCGGGCGTAGATCAGCAGGTTTCCTCTTTGGTGAGAAGGAGGCAAGCGCAGGCACGGGGTCCCAAGGAGTCAGGCAAAGGTTTCCATTCCCATGCAACAAGACCAAGATCGCCAGGATGGCAGGACGGGTGTCATCACCGAGCCCACAGCGGTGTCACGACTAGAAGCTTTCCAGGCGAAGACTACCTTTCGTCAGGATAAGATGTACTACTTGTCCCCCCTTCAAAATTGTCCACTATGGGATCCCTTCCTCGTTCAGAGGAAGAGGACCATGGCCACTATAAATGTAGCTTAGCCACCACCATAGAAGGGGATCCGGGATCCAAAATCCAATCCCTCACTAGCTCACATCCACACAAGAACAGACCTCCTGAGGTTGTTCCTCCTCTATACCAGTTCATCCTCAGCCCCTCGCGAGGCTAACCCACCCCAAAGCAGGAGTAGGGTGTTACGCCGTAAGGTGGCCTGTACCTTGGTAAACGGTCGTGTCCCTTTCCTTTCTTGTTCATCGAGCTAGGTCGTGAGAGCGACAAATTGGCTGGCTGGAGAGGTTGAGTTCTTCGCACATGCCCCAGAGTTTGAACCATTCTTGGGTCTCCGGAGCCCTGAATCCGACATTTGGCGCGCCAGGTAGGGGCGTGTCGAAGCCTCACTTCCGTCAGTCGTTTTGCCGTTGTTCCGCCATTCTCATGGCCAACGGTCGTCGAGTTCATGCTGAGCGTCGGGCAGCCTTCGCCACCCGTGTTGCTCAGACAGCACTCGCGGGCGACGGCGCCCCTCGCCGCTCCCCGTCACGTGCGACAAAAGCTGTCACCGGCCCCGCTGTACGCGAGCAGCCGGACTCGTCGCTACCGCCTTCTCTACCGCCTTCCCCACAGGATTCCGTCGATGACTCCTGCCGCTGCTTTGTCTTCGCATTCTCATCGCGGCTGGCGAACGTGCGGGCTGCATTGTTCATGGCGCGTGAGCTTCTACACTATCGTCCGGCCGATGACATCTACGAGGACTGGCTGGACCGCATCGCCGAGCTCGTTAGCGCCGCTGGGAAGGCTCCTGCACCATCTCGCTCGCTGCCTCCCCCGCCGCCTTAGGCAGGCGACGTGGCCCACGGTGCACCTCCTCCTCCTCTCTGGTGCGATGACGTCCCCGGGCCAAGGCGTGAGGCCCCCAGCATGACCCGCCGCGTAGGGCACCGACGCGCGACGAAGAAAGCTGCTAGGTGGTGCAGCAACCTCAAGGAGAGGCGTGTACGCTCCCAGCAACGCCACTTCAAGACCGTGTGCCACCCAAGGCGGCTACACGTGGGCGCCAAGACGAGGCCCCCCCCCCTCCGCGGCGGGCTCCCATGAGCACGGCAGGCTGCCGAGCGTTCACTCCGGAGCTGCGCCGCGTTGTTTGTCCCGGTAAGTTCAAGCCAGATCTGCCTCCGCTCTACGACGGCACCTCTGACCCCGCTGAGTTCCTCCAGCTCTACGAGCTGAGCATCGAGGTGGCGAACGGCGACGAGAAGGTCAAGGAAAACTGGTTTCCCATGGCTCTCAAGGATGGCATGCGCTCGTGGCTCCTGAACCTCCCAGTGGGATCGATCTCCTCCTGGGATGAGCTGCGTGAGCACTTCATCGCAAACTTCCAGGGCACTCGCACCGCGCCCCTTCTGTAGGCGACCTGCAGCGTGATACGTCTCCAACGTATCTACTTTTCCTAACGCTTTTCCTCTTGTTTTGGACTCTAATTTGCATGACTGGAATGAAACTAACCCCAGACTGACGTTGTTTTCAGCAGAACTACCATGGTGTTGTTTTTGTCCAGAAATAAAAGTTCTCGGAATAGAACAAAACTTCACGAGAAATTTTTATATAATAAATAAGAATTTCTGGAGCCAAGGCCTACCGGAGAGGGGCCCCTGGGTGGGCACAACCAACCAGGGCGCGCCCCCCTCTCCTGGCGCGCCCAGGTGGGTTGTCCCCACCTGGTGGCCCCGCAGACCCTAAAACCGACGCTATAAAATCCTATTTTCCATAAAAAACAAGGGAGAAAGAATTATCACGATCCACGAGACGGAGCCGCTGTTAACTCCTGTTCTTCATCGGGAGGCCAGATCTGGAGTCCGTTTAGGGCTCCGGAGAGGGGGATCTTCGTTCTTCATCATCACCAACCCTTCTCCATCGCCAATTCCATGATGCTCCCCACCGGGAGTGAGTAATTCCTTCGTAGGCTCGCTGGTCGGTAAGGAGTTGGATGAGATTCATCATGTAATCGAGTTAATATTGTCAGGGCTTGATCCCCAGGTATCCACTATGTTCTTAGATTGATGTTTCTATGATTTTGCTAGGCTTAATGCCTGTCACTTTGGGGCCGGGTGCCATGAACTTAGATCTGAACCATATATGTTATCATCATTATATCCATGTTTTAGATCTGATCTTGCATGTTATAGTCACCTACTATGTGTTATGATCCAGCAACCCCGGAGTGACAATAACCGGGTCCACTCCCAGTGATGACCATAGTTTGAGGAGTTCATGTATTCACAATGTGTTAATGCTTTGTTTCGGTTTTCTATTAAAAGGAGGCCTTAATATCCCTTAGTTTCCAATATGAACCCCACTGCCATGGGAGGGTAGGGCAAAAGATGTCATGCAAGTCCTTTCCATAAGCACGCATGACTATTTACGAAATACGTGCCTACATTATATCGATGAACTGGAACTAGTGCTGTATCGCCCTAGGTTATAACTGTCTCATGATGAATATCATCCAACAAGTCACCGATCCAATGCCTACGAATTTATCTTATATTGTTTCTGTTAAGTTACTACTGCTATCATCACTTCTACACTTGCTACAAAATTACTGCTATCACTGTTACTGTTACCATTGCTGCTGTCACTACTATCAAAACTATCATATTACTTTGCTACTGATTACTTGCTGCAGATAATTAATCTCCAGGTGTGGTTGAATTGACAACTTAGCTGCTAATACCTTCAAATATTATTTGGCTCCCCTTGTGTCGAATCTATAAATTTGGGTTGAATACTCTACCCTCGAAAACTGTTGTGATCCCCTATACTTGTGGGTTATCACGAATTTTTTCTGGCGCCGTTGCCGGGGAGCATAGTTTTATTTTTTGAGTCACTTGGGATTATTATCAATTTATCACTATGAAGAATCTGAAGGATCCTAAGCCTAAGATTTATCCCTCTAAGGAGAGTGGAGGTAAGGAACTGCCATCCAGTTCTGCTTTAGATTCATCTTTTGTTATGAGTAAACATGCAACACCACCACATGCTATCAATTCTAATATGTCACAAGTTATTGATGATGCTACTTCTACTATGAATGATGCTTATTATGATGCTAGTACGTTTCTTGATAATGATGATGTGCCACTTGGTAATTTTCTTGATGAACAAATTTCTAGAGTAATACAACATGATGTTGTTGAATCTGATGACGAGCTTGAAACAGAAACTCTTGAAACACCTGCTAGAACTAGCCTTCCTAGATATGAATTTCCTAAGGTACCAGAAGGTTATGTTTTGAATGAGGATACAACTAGAGATATTATTGCTTGTAAGGATAGAGATGATCTAGAGAAATTACCACGCAAGTATAAAGAAAAATCTCTGAATGCTAGAATGAAATGTGATCCTAAGTCTGCTACTTGACCTATATTTATTGATGACAAGGGTTATGAATTCTCTGTCGACCCAGAGTTAATTACTTTGGTTGAATCTGATCCTTTCCATGGTTATGAAACTGAAACTGTTCTGGCACATCTTACTAATTTGAATGACATAGCCACCCTTTTTACTCATGATGAGAGGACTCGCTATTACTTTATTCTCAAGCTATTTCCTTTCTCATTAAAGGGTGATGCTAAAGCTTGGTACAATACTCTTACTCTTGGTTGTGTGCGTAGTCCCCAGGATATGATTTATTACTTCTCTGGAAAATATTTTGCTGCTCATAAGAAACAAGCTGCCTTACAGGAAATATTTAACTTTGTGCAAACTAAAGAAGAGAGTCTCCCACAAGCTTGGGGGAGGCTTTGCTAGTTACTTAATTCTTTGCATGATCATCCTCTTAATAAAAATGAAATATTGATATCTTCTATAATGGACTAACCGATGCTTCTAGGGACTTCCTAGATAGTTGTGCTAGTTGTGTTTTCAGGGAACAAACTGTTGGGCAAGCTGAAGAATTATTGAATAATATATTAAAAAATTATGATGATTGGACTCTTCCTGAACCACCGCCTAAACCCACTCCAAAGAAGAGGGGTATATTATATCTCAGTCCTGAAGATATGCAAGAGGCAAAGAAATCTATGAAGGAAAAAGGTATTAAAGCTGAGGATGTTAAAATTTTACCTCCTATTGAAGAAATACATGGGCTTAATACACCACCACTGCCTAATGTGGTAGAGGTAAATTCTCTAATGAAATTCAATGATAATGACAATCCTCACAATATGCATCCTAGTCAATGCCTTTATGAGTTTGAAAACTACATTAGAAAACAAGATCACTTCAATGCAAATGTGATGAAACAATTGAAATATAATTCTGATATGATTGCTCGCTTGAGTGACTTGTTATTTATAATTTAAAATGATGTTATAGGTGTTGGAAAACATGCTTCTATGGTTCAAACCCAGTTAGAACAAGTTGCTAAATTACAAAGAGAATTGCTTGATGAAATGAATAATAATATACATGACTTTGCTGTTAGAGTTGCAACTAGAGGAGATAAAATGACTCAGGAACCACTTTATCCTGAGGGACACCCAAAAAGAATTGAACAATATTCACAAAGAAATAACACTAGTGCACCTAGTCCTTCTAAGAGGAAAAAGAAGAAGAAAAATGATAGGACTTTGAACACTTCTAGTGAACCTGAAATAGAGAAACCTCCTGATAATGAAAATGAAACTTCTATCTCAGATGCTGAAACTCAATATGGTAATGAACATTCACCTAGTGATAATGAAAAAGATAATGCTGATGTTCATGAAGATGCTCAACCAAATGATGAAAAAGAACCAGATAATGATGTTGAGATAGAACCACCTGTTGATCTTGATAGCCACAACCTAAGAATAAAAGATATGATAAAAGAGACTTTGTTGCTAGAAAACATGGTAAAGAAAGAGAACAGTGTGTTCAAAATCCTACGCCTCTTCCACCCAAGACAACTAAAAAGAAAGATGAAGAAGAATTTGAACGCTTTGCTGAAATGTTGAGGCCAGTCTTTAGCGCACTCGCTTGACTGATATCCTAAAAATGCCTCCTTATGCAAAGTATATGAAATAAATCGTCACTAATAATAGAAAAATATCGGAAGCTAAAATCTCCACTATGCTTGATAATTATACTTTTAAAGATGGAGTACCTAGAAAACTTGGAGATTCGGGAATACCAACTATACCTTGCTCTATCAAAAAGAATTATGTGAAAACTGCTTTATGTGATTTAGGAGCTGGTGTTAGTGTTATGCCTTTCTCTTTATATAAAAGACTTGACTTGAATAAACTCACACCTGCTGAAATATCTTTGAAAATGGATGACAAATCAACCGCCATACCTATCGGTATTTGTGAGGATGTGCCCGTTGTTGATGCTAATGTTACTATTTTTATTGACTTTGTTATACTTGAGATGCCCGAGGATGAAAACATGTCGATTATCCTTGCTAGACCCTTCTTGAATACTGCAGGGGCTGTTATTGATTGCAATAAAAGCAAGGTCACTTTTCATATCGATGGTAATGAGCATACGGTGCACTTTCCGAAGAAACAATTGCAAGTGAATGGTATTAATGTTATTAAAAAATCTCTGACAATCACTATTGGAAATTTTCAAATACCTCTACCTACTGTCAAAAAGAAATATGAAATGCTTATTGTTGGGGACAATCATATCCCCATTGAGGTAACTTAGTGATTTACGGAAGTTCTTCGGTTTCATGCTAATCGAAAGTGGTTGTTAAGAAGACCTCATCAACCTTATTAATGGATAATTTTTGAACGGTATGAAGTTGATGAATTTAGTAAGCACTATCTTCTGTCCCTTCTTCTTATTTTCTGTTTTTATTAGTTAAATAAAATAAAATGCCATGTTTAGTCTGTTTTCTGAATTTCCCATGCAACAAAAAAATGACCCAAAAATAAAATTTCTCAGAATGCTCTGAAAATTTAATATGATTTTTATGAATATTTAAGACTTTCTGGTGCAAATAATATCAGAGGGAGGTGCACCAGGTGGGCACAACCCACCTGGGCGCGCCAGGACCCCCAAGCGCGCCCTGGTGGGTTGTGGTTCCCCTCACTTATCTCTTCATCCCACATCGTCACATACCTCTAAAAAAAATCTCCATTGCTCTCTCTCCCGTGTTCTTGCTCTCAAACCCGCGGATTTCGATCTCTTTGCTCGAAGCTCCGTTTTCGAAACTGTTTTGGGGGATTGTTTCTTGGTATGTGACTCCACCGTTTGTCCAATTAGTTTTTGTTTTAGTGGTTTATATTTTGAATAATTAGCTACTCTTGGTGTTGTTGTAGATGAGCTTGCATGTTAAATTCTTAGAGCTCTAAGTAGTTTGAATGCTTGCTATGGCCTCTATGTATCCCTATGAGTAGTTGCTACCAATTTCTGAAGTTTTGTTGAGAAAAATTTGTGGACTAAAAATTTCAGAATTTCTGTTCATAGGAAAATCATGAATATCTTTAGGAAGTTTGGCTCTAAGAAGAACTCCAAGGGTGTTATTGGGGAGTCATCTGATAGTTATCTCCATCCTCGGAGGTACAGTCGTGTGAATGGCCGCACACCCCGTTCCTGGAAGAGGTTGTAATCCTTCAAGAGTTCACACAATATGCTGCTAATGCCGGCCTCACCGAGTTCATCGCGGATGAGAGTGAACAGCATCAATTCCTCACAGACATCTTTGTTCAAGTTTTACTTTCCTGCCTAGGAATAATCCTCCTGAAGTGAGCTTTGATTTATATGCTGAAAACCATCAGATACCACTTACTGAATTTTGTGACCTATGCATTATCGCATCTGATGGGAGCTTAGCCGAGCCTAGGCCTGCTAGATTTGAGGCCTTTTATCGCACTTCGACAGTGGGAGATGAGAGAGGGGTGTCAGCTGCCACTGCCGCTAGCATACACTTTCCTGTCATACATTATTTTGCTTTATTTTTTGCTAAGTGTTTGGTTGCTAGAAAGAAAGTAGGTGCGCTCAGAGCACCAGACATTGTTATTTTACGTCGGGCACGAGAGGGCGGCAACACTCATAGCTTGGGAGCTATTGTGGCTCGTCGCCTCCATCTCAATAAATCCCAGGGTGAAATACATTGTGGGATTTTTGCTACTCGTTTGGCGGATCACTTTAATGTTGAGATACGCCCTCATGATTATGCTCTCACCAAGATTTACCTACACCGTGCCGCCATGGATCACCACCATTTTACTGATATCGAATCTCCTAACATCCCCATTCCATATAACCTGGTTCTTAGCGTGAGGACTCGTGATGTTATTCCATTGCCTGCTCCTACTTTGTTTGATCCTGTTGCCAGGGGCGGATAGAGGATTATGCCGGAGGACATCATCGACTACCGGAACACCCAGGCTGCTGCGGAGGTAGCACATGAACCTCAGCAGTGGGATGAGTGGATGCCCGCTCCTTAGCACCCCTACTACCCTCCAGGCTACTGATTGATTACCAAGTTAGGCCAAAAGCCTAAGCTTGGGGGAGTACGTGTTTCTCAACGAAATTTTATTCATGTTCACGCATATCATTCCATTTGTTGGTGTTCACACTTTTTCATTGTATCATCCATGCTTAGATTTATTTTCTCGCTTTCTTCTTGTGTGTTTGAAAAACTTTAGAAAAACCAAAAAAATAGTTCTGGTAGTTTACTTTCTATGCATTCTTAGTAGTATCACTAAAAAGAAGAACCAAAAAGATTTCCTTGTCATTCTTTTACTTGTTGGGAGCTTTTCCTTGTAAATAGTTTTTCTCATTTTTGCTTTTCCCTTTTATTTCCTTGTTCAAGAAAACCAAAAACTCCAAAAATATTGCAGTGTGTTTCCCTGAATTTCTTTTCTTTTGATTCGAGTTGTACCGAGGAGAAGACCACGATGAAAATGTTGAGTGGCTCTCATATGAATAATTGTTGAACTAATAAAGAGCACCTTTTACCTTATGTTCTCCTCTTCCATAAAATGTTTTGCAGATTCCAGCTTAGTCCACGACACTCTTGCACTATTATTATTTTCATATTGTTCAGTCGTGCAAGTGAAAGGCAATAATGACGACATTCGATGAACTGGCCGTGGCAGAGAGAAAGGGTATGAACTCTACTTGTTCTGTTCGTGTAAATATGTTTAACCTAGTATCCATGATTCAGCACATTATGATTAAACATGTTTGCAATTACAATTAGATATTATAGTTTCTCATGCCATGCATAAGTAGCTAGGAGTGGATAATGATTTATCTTGGATATCAACATAGCGTTAAAATGATTGCGATGTAGTATGATGATATGGTATCCTCCTCTGAATGTTCGATTGGCTTGACTTGGCACATGTTCATGCATGTAGTTGAATCAAAACTAATACAGCCTCTATGATATTTATGTTCATGGTGTTCATATCCTACTCATGCTAGTTTCCAATGTTACTTATGCATAATGAATGTTTATGACCTTTGTTGCTCTCTAGCTGGCCGCTTCTCAATCTATTTGCTAGCCTTCGTCTGTATTAAGTGGGAATTCTTCTTGTACATCAACAACCCTGAACCCAAAGTTATTCCAAATGAGTCCACCATACCTACCTATATACGGTATTACCCCGTCGTCCTAAGTAAATTTGCATGTGCCACCTCTAAAAACATATAAATAAATATCTTTTTTGTGTGCCTGGATCGTTCATGGAACGACAGGAGGTGGTCGGTATCATCCATGCTAAGTGGGTTATTCTCAGGTCGAGTGTTTATTCACTCGCCATTGCACGAGAAAAGGGCGGTAATAGGGATGCCCAGTCCCAAACTACAAACATGAAAAAGAGTTAATCTCTCAAATAATCAAACAAAAACTCCCAATGGAGTCAAAACCTTTACTTTTATCGCTTGGGAACCTCCAGTAGCATGCTTAGCATGGAAGATATTGATAACTGATGGTCGTGAAGTAAATGAGAAGAGTGCATGTCTCAAAATATCATTTATCTTTGTTTTAAAACTTGACCTATGGCACCTCTGCAAATCACTGCTCTGTCACACCCTGACTTTCATGCCACAACACTTGAGCTAATAGATCATGATAAAATGTGGTTTCACAAAAACTTTTGAGTGTTTTGGTCTTTGTTTGACTGGATTTTGTCTGTTGTTTGCAAGTGCTCTAAAAATCAGATAAATCCTCCAACTCTTATACTTCTTCTCCTTGATCCAAAACTTTGTCCAATAATCATGACATGTGTATAGGACATAATAGTATTTTCTTACAAAAATATTTTGGCCAAGCATTTCCATGTCAAAGGAAAGCTCACACCAAGCTTTATCGCCCCCTCCAAGATCACTGCAAGACGAAGAGTAGACAGCTACCAGCTGGAGTTGCCACCTAAGGTACCCGATGTGCACAACATTTTCCACGCGTCATAACTCCAGAAGTGTTTCCAACTTCCTAACTAGCCCGATCTCTACAAGGACATCGATCACCGAGCCGTCGACCCCCAGCCCAATCTGACCTACCGCGAGATACTCATTAGCAACCTAGATAAAGTGGAATGATACACACGAAGCTACAACACCAAGTACTTCAAGGTTCAGTGGAGCACCACATGGAAGCAGAAGCAGTATGAGAATGTGAAGACTACCCCATAGCTAAGTTTCCGTATTCCTTCCCACGCCTAGTTTGGCAATCTCGGGGACGAGATTCTTGTAAGGGGGGTAGGTCTATCACACCCTGATTTTCATGCCACAACACTTGAGCTAATAGATCATGATAAAATGTGGTTTGAAAAAAACTTTTGAGTGTTTTGGTCTTTGTTTGATTGGATTTTGTCTGATGTTTGCAAGTGCTCTGAAAATCAGATAAATCCTCCAACTCTTATACTCCTTCTCCTTGATCCAAAACTTTGTCCAATGATCATGACATGTGTATAGGACATAATAGTATTTTCTTACAAATATATTTTGGCCAAAAAGTATTTTCTAAATTAGGTTTTCCAAAAACCCCTGAATTAAGACTTGAACTACAAGTACCTAAAGAAGGGTGTGAAAATTCTTTCAAAAATTATATTTGACTCCTATTAGATATAGGACTTCCAAAAAACACAAAAATATTATTTTAAACGTTATTTTTATATTTTACTTAAAGGCTTTTTCTTAAGGCCAGAAATGGCCTTTAATAGGTTAAAATTACTTTAATGTTTCAAAAATATTTAAGAAAATATAGGGAAACTCAGTGGACATATATTGTCCATATATATGAGTTTCAACACATGGTCATGTTCAGAATATTGGACAAAACCCTCCAAAACCATTTCTGCAGAATTCAAATATTTGAAATATTTCTGAAAGAAATATTGTTAAATAAATCCAAGAAATTTCTAGCAAGTCACATATGCATAACGTGATGATCTTGCAAAGTTTAATCCCAATCAATATCATTTTGGTTCACAAAAGTGCCCCAAAACCCTCTCTGACCAGATCCAAGTTTGAACAACTCTACATTGCCAACTGCCTCCTTTTGATCCCAATTTTTGTGGGCATGTTCAAATACTCAAATTATGAGACTAGACCAAGTGGTGCATCAAGGAGAAAAGATTTGCATGACTAAATCTTGGAAAATCCATGTCGGTGTCAAAACCGGCGGATCTCGGGTAGGGGGTCCCGAACTGTGCGTCTAGGCGGATGGTAATTGGAGACAAGGGACATGATGTTTTTACCCAGGTTCGTTCCCTCTCGATGGAGGTAATACCCTAATCCTTCTTTATTAATATTGATGATATGGGTAGTACAAGAGTAGATCTACCACGAGATCAAGGAGGCTAAACCTTAGAAGCTAGCCTATGGTATGATTGTTGTTCGTCCTACGGACTAAAACCCGCCGGTTTATATAGACACCGGATAGGTTAGGGTTACACAGAGTCGGTTACAATGGTAGGAGATCTACACATCCGTATCGCCAAGCTTGCCTTCCACGCCAAGGAAAGTCCCATCCGGACACGGGACGAAGTCTTCAATCTTGTATCTTCATAGTTTTGGAGCCGGCCGTGACGATAGTCCAGCTATCCGGACACTCCCTAGTCCGGGACTCCCTCAGTAGCCCCCGAACCAGGCTTCAATGACGATGAGTGCGGCGCGTTGATTGTCTTCAGCATTGTGAGGCGGGTTCTTCTCCAAATTCCATATACTTGTCGAATAGTGTCCGGCTTCTGATAAATGTCGCGCTCCTCGGCTTCTGCGCCCAATAATGGACATCTTCCACGTGTTTGAACGAATGCGAAAATCCAGGGTATTTTTACAATATTCCCCCTAGCCACGCAAAGGAGTCGCTTATAAAAGGGGCAAGGATCTAGATCTGAGTCACACCATCCCCCCTTTGCGAGCTTTCATCGGAGCGCCTCTGACCAAAGCCCATTCCTTCATGGACAGTCGACGCGGCTCCTCCTCTCACACTCCCAGCTCCCAGCCAGGAAATTGGGAGAGATGCTCAGTCCCTCATAGCGAGCTAGTTATACTCCAAGCCAAGGGATTTCTCCCTCCGGACTTCATGGTTCCGGTTCGAGCCGGACTTGCCACCTACAAGGGCGGAAAGCAAGCGGAGAGCGTCCCCGATCCCTCTAAAGGGGAGCGGGTGTGCTTCATCTCTTATCTAGTAAGAGGACTCGGATTTCCAATCCATCCGTTTCTCCGGGGGCTCTTGGAGTTCTACGGCCTCCAACTGCTCCATCTTACTCCTGCCTCCATCTTGCACATCGCGGGCTTCGTGGCCCTTGCGAACTGTTCTGGCGCCGAGGCTCATTTGGGCTGTGGAAGAGAATATTCTGCCTAGTTCCCCGTTCTAATGAGGGGTCAATATATCAAGTGGGCGGAGCCGAACTATGGCGCATCGCCGGGACCGGATACTTGTCCGGAACCCCAAAGAAGGCGTCCGAAGACTGGCCTTCGGAATGGTTTTACATGGAGGACGTCCCGCTGCCGGATCCTGTTCGGATCAGCCTGCCGGAGTTCAGCAATGCTCCACTGAAGAAGCGCCTAAGCTGGCGCCCTCGGAGCCCCCGGAGAGGAGATGACCAGGATGTTCGTTATTTGATGAGCAGAATAAGGTTACTGGCCCATGTCGGACTGACCATGAGAGGAGTCATGGCAATCTGCATTATGAGGGGAGTGCAGCCGCCCAATCTGGGGCCACCCATGTGGGACTTCAACGGGGAGGACGATGCCACCCGCCATGGCCGCAAAGGGCCAGGATCGGTCACCGAACTGGTGAAGATCTTGTCTGCCATGTACAAAGGAGAGGAGGAGGATTTCCTCCGTGTCAACCCACTGAAGGAGTTTTCTTCGAATAATCCTCGAAGCTGGGTAAGCAAACATCCCTGTGATCTGTCCGATCCATGTTCCCGTAGTTAAATATCTCATTTTATGATTTTTTTGCAGGAACTACGCCGGACTGTGGAGAACATACACAGCCCGCCCCCACAACCCGAGGATCCGGAACGGTCCCTCAATCCGACCTCCGAAGAGGATACGGATATAACGGTGGAGTTGATCGACGGGGTGTTCTACCAACTTAGCATCGACAATGCTTTGGTAGCCATTACGGCCGATTACCCCGGAATACTTCCAGCCCCACAGGTAATTGAGACCAAGATCCCAAAACCCTGATAATGACCCATCCATGCTTATTTTTTATCACCGTATACCAATGGCGCTTCGGATCGAAACTCCGCCGCAATGGTATGGCATGTCACCATACTTCCAGGATTGATTCCGGGAAGGCGTACTAACGCTGATGCTCTTTTCAGGAAAAAGAGCGCTCGCCGGACTGATCCTGGAGAGGATGCTGATCGAACCTTCACCGGACAAGCTTCAAAGCCGGGTCCGGAGGCTGAGGCGAGCACGAGACGTGCGTCGGATGCTCCTCCGACAGAGGATGCCGACAGGTTGTCCGCCACCAATTCCGAGGTGGAGAGCGCTTTGAATCACAGGTGCCGCCGGACAGCTCTTCGTGACGCATGTTTCTCCCCAGAGGCCTTCAATGACTTCGATTCGGGACATGCGCATCTCCGTGCCGCTCAAGATGGTCTAGCCAGAGCCACGGAGCAGTATGTGAAGGACATACGGGTAAGGAAATTTGACAGTTATATATGCCAGTAGCCCCCGAGACTTAAAATAGTTAGAATAACTGATTTAAGGATCATTTGTTATCTGAGGATCTTCGTAAAAGAATACCCGACTGTCCCAGGAGCTGGAAGAGTGCAGGGCCCAACCTGAGGCCGCACAAGCCGCTACGGGGGGAGCCACAGAGACCCCCTCTGGTAATATACGATTCAGAAGAAATAATTTATGAAGTGCGGCGGGTGTGTAAATCTGAAAAAAACATTGCAGATGGCGCCGGACTAGATCCGGACAAGCAACAGCTCTTACGCCGGTTAAAGGCCGGCGAGAGCGTGCTTACGAGGGTGCGGCAGGAGAAGAATGACCTCCAAGACGCCAACACCAAGCTGGGTGTGGAACTAAAGGACGTTCGTGCCCAGTTAGCTGACTCCGTAAAGGAGAATCGGCGGCTTCGTCGCGGCATTTTCAGTAAGTGCTTGAGCGAACTTTGAAAAGAGTTCGGCGAGGAAGGCCACTAACATAAACATGTTTGTAGGTTTGCTCACAGGTCGTCCTGAGGAGGAGATGCCCAGTTCTTCGGGTGATCTTCTTCCTGAATTGCGTCAGCTGCACGAACGAGTCCGGCAGGTGATGAGAGGCATCGGCCAAGCCTTATGGCCATCTATCTCCCTGCCCGAAGGCGTTGGGGAGCTGGCGGAGCGGCTGCAAGGAGCGCGGCGGCGCTTCCGGCTATGGAAGATATCGGCCTGCCGTCAAGGCGCCAGGGAGGCCTGGGCCATGGTGAAGACGCGGTACACAAAGGCTGACCCAAACCACATGGCCGAGGTCGGACCTGTGGGGCCGGATGGGATGGAGATCCCTGTAAGCTTAGTGTATGGCCAAGTAGAATTGGCCGCCAAGTATTCCCAGCAAGATTGTAAATTAGACAGCCTATTAGATGGCATTGAGGAGGAATACAATGAGTCGAGTTGACTATGTAAGAATATGACATTAAAGAATGTCTTCTAGCCGGATTGTAGATCGTTTGTCATAGCGGACCTTTTCGCTTCGACCTCCGGACCCAATAGTCCGGAGTGTGTCCGAATACCTTCGTGGTTATATAAGAACCGTGGTATGCATGGAGACCAGGCATAGGGGTCATTGTTGTTGTATCAGACAAGTGCCCAACTAATTATGTTATATTACATGGGTAGTAAGAAACATCTTCCAGGGAGAATAGTTCAGTTAGGGGTTCCTTTTGCTGGGATGCATGCCCTAAAGTGCATGTCAAAGCTACTATAAAAGCAGAAAATCATCTGGGGGCAGATGTGTAAATACTTAAGAATCATCTTTCAGTTCACCGGCCGAATATTCCCTTAAGAACGCTAGCTTTCGGCTTCACCCAGTCTGAGGTACACATCCGGCTGACCCGGCAGTAATAATCGCAGAGGTGCTCCTTTACCTCCTAGCCGAACAATCGGGAGCGAGGGGTAAGCACAGGAGCGAGCAACCCAGCTTGGCCAAAACATAAGTCATATCGATGCATATAATGGTGAATAAAAGGCACATGCGGAAGTTTAACGCATGTGTTGGGCATGAAAGCCCGTATAAATAAGCTTCTGTTAAAGAAGCCCCCAGGTATAATGAGTGCGGACAGAGCGTCAAGTGTGTGCGAAAAAGGCGCAAACGAGCCTCTAGAGGCTACAAGAGGAAGAAGGGGGAAGGAGAGAAATAGAAGACAGCAAAAAGCAAAAAATAAAGAATGCGGACGGAGGAAGGAGACGAACTTGGAGTCCGGCACTTAGGCATAGAATCTTCATAGACGGGCTGTGTTCCATGGGTTCGGCTCGAGTTGGTTATCCGATGCGTTTCACAGACGGTATGCTCCGCCGGTCAGGACCTGGTCGATGATAAAGGGACCTTCCCATTTGGGCTTGAGTTTGTCCTTTTTCTTGTCCGGCAGGCGTAGAACTAGTTCGCCAACTTTATAAGCTTTGGCCTGTACTTCCCTGCTTTGATATCTTCGAGCCTGCTGTTGATAGAATGCGGAACGAGCTTTTGCCACGTCGCGCTCCTCCTCCAATGCGTCCAAACTGTCCTGCTGTTCAAGCTCGGCTTCTCTTTCTTCGTACATGCGCACTTGAGGTGAGTCATGTATTATGTCGCAGGGCAAGACTGCCTCTGCGCCGTACACCATGAAGAATGGTGTGAATCCGGTTGTATGATTCGGCGTGGTCCGCAGCCCCCAGAGTACGGAGTCGAGCTCCTCAACCCAGTGCGTGTTAGATTACTTGAGGGACCGCACTAGTCTAGGTTTAATGCCGCTCATTATTAGATCATTTGCCCGTTCGACTTGGCCGTTGGTTTGAGGGTGATAGACTGAGGCGTAATCGAGCTTGATCCCCATGTTTTTGCACCATGATTTGACCTCATCGACCGTGAAGTTGGTGCCATTATCAGTGATGATACTGTGGGGGACACCGTATCGGTGCACTACCCCTGATATGAAGTCTATCACTGGTCCAGATTCGGCCGTTTTAACAGGTTTGGCCTCTATCCATTTGGTGAATTTATCCACCATGACCAATAGGTATTTTTGCTTGTGGGTTCCTCCCTTGAGGGGTCCAACCATGTCAAGCCCCCAGACCGCGAACGGCCAGGCGATGGGTATAGTTTTAAGGGCGGTGGGTGGCATGTGGCTTTGGTTAGCATAAAGCTGACAACCGACGCATCGTTGGACTAAGTCCTGCGCATCTGCCCGGGCCGTCGGCCAATAAAATCATGTACGGAAGGCCTTGCCTACAAGGGCCTAGGCTGCGGCGTGGTGCCCACCCAGTCCGGCATGAATTTCAGCCAGGAGGTTTCGCCCTTCCTCTTCGGAGATGCACCTTTGAAGGACTCCGGTAGTGCTTTTCTTATAAAGCTCTCCCTCATGGACTTTATAGGCTTTAGAGTGCCGTACTATGCAGCGAGGCTCATTTTGGTCTTCGGGGAGTTCCTTCCTAGTTAGGTAGGCTAGGAATGGTTCCGTCCACGGGGCGATAACCACCATTATTTCGTGAGCAGAGGGTGTTATCTCGGGGGCGGAGCCTCCGGTTGTGTCAGAGTGTTCGGTGTCAGGCGGTGCGGTTGGGTCCGGATTGTTATTGCCGGACTCCCCTTCCCATAGTACGGATGGTTTGAACAGCCGTTCCAAAAAGATATTGGGTGGGACGGCATCGCGTTTTGCACCGATGCGCGCCAATATATCCGCCACCGCTTGTTGTCCGGGCTATATGATGAAATTCGAGCCCTTGAACCGTCTTGACATTTTAGGACCGCATTGCGGTATGCTGCCATTTTCGGATCTTTGGCGTCAAAGTCTCCGTTTATTTGGGATATTGCGAGGTTTGAATCGCGCACCTCTAGGCGTTTAATGCCCATGGAGACGCCATCCGGAGGCGTGCGAGAGGGCCTCGATTCGGCTGCGTTGTTGGAGTCCGTATACATTATCGAAGGACGATGGACTGTGTCCCGGTTGGGGACGTTAGGACGACGCCAGCCCCCAGGCCAGCCAACATTTTGGAGCCGTCAAAGTGCATGATCCAATTGGAGTATGCGCCGTACTCTTTAGGGAGCTCGGCTTCAGTCCATTCGGCCACGAAGTCGGCCAAAACCTGTGACTTGATAGCTCGTCGTGGCTTATAAGTTATGTCGAATGGGAGGAGCTCTATGGCCCATTTAGCAATCCGGCCTGTCGCGTCGCGGTTGTTTATAATGTCATTAAGAGGTACTTCGGAGGCTACCGTTATCGAACACTCTTGAAAGTAGTGTCGCAGCTTTCGGGATGCCATGAAAACCGCGTATGCTATCTTTTGATAGTGTGGGTACCGGGACTTGCATGGAGTTAGGACAGTGGACACATAATAAACCGGTTTTTGAATAGGGAACCGGTGTCCGTCCATTTCTCGTTCGACAACGAGCACCGCGCTGACAACTTGACGTGTTGCGGTGATGTATAATAGCATTGGTTCACCCATGTTGGGCGCGTCCAGGACCGGATTTGTTGCCAAAATGGCCTTTATTTCTTCGAGTCCGGCTGTGGCGCATCCGCCCACTCGAAGTGTTGGTCGCGGAGGAGGCGGTAAAGAGGTAATGCCTTTTCTCCTAAACGGGAGATAAAGCGGCTTAGAGCCGCTATGCATCCCGTCAATTTTTGTATTTGTTTGAGGTCTTTTGGAATATCCAATTGTGACAGAGCTCGAATCTTGGCTGGGTTTGCTTCAATTCTTCTACCCAGGAGCTTTCTGGCTTGAACACCGAAGACGCATTTTTCCGGATTGAGCTTGATGTCATATTTTCGAAGATTGTCGAATGTGAGCCTCAAGTCGTCTACTAGAGTTTCAACGTGCTTGCTTTTGACGACCACGTCATCTACATATGCTTCCTTTGTTTTGCCGATCTGGTTTTCCGACATGTACGAATCATGCGCTGATATGTTGCGCGGCATTTTTGAGCCCAAAGGGCATTGTGTTGAAGCGAGCGGGCGTATGGAGTGATGAATGTTGTTGCAGCTTGGTCGGCTCCGCCATCTTGATTTGGTGGTAGCCGGAGTACGTCGAGGAAGCACAATGAGTCGGTGTCTGCTGTAGCGTCAATGATTTGATCAATTCGAGGGAGGGGGAAGGGATCCTTTGGGCAAGCCTTATTAAGGTCTTTGAAATCAACACACAGGCGCCAGGATTTATCCTTCTTTGGTACCATAACCAGGTTTGCTAGCCAGTCCGGATGTTTTATATCTCTGATGAATCCGGCCTCCAAAAGTTTGGCTAGCTCCTCTCCCATGGCCTGTCTCTTGGGTTCCGAAAAGCGCCGAAGAGCCTATTTGACCGGCTTGAATCCTTTTAGGATGTTTAGGCTGTGCTCAGCCAGCTGACGTGGGATTCCTGGCATGTCTGAAGGGTGCCAGGCAAAGATGTCCCAGTTTTCTAGTAGAAATTCTCGTAGTGCGGCGTCTACATCAGGGTTTAATTGTGCCCCGATGGAGGCCGTCTTTGCAGGGTCCGTTGGGTGGACTTGGAATTTGACTATTTCGTCCGCTGGTTTAAAAGAGGTGGACTTGGATCTTTTATCAAGTATCACATCGTCCCTGTTCATCGTGGAGCACATCACGGTGAGTTCCTCGGCCGCTAGGGCTTCGGATAGTGCCTCGAGGGCTAGTGCGACCGTCTTATTTTTGGCGCGGAGTGCTATGTTCGGGTCACTAGCGAGAGTGATGATTCCGTTGGGACCGGGCATTTTAAGCTTCATGTACCCATAATGGGGTATAGCTTGAAAAATTGTGAATGCCTCTCGTCCTAATAAAGCATGGTATCCGCTGCTGAACGGGGCCACTTGAAATGTGACCTCCTCGGACCTGTAATTGTCCGGCGAGCCGAACACTACGTGCAGCTTGATTTTTCCTGTGCAGCATGCTTCCCGGCTGGGGATTATTCCTCTAAAGGTTGTGCTGCTTCGCTCAATGCTATTCTAGTCTATTTCCATTTTTCGTAGGGTTTCCTCATAGATGAGGTCTAGTCCACTGCCGCCATCCATGAGTACCTTAGTAAGGTAAAGCAAATCTACTATCGGGCCGAGGACCAATGCGGTGGTGCCCATGCAGTTCGAATTTAGGTTAAATCACGGCATTGAAGGTAATAGCTGTGTCACTCCATGGATTTATTGTTGCTACTTGGTAGACTTCGGCAAGGTTGCGGAGTTGTCGTTTTCGCATGTTATTTGATGCGAAAGTCTCGAAGACTGTTAACACCGTACTGGTATTGCTGGGCTGGGATTCTGAAGCTAGAAGCTCTTCGCAACTTTTGGCCACCTGCCGTAGTATCCAACATGCTCGAAGGCTATGGGTTGGAGTGGCGCTCTTTGTGCTATGAATTTTGCAGGGTCCGTTTAGCCAACCCTCCAGTACGGTTCCGTACCATTTAGGGGGTTTTGGTTTTTTGGTATTCAACCCAGGTGCTTGATAATGATGCACTCTTTTGTTCCGGACTAGGGATGTATTCGGGGCCGGATTGTCCCAAAATTTATCTTCAATTTTCCAGGAGCTCTCCATCGCACAGTACTTTTGTACGATGGTCACCAAGTCATAAAAACGTGTGATTTCGCGACGACTTATGGCGTTTAGGATTCCCTTGTCCGTGCAATTATTGCAGAAGATTGGTATTGCGCCCTCCTCTCGGCAGTCCTTTATCCTGTTCATAACCAGGAGGAATCTGGCCCAGTAATGATGTACTGTTTCGGCGGGCTCTTGCCGAATTTGAGAGAGATCGCTAATACTTGGGTGGGCAGGTGGCACTAAATCCGGAACTCCGTCCAATTTAGGACTCAAGGGCAGGGAAGTTTCCGAACTCGGAAGCTTGGATTTTTGAGTGTTATCCAATGAGTCCGACCCGCCGCCTGACTTTAAGTTCAGGGCTTGATTGACATCCGTCCCTCCGCAGGAATCCAGCATGGAGGGATCGGGAATCCGGACGTAGCTAGTCCTTAAGATAAGAGAAGAGTCTCCGCATTGCTCCTCTATCACAGCAACATGATGGGTAGCCTGGGGAGAGTTGATCTCTCTCAGATCGGTTTTAGGCCCGATCCGGTCGTAATCTGTGGCGACTCCCAGGGCGGCGATGCGATCCAAGAGCTCGTTTACAGAGGAGAGCTCGATCGGATCTAACTGTTCGGCAAGTTCCGAACTGACATGGAGATTGGTTTCGATGACTCGAGAGGTCATCGTCGGCGCGACGGCCGAACTAGCGGTCATGAGAAAACCGCCTAGCCGGAGAGTCTGACCAGTGGCCAAGGCTTCTTTGGCGATGGTATTGTCTTTAAAGACGAGATGAGGCATCCTACCTGATGGCGACGGCACAGAGGAACTCTCAATGAAAGCACCAATGTCGGTGTCAAAACCGGCGGATCTCGGGTAGGGGGTCCCGAACTGTGCGTCTAGGCGGATGGTAACAGGAGACAAGGGACACGATGTTTTTACCCAGGTTCAGGCCCTCTCGATGGAGGTAATACCCTATTCCTGCTTGATTAATATTGATGATATGGGTAGTACAAGAGTAGATCTACCACGAGATCAAGGAGGCTAAACCCTAGAAGCTAGCCTATCGTATGATTGTTGTTCGTCCTACAGACTAAAACCCTCCGGTTTATATAGACACCGGATAGGTTACGGTTACACAGAGTCGGTTACAATGGTAGGAGATCTACACATCCGTGTTGCCAAGCTTGCCTTCCACGCCAAGGAAAGTCCCATCCGGACACGGGACGAAGTCTTCAATCTTGTATCTTCATAGTCTTGGAGTCCGGCCGTGATGATAGTCCGGCTATCCGGACACCCCCTAGTCCGGGACTCCCTCAATCCATTTCTGTTGATTTCTAGGGTTTGCAAAAGTTACATTCGCAACTTTCTTCAAATGAGCTCAAAATTGGTGAACCACCTCATTACTATATTCCATTTGACCCTGTTAAATCTCATGTCAAGTGGAATTCATTTACTTGCCCAAAACAACATCAAACACCTTCTGCCACACTTTTATGATCAATGTTTGAAGCCCCTAATGAATTCCCCTCTGCCTAAATTTTTTACCAGAGGTGTGCCTGGTCATAACCTACCTCCAGAAACTCCTTCTCATCCTCTGTTCAATGACTGAGGAGGGTAAAACCCCATTTTACTTCTCTGGACATCACTGATCTCTCTCCCTCAACCTCTCTCCCCTCCTAGTGGCCCCATAGGGCATCCAATGCTTCCACCCCTTTGTTTACTCCTCCCCTGACCCCCTAGACACTAAAGGCCACGCCCTGGGTGCAAAAAATATGCCAATGCCAGCCATATGCGTGCTCTGGAGCGTGCTACAGTGCGCCCTTGCACTGCAGCCGCGTCCTGCCCAAGGCTCCCCGACTACCTCGAGCTCATCCCGCACGCCAGCAGGACCACCTTGATGTCCGCAACACAGCAAGTTGCCGGCCCCTCCTTCCTCTCTCTCCCCTGCCGGTACTACATGTGGACAGAGCGCCACCCGAGCTCGCTAGTCACTCCACTCGTGCAGGACCGCCTTGAGCTCGCCTTGCTCCCCCTCTTCCTTTCCCTCGACCTAGTCCACGCCCATGAATGCCCTAGACATGGCCTAGGGTGCCAATTTGGCCCCTAGCATCACCATGCCATGACCATGGACGCCGCCCATGGTGCGCCATGGCCTTGCCTTATACATCCACCCCAGGTCCCTCTCCCCTCTCGGTTCACTCCCTCTCCCCCCCAGCGACCTCCTCGAGCAGCCTGCTCCTCCTCCCGCGCCTTCCTTCTCCTCCTACCACTTCACGGCCGAATTCGAGCAACACCGAGCTCACCTCCCTCCTTTCCTCCACCCAAACACTGCCCGTGGTCCGGCGACCCTCCCTACCTCCTCGAACCGTCGTCGGGATGCACGAACGCCAAGAGCCACGGATGGCCGACAACCTCCCCCGCCAGCATCAAAGCTGCGGTCACCTCGGCCCCCTCTGGCGGCCATGACCTGCGCTAGTGGATGCTCTGCTTCGTGCTGAGCTCACCCATAGGCGGAGCGCCGCAGGAGACGGCCGGAGGTGCTAGCTATCTCCGGACGAGCGCCATCATGTGCTCTGCCTCCCCTGCTCTTTCTCGAGCGGGAGGTAGAGGACGACCACCCCGCCAGCTGACAGGGGGCCCGCCCATCAGCGGCACAGGAGACCGAGCCGGCCCACCAGGTGGGTTAAGTGTAAACGGCTTCGGGCCGGTCCGCTTGCCCCGTTGGGTGGCGCCCTCCCATAGTGCGTGTTGGTGTCAAAACCGGCGGATCTCGGGTAGGGGGTCCCAAGCTGTGCGTCTTAGGATCAATGGTAACATGAACACGGGATTTTACCTAGCTTCGGGCTCTCTTGATGAGATAATACCCTACATGTTGCTTGATTGACTATAATGAGTATAGGGGTTACAAGAGTTGATTTACCCCGAGATCATATGTTGTGGTCTAAACCCTAGAGGTATGATGAGTAATGTCATAATCATCTATCGACTAGCCTGGCCTCGGTTTATATAATGTACCATAGGCCTAGGGTAACAAGAGTCCTAGCCGAATACGCCGGTGGGGGAGGAGTCCTTGTATTCATCACCAAGTCTTGTGGAATCGTCCTTGTATGCGGCAACTGTTCGAACTGGCCCATGAGTATACGGCCATGGGGGTCCTCGGCCCAATCTAACTGATCGGGGGACGACGTGGTTAGTACCCCCTAGTCCAGGACACCGTCAGTAGCCCCCTGAACCGGTCTTCAAGTTGGGGACGCTCCTCGATTCTTCTGACCTGTTCTTCATCTTCGGTCATCGGTCTTGAAAACTGGTTCAACAAGTCTTCTTATCTTCGATTTTGAGGATTGCAAAGTAAATTCGAAGAGTTCATATGTCGGGTATCCGAGGATCCCCTTTAAGTTTCCGGCCTTTATCAATGCCTTGCTATTATTATGCCACACCTCAGGTTTGAAGTTATTCCCCGGCGACAGTGTCCTCTTGCGTCTGAGCTCCAACGCCGGATTGCATTCGAGGTATCTTTTGCAGCCAAGCACCAACGCCGGACTGTGTCCGAGCTCCAACGCCGGAATGTATCCAAGCTCTAACGCCGGACTGTTTCCAAGCTCCAACGTCGGAATGTATCCAAGCTCTAACGCTGGACTGTGTCCAGGCTCCAACGCCGGACTGTGTCCGAGCTCCAACGCCGGACTATATCCGAGATCTCATAGATCATCTGGGTTAAAAAGTTGAAGGAGTTTAGCCGAGCTTAATGCTGGAAATGCCCTCTATGGAGCCAGCCACTGGCGCCCGAGCTTAATGTCGGACTGCTTCCGAGGTGGTGCACCACCCCTGACTGCGGGCTGATTTTTGATTGGTGCAATTTATTCTTTGCCGAGATATAGAGCCAGTAGCCCTCAAGGTGTGTGCGTCGGTCTAAAACCCGAGATGCACCTGAAGGAAAACATGAAACCGCTGATCCTAATTGCCCCTGAGACTCAGGTCGATGCGAAATCGGCCTGAGGATCAATTCCTAGCTCGGCAGCATACATAGGAATAGAAACGCGGTGTGCAAAGTCTACGAGACTCAGGTTGGGTGCGGCCGACCATCCCGAGGATAATAATCTCCTCGAAAACTATACTGCACTTTAAATTTTCTGCATTGGATTGTCAATGCAGTAGCCCCCGAGACACTGGTCGGGTGGCGACACTAGATCAGGCGATCGATGTACCCCTTTAATATTTATAAATAATAAGCACGAAGCCCAGTAGCCCCCGAGCCTTAATGTGGGCATGGGTGGCTGTATTAAGGATCGATGTCCAAAGTAAAATCACAAATTATGTGTAATGATTCTATGTATCCAAGTACTTTACATCATCAATGCTCGGATCCGCATTGTACAAAACTTTGTTGACCGGCCATCGGCTTCAACCTCCTCGGCCAGTAGCCGGAGAGTGTTTGTCCCACTTTACAAAGCCTTTATGAGGGCAAAGATTTGCGGCAAACAAGGCAATCCGACCATACGGTTTTATAAACAAAGGTACGCAGAGAGACATGTTATATTATTGTTTAACATAAGAAACATCGTTCAAAGAAAATAGGCCCACTATCGGTTCCTTTCTTTGGGTTGCCATTCTAAGCATGATCATGAAACCTCAGCTCCGATCAATGTGGGAGGAAAATACTGAGGATTTTAGTTCGGGAAAAAGCTTCCAAACTCTGTGGTCTAGATAAACCCAAATTTTCACTTCTGTTGCGACCGTTTATAATCTGAAAGTGGCCCATCATCGGCTTCTACCCCCTTGTAGATGCTACACAGGGTGTTTCCGGAATAACAAAACAACCCTTAGCCGACGTCTCGGTGCCCGAAGGCAGTTGTGTTGGCGGAAACAAGGCAATCAGATATACGGGATTTATAACTTTCACTTAGTCATAGGACCTTAAAGTTGGGAGGCCAGCAAGTAGCCCCCCTCTTAGTGTTCGGCGACAGCCGAGGTCAAGCCATAAACACTTAGGCCAAAGTTATGAACGGCCCGAGATTTAACATAGTCATCGGATCGCTGACCGGTTTATGCTTTATTGTGACAGTCAGTTTTCGGCTTTCTCCACCAAGGTGCTTAACCATACGAGTTGGAAGCACAATCGCAGTGGTTCTCCTTTTGCACACCTAACCGAACAAAGTGCAATGTAGGAGGCAAGCACAGGAGCCGGGAAACCCAACTATCGACCAGAGACACAATTTGAAACCAATGCATATATAGCAATATCCGAGAATTTTTGCCGAATCTCTAAAGGTGTCCGGCGTTGCACTGCGAGACTTATGCAGAAAACACACAAATAGTTAAAAAGTGCCATAAACTTGGAAAACCAAGAAACGTTAGTAAAACATGACGACCGAACAAGGTCAAGTGTTCGGTGCCAATCCAAAAATTGGTCTTAGAGAAAAAAATGTGCTTCTGTCGTGCGTTAACATGACACATCCTATCTCAAGACTTCAAGCGGGTCAGCCTACGGCTTCAACCTCCTATCCCGAAGGTAGATGAGAGGTAAATCGGGCAATTGACCACACACTTGCGTCGAAAAAATGAGTGATAGAAAAGAAAAAAATCTTTTCAACAACTAGGAAGAAGAACACTTATTATAAAACAGCTCATATAAATTTAAGAGCCCCCAAGTGACTTGGGTAAAAGAATGACTGTATGTACCGAAGTACTTATATCATATCTATGTTCACCCGAACTTTAAACGTGTCTTAACTGACCATCGGCTTCTCCCTCTTCGGTCAAGGACCAAAAAGTGTTATGTACTCCACCTGTCGACAATATCGACGGTGTTTCCGATAACCAGGCAATCGGGTCATAAAACATAACGAGACAAAGCGCTCAGGAACTTATGCTATATTACTGACAAAGTGTAAGAAGCATCTTCGAAGAAAATAGTGCCCCCACCGGTACCTTTCTTCGGTGCTCATTGTTAATATGAGACTTGTGCAATAGATTTTTTGTACTAATGAGTTCCGTTGTGTGCCGACCATAATTGAATAACAATAAGAGTGCTAGCTTTCAGCTTCACCCAGTCTGAGGTCAGAGCTCGTAAGAACCGGTCGTGACAATCGTAGAGGTGCTCCCTTTACTCCCGAGCCGAACAATCGGGAACGTAGGGGTAAGCACAGGAGTCAGGCAAACCAGCTTGCAAATCACTTAGGTCAATATGGTGCATATTGTGGCATAATACACGAACAAGGAACGAAGCCATACAAGTATAATCATATGCAAGAGGAAAAGCTCCAGCAAGGGAGCCCCCAATTAAACGGGGTATTTGAATTTGTGTGTCACAAACAAAGTTTGGACAGGGAAGTTTTTCATAAGCAACTTTTTGCCAAAAAAGTATAATGCTTGGTCGAACCAAACAAAATTTAAAACCGAAAGTATTTGAGCATGAGAGCGACTTAGCTTAGTTAATGTGTTCGGCATTGATGACGCGGTCCGAGCTTGATGCGGGATAAGGTTCCAGCCTCCAGGCTGGTCCTGAGGTGGCCAAGCAGAGAGTTCGGCACCCCTAAAAGATGAAGCCCCCAATCCAGCCGCGGTAATGGAGCAGGCCGGCGCGCCAAGGCGACAACACGGCTCAGTCTGAGTTGATTGGCTGCACAGATAAAAGAGTGCAAACCAAAAGAAATAACAAATAAAGATAATAATGTATATATATATATATTTAAAAAAATCTTCTACTTATTTAACACAAGTGAAGGAAATAATGAAAGAGATGTGGCCTAAGCGTCGAGGTCAATGTCGATGCAGGGCGTCGGTGAGACGCAGTGAAGGCGTGACAAAGCCCGCATTCGCAGGTCAGTCCGAGTTCCGGATACGGTGTTCGCCGAACTATGCACGGAAACTGACCGAACCACCAGGCAATCATCGCTAATGCGGCCACCAATTGATAGACCTGTATACAGATGATGGAACAAAGCAGAGTAATAATTCCTTGGGAAAAATGAACCCAAACGAGCGAAAATTGCTAGGATTAACAGCACCTGGTTTATCTGTTGTAGCGGTTTGAAGAAAGGTTACTCCCAAAATTGGGACTCGATCGGCACACCCATTGCCTGATGGGTGATGAAGCGAAGGCATGACGATGCTGGCAAAGGCTGGCTCGCCAAGGCAAAGCCCGTGGTTCAGCTAATGTGATGAAGCTGGTCGGCCGGTGATGCCGGAGTCTCCGAGGTAAGTTGATGAAGGGATGACGAAGCCCCCAGTCCAGGCGAGGATACAGAGCAGGTTGGTGAGGGGATGTGTCAGCCGAGGAGTTGAAGTAGTTCGGCGTGATGGACATCGGCTCGATGAAGCAACAGTTCGGCCATGGCGATGCAGGTCGTAGCTTGTGACGTGATCAATGCTGGCTTGATGAAGTGACCATGCAGCGATGCCGGTGTGCCCTCTCCGTGTAATCCGTGGGGCGGCGATGTTGGTGAAGATTTATCCTTCGCGATGCCAAACTATTGTTCGGCTGGCCAAGATGATGATCCGAAGAAATTGAGCTCGGCTCAACAAAGCGACGATGTGTCTAACGTAGGTCGGCTGCCGTGGAGTGATGTTGTCAGGCTGGTTTGACACCGGCGCGATGGTGAAGTTCGTATTGCAAGAATACTTTTAATACTACTGGGATGTGTTTCAGAATAAAACACAACACCCATACGAAAACTTCCTTCAAAAAGGATGTCCGAGATCCCGTTCATAAAGAAGATGAATTCGGGTCGGATTCGTTCTCGCGCAGAAAACAGATCCGAAAAGTGATGCACTAATCGGAAGTTTCCCGGAGTTTGGACGGTCGGATCGAGCTGAATGTTTGGCAGGTGGTAGATATGGGAATTCCGCAGCAAATCAACGGTTGGATCTTCCAAATGACATCCGAGCTAGATGCCGGACACCACGCTCAAAACTCTTCCAGCTTCAACAGGGCTCCGGTATATCGGAGATTGCCGGAGATTCCTCCAACGGAACTCGACGAAATTTTTGCAGGGTTGTTGTAGACTTAATTCCGCATAATTCCACCGAAGCGATCGTTTAAGCGACACTCGAGCAGGCGGTGGCAGCGGATATGAGTTTGCTATCCAGAAAAACAGCACGGTCGCCCGAGGGCACTATTGATGTTGAGCCCCAGAGCTCCACGGATGACTCCTCCACGATCTTGATAGAGATCGGAATTGATGTTGATGAAGTCCCTCGTCCGAACATGACGATCGGAGATAGTGCGTAGTCCTCGGTCAAGCCAAGGTGACCAGTCGATCTAGTGAGGAAGAAACCGAGGTTGCAGTTGACCTGCAGTCGAGCCATTGATCCTTTCGCCGATCACACATCGGAACTCTCAATGAAAGCACCAATGTCGGTGTCAAAACCGGCGGATCTCGGGTAGGGGGTCCTAAGCTGTGCGTCTTAGGATCAATGGTAACATGAACACAGGATTTTACCCAGCTTCGGGCTCTCTTGATGAGATAATATCCTACATGCTGCTTGATTGACTATAATGAGTACAGGGGTTACAAGAGTTGATCTACCCCGAAATCATATGTTGTGGTCTAAACCCTAGAGGTATGATGAGTAATGTCATAATCATCTATCGACTAGCCTAGCCTCGGTTTATATAATGTACCATAGGCCTAGGGTAACAAGAGTCCTAACCGAATACGCCGGTGGGGGAGGAGTCCTTGTCTTGATCACCAAGTCTTGTGGAATCTTCCTTGTATGCGGCAACTGTCCGAACTGGCCCATGAGTATACGGCCATGGGGGTCCTCGGCCCAATCTAACTGATCGGGGGATGACGTGGTGAGTACCCCCTAGTCCAGGACACCGTCAGTGCGCCTTTAGCGTCACCTCCTCCCTCATGCAGCTGAGGCACTGGGCCGAGCCCTGTAGGCGCTGCTTAGTTGGGCTTCGCCAAGTGCGTTTTATAAGGTTGACTTCTTTTCTTCCTTTTCTTTTTCATAAATATTGTAAAATCCCTAAATAATTCAAATGGACTCCAAATTAATGATTCAAATTTCTAGAAGTTCATAAATTCATGGTCTATCACATGGTGCAATTTGCACATTTTTCCAGAAGCATTTCCATCACAAATATTTATGAAATCCCATTTTTTCCATTTGTATGATAAAATTTGTAAAATCACAGAGAGCCCATTTCTGATCCAAATGCCATGAATCAAATTCCTAGATACTTATGAGTTCAAAGCTTAGTTTTTGTACATTATTCCCAATACTTTCCATGCCACATGAAATATTGGTCCATTTCTCCATATATTGCCAACTTTGCAAATTCATAGGAAAATCATTTGAACTCCAAATCCAGTGAAACCAACTCCTAGGTACTTATAAAATCATTCCCTGTTAAATGAGTGACTTTTCTTAGTTTTCAAAATAATTCTTCCGTACACTTCATGCAAATCCATAAATTCCTAGATTCCATCATATTGAAATGTTCATAAATATCCATTGATCAAATCCTAATGAAACCACCTTGGTCATTTCACATATGACCAAATGTATCCTAGAAAAGTCCAACTCACATTTTTAGAGCACTTTTATTTTGCCTTGTCGGGTTGCTTATTGTTATTGTTTCCGATGTTAGTTGACGAAGTAGACGGAGTATTTGGAGAAGGACAAGAAGATTTGAAAACTCTGATGAACCAGGCAAGCAGCCCTTTGACCATGATGAACCATTTTATACCATAATAGCATTTTTCGTTGTTTCATCGAATGCATGATATCTTGGATGGCAACCTTTCTAGACTTGCCTCCATTGCATACCCCATTGATACTTGCATTGTTCATGACTCTATCCTTGTTTAGAGTTGTGTTGGTGGGTTGTAGAAATATGCTATAGTTGGCTATGCAAAATGGGTCAGGGTTATGCATGGAAAGAAATAAGTGTGGTTTGACATACTTGCAAATAGCCCCAGTGGGTGCCAGTAATGCCCCTAGGAGATGATGATGAACTAGGTTACTACTTGGTGAAGAGGTAGTGTATCGAGGCTTGATGAAAGTGTTGTTTACACAGATGGATTAGATTTAAGATTTGTCGACCGTCCCAACCAAACATGCACAACCACTCTAACCCCTTATGGGACGGGGCATTATTAATTACCTAGGCTGATACTAGCATGGTGCCCACATTACTAGTGACGGGGGTGACATGAGGTCACCCTCGGGACGGGGTCGTGCTCGGATAGGCGACCATGACTCTTTTCACAGGGCACCGTACACACCGTTGGTCCCTGCTTGTATGTGTGATATTGAAAAGGGCAGAGTCCCAAGATCTTGATGCTTATACACAAAGGTCGTGTACCAATGAGTGGACCCTAAGTTAGTGTCTCCTAGGGAAAGATAATGATCGGGTGCTTCTCCCGAGTACTTGAGGTACTGCGGGATCGTGGATGACATGAAAGCTTCTCGGATCTTGTGGTAAAGTGTGCAACCTGTGCAGAGTGTCAAACTATTCGAATAGTCGTGTCCACGGTCAAGGACAGTTGGGTGGTGCTGCTTAGACTATGTCCATATGTTTCTGACAAATAATATGGTTTGGAAATATTGTTGATGTGATTCGTGAGGATGTCATGATGAGCTTGAGCATGAGTTGTTTATAACTCTTCCTCGATGTTGATGTCTTTAACTTCCTTACTTGTTGCAGATGCATTCATGTCCTTGATAAATGTTTATCATACTTGCATGAGAAAAACTAGCTTTCGCAAAAAGTTAATCTAGCAGTAGAGCCTTGCAAATTCATTCTGTTATCACTCTTGGGTTCCTTGCGAGTACATTCAAACGTACTCACTCGCTTGTCCCTGGCTATTTACTTGGCCAGGCTTGGAAGAATAGGTAATTGATGAAGAGTTCTTTGGTGACGAACATGTCAGCTAGGACGCTTCCCAGTCAGAGTGCCTGTAGGGTTAAGGCAGATGGCATGGGTCCAAATTGTCAACGATGATTTCTGCTGTGATGATATACTCAAGACTTGACCATAATTGTCCTACTTGTGTAAGATGGTACGTATGGATGTAAGACTCTTGTTATCCAGCTTCTGTGTGTTCAGTGAGCATTAATCTCTGGGATCACTGTACACATGCATTCGGTGATCACGACTTATGAGTCGGGGTCCCCACAGAGCTGGTATCAGAGCCATCCTGACTGTAGGAAGCCTTTGCTAGCATGGTCGTTAGCTAGCGTAAAACTATTTCCAAAACTATCTATACTTCTCTTCCCTTCTGAGTTTTTCCGAAACCTAAGGTATATTTTCCTTATTGATCTCTTACCCTTCAAAACTTTTGTAAATGGTCACTAGAATCCTCATGCCCCTGACCACAGGATTCCTCGTAATCCTCATGGATAGCCTAGAAGGAAGACGCCTTGCCAAACATCCATCCACATCTTTTTGAACACAAGTTTGGCGACACCATGACAAGATAGAAGACACCTTCACAAGGGATGAGGAAACCAATACTCAGAAGATGGTGACACCCTTGACACTGCCCCTGGATGATGCAACCTTGTCCTACGACGATCAGGGTATAAGATATGCAAGATCATGATATACATCACTAATAGAGCGACCATGTCCTTACCATTGTTGTATCGGCAACCACCGGTGGATGAGAACCTTGCCATTTGGTCCGCCTCACTATAGTGAGCAGGAAAATTGTTCTCTTCATCCCCCGCTCTTGGTGTCGATGTTGTCATCAACGTAACCGACAGGCTGGACCTCTACTATGCCTTGTTAATGTCATTGCATAAAGAATTGCCTTCCTGGTACACTCGATGCCTCAGAAGGCAAAGGAGGTCATCAGATTAGGAAGACAACTAAAGACCTTGTCAACGCCAGCTACAGGGAACGACCTTAACCCCATCAACTTATCTGGTGAGAAGTTGTGAAGATTCTTCAGGCCTAACCCGGATTATCTCGACGACCAACTACAAGAGACGTAGCGATACATGAGGAAGACCCAGAAGACTTCACGCCCTTCTCTCCGAGACTAGAAGCAAAGCATGACTACTAAGTCCGAGAACCCCTAGGGTAGGAAGATTCGTGTACCCCCTATGCGAAGTCGAGTCCATGCGATGTTTCAAATAGAACCATGTTCTGTGTTCTTGCTTGTTTTTATTTGTTTGTGTTTTGATGTAAGTCGCCCTTTTCCCCAAGCAACAAGTACGCGACTATATCACTTGCCTTATCTTAATGTTTGTGTTTGGTTCTTTCAGCACTTGTTTATTGCACCTGCACTATAGAACCTCCTTTAGGCACCTCCTCTATGCTACTTTTCCCTCTCATCTCTCTCATCAACTGAAAACCAGCAAGACAAGATGCGCCAAGAATTCTACCTCGGCGACCAAACTAGCACTGAAGACTTTTGCTACAGCCTCCACGACCAAGTGCAACCCCGTAGAGTTATGTTTACCCCTCAAGATTAGAAACCCACCCCTAGACCCTTTGATACTTCACGAGATACCCCAGCTCAAATCCTTAACCATGTGCTTAACTACGAAATTGCAAGAGAACCAGTTAAGCTTTAGTAACCTTTGCTCATCACTAGGTTTATTGTGGAACTAGTGGGAATAGTGAACAAGCACATTATCATCCTAAGATAGCACCAGAACTGATGATGCCATAGGGAGGAGCAATTTGAATACAAATGAGTTGATGAAGCTATACTAGTGATCTTGAGGAAATACCTGAAACTCTTTGGTGGATTGTGATCCTTTCGTGTTGATAGATGGACTTGGTGGGATCATGTTAATAGAGTAGCATAACTTTCTTTTCTCCTGAGTAAATTGAATTTCGTAGGACAATTATGATCGCAGGCTGGAATTCTTGAAGGTATAGGGATTTGTCTTAACCAGGGGATATTTATAAGAGATGGTTAACATTACGATGATGACTTAGGGGAAACATGTAGGATTTCTCGTTGGACATGAGATTTGGATTAAATAGGTGATCCTAGTGGAGTCCAGATGCTGAGTAAGTCTACATGGTTCGGAGTAAATTGGATTTAGACTGGTGATCTCGATCATGATACCATGTTTCTCGGTGGACAAAAAACTAAGAGATTGGATTAATTGTCGGGGTATATTTAGGGATCTATATAAGCCTGACCTTGGAGTTTACTTGACCCCGATAATGGGAATTGGTGGACTTACTATAATAAAGATATCCCATTGAAGTATTCGGGGATTATAGGGCATTACTAGATCATGTGGAACACCATAGACATTGGATTTGTAGAATTAATGGATTGTGTACAGATAACCAACAAGTATATGGGGTCGCAACAGTTTTCGAGGGTAGAGTATTCAGCCCTAATTTATAGATTCGACACAAGGGGAGCCAAAGAATATTTGAAGGTATTAGCAGATGAGTTGTCAATTCAACCACACCTGAAGATTAATTATCTGCAGCAAAGTGATCAGTAGCAAAGTAGTTTGATAGTTTTGATAGTAGTGACAGCAGCAACGATAATGGTAATAGTGATAGCAGTAATTTGTAGCAAGCGTAACAGTGATGATAGCAGCAGTAACTTAGCAAAAAAATATAGGATAAATTCGTAGGCATTGGATCGGTGACTCGTTGGATGATATTCGTCAAGTGACAGTTATAACCTAGGGCGATACAGCACTAGCTCCAGTTCATCGATATAATGTAGGCATGTCTTCCGTAAATAGTCATACATGCTTCATTAAAAGAACTTGCATGGCATCTTCTATCCTACCATCCCATGGCAGCGGGCTCCATATTGGAAACTAAGGGATGTTAAGGCCTCCTTTTAATAGAGAACCGGAACAAAGCATTAACACATAGTGAATACATGAACTCCTCAAACTACGGTCATCACCGGGAGTGGGCCCGGTTGTTGTCACTCCGGGGTTGCCGGATCATAACACGTACTAGGTGACTATAACTTGCAAGATCGGATCTAAAACATGGATATAATGATGAATTCATAAACGGTTCAGATTTGAGTTCATGGCACCCGGGCCCAAAGTGACAAGCATTAAGCATAGAAAAGTCGTAGCAACATCAATCTAAGAACATAGTGGATACTAGGGATTAGGCCCTAACAAAACTAACTCGATTACATGATGAATCTCATCCAACTCCTCACCGACCAGCGAGCCTACGAAGGAATTACTCACTCCCGATGGGGAGCATCATGGAATTGGTGATGGAGATGGGTTGCTGATGACGAAGAACGAAGATCCCCCTCTCCGGAGCCCCAAACAGACTCCAGATCTGCCCTCCTGAGGAAGAACAGGGCTTGGCGGTGGCTTCGTCTCGTGGAACATGATAATTCTTTCTCCTTAATTTTTTCTCCAAAAATAGGAATTTATAGTATCAGGGTCGAGGTCTACGGGGCCACCAGGTGGGTACAACCCAGCTGGGCGCGCCAGAAGAGGGGGCGCGCTCTGGTGGGTTGTGCCCACCCAGGTGCCCCTCTTCGGTAGGTCTTGGCTCCAAAAATTATTATTATTGATATAAAAAATCCTCCAAAAGTTTTGTTCCACTCCGAGAACTTTTATTTCTGCACAAAAACAACACCATGGTAGTTTTGCTGAAAACAACGTCATTCCAGGGTTAGTTTGATTCAAATCATGCAAATTAGAGTCCAAAACAAGAGGAAAAGCATGAGAAAAAGTATATACGTTGGAGACGTATCAACTCCCCAAAGCTTAGACCTTTGCTTGTCCACAAGCAATTCAGCTGATAAACTGAAAGTGAGAAAGAAAAACTTTTACGAACTCTTTTGCTCTTGTTTGCATATCTAAACTTAAACAACACCCAAGTTTTGAGCCAACATTATAACTAACCATGTTAACAATAACATTTAAAGATTATATTAACTCATATCAATGACATAATCAGCTAGCGAGCGATAATAAGAGATCTCAAACAGCAACACATTGTCAAAATAATGCTATAATATGACAATAGTGGTATCTCGCTAGCCCTTTCTGAGACCGCAGAAAATAAATGTGAAGCAAATATGCTCTAGAGGCAATAATAAAGTTGTTATTTATATTTCCTTGTATCATGATAAATGTTTATTACTCATGCTAGAATTGTATTAAATCGGAAACTTAGTACATGTGTGAATACATAGACAAACAAAGAGTCCCTAGTATGCCTCTACTTGACTAGCTCGTTAATCAAAGATTGTTAAGTTTTCTGACCATAAACATGAGTTGTCATTTGATGAACGGGATCACATCATTAGAGAATGATGTGATGGACAAGACCCATCCGTTAGCTTAGCATAATGATCGTTTAGTTTATTGTTGTTGCTTTCTTCATGACTTATACATGTTCCTATGACTATGTGATTATGCAACTCCCGAATACCGGAAGAACACTTAGTATGCTATCAAACGTCACAATGTAACTGCGTGATTATAAAGATGCTCTACAGGTGTCTCCGATGGTGTTTGTTGAGTTGGCATAGATCGAGGTTAGGATTTGTCACTCCGTGTTTCGGAGAGGTATCTCTGGGCCCTCTCGGTAATGCTCATCACTATAAGCCTTGCAAGCAATGTGACTAATGAGTTAGTTGCGGGATGATGCATTACGAAATGAGTAAAGAGACTTGCCGGTAACGAGATTGAACTAGGTATGATGATACCGACGATCGAATCTCGGGCAAGTAACATACCGATGACAAAGGGAACAACGTATGTTGTTATGCGGTTTGACCGATAAAGATCTTTGTAGAATATGTAGGAGCCAATTTGAGCATCCAGTTTCCGCTATTGGTTATTGACCGGAGATGCGTCTCAGTCATGTCTACATAGTTCTCGAACCCGTAGGGTCCGCACGCTTAACGTTCGATAACGATTTGTATTATGAGTTATGTGATTTGATGTGCATTAGTTTGTTCGGAGTCCCGGATGATATCACGGTCATGACGAGGAGTCTCGAAATGGTCGAGACATAAAGATTGATATATTAGAAGCTCATATTCGGACACCGGAATGGTTCCAAAGTATATCGGGTATATTCCGGAGTACCGGGAGGTTACCGAAACCCCCCGGGGGTTAATGGGCCTTCATGGTCCCGAGTGGAAGAGAGGAGGCAGCAGCCAGGTAGAGGCGCATGCCCCCAAGCCTAAACCAAATTGGACTAGGGTTGGGGGGCAGCCCCCTTTCCTTCTCTTCTCCTCCTCCTTCCCCCCTTCTCCATGTGGGAATAGGAAAGGGGGCGAATCCTACTTGGAGTAGGACTCCCCCCTTGGCGCGCCACACCTTGGTCGGCCTCCTCCTTCCTTCCCCCTTTATATACATGGGACGGGGCACCCCAAAGACACACAAGTTGATCTTTTAGCCGTGTGCGGTGCCCCCCTCCACAGTTACACACCTCAGTCATATCGTCGTAGTGCTTAGGCGAAGCCCTGTGCCGGTAACTTCATCATCACCGTCGCCACGCCGTCGTGCTGACGGAACTCTCCCTCAGCCTTAATTGGATCAAGAGTACAAGGGACCTTATCGAGCTGAACGTGTGCTGAACACGGAGGTGTCGTACGTTCGGTGCTAGGATCGGTCGGATCGTGAAGACGTACAACTACATCAACCACGTTGATAAACGCTTTCGCTTTCGGTCTACGACGGTACGTGGACACACCCTCCCCGCTTCTCCTAGATAGATGTTGCATGATCGTAGGAAAATTTTGAAATACTACGTTCCCCAACAGTGGCATCCGAGCCAGGTCTATGCGTAGATGTTATATGCACGAGTAGAACACAAAGAGTTGTGGGCGATAATAGTCATACTGCATACCAGCATGTCATACTTTGATTCGGCGGTACTGTTGGATGAAGCGGCCCAGATCGACATTACATGACCACGTTAATGAGACTGGTTCTAACGCCATGCTTCGCACACAGGTGGCTAGTGGGTGTCTATTGCTCCAACTTTAGTTGAATCGAGTTTGACTACGCTCGGTCCTTGTTGAAGGATAAAACATCACACTTGACGAAAAATCGTTGTGGTTTTGATGCGTAGGTAAGAATGGTTCTTGCTAAGCCCTTAGCAGCCACGTAAAACTTGCAACAACAAAGTAGAGGACGTCTAACTTGTTTTTACAGGGCATGTTATGATGTGATATGGTCAAGACGTGATGATATATAAATTTTTGTATGAGATGATCATGTTTTGTAAAAGTTATCGGCAACTGGCAGGAGCCTTATGGTTGTCGCTTTATTGTATGAAATGCAGTCGTCATGTAATTGCTTTACTTTATCACTAAGTGGTAGCGATAGTCGTAGAAGCAATAGCTGGCGAGACGACAACGATGCTACGATGGAGATCAAGGTGTCAAGCCGGTGACGATTGTGATCATGACGGTGCTTTGGAGATGAAGATCTAAGGCACATGATGATGATGGCCATATCATATCACTTATTTTGATTGCATGTGATGCTTATCCTTTATGCATCTTATTTTTCTTACTACGGCGGTACCATTATAAGATGATCTCTCACTAAATTTCAAGGTACAAGTGTTCTCCCTGAGTAAGCATTGTTCCTACAGTTCGTCGTGCCGAGCCACCACGTGATGATCGGGTGTGATAAGCTCTATGTTCACATACAACGGGTGCAAGCCAGTTTTGCACATGCATAATACTCGGGTTAAACTTGACGAGACTAGCATATGCAGATATGGCCTCGGAACACGGAGACCGAAAGGTCGAGCGTGAATCATATAGTAGATATGATCAACATAGTGATGTTCACCATTGAAAACTACTCCATCTCATGTCATGATCGGACATGGTTTAGTTGATTTGGAGCACGTGATCATTTAGATTATTAGAGGGATGTCTATCTAAGTGGGAGTTCTTAAGTAATATGATTAATTGAACTTTAATTTATCATGAACTTAGTCCTCATAGTATTTGCATATCTATGTTGTAGATCAATAGCTTGCGATGTAGCTCCCCGTTTATTTTTTGATATGTTCCTAGAGAAAAATAATTTGAAAGATGATAGTAGCAATGATGCGGACTTGGTCCATGATCTGAGAATTATCCTCATTGCTTCACAGAAGAATTATGTCCTTTATGCACCACTAGGTGACAGACCTAATGCAGGAGCAGATGGAGATGTTATGAACATTTGACAAGCTCGGTATGATGACTAGTTTATAGTTTAGTGCACCATGCTTTACGGCTTAGAACCGGGCCTCAAAAATGTTTTGAACGACATGGAGCATATGAGATGTTCCAAGAGTTGAAATTGGTACTTCAGACTCATGCCCGTGTTAAGAGGTATGTGACCTCTGACAAAGTACTTTGCCTACAAGATGGAGGAAAATAGCTCAGCTAGTGAGCATGTGCTCAGAATGTCTGAGTACTACAATCATTTGAATCAAGTGGGAGGTAATCTTCCAGATAAGATACTGATTGACAGAGTTCTCTAGTCACTATCACCAAGTTACTAGAACTTCGTGATGAACTATAATATGCAAGGGATAACTGAAACGATTCCCAAGATCTTCGTGATGCTAAAATCGGCGAAGGTACAAATCAAAGAAAAAGCATCAAGTGTTGATGGTTGATAAGACCACTAGTTTCAAGTAAAAGGGCAGGGGAAAGAAAGGGGACTTGAAGAAGAATGGCAAGCAAGTTGCCACTCCCATGAAGAATCCCAAAGCTAGACCCAAGCCTGAAACTGAGTGCTTCTACTGCAAAGGAAATGGTTACTGGAAGCGGAACTGCCCCAAATACTTGGTGGATAAGAAGGATGGCAAAGTGAACAAAAGTATATATGATATACATGTTATTGATGTGTACTTACTAGTGTTCACAGTAGCCCCTGGGTATTTGATACTGGTTCAGTTGCTATGATTAGTAACTTGAAAAAGGAGTTACAAAATGAACAAAGACTAGTTGAGGGTGAGGTGACGATGTGTGTTGGAAGTAATTCCAAGGTTGATAAGATCACCATCGCACACTCCCTTTACCTTCGAGATTAATGTTGAACCTAAAATAAATGTAATTTAGTGTTTGCGTTGAGCATAATATGATTCGATCATGTTTATTGCAATACGGTTATTCATTTAAGTCAAAGAATAATTGTTATTCTGTTTACATGAATAAAACCTTCTATGGTCATACACCCAAGGTAAATGGTTTATTGAATCTCGATTGTAGTAGTGCACATATTCATAATATTGATGCCAAAAGATGAAATGTTGATAATGATAGTGCAACATATTTGTGGCACTGCCGTTTATGTCATATTGGTGTAAAACGCATGAAGAAACTCCATGATGATGGGCTTTTGGAATCACTTGATGCTTGCGAACCATGCATCATCGGCAAGATGACTAAGACTCTGTTCTCTGGAACAATGGAGCGAGCCACTGACTTATTGGAAATAATACATACCGATGTATGCGGTCCGATGAGTGTTGAGGCTCGCGGCGGGTATCATTATTTTCTGACCTTCACAGATGATTTGAGCAGATATGGGTATATCTACTTGATAAAACATAAGTCTGAAACATTTGAAAAGTTCAAAGAATTTCAGAGTGATGTGGAAAGTCATCGTAACAAGAAAATAAAGTTTGTACGATCTGATGGCGGAGACAAATATTTGAGTTACGAGTTTGGTCTTCATTTAAAACAATGTGGAATAGTTTCGCAACTCATGCCACCTGGAACACCACAGCGTAATGGTGTGTCTGAACATCATAACCGTACTTTATTAGATATGGTGCGATCTATGATGTCTCTTACCGAATTACCACTATCGTTTTGGGGTTATGCAGTACAGACAGCTGCATTCACGTTAAATAGGGCACCATCTAAATCCATTGAGATGACACCATATGAATTGTTGTTTTGCAAGAAACCTAAGCTGTCATTTCTTAAAGTTTGGGGTGGCGATGCTTATGTGAAAAAAATTTAGCCTGGTAAGGCCGAACCCAAATCGAAGAAATGCGTCTTCATAGGATACCCAAAGGAAACTGTTGGGTACACCTTCTATCACAGATCCGAAGGCAAGATATCTGTTGCTAATAATGGATCCTTTCTAGAGAAGAAGTTTCTCTCGAAAGAAGTGAGTGCAAGGAAAGTAGAACTTGATGATGAGGTAGTTGTACCTTCCCCCGAATTGAAAAATGGTTCATCACAGAAATCTGAGTCCTAGAGGCAATATTTTTCCCTAGAAGTGAGTGGGAGACTGAAGGAAATATGCCCTAGAGAAAATAATAAAGTTTTTATTTATATTTCCTTATATCATGATAAATGTTTATTATTCATGCTAGAATTGTATTAAACCGGAAACTTAGTACATGTGTGAATACATAGACAAACAGAGAGTCCCTAGTATGCCTCTACGGGACTAGCTCGTCAATCAAAGATGGTTAAGTTTCCTGACCATAGACATGTGTTGTAATATGATGAACGGGATCACATCATTAGAGAATGATGTGATGGACAAGACCCATCCATTATCTTAGCATAATGATCGTTTAGTTTATTGCTATTGCTTTCTTCATGACTTAAACATGTTCCTATGACTATGATATTATGCAACTCCCGAATACTGGAAGAACACTTAGTGTGCTATCAAACATCACAACGTAACTGGGTGATTATAAAGATGCTCTACAGGTGTTTCCAATGGTGTTTGTTGAGTTGGCATAGATCGAGATTAGGATTTGTCACTCCGTGTTTCGGAGAGGCATCTCTAGGCCCTCTCGGTAATGCTCATCACTATAAGCCTTGCAAGCAATGTGACTAATGAGTTAGTTGCGGGATGATGCATTATGGAACGAGTAAAGATACTTGCCGGTAACAAGATTGAACTAGGTATGATGGTACCGACGATCGAATCTCGGGCAAGTAACATACCGATGACAAAGGGAACAACGTATGTTGTTATGCGGTTTGACTGATAAAGATCTTCGTAGAATATGTAGGAGCCAATATGAGCATCCAGGTTCCGCTATTGGTTATTGACCGCAGATGTGTCTCGGTCATGTCTACATATTTCTTGAACCCGTAGGGTCCGCACGCTTAACGTGCGATGACAATTTGTATTATGAGTTATGTGATTTGATGTACCGAAGTTTGTTCAGAGTCCCGGATGAGATCATGGACATGAAGAGGAGTCTCGAAATGGTCGAGACATAAAAATTGATATATTGGAAGCTCATATTCGGACACGGGAATGGTTCTGAAGTATATCGGGTATATTCCGGAGTACCGCGAGGTTACCGGACCCCCCCCCCGGGGGGGTTAATGGGCCATCATGGGCCCTAGTGGAAGAGAGGAGGCAGCAGCCAGGTGGAGGTGCCCCCCCCCCCAAGCCCAAACCGAATTGGACTAGGGTTGGGGGGGGCCTTTCCTTCTCTTCTCCTCCTCCTTCCCCCCTTCTCCTTGTGGGTATAGGAAAGGGGGGCGAATCCTACTTGGAGTAGGACTCCCCCCCTTGGCGCGCCACACCTTGGCCGGCCTCATCCACCCTTCCCCCTTTCTATACATGGGAGGGGGGCACCCCAAAGACACACAGTTTGATCATTTAGCCGTGTGCAGTGCCCCCCTCCACAGTTACACACCTTGGTCATATTGTCGTAGTGCTTAGGCAAAGCCCTACGCCGGTAACTTTATCATCACCATCGCCACGCCGTCGTGCTGACGGAACTCTCCCTCGGCCTCAAATGGATCAAGAGTATGAGGGACGTCATCGAGCTGAACGTGTGTTGAACACGGAGGTGCCGTATGTTTGGTACTAAGATCGATCGGATCGTGAAGACGTACGAATACATCAACCGCGTTGATAAATGCTTTCGCTTTCGGTCTACGAGGGTACGTGGACACACTCTCCCCGCTCGTTGCTATGCTTCTCCTAGATAGATCTTGCATGATCGTAGGAAAATTTTGAAATACTACGTTCCCCAACAAAATGCAGAGCACCTCCAAAGTTCAAGCAGCGACTAAACATTGTATTTCATGGTAGAAAAGATCCAGTCATGATGCACCCAACATTAGCTATACACAATGCGTAAATTGTGTCAGCTGTGCTCTCTCAGTTTCTAGTGCTTGTTTCAGAAGGTGATGACACAACATAAAAGTAAATAGAAAGTCCCTTCACAGAGGGAAGCAGTGATTTGCAGAGGTGCCAAAGCTCAATTTTAAAACAGAGATAAATGATGTTTTGAGATATGCACCCTTCTCATTCACTTCACGACCATTAGCTATCAACATCCTCCATGCTAAGCACGCTAGTGGCGGTTCCCAAGCGATAAAACTAAAGGTTTACTCCCCCTCCACAATCAATCACACTCCACGGCTTGTCGGAAACAACGGGTGCCGTCCATACCAACATCAGTCCCGGGGGAGTTTTGTTTAATTATTTGCATTTTTGAGTTTGGGACTGGGAATCCCTATTACCGCCCATTTTCTCATGTGATGGCGAGTGAATAAAAACTCGACCTAAGAATAACCCGCTTAGCATGGAAGATACGGACCACCTCTTGTCGGTCCATGAACGATCCAGGCACACAAAAAGGATAACTTTTACATGTTTTTAGAGGTGGCACATGCAAATTTACTTAGGGCGGCAGGGTAATACCGTATATAGGTAGGTATGGTGGACTCATATGGAATGACTTGGGGTTCAAGGTTTTTGACGTACAATCAGAGTTCCCACTTAGTACAGGCGAAGGCTAGCAATTAGATTGAGAAGCGACCAGCTAGAGAGCAACAACGATCATAATCATGCATTATGCGTAAGTAACATTGGACATTAGCATGAGTAGGATATGAACACCATGAACATAAATATTATAGAGGCTATGTTGGTTTTGACTCAACTACATGCATGAACATGTGCCAAGTCAAGCCACTCGAACATTCAGAGGAGGATACAATATCATCATACTACATCACAATCATTTTAACGCTATGTTGGTATCCAAGATAAATCATTATCAACTCCCAGATACTTATGCATGGCATGAGAAACTATAATCTCTAATTGTCATTGCAAACATGTTTAATCATAATGGGCTGAAGCGTGGATACTAGGTTAAACATATTTACACAAACAGAACAAGTCGAGTTCATACCAGTTTCTCTTTGCCACGACCAGTTCATCGAATATCGTTATTATTGCCTTTCACTTGCACGACTGAATGATATGAAAATAATAATAGTGCAAGAGTGCCATGGACTAAGCTGGAATCTGCCAAACATTTCATTCAACAGGAGAAGACAAGGTAAAATGTGCTCTTATTAATTCAACAATTATTCGTGTGCGAGCCACTCAACATTTTCATCGTGGTCTTCTCCTGGGTAGGACAAGAATAAAAAGAAAAGAAATTCAGAGAAACACACCGAAATATTTTTGGAGTTTTTGGTTTTTCTTGAACAAGTAAATAAAAGGGAAAAACAAAAATTAGAAAAACTATTTACACAGGAAAGCTTCCAACAAGCAAAAGAAGAACAAGGAAATATTTTTTGATGTTCTTTTTAGTTCTACTACTAATCATGCATAGAAAGTAAATTACTACAACTAATTTTTTTGGTTTTTCTGAAGTTTTTGAAACACACAAGAAGAAAGCAAGAAAATAAATCTAAGCATGGATGATACAATGAAAACGTGTGAACGCCGACAAACAGAATGATATAAGTGGACATGAATGTAATGTCGGTGAGAAACACATACTCCCCCAAGCTTATGCTTTTAGACTAGCTTGGTAGTCAAGCAGTAGTCTGGATAGTAGTTGGCATGGTAGCTCACGGAGGCTATCGGTGTAGAGGCCTCAGCCTACTGTGCTGCCTTTACTTCTGTGTTGTGAGCTCGAGCCTCGCTCTCAAGAACAAAATGTCTTCCTCTGGTGTGATAATCAAAGAGAGCAGGTGCGGGCAAATATGTGTCCACAACATGTGATTGGTTAACCAATAGATTATAAGTGAAGTTATCAGCCTTTCCCTTGAGAATTTTATGCCCTTTTAAGGTGTCAAAAATCTAAATACTGCGTGGGTAGGATGGGATCAAAGGGTAAAGGTGAAACACCCATCCCTCGTGCTAAACACATGGCGTAAATTCCACAATAGAACCAGCCACTGTTAGCATTATGCTGAAGTCTACGTGCAACAATTGCTCCAAGGTTATAATTCCTTTCACTAGTGAGACGGTGTGAACGAGGCTCAAGTCTGGCGCACAAAGTATGCTACAGTCTTGCTTGCCGACTATGCATTTCCCGTTGAATAATGCAAAATACTGAATTGCGGGAAAGTGAATGCTTTTTATTCTACCTTGTCTCACTCCCCTATTTTCACCGTAACAAATGTTGAAGATGGGCCGTACCAGGACATTGATGGAGCCTTGCAATGGGCCAGAGGCAGGCAAGTCTGGGTACCCTGGTTCCTAGAACGCCTACATGCCTAGCACACGCCACCTCACCAGGTCTCTCGCACCTAGTCTTCTCGCGACCCTCCCACTCGAAAGCTGACGAGGAAAGGTATGAGGGCTGCATATTAACCCAGACGCTGCTCGTGTTTCCTTTATGAGGGTTGTTCGTGCGTCAAGGGGGGCCCCTGAGCATCGTGACCAGGGGCCTCACTGGTCACGTAGCCCTTCACCCCTTGGCCTTGTCCTGGTGATCCGGACGCCCCAACGGCGGTTCAGGTATGCACGGGGCCGGGCCTTGCCGAGGCAGAACACTAGAAGCAAACAGAAAAGAAATCGATCACGGAAAGGAAGTCATGGAGTCCTAACAAGTTATTACAAATTATAATATCTCGCAAATTCAAGCAGAAGTTTTCACGCCTCCATGAGCCACGTCAAATGTCGCATGGTCAAACTAGGAGGAAGTGCCACCATCACCTCGGTTGCAGATGTCGCTCGCCGCGGGAAGCTCGTCATCAACAACAGCACCACCGTCTTTGCCGCTAGCCCTAGTCGTCGCAGCCTCAGGGTCGACGCAAAGGAACTTCTCCAGCAGGCTTTCACTTGCTCCTTCACGGCCTTGACCGTAGCGTCGTGGGACTCAGGAGCCATCGGCTCGATCAGCGCACCAAGGTAGAAGCCTGAGCCCTGGAGATGGAGGTGGATAAAGACACGCGTCGCGGTCGCAGTGAAGAGGACGCGACACTCCCCTTCTACCATGGAGCCCACTCTCGCGGCCATGCCGTCGAGCTCCTCGGCGAACTTGACAAGAAGACTGGCAAGGCCATCATCTGGAGTCGTCAGCGGCTTATTGTACCCTTCTCTGTAAAGGAAGTGCAACACCGTGCGGGACCTCATCTTGAGGGAGAGGAAGGCGTCGCGTCCCGCTGCTGCCGCCTTCTCAACCATGGCGAGGGTCTTTTTCCTAGCCTCCAGCCGGGCAGTCTCCTCAGAAACAAGCTTGGCGTGGGACGCATGGGCCCTGTCCCCCTCCTCCATCAGCTTGCCTAGGCGGCTCCGCTCCGCGGCCTGTTCCTGGGCTGCCTGCTCCAGCTCGGCGTCGCGATTGGCGAGCGCGGTCTCCCAGGCCTTGAGCTCCTCCTCCTGTTCCTAGAGCCTATGGGTGCGGGCGGCCAGCTCTTTGCGGAGGGCCTTTAGCTCGGCATCCACCTGCTACAACGTTCCTTGGAGGACGTTGCATCAACCAGCGCCGCATCGCGAGCCACCGTGGCCTCACTGGCCTCCTTCCTGCCCTCCAAGGCGGCAGCCTCGGCCTGACCCCAGGCCATCCTGACAGACTTGTAGTCCTGGAGCCACCCCGAGATCAGCCCTAGACGCCCCGTCACCACGCACCTGTCGGCACCCTGAAGATCGGTCCGAAGCTGGTCCAATGCGGTGTAGGCCTCCTCCAAAGCGCCGGGCATGGCAGAGGATCCCTGGTCTGCCAACGCGAGGGCTTGGGGAGGAGGCGGCACCGGCGCCTGGACTGGCGCTGCCATAGCCGCAAGGGCGCAGGGGGCTCTGGAGCCCTCAAAGCCCCCGCGGGTGCGGCGGGGACGAGCGCCTCCAGAGTCTGCTGGGCCACGGAAGCAGTCTCCTCCTGAGTCTTTGCCACCAAGCTCCGAGGGGCCCGTTCCATCCCGGGTGAATGCGAGGCAGCCTCCTCCACCCACGCCAGGGTCACAGCGGCTGTGGGAGATCGCGTGGCCTCGAAGGCCCCGGCTTCCTCCTTCCTCTTCTTCACCACAGGCTTTAGCATGGTCGCCAGGAGGAGAATGTTGCGGGCACGACATCAGGGATGGAAAACAAAAGCAAGGTAAGATGCTTACTCATCAGCGGTGAAGTATGCCCTTTTTCTAGCCAGGACCGCTGCTCCCCCAGTCTTCCTGAGCGCGGGCTTCGTTGCGCCATGAGGATTAGCCGGGCGGACGGCAGCTGGCACCGGAGCAGCGGCGAAGGATGACAAGACAGGGGTGTCGCCCCGAGGAAGCAATGCCGCCTCGCCCTTATTCAGAGTCACTCGGCTCAGCCTTCGCAAGGGGGCTCCCCCCAGACCTCGTAGCAACCCCGGTGGAGTGCGGGGACCCCTCGGCTAAGTACTCGGTAGCGTCGTCGTCATCGAAGAAATCACAGATGAGCTCGCTCCGTGATGGAGGAGAAGTCTCCTCCACATCGTCCATGGTGGCCTCCGAGTACTCCTCCCCCTCCTCCTCAGATCCCTCGCCAGAGGACACTGACACCGGGGAGTTGGGAGGTTGGGCGACACAAGCCCCAGCTTGTTGAAGACGGGCATGGCGGCGGCCAGCTCCGCCCGTTCGCCATGGCGGTACAATGGGAGGTAGGATGCCGAGAGGATGCCTGGATCCTTCTCAAGCAAAGTACGCACAGCCTTGCCCAGCTCCTCGTTCGTGAGGCTCCCTAGGCGCAGTCGGAGGTCGTCCTGCGCGCACTTGAAATCCCACATATGGCTTGAGTGCGCCTGGAGTGGGGCCAGGCACTACGTCAAGAACTCCCTGACAATCATGGCCCCCGTCAGCACCCCGGACTCTAGGTCCTCCTGCATCACCCTTAGGACCATGTCGCCCGGGGGTCGGTGAGCTTCTCATGGGCCCATTGGTCCAGCTTCTCCAGCATCTCGGTAGGCATCTCCAGCTGAGCTTGGAGGCCCTTGGCGTCCATGTAAATCCATTTATGCCAGAAGTCCCCCACCTACTTGCCGGCCGTCAGGAGCACGTTGCCGCCGTGGGGTGCAATGAAGGAGACGCATCCGGAGCGTTGGGTTGAGTCGTGTATCCGAAGGGAGAAGAATTGGCGGAGCAGCGTAACGGAGGGCGCCACGCCCACGAATGCCTCGTAGTAGAAGGCGGAGATCGACAGGAGAAAGATGGATTTGGGCTGGAGGTGTAGAGCGTGAACCTAGTAATGGTCGAGGACGGTGAGGAAGAACTTGGAGAAGGCCGGGACGAGCCCCGCAAAGACGTTGTGGAGGAAGAAGAGATAGAATGTCCCCGCCTAGGTCTCCCGCTTAGTGGAGCCGGCCCGAAGCGCCGTCTCCCTCCCCTCGTTGTCGTTGCTCGCCGTCAGTGGGAGCACGGCGGCAAGGTGCCCCGCCTCAGTGATGGAGGACGTACTGAGGGCCGGTGCGGGCGTAGAGGAAGAGTGTGTGGCTGGAGCGGCTGGCTTCACCTTCTTGGATGTCAGCAGCGAAGAGCTTGAGGAAGAATTTTTGCAGATCTGGGGCTGCTCCCGAAAGGGAGAAAAGGGGATCTGGAGCAAGACGAAGAGAAGGCAATGAAGGCCCGGCGGCAGGCGCCAGTTTTTCTGTCAGCCTGGGACGATTGTAGACGAAGCATGGGGAAGTGGAGACGCCCATGTCCCATCAACCGTCATGCATCGACATGGCCAGCAGGCGATTGGGGCCTGCGGCGCTTCGCCCTTGCCCTTTGGCTTCGCCCCAAAACCAAGTCCAAGCGCGCCTTGGTCCCTGGGGCTACTGCCGGCATTTTGGGAACCAGGGTACCCAGAATTGCCTACCTGTGGCCCACAACGTGGCTCCATAGACGGCCTGGTACAGCCCATCTTCAGCATCGGCATGACAAGACCCTTGCAAGGAGCTAAACCTCACGAGACGAACGACACCAAGACCTTCGGAGGGAGCGGCCTCCCGAGGCTGGCTCCTGAGGAGCGGAGATTCCTATGTGAGCACCCATCTCATGAGGTTTGGGTGAAGCAAGCCATGACAACCAAGGCCAGGAGGGCGCCAGCGGGCGCAGAGTAGCAGGTTTCCTCTTTGGTGCTAAGGAGGCAAGCGCAGGCGTGGTGTCGGGGATATACCCCGCGGTATGACCCGGCCGGAAGTATGACCCGGCCAGACTTGGCGCTTCATCGATGACCCGCCGGAGGACTAGCGACTCACGGGTCTGGCAGCTCACTGGTCAGACGACTCACGGATGATCCCGACGGTGGGTCACATAGGAGACTAGGCCCAAGGCCTAGTAGGCCGGCTCATATTATGGTGGGCCGGCTTAAGACAGAAGGCATGAGGAATATTTCCTTTACGAGGAAGCAAGACCCGTACTTGTATCCGACTTGTAATAGAGAATAAGTTAGTTCTAATCCTAATAGGACTCTACATGTAAGCCTCCCCTTCAACTTATATAAGGAGGGGCAGGGCTCCCCAAAGAGGGACAAGCAAGACGAAACAATAATCTTTAGGGCTAGACATAACCAAAGGGGAGCCGGCTTATGCGGCGTCTACCTGATGAGCATAATGAGACCTAGCCACAAACAGCATGTAGGGATATTAACGTATGATGTTTCCCGGGGCCCGAAGCTGTCTAAATCCTTGTCTTGTGTTGCGTCTCTTGATTCCGCTCAACCCCTCTCAAGTTACCACATAGATGCGTGAGCCTCGCGACTAAGTCCTGACACTAAGGACATCTGCCGTGACAAAACCACGACAGTTGGCGCCCACCGTGGGGCGAGCGCACGGTGGTGTTGAGTTTTTGGAGGGATCTCTTCTAGGGATCGAGAAACTCGCAATTTTCCGGATGAAGAAGAGCCGGTTTGAAAGGATCTGCATCAGTTCCAAGTTCATCAGACTAGATTTATGATATGTGAGGCTTAAAGGTTAAGAAGCATTTAGGGTTGCGTCGTGAACTGCCGCCTTTGCAGGATGAGTCCGTGATGAGAGTTTTCTTATGGTGGCAATTTTCGGCGATCTTTCAATCGCAGGTTACACTGAGTTGGACAAGAAATCTTCCGTTGTAGTCGTTCTGTCCAGTCCATCAAAGTGCATTCTTTGATCCATGCCTCCATACGTAATTTGTTGATGGATCAAGTCCCGAGGCAAAAAGTGATACTACTACTACATCTCATGTGAAGCAAGTTGCACTGATTTAAAGAAAAAAAGAAAACAACAAGAAAAGGGGCAGAGGCTTGCGGAACACCTAGGGACTATGCGTAAGAATGAACTGGAGGGAGTATTACAACAGGTTTATCATCACGTCAAAACAAAAGGAAAGGAAGTTTTTCTTCGTGCTTGCGAAAGAAAAAGAAAGGCACTAGTTCTTGGGTAACTCGGTGAACGGTACGAGCCGGATCAGAGAAAGTCAGCAAAGAAAAGGAAAAAGGTAGATGGAAAACTTCCAAAGACACCTACGATAAGGACTCCTCCTCGGGCTGCGCTCCGAGTCGCAGGCCGCCTCAGCCCGCCTCCGTTGTGGCCGGCAGGTCGAGCCGCCTCAGCATTGCAGCCGTTCGGCCGAGGGACCAGCTGCAGCCATCATCGTTCGAGCTACCGCAACAGCCGCGGACCCCGAGCCGCCTCGGATCCACTCCCTTGGGGCAACGCATCAATCCCACTCGGTTGGGCTGATACGCTTTCTCCTGGGGGCCTCCATCTCGCCGTTTCGAGCCACCCCGCCACGCTCAGCCTGGGACTTGTGCTGCTCCGCCCACATTTGTCCTCCCTCGCCACAGCCTGAGATGCCTTGTGCCGTGAGCTGCCCGACGCTGTGGTCTGAATCCTCCACCGCTACTAAGTCGCCTTCAAGTTTTGCTGCTGCTGAGCCACCATCGTGCTCGCCCCACTTCCGAGTGACGAATCAGGCTCAGTTTCGCGCTGTTTTCAGTCTAGACACCGTCTCTGCAGCTCCGTTTGCGTCACGGCGGCCCTGCTGTTGCTGACTCGTCTCACTCCGCCAACTGCGCAGGCCGCCGCGGCTGAGCCGGCCTCGCTGATGCCTTGCCGGGTCACCTCCGTTGCACCAGTGGGCCGCCGAGTCGCTGCTAAATTTGATGACACCCACGGGTCACCTCCGGTCTCACCGGCCCTTCCACGCTGTTGCCATGGCCCGCCTCGCTGGCCCTTCCACGCCGTTGAAGCCATAGGCCGGCCGCGGCCCATCAACAAATCACCTTCGTTGTGGCCGCGTATTTGCCATATTGCAAGTCGCTAAAATCAGGTCCCGAGGCCACATCAATTATCAAGTGGTCACCTGGAACACCCAAGTTCGATGTATTGCTTGATGGGCGTGACTCACTTAGACACTGGATGGATGCGTGGTTATTTGTAGTGACGCGAAGGCCATCATTTGGTCAAGATGCGATGCAGTTATTTTGACGGATAATATATCAGGTGATACCCATCTTATCTACTTCATTTGTATATAGTAATTTATCTGCGAACAATTACTTTGGCATGTATGTTTTTATGTGCAGGATAATGATTTATCATAAAGGTGGTGCCATGATGTGCCTATGGAGTGTGCATTAGTATCATTATGCACCAACGTCCGTGCCCGTTTACTATTGAACGGGTGTGCATAAGCCGCCACCTGTGCGGCTCGATCTACATTAACTCGCCGAGACGGCGTCCGCGATTGATTCGCCGTCCGCACGGCTTACCGTACCTGCAATTAGCTCGCTCGTCCGCACCGGCTTACAATACCGTGGCCGATTCATCTGTCTGCTCCCGCGGCCGACTCACCCATGAGTACTTTCAACTTCATCTAGTGATCATCAATTTCATGGCGGATTATTTCCGGCCTGGCACATCAGATGATATCCATCTAAAATATATTTTATTGGCACATATTATTTTTGTCAAAGAGCAGTTTATCTTTTCCTTGGTCTGCAATATTGTTGATGCAGGACAATTGTTTCGCTACATCAAAATTACATGGTTGACTCGCCCGCGCCGGTTTACAGCATCGCGACCGATTCATCTGTTTAAGCCGCCTCTGATGTTACGGTCGTGTTTATCGTCCGTCTCTTGCGGCCTGGTCTATATCGACACACCGAGCCGCACTTGATTGGATGAGCTATTTATTGAGTATGAGCAAGTCACTACTTGGGAAGCCCGGTTTTCTTCCAACAAATTAGAGGCAAATTATCATATATTATCAGCCGCCGTCTGCACTGGATGGTTCAATGGGTAGGTGCACAAGTCGCCGCCACTACAGCTTGGTTAACTTCAAACAGCCAGTTGGAAGGAGCCATTGCCCGAGTTGCTGACACGGCTCATACGGGATCATTTATAACCCGCCGCGGTCACCTCAACCTTCTGTGGATTCACATCACACTATAAACGCCAAGGATGTATACCTTCTGCTATGGTCAAATATGGAGAATCTCAAGCCAACTCCTCAAGTCGTCTTGAGTATCGGGGGCTACAATGGTATGACTCGGCAAAATTAGCCGGTTTCAATGAATTCAAGAACTCCGGGTCATTGAAGGGAAAATAACCCGGGCCCCAGAGATTACTGCTAGATCGATGAAAATTTAAAAGCCGTCAGAAGATTTCCGGCTCAAAATAAGGACTCTGGTTTAAAATTCTGTTCAAGAGACATCTTTCTCCCACAAAGCACTGAAGCTCTCAAATACGGTTCAAAATCCGGCCCAGGGTAAATTTGTCCCTAACAAATTTTTGAAACGCTCAAATCCGACTCAAAATCCGGCTCAAGGTAAATTTGTCCCTCACAAATTTTTGAAGCTTTCAAATCCGGTTTAAAGTTCCGGTTCAAAAAGAATTAATCTCTCGCAAGTTCGAGTAAGAAAAATTAAAGGTTTCCAAAAAGAACTTGCTACCATAATGCGCGGTTCAAACATAGGTGTCCTGCCTTACAGCTTATCTTATTATGGTCACTTGGGGGCTTCCTGTTCAAAAATAGGTCGTATTCGAACCAAAGAGAACATAGCTGTCGAAACCCTTTTGATCGGCACACTGCCAAACTCACTACGGGGCTTCTTGATCGTATCCGAATCATAGCTTAAACCTCTTTTGGGCCCGACGTGGATCGTATTCGAATCAGCGTCGTTAAACAACTCTCAAAGTCATTTGGGGGCTTCCTGTTCAAACATAGGTCGTATTCGAATCAAAGAGAACATAGCTGTCGGTACCCTCTTGATCGGCAACACCAAAGCCACTGGGGCTATATGATCGTATTCGAATCTTAGCTCAACCCCTTTGGAACGGTTTTCTAATCGTATACGAATCAGAAGCCTTAGGTTTTTTAAGTCTTTTTTGCGAACAATTTTGGGTTTGACTTGAGACCTTTTTTGGATTATATCTCAAATGTATATAAGTGTTTATGCTTAACCCGGCTTGACTTTTGACTATAAGTCGCCATCTTATGACAATCATCATCTATGTGGAAGCATTGGCTTCTAAAGATTGGGTTATCACCCTTACTGCACAGGTCATGTAAACCGGCAGTACAAATTCAAATATCACAGTGGTTATATGTGAGATATTATGAAACGCCCTGTGGTAAACCGCCAAGGGATTTTGTGATTTACTTGTGTGCAGGATAAGACTATATTTGGGTAGTTATCTGCCCTGGCTTTTGACATTAAGTCGCGAGGGCATATGTTGTTTAAACTCTATGCAGGATTTACAAAACTATGACTTACATAAATGATTAAGTTCAAGATCATCATCAAAGATTGAAATTGGTGTCTCCAAAGGGTAATCAATTCTTGATTTTCTAAAAGGCTATAAGCCGCCGGGTTATAAAAATTTCAGCTTACAATGAAGACGTCTTAAATCGCCATCAGCCAAGAGCCACCGGGTATTTAAACTCCGGATTTACTTATCAAAAGATGAGGTATTCAAAGTCGCTTCAGCGCAATGGCTATTATTTTATCAATGGATATGATTTATTCTACAATGAAAGGAATAGTCCCGAGTCGCTGCAGGCTTACGACCCGGCACTTGGGGGCTACATTATTCAAGTTGAGATTACATCAAATATGCAAGTCCCATGTCACTGCCAGCATGCACCATGTCACTTGGGGGCTAATGCAAAGTCATTTTTGCTCACCTCATTGAAGACCCGACTCATCACATCGTAATGAGCCGGCCCTTGGGGGCTACCAGTTTCTCCTGCCAAAAATTCAAGGTACACAAGCATTAATCCATTATATTGAACGATCCACTATTCAGTTGGTAGAGTACAAAGCTCTTAACCTTGTGGACGTGGGTTCAAGCCCCATGGTGGAGACTATATTATATGATGTTATTATCAATTATATACAAAGTCCCAACTCAGTATTATCTTACTAAGCCGGCCCTTGGGGGCTACACATTGCTGTTCAAATTTACATGGTTATATCTACAAAGTCCCTACTCATTATTGCATAATGACCCGGACCTTGGGGGCTGCACTGGTTGAAATTTTCATGAGCATAAAGCAATTACAAGTCCCAGGTTGCTGCAAGCATGACAACCCGGCACTTGGGGGCTACATGTGTGGAATATTCAGTTTATATGATTGAGATAAATAAACCGGATTTCTTCAAGGTTGCAACATTTATTGGAGCAAGTCTTAAACCATCACTTTGTTCTGCTCAAGACTTAGGGGCTACAGGTAGTATGGTTATAAGGGAGAAAAATCTTCAAATTATCAGTTTTGAGAAAATCAGTAGGATCAATTACATAAACCGGTGTCAACAACAATTATGACCCGGCATTGTCTGTTTTATAATCCGGCAGTTTTCGGTAATGATAAACCGACAAGTTTTACATCTTCAAGCCGGTTGAATATCAGATGAGTATTTGAAGACCAAAATTATTTAACCCGGCGCCTTGGAAGCCGACTCAAGTGGATTATTCTTCACAATATTTTTCTGTGAGAAACCAACATCACCAAATTGAGTATGAAGCTAGCTTATTTGACCCGGATTTTCTAGATGAAGGAAATGAAAATTGGAGTTAAGGATAATCAGGTCCCGTCTCAGGAGAATATTTAACCCAGAGCACAAGGAATTAAGGATGATCAGGTGCCGGCGTACAAGATTTTTTTACCCGGAACACAATCTATTAAAGTTGTTCTTGTGTTTGTTTTACAGGATCAGTTTAACATGGATAAATCCAAATTAAACTGGGGGCTAATGTTGGGGATATACCCCGCGGTATGACCCGGCCGGAAGTATGACCCGGCCGGACTTGGCGCTTCACCGATGACCCACCGGAGGACTGGCGACTCACGGGTCTGGCGGCTCACTGGTCAGACGACTCACGAATGACCCCGACGGTATGGTCACATAGAAAACTAGGCCCAAGGCCCAGTAGGCCGACTCATATTATGGTGGGCCGGCTTAAGACAGAAGGCATCAGGAATATTTCCTTTACGAGGAAGCAAGACCCGTACTTGTATCCGACTTGTAATAGAGAATAAGTTAGTTCTAATCCTAATAGGACTCTACATGTAAGCCGCCCCTTCAACTTATATAAGGCGGGGCAGGGCTCCCCAAAGAGGGACAAGCAAGAAGAAACAATAATCTCTAGGGCTAGACATAACCAAAGGGGAGCCGGCTTATGCGGCGTCTCCCTGATGAGCATAATGAGACCTAGCCACAAACAGCATGTAGGGCTATTACCGGATGATGTTTCCCGGGGCCCGAAGCTGTCTAAATCCTTGTCTTGTGTTGTGTCTCTCGATTCCGCTCAACCCCTCTCAAGCTATAGATGCATGAGCCTCGCGACTAAGTCCTGACACTAAGGACATCTGCCGTGACAAAACCACAGCACGTGGGGTCCCGAGGAATCAGCCAAAGGTTTCCATTCCCGTGCAAGAAGACCAAGACCGCCTGGACGACATGACAGATGTCATCATCGAGCCCACCGCGGCGTCACAACCAGAAGCTTTGCAGGCGAAGACTACCTTTCGCTAGGATAAGATGTACTACCTGTCCCCCTTCCAAATTGGCCACTTTCGGATCCCTTCCCGCCTTCGTTTGGAGGAAGAGGACCAAGGCCACTATAAATGTAGCTCATCCACCACCATAGAAGGTTATCCAAAATCCAAAATCCCGACCATCACTAGCTCACACCGACAAAAGAACAGACCTCCTGAGGTTATTCTTCCTTTGTACCAGTTCATCCTCAGCCCCTCGCGAGGCTAATTCACCCCAACGCAGGAGTAGGGTCTTACACCACAAGGTGGCCCAAACATGGGTAAACTGTCGTGTCCCTTTCCTTTCTTGTTCATCGAGCTAGGCCGTGAGAGCAACGAATTGGTTGGCTGGAGACGTTGAGTTCTTTGCACACGCCCCAGAGTTCGAGCCTTTCGTGGTTCTGTGGAGCCCTGAATCCGACAGCTTTATTGACATCTGTCCAGATGGCGTGTCATGCTAATAAGGAGAAGATGGATAAGCGGTGCGGCAGGCTTGCCGGGCTTGAACCTCAGCATGACACCTAGAAGTATATTTTGTGCACTTTGTCCTAACTGACAGAGTTAGGTATGATAGCATTGTTAGCTATCTAATCATACACTACTAGGGAAAACCATATACACAGAATCTTACCAGTAGCGCGAGTCAAAAAGAAGCGCTACTACTACTTACCACTAGCGCGTGGCAAACAAACGCATTGCAGCTAAGTTTTTAGCAGTAGCGCGTCTCAGGGAAGAAGCGCTACAACTACAATCCCGCTACTGTTCTCGCCAGGCTACCAATAGTATTAGCGAGCTTAAGCAAAGTGCACTGCTGCTAAGATAGTTGTAGCAACGTGTTTTACGCAGAAAGCGCTACTGCTAATGAAAGGAAAATAAAATGAAAAACATATATAAAAGTAAATGAAAATGAAATAAGTAGAAAGAGGGGAAGGAAAAAAAGAAAATGTGAAGGAAAATAAATGAAAAATAAAAATAAATGAGAAAGGCGTAGTAGCAACGTGCTTTCAGGACAGGCGCTATAGCTAACTTAGCAGTATCGCTTTTCCTTGACCACGCTACTGCTATTTTTGACTTAACCGTGCGGTTCTTATTCCCCACGGCCACTTCCCCCAAATCCAACTCGTCTGCTGTCGCCGCTGTCGTCGCCCTGCATTGCCGTTGGCTGTCGCGCGCTCTCCCGTCACCCTCCGCACGCCCTCGACGCCGCCCCCGACCCCGACCTCGACGCTGCTCCCAACCACGACATCGACGCCACCCTACATCGCCGCCCTCCGCCATGCGCCCGAGCCCCGACCCCGACCTCGACGTCGCCTGCCCCTCCCTCGGTCGCTCTCTAACTCTGCCGGCCCCCGAGGTGAGCACGCCTACACCTCCTCCTCCTCCTCCCCTACCTCTTTCTAGCTAGGGTTCATCAAATTTTAGAGTACATCAAATTATTTAGGGTTCATCAAATTTGATGCTAATTAGGGCAGTAGTTGTAGATGCTTAATTGTAAACTAGATGTTAATTAGGGTAGTAGTTGTAGATGCTTAATTAGTTTTTAGGACAAATTCCTAGGGTTCATCAATGGGTGCTTAAGTAGTTGTAGATGCTTAAGTACCTAGGCAGGGTTCATCTAATTAGTTAGTACTTGTAGATGCTTAAGAACTAGGGCAGTAGGGTTTAACTAGATGTTAATTAGGGCAGTAGTGTTTATTTAGAGAAAAAATTCAATATAGTTTTTTTAATGTTTTTAGTAAGTGTTTAATAGAATTAGTAAGAAAATTAATAAAACAAGTTGAACTAGTTTATTTTTAGTAAGAACTTGTTGAATTAATAGAACTAGTTTATTTTAGTAAGAAAATTAATAGAACTAGTTGAACTAGTTTATTTTTAGTAAGAACTGGTTTACTTTTATTTATAGTAAGTGTTTAGTTGAATTAATAGAACTAGTTTATTTTTAGTAAGAAAATTTAGGTATATGAGATTTGATGATCTAATTAAAATTTTACTATGGAACTAGTTTATTTTCAGTAAGAAAATTAATAGAAGTAGTTTATTTTTAGGTGTATTTAACAGTATTCTAGGTTGATTCATTTTGAAGTGGACATGTCATATTTGAACATGTTACATTTGATGTTATTTTTTAGTTAAAGCAATTATTCCTGCATCGACGTCGACGATGCCTATCCCGCATCCTCGTCGTCGACTCGGCGAAGGACACCTTCTTGATCAGAGGGGCCATGTCCGGGACTGGGCTCCGCCGAGCTGGTACTGGGAGGTGCTACCTACCGGAGGCGCAGCTTGGTGAGGAGCTAGCATGTCGTTGACCCGAACCTTCTTTGGTGGTGGTCCCGTGGGCCAGTAACGGTGTGGAGGCTTTCGTCCCCCGCGGAGGTGGTACGTCACCGTGTCAGCGAGGAGGACGAGCACGTCCGTCGATACATGGTTGTGTTGGAGGTCAGGTTCTCTAATACCTGGCCGGTTCTTCAGGGATCTCACTAGAGCTATGATCATGTGATGGTTCCTTCTCTTTGGGTGTCCACCGCCCGCGCCGATACCCGTCGTTCGCTAGGGTTTTAGTTGTATTAGTGATGTTATATGTATGATACTATTCAAGATGTATTAGTGATAATATTCGACGATGTACGAACGCAAGAGATGATTTAGTTTTACTTATTGAATGCATGCTAATTTGAATACTTATTTATTTTACGATTTGGTTTTGCTTATTGAATGCTCAAATTGGAGAAGTACTCCTATTTTGAATGCTCAAATTGGACCCCACTATGCAAGGCGTATGCATTTGATTAGTTGATAGTTTATAGGGTTTTTGTTTTTGCAGAAATCAAGGAGCCCCTCCATCATCGCCGCCGTCGTTCCCGTCACTAACCCCCTCCGACCTCAAGGTGAGACCAGCCAAATCTCCATGTCAATATGAGTCCTATAAGATATTTTGAAATGTTTTTGTTCATATTTTCAACCATTGAAATGCAATGACCATCAAGTTTGACTGGTCATATGATGCAGATAAAAACGTGTATATCTTGTGTTGCTCAAATAGGATATGTGCTTGCCCAAGTGGCCGGTCATGTTTGCAGGTTACACCTCTGAGTGGCCTATGTTTTGCCGGAGTGTTGATTAATTTCCGTTTCGGCAAATTTTAGGCGCTCGATATGTCCTTTTTTAGCAAACGTCTTACCGGATTTTTCCGTGAATTTTTGCATTACTTGTGCTAGAATATGTAGGAAATATCGAGTGGCCTCGATTTTCTAAAAAGATAATTAAACGACATTTCGGGTTGACTTTAAGTCTGTCGAGGCTCCACCATATATGAGAGGACGAAGAATCCCGACTGTTGTCGTGGGGGTCGCTTCTCCTTCGCTCCCGTGTGCTAGACATTTTGGCGTAATGCACTCGGGACGAAGGGAGGAGTGACCATCACCGGTGGTCGAATATATACACCACGTGAGCTGAGAGTTCTTAAGAAAAGACTCGGCAGACCGATAGTCAACCCGTGATGAATAATAATGATCTAATTTAGTTTTTGTAGTACATATATTTAATTGTACAATTTTAATCTTTGAATTATGAACATAGGAAATTTCATCATCGGATGAGGAAAGTCTCCCGGGGGAGTGCGACTGGTCCAACGACGACCGAAGTATGTGCAACAGGCCTCACCTAGACGAAGATCGTCTCTTCAGCATTAAGCTCCAGGAGACCTTTGATGTTGAAACGGTACGCAATGAAGACAAGTGTTTTTTTCGTAATTAAGCACGACTTCAACTATTTCAACGAGTACTTTTCATCTTTTGCAATTCGACTAACTTATCCCATGCCATGCAAGACGCTATGTCTTGGAGAGGATGGATTTTGAAGACCATGAAAGTATGGAAACAAATAAAATTCACCTAAGGACCCATCATGGTATGAATTTTGAAGTAAATCTGTACAATTCTGAGAGCGTAACCCATTTTGGTTGCACAAATTGGGAAGCACTTTCCAAGATGTATGGTTTCTATGAGGGTATGCTTGTCACCATGGATCTTGGTGATCTTGACATCTCCCAAGACAATATGGACATTTGGGTCCTTGTTGATATGCTTCCAATTCTACCACTATGTGAGTTTCTCAAACACAGTTATTAACTAATTTATATTGTTTATTTCAAAATAGTTGACAGCTTATTTCCATTGACAGCTTAATTTCTGTCAGGACCTCGTTTCTAAGTCACGCCGATCTAGCATGTAACACATCATATCACTTTGCGGCCTCACGCACGGTATTCCCACGGGTGCCACCTTGCCTGGCCCGGGACCGTTTACGCCTTTTGCCTGACGTATATGATAGTGTCGCTAGCATCCATATGACAGAGAACCCGAGCCGATATGACTAGTCGTGAACCAAAAGTGGCACTAACTTACAGGGACAGGCATACATGACCTAGCATCGAATGTGTCGGTCATCAGTGAGTGATTCCGGGTTGTAGCAACTGGGTTAGCAGGACTACGGTAAACCGGGTTGTAGCAGGCTAGCAGGGCTCCGGTATACACTCTGTGACATTTCCCCGAAGGAACGGACACAAGATCGAAGTAGGACACATGCCGACCAGTCTAAGTGTTCCGGAGCAGTAGCAACTGGGCTAATAGGACTCCGGTAAACCGGCCTGTAGCAGGCTACCATGGCTCAGTGGAAGCACTAGACTACATTTCCCCATAAGAGAGGCTACCAAGGATAGACAACTAGGTTGTCGGATCCCACACATACCAAGCATTTCAAATCATACGCACAATATGCTCGATATGTGTAAATACAACATGGCATCACAACAAAACTCTATGACTCAAAGTATTTATTCATAAGGCTCCGAAGAGCCAAGTATTACAAACATGGGTCTCATGACCCAACATACAGAGCATACAAGCATCAAGCGGAAGCATGAACATGTCTGAGTACAGACAACTACAAATGAAAAAGGCTGAGAAGCCTGACTATCCACAAGACCCTCCCAAGGGTAAAAAATCGTAGCTGAGGTAACAAGCTAAACATCGAATTCCACGCGGAACTACTAGCGAGACTGAAGTCTCTCTGCAAAAACATAAATTAAGAAAACATGAGTACAAATGTACCCAACAAGACTTACATCAGAACTATCTACATATGCATCAGTATCAATAAACGGGTGGTGGAGTTTGACTGCAGCAAGCCAGCTTTGACTCGGTGGCTATCCTGAACTACGACTGCCAGTAACTCTTTTGAGGTGGCGCACACGAGTCCACATATTCACCAATCAATACACCACTATGGATCCGCTCCCATCTCCCTACGAGAAGGCCACCCATAGCACTCACGCTTATCTTGCGCATTTTAGAGTATCCACTTTCAGTTGTCTATGAACTGTACATGCAACCCAGAAGTCCTTTACCGCGGACACGGCTATTCGAATAGATGATGTTAACCCTGCAGGGGTGTACTTCTTCACACACGCTCTCGCCACTTACCACCAAGTACACGTCGTGTATCTCGGCAACCTTCAAGCGAAAGCCTAGCGAGGGAGTCGGCCACGACCTGACTAACCACACAAGTCGCTCGTCCAGGTTTATCGCCTATTCGGGTTCAATCCGCAAGGAGATCCGGCCGGGGTGTCGCTCATGGCCCCAAACAAATGTGTACAGGGTTCCAAGCCCACCAAACGGGCGACGCTTGGCATACCCGGCCACGGTGCCTAGTCTGTCCCAAGCCCACCTGTACCAGGTGCCACTTGGTAGACTACTAACACTACCTACAAACACCAGAAACTAGTTGTAACTCCTGGACAGAGATCATGTTGATTAATAAGTCGAGAGGGGTCGAGTTAACGGAACCCAATGTGTGGTAGTACATGTTCATGGATCACAAACACAGAACTCAGTTCCTGAGGACGGCTTCAATGAGACAACCCACCATGTACTCCTACATGGCCTCTCACCGATACCTTTACCAAATTGTGTTCAAACACCTAGCTCACAACAGTAGGACATGTTCACACACCTCTAATTCATCCTCGATGAATCAGACCTGACTCAGCTCTAGGCAGTAGCAGGCATGACAAACAAGCATGAATGAGTAGGCACAAAGGCACATCAGGGCTCAAACAACTCCTACTCATGCTAGTGGGTTTCATTTAATTACTGTGGCAATGACAGGTCATGCAGAGGAAAGGGGTTCAGCTACCGCAGCATGTAACAGTTGAAACGGTGTTGTCCTAACGTAGTAAAAGAGAGCAGGAGCGAGAGAGTGGGATTGTATCGGAATGAACAAGGGGATTTAGCTTGGCTGGCACTTCTGAAGATAGTATAGCTCATCATCGGTGTCATCGATCACGTCGTCGGAAACATCGTCTACTAAGAGGGAACAACAACCGGCAAACACAAAAGGAACCACAATCAATGCAATGCACATTCATATGAATAATATGTCATATGAAAGTACTGAATTGACCTAGTGCAACAGTTAGTCATATTCATTGAAGTGGAATTCAAACCTATAGCAAATTCCAACTCCAAAACTAATTACCATTTATTCCATAATCATGAATTGTCCTATTTAGTGAGGTTAATTTGTTCAAACATGCATGAAAATGCCATATTAAGATTCTTTGGACTTTTCAATCTGAGTTACAGATTATTTACTATGAATTTTAGAAGTTTAGGGTAATTTCTGAAGTTTCCTGGTTATTTCGAATTAGAATAAATCCAGAAAAGGATTTACTGCGTCAGCCTGGCGTTAGTGTGACGTCAGCGGTCAACTTACCCGGTCCAGGTCAAACCTGATCGATGGGTCCCGCGTGTCAGTGTCTAACAAAACTAACCAAGCTTAGTTAATACTAATCTAACTTAGTTAGCCGGGCAGGGCCCGCTGTCAGTGACCGGTGGGGTTGTTAGTGCCTGATACGTCTCCGTCGTATCTATAATTTTTGATCGTACCATGCCAATATTATTCAACTTTCATATACTTTTTGGCAATTTTTTATACTATTTTTGGGACTAACATATTGATCCGATTGCGATGCGAGTCACATGTCATTGCATGTTTTGGTTTCGCAAAATATCCATATCAAACGGAATCCAAACGGGGTAAAAACGGATGGAGCTTATTTTTGGAATATTTGGAAAATTCCGGAAGAAAAATCTACGCGAGACGGTGCCCGAGGTGGCCATGAGGCAGGTGGGCGCGCCCCTGACCCTCGTGGGGCACCCGTAAGGCGGTTGATGCCCTTCTTTGGCCGCAAGAAAGCTAATTTTTGGTAAAAAATCACGGCGACAGTTTCAGTCCAATCGGAGTTACGGATCTCCATATATATACGAAACGATGAAAGGGCACCAGAACAGAACGCAAAAACAGAGAGAGACAGGGAGACATATCCAATCTCGGAGGGGCTCTCGCCCCTCCCATGCCATGGAGGCCAAGGACCAGAGGGGAAACCCTTCTCCCATCTAGGGAGGAGGTCAAGGAAGAAGAAGACGAAGGGGCCCCCTCTCCCCTTCTCTTCCGGTGGCGCCAGAACGCTACCGTGGCCATCATTATCACCGCAATCTTCACCAACAACTTCACCACCATCATCACCAACTCTTCCCCCCTCTATGCAGCGGTGTAACCTCTCTCTTACCCGCTATAATCTCTACTTAAACATGGTGCTCAAAGCTATATGTTATTTCCGAATGATGTATGGCTATCCTATGATGTTTGAGTAGATCTGTTTTGTCATGTGGGCTATTTGATGATCAAGATTGGTTTGAGTTGCATGTTTTATTATTGGTGTTGTCCTATGGTGCTCTCCGTGTCGTTCAAGCGTGAGGGATTCCCGCTGTAGGGTTTGCAATATGTTCATGATTTGCTTATGGTGGGTGGCGTGAGTGACAGAAGCACAGACCCGAGTAAGTGGGTTGTTTGCGTATGGCATAAAAGGGGCTTGATGCTTTAATGCTATGGTTGGGTTTTACCTTAATGATCTTTAGTAGTTGCGGATGCTTGCTAGAGTTCCAATCATAAGTGCATATGATCCAAGTAGAGAAAGTATGTTAGCTTATGCCTCTCCCTCAAATAGACTTGCAATAATGATTACCGGTCTAGTTATCGATTGCCTAGGGACAAATAACTTTCTCATAACAAAAAGCTCTTTACTAATTTAGTTGTATCTTTATCTAAACAGCCCCAAGCTTTTATTTACGCGCTCTTTACTTTCTTGCAAGCCTTTCCAAAAACACCTACAAAGTACTTCTAGTTTTATACTTGTTTTAGGTAAAGCGAACGTTAAGCGTGCGTAGAGTTGTATCGTGGTCGATAGAACTTGAGGTAATATTTGTTCTACCTTTAGCTCCTCGTTGGGTTCGACACTCTTACTTATCGAAAACTGTTGCGACCTCCTATACTTGTGGGTTAACAAGACCTTTTTTCTGGTGCCGTTGCCGGGGAGCAATAGCGTGGGGTGAATATTCTCGTGTGTGCTTGTTTGCTTTATCAAGTAATTTTTATTTGCTGTTCTTAGTTGTTCTCTATCTTTAGTTATGGATATGGAACACGAAATACCAAAAAAATTAGGTGTACTTGCTGCTCATGGAGATGGGGAACCTCCTAAAACCCTCGATGCTGGTTATGTGAAAGATAGTATGTACTACTTAAATAATCCTGAGAAAACCACATTCAATTATGTAATGGGAGTAACATTGGATCAACATCAATACTTTAGGGATTATCGCTTGACAAAAAAATGGAAACTATTATGGGAAAGTATGTTAGCTTGACACAATAACCCATCCAAACCCCCTCCATGTTCTCGGTCATTCGATCACGATCGTGTGGGTGAAAACCGCACCTCATTTGGACTCTCCTAGATCGCTCTACCTATATATTTGCACCTCCCCCCGAATTTCGCGGATGAACCCTAGCTTCTTCCTCCTCCCACCAACGGACACGTCCACCCTCGCACCCGGACATGTCCGCCGCTGCTCTCCTCCAATCCCGAGCCGCCACCTGTCCCGCCGCCAACCTCCCACCGCCGCGGCCCGCACAGCCCAAGTCAGGCCCTGGGGGGACTTGTTTGCCCAAGGCCGCCCCCGGCCCGCCTGGCGCCGCTTCGCGCCCGGCTTGCTCTGCCGCTCTGCCGTCCTCGCCCTGCTCGCTGGCGCTGCGTCGCCGGCTCTGCCGCTTAGCGCCTCGCCCGCTCCTCCGCGCCATAGTCGCCGCCGCCCCACCAGCGCCTCCGTGCGCCGCCCTCGCGCTCCTCCGCCGTCCTCCGCGCCGCCCGCGCCAGCCCCGGCCGGATCCGACCAGATCCGGTCCGCCCGGCTTCGCCGGCGTCCTCCCCGACCCTCCGGCCATCTTCTTCCCCATCTCCGGCGAGATCCGCCGCCACCTCGCCCGTTGACTTTTCCCCCGAGGTGCTAATTTCTACTTAGTCCCCGAGAGATTTTGCATTCTGGTCCCCTGTTCATAGCATCATATCTCCATGACTATACTCCGTTTTGCATGCATAATATATAAGAATGTTCATAAGGATGTGCTCTTCATTTTGTTCCATTGTGGCATGCTTGTTTGAGTCCATCTTGATGCCCTAATCATCATTGCAAGAGTGCTACATAATGTTGTCTGCTGTAGTTTAACAGAACATGCTCATTTGTCTTTTTTTGCATCTTTTTGTGTGATTTTCTTTTGAGCATGCGGTCTACATGTGTTATGAGCTAAGACATGTCATCTTTGCTGTGGTGCAATCCACTCTTCATGATATGCCATGTGTTTATCGTTACAAGCTTGCAAAGTAGCCTTCGTGATGTTGCTGATTTCAGTGACTTAGAATGTAACATCCCAAATTTCCTATTTGGAATGTTTTACAATTATAGCTAAGCATCTATGCATTTTTGTTTGAATTTGAGTGGCATTTGAAGTTTCAGAAGTTTTTGGAGTTGTTGGAATTTGAATTCAAATTTTGGCAGCGGAAATTATTTCAAAACTATACTGATAAATACTTGAGAGAAAGTATGAGAGGAGTAAACATGACACTCCAAAATATCAGAGGAAAACATTGCCAAAAGTATGAATTCAAATTATGTTTTTCTCTCTCTCTCTAAATTCAAAAAAAATAGAAAAGGAGGACCCAGGCGCCAGCCAGAGCCAGCCCGGCCTAGCCAGCGCCGAGGCCACTCAGACGCAACCCACTGAGCCCGGCCCGGCCCGCGCCGACCGAGCCAGCCCAGCGCTGAGGCGGCCGCGCCGAGCCGAACGCCCTAGCCACGGTCGCCCGACCCGTTCCCCGTTCTCCCTCTCACGACCTTTGGGCCCTACCCGTCGTCTTCCCCTTGCGCAAGCCAACGCCCGCACCGCCCTTTCATTGGATCCGCGAGATCCGGGATCCTCGATCTCCTCGCGCGGTTGCCCCTCGCCCAAGTCGACGCCTTCCCCTATAAATACCCCCTCGACCCGTTCCTCCCTCGCCCCTCGCCGGCGCTCTCCCTCGCCACAAACCCTCGCCGATGTAGAGAGCCGCCGCGCCATTGTCGCCGCACCGACCGCATCGACCACCCTCGAGCTCACCCGACCCCACCCCGGAGCTCCCCTCGCCACACCGCACTCGTCGGACCTCTCCGCCGTCGTCCCCGACCGCCGGAGCCATCGGAGCCGTCGCCGCCCGAGCCGCCGTCGTCGTCGCCGCCTCGGTAAGTCGCCGGAGCACCCCGCCGCCGTTAGATCTAAATCCAACGCGTTAGATTAGATCCCCCCGAAGGGGTAGGTTTATTACAAATAAACCGGTTTAGTTCCGGTTTAGTTTGGTTTTATTTAGGTTAGTCTAGACCGGCCCGACTCGGTTTAATCCCTAGGGCCCGATTTAGTTATATTACGCCCAGGGCGCTAGATAGGCCCATTAGCGCCGATTTTTCTTTTAATTTTATTTTTTTTCGTTTCTGTTTTTAACAGAATAGTTTCAGATTTGAAAAATTCATATCTTTTAATCTACTTAATATTTTTAAGTGATTCTTTTTTTGTTGGTTTGCAAATTTATTGTAGTTTCTGTAGAAAATATAATTAGTCATGTTAAAATTCTTAAAATTGTTTTATTTTAGATTTAGACAGAATAGTAAATCTGCTATAAAATGAGTTAGGAATATTATTTTTAGTGATTCTTTTTGTCACAACTTTGTTTTGACATTGCCTAACCTTAGGAATTTATTTGGGCAATTTTAGGATTCATAAAAAATAGTTTTAATCAGAATCATGTTATTCCTATTTATTTAACTAGTTACTGTTTTCCTATTGTTTTACTTAGCAAATAAATTTATTTTTCATGAGAGATAGTTTATTCTAGGTTAGTTTCTGTAACTTTAGAGCATGAACTTTTATTTATAATAAACAAAACTTTTATTTTATTTTTCTTACTAGAATTTGCTTTAGGCCTAATAGGAGTTTTATAATAGCTTTTAAGGTGATTCTTTTTGCTCCTAGTTGCATGATGAATTCTTTTCTGTTAAGTTAACAAAAACCCATGCTTAGGTTCTGTTAAGAAAAATTTTGTAGTGCAAAACTATTTCTTGATTGTTGTTGGATATGGTGAAAACTTTGAGTTGGATTTCTTTGAGTTTTCTTTGGGTTTTGATTCGTTTGTTTTGTGTGTTATGTTAGCATACTATTATGTTAAGTGATCATATGTTGTATGCTTATTATGATTGTTGTTTGTCTCGGTAGAATTTCCGGAGTGCGAAGCTTGCTACCACAAGTCCCTAGCTTTCGAAGATCGTCAGCAAGGCAAGTCATTGATCATATTTCTTTTACTATACCTATGATTTTATTTGCATTAGAGTTATACCTCCCCACCATGCATGCAGTAGGTGAAATTTTGAAGTTATGTTCTTGAGTAGTATCATGAGGTAGGATGAACCAATTCCCCTTGTTACCATGACCCGGGACGAAGTAGTTTATTTTTGCTATGCTCGTAGACGGGGTTGGTTGAGTGAATCATAAGGGAGCTGTGAGAGTCAAAGATGATGACAACCCCATGACTTCAAGATCAAGATGGACTTGAAACTCACTCTTTGGGTGGAGGGCGGTTGTGACGGGCACCCTGGAGAACCCAGTGGTTGGCCGGGATGCATGAAGAAGCGCCATGACATCTTGCGGAAAGCTTCACCCAGCCACGAAGAGACGGATGTATACCCATTGACCGGAAGCTTACCTGTGCAGCCGCAAGCAATTATGGGCTCTGGCTTGGTCAACCCTAGTTGTGACTCTGGCCGGACGGTGCTACGAGATGTAGAAGAATGGTAGGGTTGGATGGGTACCGGCAGTGGCCAGAAGAACTCTTCGGAAGACCCTGTTTCGTTCGTCCCGTCTTCAAACACCATGAAGTGCGAAGAATTAAGGGAGGGAACGATTCTTGCGGGTAATGTGCGCAAACCTCTGCAGAGAAAAGATCTAATCGATTAGCCGTGTCCCCGGTTACGGACAATTTGAGCCTCTGGAACTTGGAAGTATTTCGAAAATCTCAACACTGAAATTAATAAATTAATTGAGGGGTGATTATTTAATAATTGGGAATGAGACATTGGTTGGTGGAACCATCTAAATAATTATCAAAAATTTTGTAGTATTTGCAAGCAAGTCCACTGTTGTAGGAAAAAAACTGGCTTTTCGCAAAATAATGAAACTTAGAGCCCCACAGCCAAATTGCATGTAGTGTTAGTATTTTTATTGTTATTCGCTCTTCGTGACTTGCCGGCATATTCAAAATTCTGACCTACACGGCTGCAACGTCTTATGTTGCAGAGGAGTATTCCGATCAGGAGTGAGGCTACGCTCCGCGCTTGGCGATTGCCCTTTAGAGTCGGATGGACTCGCTATTCTTCTACGCTTCCGCAGCTTTACTTAGTTTATTTCTCATGAGTTGGCCTTCGGCCGAATTTATTCTATTGTAATAAAGACTCGATATGAGAATCGTGTAATAAATTCAGGTGTGATTGAACTTTGATTATTTCATCAATGTACTGTGAGTGACAGCATGATCTTGGGATGGTACAGACACAGAGACTTGACCGATTTTGGGTCGGGTCGCTACATAGAATTTTGCTAAGTCTCTGTCCTGCTGTTATTTTCATGCCATGTATTCATGTTGCTACAGTGAGATCCATGCCTCTTTTGAGTATGTTCAGTAATGATGTTTTGTACATATGGTTATGATCTATCCATCCATGCCCCTGATTGCATTTATAGAGTGCTCTAGTATGTCTTAATCTTGCTCTACTTTTGCTATAAAATATTCCTGGCAGATTGTTTACATGTTATTCGAATTTGCCATGGTTGTTGTTAGTGATCCAAGCATTCTATGAACTTGTTCTTGCAATGCTTAGCTTCATAAACATGTCATCTTGATGTAGGTATGCTTGTTTTGTCATGAAATGCTTTGTGATGACTGAATCGAGCTCGCAAAGATGCCTTCATAATTCTGTTTATGCCATGCTCAGTTTTCTGCAAAGTCTGAATCTGTAATGAAACCTGCTATGATTATGTGGGTTCCATCATATCTTCTGTGCCTTTTTGGCTCATGATCAATAAGGGACTTTTGTTATATGAAATTAATAGATGCATTCCATGCCTTTGGTTGCCATGATAAGTTCATGTAGCATGTTTTTTGATAGCTCTGAACATTGCAACCTGATGTTATTTCTGCCATGCCCTGTGAATTCTGCTAAGTCTGTGAAGCTGATATTATTTGCAATCTTGCCATGTCCTTTTGAGCATGTTCTATTGATTTCTGGAGATATCTCAGTGTTCATGTTTTGTCATGCTTTACCTGTAAATCATGTCCATGCCTTTTGTTTTCATGTTGAGATCCTGTAGCATGTTGTTTTGATGCTTGTAAGATGCCTAGTTGCTGTTTTGGACAGCTTGTCCTTCAAACTTGTTTCATGTGTATGTGTTGAACCGTTGCTCCTTTTTGAGTGTGCTCTATATGAATCTTGCTTAGTTTTGCATGTATTTTCATGTTACCTAGTTGCATCCATGTTTTGAGTGTGTTTGCTTGATGTTTGAATGCATTTTGCATCAATGCCATGTTTAACTTGTTTTGCTCATATCTTCTAGGCCGTAGCTCCAAATTAAATGAACTTTATATGTAACTTGACTATAATTCCATGTAGATCATCGTGGTGCATCTTAACTTTATGTATAACAACTTGAACATAAGTTTTATTCAGATCAGGACCAATTTCGAAATTTGCATATGAGGACTTAACGGAATTGTCCTATGTTGTTTCCGGCCTCATTTAAAATTGCTTTGATGTGTTGTTCTTGTATGCATCATCTCTTGCCATGAGTAGTATCACGTAGCCTTGCCATGCATCATACTTGGTTGAGAATCATGCCTTGTTCATGTGTGGTGTGTTTACCTTGTTGTGTGCTTCTTCTTGATAGTTCCCGTTTCGTTGCGATCGTGAGGATTCGTTCGTCTACGCTTGGTTCCTCTTCGTGGCTTCATCTTCTTCATGGACTCGTTCTTCTTCCTAGCGGGATTTCAGGCAAGATGACCGTCACCTTGGATCTCACTACTATCATTGCTATGCTAGTTGCTTCGTTCTATCGCTATGCCGCGTTACCTACCACTTGCTTATCAAGCCTCCCAAATTGACATGAACCTCTAACCATGTCACCCTTCCTAGCAAACCGTTGTTTGGCTATGTTACCGCTTTTGCTCAGCCCCTCTTATAGCGTTGCTACTTGCAAGTGAAGATGAAGATTGATCCATGTTGGACTATGTTTATGTTGGGATATCACAATATCTATTATATTATTAATGCATCTATATACTTGGTAAAGGGTGGAAGGCTCGGCCTTATGCCTGGTGTTTTGTTCCACTCTTGCTGCCCTAGTTTCCCTCATATCGGTATTATGTTCCCGAATTTTGCGTCCCTAACGCGGTTGGGTGATTTATGGGACCCCCTTGACAGTTCGCTGTGAATAAAACTCCTCCAGCAAGGCCCAACCTTGGTTTTACATTTGCCTCACCTAAGCCTTTTTCCCTTGGGAGTCGCGCTCCCGAGGGTCATCTTTATTTTACCCCCCCCCCCCGGGCCAGTGCTCGTCGTGAGTGTTGGTCCGAACCGAGCAGCCTGCGGGACCACCACGGGGAAACTCGAGGCCTGGTTTTACTCGTAGCTTGACTTATCCGGTGTGCCCTGAGAACGAGATATGTGCAGCTCCTACCGGGATTTGTCGGCACATCCGGGCGGCTTTGCTGGTCTTGTTTTACCATTGTCGAAATGTCTTGTAACTGGGATTCCGAGACTGATCGGGTCTTCCCAGGAGAAGGAATATCCTTCGTTGATCGTGAGAGCTTATAATGGGCTAAGTTGGGACACCCCTGCAGGGTTTAAACTTTCGAGAGCCGTGCCCGCGGTTATGTGGCAGATGGGAATTTGTTAATATCCGGTTGTAGTAAACTTGAAGTAAACTCTTCTAAAATACACCAACCGTGTGCATAACCGTGATTGTCTCTTTTCGGGGTTGTTCGAGAGGAGAACACGGTTTTTGGGTTATGTTTGATGTAAGTAGGAGGTCAGGATCACTTTTTGATCATTACTAGTTGACGACCGCTTGCTAAGCTCCTCTTCTCGCTCTTCTTTTCATAAGTTAGCCACCATACACGCTTAGTCGCTGCTGCAACCTCACCACTTTACCCCTTCCTTTCCCATTAAGCTTTGCTAGTCTTGATACCCCTGGTTATGTGATTGATGAGTCCTCGTGGCTCACAGATTACTACAACAACAGTTGTAGGTACAGGTTATGCGATGATCACGACGTGAGAGCGATGTTTACTTGTGTTGGAGTTCTTCTTCTTCTTCATCGATCAGGGGATAGGTTCCAGGTCGGCAGCCTGGGCTAGCAGGGTGGATATTGTTTGAGTTGTTGTTTTTGTTTCATACGTAGTCGGATGTTGATCTTATGTATGATGTATCATTGTATTCATGTGACATTGTATGACTTGGTTGTATCCCCACTATTATGCAATGTTGATGTAATGATATCCACCTTGCAAAAGCGTCTTCAAGATGCGCTTCTATCCTTGGTGGGACCTTTGAGTTCCTTGAGGATAGGGTCGCATCTTGGGCGTGACAGTCCAAGACGGTAGGAGCACAACAACGCTCCTTCTGGCTCGTCCAGGAGTCGAGCGGTGTGGCGCTCTGCTTCCCACGCCATGCCAGGGACAGTGGCGGAAGCGATGGCCAGGGCTCTGCTGTTGCTGAACTTCCACCTAGCAATAGACAAGATAGATGAATGGAGAGCTACTATCCAAAGTCTCATTGGTTTTGTTGAAGCCAACAAATCACCGTGTGCAGAGCCTTCACGACGCCTGCAGGCATCATCGGCAGCCCTCGTTGGTGGCCAAGTTGAGAGGACTGCGCCCACAGTGCAGTCCCCTCCGCGGCAGCCCACCCAAGGGCAACCACGACGAGCTCAGCAACCCCAAGATGTAGATGATCCTTTTAGGGCATTGATGGCCTCATTCTACCCATGACTCTAGCAGACTAATGCCAAGTGTTGGAGGACAGGAGGAAAGAAGACACCCACGTCACCATTGAGCAGCGTCGGGGGGCACACCGTCAATCAGATAAATGTAAAGGACCTGATGTTCACGAACCTGCGCCAAGTGCTGGCGGGTACCTGCCTTATGAGGTAGGATGCCTAGCCTTCACTTGCGAGATGCGGCAAATCTGATGGGCCATACTACAAGATCCATAGGACCAAGGGTCACGATCTCTAAGATTGCAAGCAAGTCAAGTAGTTGGTTGAGAAGAAGAAGGCTGATTATGAAAGGTGAGAGAAGGAGAGAGGCCAGAATGGCGCTGGTGGGAAAGGCTGTGGTGGCCGCAATGGTCATCACGGAAAAGTCGATCAGCAAAAGGAAAAGACCGCCAGAGGCCGCGAGAAAAAGGAGAATGAAGATGACACTGAAGAGGAGGATGATGAGACCAGTGAGCAGGAGTTTCAGAGGGATACTGAGGCAATGTGCATTAATGGGGGTGCATCCCTGCACTCCTCTCACTGCAAACTCAAGCAGTGGGTGTGTGAAGTTAATGCGGCAGAACCAGTAGCAAGCGCTCGAGAACCACTTAAGTGGTACCGCACGCCCATCGTATTTGACATTGAGGATCATCCAGATCGCACTACTGCGGTTGGATCCTTGTCGTTGTTGGTTTCTCCAACAATCTGTAACCTCAAGTTTACCAAGATGTTGGTTGATGGCGGGGCAGGGTTGAATTGGATTTCCCCCAATGTGCTTAAGAAGCTCCCAATTTTTGATGGGGATCTGAATAAGACTGGCACCTTCTAGGGGATCAACCAAGGGAGGAGTCAGCCGAAGGGAAGATCACCTTGCTGGTGACGTTCGGCGGGGAAATAAACTTCGGGACTGAGAAGATTGTGTTCGATGTCATTCAGCGTATGATACCATTCAACGGGATCCTTGGTCGTCTAGCTCTGGCCATGTTCATGGTGACATCCCATTACGCGTATAACACTTTGAAGATGCCTAGCCCTATGAGAGTCATCTCCATCCCATTGGATAAGAAGGATGTAGTCATCTGTGTGGATAAGATGTATAGAGATGCAGTAGTAGTGGAACGCATCAAAGCCTCGGCTCGTGCCAAGGAGGAAAGAAAGTTAAGAGAACTAGAAAGAACACCGACAAGGACCCCGGTAAGCGTGCCTCTTCGGAGTGCGCTGCACCCGGCAGCGACTTGCCGGAAGTTTAGTTGGACAAAGATCCAAGGCTGCTCCTCTGGCAACAAAGGAAGTTCTGGCGCGGCAGGATGACACTGATGGTACGTTCACCATTAGTGCCACCCGTGACGGCAAATAGGAAAGCGCGCTCGTTGCCTTCCTCCTGGCAAATTTTGAGCACCACCTTGTTGTTTGTCCTCATGCCCATCCCGTCAAGCAGAAAGGCAGAAAGCAAGCCTTGGAGCGGCAACAGTTCATCACTGAGGAGATTAAGAAACTTGAAGCAGGAGGCTTTGTCATAGGAGTACTGCATCCAACTTGCTTAGCAAATCTAGTGGTGGTACGCAAGGCAAATGGGAAGTGGCGACTTTGTATTGAATTCACTGACTTAAACAAAGCTTGTCCAAAGGATCCCTTCCCCTTGCCGCGCATTGATCATATCGTTGACACCACCTCAGGATGTGATTTTCTCTCCTTGATGCCTACTCTGGTTACCATCAGATCTTCATGGCCAAGGGAGACGAACAGAAGACCGCGTTTATTACCCCATGTGGCATGTACTTCTTTGTACGTATGCCTTTCGGGCTAAAAAGCGCTGGTTCCACATTTGGAAGGGCCGTGCAAATTGGTTTCGAACCTCAGCTGCACAGAAACATCGAAGCATATATGGATGATATAGTGGTCAAAACCAAGGACAAGTCAACACTCATTGAAGGTTTGGAAGAAACCTTTGTGAATCTGCGGAAGATCAACTTGAAGCTCAACCTAGAAAAATGTGTGTTTGGTGTTTCGTCCTGCAAGCTCCTTGGGTTCTTTTTGTCTCAACGAGGGATAGAAGCCAACCCCGACAAGATCAAGGCAATAGAACAAATCCAAGCCCCGAAGACTGTCAACGATGTGAGATGACTAGCTGGTTGTGCTGCCTTGCTAAGTAGGTGTCGGAATCAGAGCTCCGCAGACCCAAGAAAGGTTCGAACTATGGGGCGTGTGTGAAGAACTCAACCTCTCCGGCCAACCAGCTCGTCGCCCCATGGCCTAGCTGGATGCACATGAACAAGGAAGAAGATGAACACGACAATTTACCCAGGTTCGGGCCACCTTGCGGTGTAAAACCCTACTCCTTCTTTATGGCTGAGGATGAACTAGTACAAGGGATGAAAACCTCACGAGGTCTGCTCTTGTTAGGGAATGAGTCGACCTCTTCTACGGTAGTGGCTAACCTATACTTATAGTCGCCTCGGTCCTCTTCCCCCAAAACGTAGGCGGGAAGGGATCCCATAGTGGCCAATTTGATAGGAGACAAGAAGTACCTCTTATCCTAACGAAAGGTGGTCTTCACCTGCAAAGCTTCTGGTCGTGACGCTGTGGTCGGCTCGGCAATGACATTTGTCCTGCCGTCATGGTAGTTTTGGTCTTATTGCATCGAAATGGAAACCTTTGCCAGATTCCTTGGGAACCCACGCCTGCGTTTGCCTCCTTAGCACCAAAGAGGAAATTGTCTTCTCTGCGCTCACTGCCGTCCGCCTAGCCTTGGTCGTCATGGCTTGCGTCATTGCAATCTCATGAGGTTGGGCACCTGCATAGAAATCTCCGCTCCTCAGGAGGCCTCCTGGAGGGGCTGCTCCCTCACGAGGTCTTGGTGTCGTCTGCCTCGTGAGCGTTTTGTCTTGGTGGTCTCATAGATGGGCCGTTCCAAGCTGTGGGTCGCAAGCAGGCAAGTCCGGGTTCCCTGGTTCCTAGAACACCGACAGTATCCCCCGGGCCCAAGGCGAGCTCGGACTTAGCTTCAAGGCGAGGCCAAACGGCAAGGGCAAAGCATGGTGGGCCCCAATCGCCTGCGGACCAGGCCGACGGGTGGCACTTGATGGGACTTGGGCGTCTCCGCTTCCCCACGCCGCCTCAGCAACTGCCCGACTTGATGACTGCCTCGTGCATGCAGAGTGGCCATCATTACTTGGAGCGTGAGAGGCCGACGGTTAGCCTTCCTTCGGCTATTTATGGGGGAGGGTGCGGAGCCCCCAAACCATCTTCATCTTCTTGCTGCTCGCTCCTTCTTCTCCTTCGCCGCACCGCCATCTCTCCAGAGCGTCCATGGCACCAGTGAGGAGGTTCTTCCATGGCACGTAGTGTGGCGTCCTTCCATGGTAACAAGGTGTTGGTGAGGCCGCTCGTGGCCTGCCTTTGAAGGCTCCTGTGAGTTAGCCGGAAAACAAAACAGGCAGACGCGCTTGCTATCCTACCAGTGATCTTTCCGCGAGAAGACGAAGGAACTAAGGGCCCGGTGAGGTGACGTGTGCGGGGCCGGCCATGAGCCAGAGCTTGGTCTCTTAGGTTTATAAGCACTACAGCGACGGACCCGACCACAGGTGTTGTGCCTGTAGCCCACGTTGCGAGATGAGCAAGAGGCGGGTCACCACCGAGCGGAGATCGCGAAGGGGAACTCGATAGATAACGAGTCGGCAGGCATGACGTTAACAACCGTAATGACTTGAGCATGCACAAATAGTCCGGGGTACATGAATCAAAATGACGCAGCTGTAGGGGCGGGCCCTAACAGCTTGACGATAATGCAGCCCGAGGGGTGCCCTCAACTGAACAAACCAAAAAGTCACTTGGAACCCTTGTTGTAGAAGCGTTGGAGTAGCTGAAGATGGGCGCTTCATAGATCGGCCCGGGAGGCTTTGGAGGTCCAGGGGGCTATCCTTGTTCCGGCACCTCCTTCGTTAAGACCACCTAGCACCTGGCCTTGTGAGCCGCCAGGACACCTTGCATGAAGCGCTGGTGTGAGGCAGCCACGTTCAGCAGGCCGAATGGCATGCAGACGTAGCTGCAGGGGTAGCCCCTGCTCCGGCCGGCGCAGGATGGCCAGAAGAGCTCCTGAGAAGCGGCCTTGTTGAGGCCCGGAATGTTGATGCAGACGCGCAGCTCACCACCCAAGTCAGGGGTGGCAGCTCACTACTAGAAAAATCGCTACTAATGGCGCACCTAATTTGGCCATTAATGGCGCATCACTGGTGCGCCATTACTAGCACGCCATTAGTAATTTTTACTAATGGCACACGGTGGTGCGCCATTAGTATCTGATATACTAATGGCGCACCACCGTGCGCCATTAGTATAAACTTCTGATGCGCCATTAGTATGCCTCCCGGGGCCATGTATACCAGTGCTTTGGCATACTAATGGCGCACGACCACGAATCGCCATTAGTAACCATGGCATACTAATGGCGCCTTGACGATGATCGCCATTAGTATGCTTTGTCATACTAATGGCGCCTATCATGTGATGCGCCATTAGTATGAATATTAGGTTTTTTATTTTTTATTTTCTGTTTTTTGCACAGGTTACAAAATGTATAATTTGACAAAATATAGACAGCACACATCAACAACAGATTCATCGAATACAATAGAAGATTAGTCTTTGAATACAATTCATCATATTAGTCTCGAATACAATTCATCATATTAGTCTCCGAATTGAAAAGACCGAACAAAGATAGAACATTATATTACAAGTCTCGAGACCGCGAGTAGCGAGTTTGTCTTCACATTACAAGTCGATATCGATCATCTAAACTACCATCACATAGAAGAGAGCTGCGGTCATCACGATGAGCATCATCACGATGAAACTTCGTCTTCATCCGGTTCCTCAACGCTCCTCCCTCTCCCGCTAGATAGCGGGCGTATCTAGATTCGGCCTCGGCCCTAGTGGTGTACCCTTTGTAACTATTACCGCTGAATCGGTGAACCTGTCTCCGACACTCCTCCCGATCATCGAGACTCGGGAACCTTACCCTTGTACACGACATACGTCGGCATCGCTATGCACTAGCCAAATGAAACGTTAGTACCAATTCACAGACAATACATAAGCAATATATAAGTATGCAACGAGCGATCGGAAGAGAAAAGCAAGACATTAATAGCATCGATTACATCTAAGTTGAGCGACTCTCGAAACCAAAGAGACATACTACAAGTTCATTAAAGTTTAATTACAACATGAGCCAATCGATGTTTGAGAACCAGACAACTCGACTCAAGGGATCGGAGCGTGGATGAAGCCGCCGTCTATCGTGGGAGTCATGAAAGAGCAGGCGTTGTCATCCTGCATTTGTAGCATTGTGTCGATGTCACCGTTGGACGGTTGATTTCGAGGTAGAACTGCCCGAGGTACGAAGGACATCTTGATGGATGATTTCCGCAAACTCCATTGGATGCGAAAGAATTCTTGTCGATGTCCGCATCTGGATTGCCGACACGCCGCGGCCCAATCTTGGAGTTTACTTGGTAGCGAAGTTGATGATGGTCCCGCACGATCGCCCGCATGTGATGGATGGCGTAGTAGGCACCCTTCGACCGCCCAGTGGCTGCTTGACGCAGCAGAACGTCAGATTGTGGGAGAACACATGCTTGCCGTATTTCTGAATAGGCCTGGTGAAGGTGCCTCCAGATTTTGCGTGGCCGGGAGAACATCATCAAGAACCTTCTTGACATTTGTGTAGTCTATGTTCGATTGACGATCCGGTCGAAATCGTGGCCATGGAATATTTGGGGCTTAGGAGGATGGCGTGCAACGTGTGTCACCGCAGAAAACACGGAATGTTAAAAGAAAATGATCGAAATGTAAGAATTCATATGTTACGGGCGGTTGAGGGAGGACTTACTCGGGAAAGTAAGGCACGAGGAAGTTATCCTTATCTTGGTTTGCCGAATGGCGCCTTCGAGGTAAGAACTTCGCGACTTGCGGTCCCAGCGCTGCCCAAGATCTTGCACGCATGTAGAAGGGGTCGACTATCACGATGTCCGGGGTCTTGTCGCGAATGATCCGCATCTCCATACTCAGCGAAAATAGCCAAGCGAAGGTGTAGTGCAGCGGATGAAGGTTCAACATAGCGTGGATGTCATCAAAACGCAGGACGATCGTCGCCCGATGGAGTTATCCACAAAGCCCTTGCCCTCGGCACCTTGGCCGCATGGCGGGTATGCCACATCCTTCTCCACGAGACGCCGCTTCTCCAAAGAAAGAACACTGTCATGCAGACTCCGATAGCACGGTTGCAGCATTGAGCATATTTGTCGGTAGCATCGCCCTACCCGCCACATGCACCCTCCTCGAGATATCCTGCGGTGAAGGTGGCCCGCCCCGAGCACGGATCGTACTCTGTGCGGCTGGCTCGCACCCTTCTTAGTATTTCTTTTGCGTGCCTTCTTCTTCTCCTGTAATGGGACCGAGTTTTGCTCACAGACCGCCTTCTTGAGTGTGTTGGGGCTGATAATATTTCGCACCTCGCCTATCCGAGGCTCGGTGAAGTCGGCAGCCGGAGGCGTCTCGAGAGCTGAACGCCGACGGCGCTGTTGCAACAGCTTCTCCATGATGCGAGCTAGATCGCACACGTCTTTTATTGGGTTTAGTTCTTGAGAAGGAGGCCCCATGAAGTCGCCATCGTACCCATGATCGGCAAAGTCTTGATCGGCGTTGCCAAATGTATCATAGTCGCCGTCGTCGTTCGATCCCGTGCCATATGCATGTTTGGATCGATGGCATAGGGATGTCCGCACCGTTGCGGCGGTCTTGCCATGGGGCCGACTTGGCGCCGCACGGTGGCGGTGTTGTCTTTGGGTGGTGTCCCCGCCCCAAACGAATCTGGCTCTTCGCCAAAGCGAGGGCCAGCAAGCATGCGCCGAGAGGTCATCACGTCATCATCGTCGGCCCGACGGGTCGATTCGAGGTAACAACTCGTCGCAGCCTGGCAGCACCGAACCAGTTGAACCCTAAACAAGTTGGGTGGCATCTGGGTACCATGGAACAAGGGTTGCCGGTTGAACTATTTTCCCTTGGCGACATCGACCAACTCGTTGTTCACGAAGTGGAGGAGAGTGCACAGAACGTCGGCGGCGCCCTCGCGAAACATATAGGGCGTCGAGGATGCCCGATCAAAGGCAAGGAGATGAAGTCCTCGGCGAGAGAGGCTTAATTAGTTACCGTGATGATGGCGTCGAGCTCGGCTAATGTAGAGGCACCGCCAACTGCGGCGTGCGATTGACGGAGGGCCGCTTGCTGCAGAGGTGCCGGCGGCGTACACCCGGTGCATTAAGCTCCGTGCGGCGTCGGAGACACCAATGCCGCCTCCGCCGGAGGCACCAATGGCCCGCCATCGCATTATGCGAGTTGCTAGCCGTGAAGCTAGGAATCGGGCGGCCCTGTTGGCGCCCGCAATCCACGACTCAACCCCGAGATCAAGGTAGGCACAATGGCGGTGATCGTCGCTCCGAGTTGTTGTTCCACTTGCTCTTGGACAATCTCCGAATCCGCGCCACTGTGCCTTGAGTTCTTGAACCTCTCGCGCTGGCTTTCCGAGCTGGTCTTTTTCTCCTTCCGCACACCAGCGGTATAGTATGACCCCATTTTGTCGACAAGCCTTTGCCGCCACACGACCACCGACGTCGACTTCTGAGCTTATCCTTGTTCTTCATTACATTCAACCCCTATTTAGAGTGGTGTCCCAAGGGTTGCTCTGAGTCGACCCAGCGCCTCGCTTTCGATCGCTGCGGAAGGAATGTGAACCATTTAGAAATTTGGCTTCATTAATTAGAATGCAACCATATGGAGCTAATTACGGGGTGTATTCCTTACGAGAACAAGCTCAAGCGACCTGGTCTTGGATCCGTGGTAAGCTCCTTTGTTTTCGGGTCCTTCTTGTACGGGCCCCGACAAAGTTCCTGGTCTGCTTGTCACCGTATTTATCAAAGAGGCGGTAGGCCTTGCTCGGCACGGTCCGCCTCCTCCTTGTCCCATATAGGCTCGCCACTCTGTAACCGCCGGGACCGAGTGTGTGTTCCCCTATGTTCAGCTCCCGCATTTGTTTCCCCCACTCACTTGATTGGGAGTTTGCGGTGCTCGAGCAATTGATCTTGAAGTCGTTGTAGTCATCTTCGGTGATCGAAGGATTTTTCTCCTTGATCTTCTCATAACTCTCACCTTTCTCGATCATTCTCTTCACATTGCTTTTCCAAGTAGACAGGGCCTTGCTCATCTTCGTGAGGGCAGCATTGTTCACTTTATTCCCTTTGAGGCTTGTGTTTTGAAAGCAGCGGGAACTTGTATCGTTCGTGCAGCTTCGTGAAGAGGAGGTTGCGCAAATTCCCTCGGTCAGGATGCCTCAGGTTCTCGGTGTTGATCGAGACGGTGCTCCGGAGAATGCACCCGAGCTGAAGCGAGTACCCCTTGACTATTCGTTCGGGCGCCGTTGGATTCCCGTCGGAGTCCACTTGATAACTTCCTCCTTGAGAGTGCGGAGCATGGTCGGGCGCCGGTCCTTCCGTTGCCTCTTCATTGGCTGCCATCGTGCGTGCGCCGCCATCATCGATGGTGGCATCCTCGGCGGCACCATCGGTGGTGGCATCGGTGTGGTCATCCTGGCGGCACCATCGGTGGTCTCAGGATCGGTGGGGAAGGCGGCGGCCTCATACAAGTGAGGTTGTTCCTCCATCTCCTGGGACAGCTCCCAGAATGCCTTGCCGCCCGAACCCCCGGCCTCATCGTTGTGGGCCATGTTTCTCTCTAAATAGAAACAAATCTTGGTCAAAAGTTGGTTATTGTCAACGAACAAGATCATGGTCTCATCATTTAGGGTTTGTCGACACCGAGGCATCCTAAAATCTAAGCTTTTATCATTGAGGGTTTTTCGACGCCGAGGCACCCTAAAAGCCTAAGCTTTCATCATTTCGGTTTTATCGACACCGAGGCACCCTAAAAGCCATGCATTAGTCACAAATACGCGGGGCACTTGATCCTACTTAATTAACTACTACGATACCCGGCCCATGCATTAGTCACAAGTACCCCATATGTCCTATTTTAGCAAAGTCATGCTAAAATTCACGGAAAATTTCAGCATGACCTTTGCTGAAAATAGGACATATGGAGTACCGAATTTGCGGAACGGAAGTTAATCGACATTCCGCAAACTCAAGGGCCTCTCGGGGTACTGCAAAATCATCATGACACGATGGTCGGAGACAAAACCCAGCAAACTAGCAAAATCATCACAAATTGTTTTCTGTTAAAGATGATCATCATCTTTACAAGTCTTTCTCAATGTGATCACAAGTAATTCAGAGGCATCACAAGTAATTCAGAGCATCACAAGGCATTAGTAGTTCAGTACATGAACAAGTTTTACAAAGCACATCAATATGTATTGTATTTCATTGTGGAGTTATATACAATATGTTACAACAAAGAAACAGCTTAATCCATGCCTCGACTTATCAACAGTCATTACTTGTCAAATATGTAAGAAGGAACAATTTACTTGTGACATAGTTACAAATGATGACAGAATAAAGCAACACCCTACACTAGCCTAAAAACAAGTGAAGTTTCACCCATATAAGAACAAGTGAATTCTAGTCCCATTGACACTCCTGGTTTTCTACAAACACCAAGTACTAGGGCACACAAAAGTTCTGAAATTTGTGTGCCTAACTGAATTAACTGAATTTTCAAGAATCGAATAAACTGAATTTTCAAAACTGCAAGAAGCCAATTAAAAAATCCTCTCATCTCATATGAGGATTGTTAATCCTAAGACTAATAGTTTGTTGTGCAAGACAGCTACAGTGATGCCATGTCCATTTGTCCCTCCCCAACTAGATACTAGAGTAGCACTATTGATGCCCTGTTCTTGCTGAACTTTATGACAGTATATACAACAGTTTCAGTGAGTGCATTTATCACTTGTTGGAGTATGCTACAGCTTCTACAAATCACAAACTCCTTTAGTTTACATCTCAGTTTTGGCAAACACTACAGTTTCAAAGTGAAGGAGTCATAACTGAATAACAGGCACTATAGTTTCTCTACAGTATTGGAACACCGAACATTTTCAGTTAATCGTAGCAAGAAAAACTGTTTCATCCAAGGACTGAACAAATCGACATGGCACCTACTATTTTCATCCAACTACTTTTAAAAAATGATATAATCAACACTATATATAATCGACGCGGCAGAGCATTTCTCCTAGATATAATCAACACTAGAGCCACCTCTCTTACATCTACATATATTTTGCACGCTTTGTCGGCGTGAAATACCATCGATAATATGCAGGACTTGTTAGAATCCCATTAGCACTCAAAGCAAGAATCACGACTACACTTCATTGCTTCAGCCACATGGACTGTATAGCAAATTTCAGTAGTTGAAGATACTAATAAATACCCAATTACACACAAATGCTTTCAAGATTTGATATTGTGCAGTGTTACTGTTTTATATATAAATACACAATGCTTATAGCACTCGATGGTGTGTGTTAGGCTTCAATGCGCACTCAAACGATTAGAGCAGCAATGCTTGTAACTAAAGAGGGGATGTTTCATGACAATTTCTTGTACCTCTCTCACCCCAACTCATATATTGCAGTACTTGAGGCATAAATAACCATCAGGTTATGCAGGTACTTGTTACAAGCCCATAGCAAGAATCACTCACTAGACTTAAATGCTTAAACCACATGGACTACAGAGAAAATTTTGGAAGTTGCGATACTCATAAATATACAATTATACACCTTGCTCCTACCACTTTATATGGTGCATAACTAATGTATTGTACATACTTCCTACAGCACTTGATAGTGTGTGTTAGGCTTCATTGCTCAGCAAAGACATCTTAGAGCACCAAGAATTGTAATTAACGAGGGCATACATGTCAAAATTTATAGATGTACTGCTCTACACTAACATCTGCACATTGTGCATAACACATTCAAGACTAGGGTACATTCTCATCAAAGAAGATCAGCAGGAGCAGATGAACAACCTAAATATCATAATTTTGTAAGATAAAAAAAGCAACAGTTTCAATAAACTGTTTTTCAGACTACAATATTTTCAAGAACTGTTTCAGGATAACAACAGTTTGATAAACTGTTTTGGGTCTCTAACTAAATCACTGAAGTTTCGAATGCAGGAATCCCAAATCACCAAATATGCATCTTGTGACCTATCAACTAAATCACTAAAGTGAGTGAGGAGCATCGAGGAGCAAGATGGGGCCATGCGTGTAACTGAGGAGCAAGAAGCATGCCGCCATGGCTCTAGGGTTTGCTGGGGAGGGGTGGAGGAGAAGGAGGAATCACCGGGAGGGATGGAGGAATGGAGGAAGACGCGGCGTTGAAGCTCCGGCAGCGGCTGGGCGTTGAAGCTCTAGTGACACGTGGCGGGCTCCTCCACTCGCCTGTCTCTGCGTCTCGCCCGATCCGTTCCACGCGGGTGCCCTCGAGGCTTGGTCGAGGGAGGTGGCGTCTGGGCGGGTCGAGGCGGCGGGCGACGGTGGTGTTTGGCGGCGAGAGCGGGCGGGCGACGGTGGCGCCGGGCGGGTCGAGGGCGGCGGGCGACAGTGGTGTCGGCGGCGTCGAGCGATGCAAGCGACAGTGGCGTCGGGCGGGTCGAGGGCGGCGGGCGACGGTGGTGTCGGGCGGCGCTGGGCGGGGCGACGTGGCGCCGAGGGCGGCGGGCGACGGGGTGTCGGGCGGGCGACGGTGTGGCCGAGGGCGGCGGAGAGGAGATCGGGAAGGGATCATGGGCGAGGCGAGGAGAGAGACGGATCGGGTGCAGTAGGGCGCCACAATACTAATGGCGCACCACCCAGCGGTGCGCCATAAGTACATACATGCTAATGGCGCACCAGGTGAGGTGCGCCATTAGTATTTTTTTTCTTTCGAGCCAACAGTTATCTACCACCTAACCTGATACATGTCAAGTCTTCTACTAGCTCGGTGGCAGCAGCTAGTTCTCACACCAGAGGTCTGGGTTCGATTCCAGGCTCCACAATTTTTTATGCATTTAAAATGCTGTTTGATACTTATTTGTGTTTAAATATGTTCAAACTTGTTTAAATCATAACAGTAATATTTTTTTATAAGACAGTAATAATTTTTTAAAAATATCATCAAACAGTAATGCCGGTGGAGCGGGGGAGGGTGCGGGGGTCGGCGGCGGTTGAGTAGGGGAGGGGTGCGGGGGTCGTGGCGGTTGAGTAGGGGAGGTGCGGGGGGCGGCGGCGGTTGAGTAGGGGAATCGAGGGTGCGGGCGGTCGGCGGTGGCGGCCGGTGGACCGGATCTGGCGAAGTGGGATAGCGATCGAGATGGAGGGGGATCGAGTGTCCATGAAATTAAAAAATATTCATGATAGTTCAAAAAGTGCCCATGAAATACAATCGAGAAATGAAGTCTACGATTTAAATACAATCGATCTTAGCTAGCTATCTCTTCACAATCTTCTTGCCCTTCTTTTTCGCAAATGGAGTTCTTCTATGGAACGGACGTCCTTTAGGTAGGGTGGTCCTGCTTCTTCTTGTGGTGTATGCTGCTACTTCATCATCGTCGTCATGTTCGATCCTCGGGTCGTCGTACTTGTCGAAGTCTTGCTCATTGGCTACTCCATCCATTCCGATGATCTTCCTTTTGCCTCTCCTCACGACAACACGACTAGGCTTTGGCGGGTCGGTAATGAAGAAGCATTGGCCCACTTGGGAAGCCAGTACCCATGGCTCATTTTTCGCGGTGACGTTTGCGCCCGCGGTCTTGGATTTGTCTTGGGTATAACCATGGTGGTGAAATACGGTCTTCTTTATGACGTTCTTGGCCCATCGACACGGAACATCGGGACCTTCTCTCCAACAGTAGCTCAGCTCCCAGATCTCCTCGATCCTTCCGTAGTATCTGTCCTTGTCGTTACGGTGTAGGATTCCATCGTTACCCGGAGTTCGATAACCATCGCTCTTCATGTCCTTGCCTCGGTGTAGAATGTGTAGCCGTTGATATCGTCGCCTCATAGGTCATCAGGTTGTGCTCGGCGCCTGTGACAAAGCGAATATGAGTTGTTCTTCCGCGGAAGAATCCTCATGTAAAGGGTACGATAGAAGCTTCTGCTTGAACCAACGCGTGAAACATGAGTTGTGCTCTTTGAGTATATCTCCGTCCGTCCTCTATTGGCCTCGGTCATTGTGCGTCTTCTTAATAAAGGTTTTGTGCTGTACCACCCAAGGATCGACCACGTCTATGTGTTGTAGCGCGACTAGGTTTTCTCTTTCAAAGTCGGCGAGTCGACCATCGAAGTCGACATGCATTTCGCGGCGACCCTCACGGTAACCCCATCCAGCGAGCCTGCCGAGGTGCCTGTTGACGGGCAGACCAACGGGGTTCTCGATGCCTAGATAATTCGTGCAGTAGGAGATGCACTCTTGATCGAAAGCCCCGGCTATGCTTCCTCTCGGACGTGACATGTTGCGAACGTATCCTTTGATGACACCATTCATCCTTTCGAGCGGCATCATCTTTGTGCAGAACGTCGGCCCGAGTTGGATGATATCCTCCACTATATGGACCAGCAGATGCACCATAATGTCGAAGAATGCGGGCGAGAAGTACATCTCAAGCTCGCATAGTATCACCACGATCTCTTCCTGTAGCCTTCTGAGTTGCCTCACGCCAATCGACTTCCGAGAGATGACGTCGAAGAAGTTGCATAGGCCAAATAGCGTTTCACGGACGTGCGCGCCCATGATCCCAATGGATTGCAATGGAAGTATCTGCGTCATCACGACGTGACGGTCGTGAGACTTCATCCCGCTGAACTTCGCTTCGCTGGGTCTAGGTATCTCGCTTATCTTCCCGTGTAACCATAAGGAAGTTTTACTCCTAGGAGGCGGTGAAAACTGCTCGATCTCCTCGACTTAGAGTGAAGCACAATGGAGGGTAGTCATTTCCGGTCTTCTTGGCCTTTTGCCTTTGCGACGACTTCTTTCGTGTCCTGCTTCGCCTCATCATCATCATCATCATCATCATCATCATCATCATCATTAGCGTGAAGCTCCTGCCTGATGCCCATTGATTTCAAGTCTGCCCTTGCTTTCGGCCCATCTTTGGTCCTCTCTGGCATGTTGAGCAGGGTACCAAGCAGACTCTCGCACACGTTCTTCGTGATATGCATGACATCAAGGCTGTGAGGCACACGGTGGATCTTCCAGTACGGCAAGTCCCAGAAAACAGACCTCATTTTCCATACCTTCAGCAGCGGCTCTGGCGCCTTTCGCTTCTTTCCCGGCTCTGGCGCCTTTTGCTTCTTTCCCGGCAGTGGGCAGTCTTTCCAATTTTCAACAGCTTGTCTATTTCCTCGCCGCTCCTCGTACACGGGCGTTTTCGGGGTTCGGTTTCACCATCGAACAAATCCTTGCGTTTCCTCCACGGGTCATCGTCATGAAGCCACCTTCGATATCCCATGAACACGGTTTTCAAGACCCGGATCTCTATCTAGCTGGCGATCGTTGTGTCATCCATGCACCTTACGCATCCGAAAATCCGTGGACTACCTGCCTTGCGAGATATCCGTAATCGAGATAGTCGCCCACCGTCGTGAGCAGTGCGGCTCTCATAGGGAAATATTCTTTCTGCGGAGTCCCACGTATTGGCTGGCGTTTTCCACAGCGTGTCAAGCTCCTCTTTCAGCAGCCCGGATACAGATTGATGTCGTTCCCTGGTTGTTTCGCCCTTCAATTAGCATACTCATGTGAATGTACTTCCTCTTCATGCACAACCAGGGGAAGGTTGTACATCCACACAAACACAGGCCAGGTGCTATGTGTGCTTCTCGGCTGCCAAAAGGATTGACTCCATCGGTGCTCGCGCCCAGCACGATGTTCCTTGGATCGTTCCCAAATTCCGAGTCTTGAAGTTCAACGCTTGCCACTGGCTCGCATCCTTAGGGTGACTCAGCATCTTGTCTTTTTACTATCTCCGGATCATTTGCGTCATCTTCGCTTCTTCTCCTCCCTATCCGCGTGCCAACGCAGGAGCTTTGCTACCTTAGGCTCCATGAAATAGCGCTGCAGACGAGGAGTGATCGGAAAGTACCACACCACTTTTCGAGGAGCTTTCTTCCTCTTCTTGTATCGAGTGACGCCGCACACCGGACATATGGTAGACTCCGCGTGCTCGTCCCGATAAATGATGCAATTGTTCATGCACACATGGTATTTCACGTGCGGTAAATCGAGAGGGCACACGATTTTCTTCGCCTCCTCCAAACTGGTCGGGCACTTGTTCCCCTTGGGAAGACGCGTTCGTGCGTAATGACATGTTCTCGTTGAAGCATCGTCGGTCATTTTGTGTTTTACCTTCATCTCCGAGCCATGAGCGTTACTTTCGGCGGGTATCCTCGGGCCTGCATCCTTCATACAATGGAGTAACCGCGTCTAACTCAAGTTGATCCATCTTGGCTTTCTCTCGGCGGCAGCTCTGGCGTTATCCGTCCGCTTGAGAAGCAGCTCTTGAATATGAGGGTCCTGCACCCAGCCCATCGATGGTCCAGCGTCGTCGCTCCGCCGCATCATTATCTCCATGATCATGCCCGTCGCCTGCTCCGCATCTTCCTCATCATCATGTCCTGCATCTTCTACATGATGACTGTGTACAACATCACCGTCGTGATCATCTCCGGGATTCTTCGTCTTTCGCCCGCCCGAGCCGCGGTGGTTGTCTTGCTGCCCTTCCTCATTTCTTGCCCGCCCCCATGGACGACTTCGTAGTCATCTTCATCACCTTGCCACCGATAGCCATCCATGAAACCACGCAAGAGCAGGTGGTCCCGCACCTGCCGGAATCCGGGTCCGCAATAAGGCTCTTCACTTGCATCTTCGACACGGACATCTTATCTCCGTCTCGTTCTTTTGAAGCATCTCGCCTTCGCGGACCTCAAAACCTATTCACGATGCCTTCGGTCATCGTGCGGACCATGGTTACGCTCAAGGGTAGAGCAAAACGATATTTTAGAACCAAACAAAAATTTGGCATGACTTTCCCTAAAATAGGACCAAAAGAATGCTTAATGCCAAAATTCTCGCCCAAACGGAAATGAATCAACATTCCGCAAAATATTGGCAACTATCGCATTTCAAATACGGTACACCTCCAAACACAAACACATATGCAACACCACAAACATATGCAACAGCACTAACATACATAGATCTAGCTAGGCCGTAAAAAGTGCATGTGCACATTGTTGTAGGGAGAACAACATAAATATAGCTTCCCCTTACTTACCTATTAAAACAAGGTAATTTAACCACTTAATTTGAATGAATCTATGGTGGAAATGAGGTGAAAAGAGGAGGCACCGAGACAAGGAGGAGGTGGAGAGAATGAAGTGGGGAGAAAGTGAGTGTGGGTAGGAGAGGCTGTCCAAAATATCTTGTTACAACTACTAATGGCGCACTTAAGAAGGATGCGCCATTAGTATGTTGGGACAAGCGCACTAGTTCAAAAAAATAATTTTCTATACTAATGGCGCACCCATTGTTGGTGCGCCATTAGTAGTTACAACTACTAATGCCAAGACTTAAGAAGGATGCGCCATTAGTATGTTTGGACAAAGCACTAGTTCAAAAAAATAATTTTCTATACTAATGGCGCACCCACCGCTGGTGCGCCATTAGTAGTTACAACTACTAATGGCGCACTTAAGAAGGATGCGCCATTAGTATGTTTGGACAGGCGCACTAGTTCAAAAAAAAGTAATTTTCTATACTAATGGCGCACCGACTGCCTGGTGCGCCATTAGTAGTTACAACTACTAATGGCGCACTTAAGAAGGATGCGCCGTTAGTATGTTTGGACAGGCGCACTAGTTCAAAAAAAAAATTTGATACTAATGGCGCACCCTTTGCATGGTGCGCCATTAGTAGTTTCAACTCTAATGGCGCATCAGAGGGTGGTGCGCCATTAGTATATACTAATGGCGCACCAACTTCCTGGTGCGCCATTAGTGTCAATCCCATCTATAGCCCTTTTTCTAGTAGTGGCTGCACTAGATGGGGCGGGGTGACACTCGCCACGCATCGCTCGCGCCTCCTGAAGCTCCTCGATTTCCTTGGTGATGAACTCCTGAGCTCCTGGCGCCTCGCACCTTGCGCCTTGCTCACGGAGGCGCGCATCAAAGCACGTCCCCACGTGTTGCCTGAACGCCTCCCTCATGACACTGGTTAGGTCAGAGGTCCTCCAGACGAGAGCCCCCGAGCCCATCCTGAGAGGGGTGCCAGGCGCCTTCCTATGCAAGAGGGAAGGGCGCCCCAGCAGTGGGCGCGGGGCCTGAGGCACGATCGTCAGGTGCCCCAGCCTCCTGACGGCTCTTGGGGAGGAGCTGCTTCTTCTTCTTGGGGACGGCCTCGGGAGGCCAGATGGCACCCTCGTCATCAGAGTTCTTGACCGCCGCAGCCTGGTAGGCGCGCTCGAGGGAGCACACCGCATCCTTTTTGTCGCAAGCGACTGTGATAATACCGTCACTTCCTGACATCTTGAGGACATTGTAGCCGTGGTGCATCGCCTCCATGAACTTGGCAAGGGTCGGGTACCCGAGAATGGCGTCGTACGGGAGGCGAATCTAGGCGACATCAAAGTCGATGAGCTCGATGTGGTAGTTGTCGCGTTTGCCGAAGGTGACAGGGAGACGAATCTTCCCTATGGGGATGTTGGAGCCATCGGTCACCCCTGAGAAAGGCTTGGTAGGCAAAAGCTGGTCGTAGGGCACCTGGAGTGTCTCAAACGTCTCAACGGAGAGAACGTTGAGCCCTACGCCGTCCTCGATGAGGGTTTTTGTGACGAGGATGTTGCTAATGGTGGGCATGCAGAGCATCGGGAGCGTGCCAGCACCGGCTGAGCACTTGAGCTGGACCATGGAGTCAAAGGTGATGGCGTGCTTGGACCATCTAAGGGGACGCGACGCCTCAAGCTTGGGAAGGGCCGCGTTCACCTCATGAGCGAATTGCTTGAAGATGCGATGGGAAGCGGGGGCCAGAGCGCTACCCAGGATGCAGGCGATCGCACGAGGCTCTTGAAATCCCCCAGCCCCATCATCTTGGCGATTGTCATTGTTTTTCCTTGGTGGTGGTGGCTGTCGGTGTCAAAACCGGCCGATCTCGGGTGGGGGGTCCCGAACTGTGCGTCTAAGGATCGAAGGTAACAGGAGAGAAAGGGACACGATGTTTACCCAGGTTCGGGCCCTCTTAATGGAGGTAATACCCTACTTCCTGCTTGATTGACTTTGATGAGTATAGGGGTTACAAGAGTCGATCTACCTCGAGAACGTGACGGCTAAACCCTAGTTGTCTAGCCTATGTAAATTCTGATAGCCTCTACGGACTAGACCCTCCAATTTATATATATAGCGGAGGGACCTAGGGTTGTACAGAGTCGGTTTACAGAGAAAGGAAACTATACATCCGGGCGTCGAGCTTGCCATCCATGCAAAGGAGAGTCCCGTCCGGATACGGGGGAAGGCCTTCTATCTTGTACTTTCACGGCCCATCACTCTGGCCCATGCTACACAGCCCAGACACCCGAGGACCCCATAATCCAGGACTCCCTCAGTGGCAGCGGAGGGAGGCCGGCATTGCCCTGAGGGCGGTCCTCATGAAGCTGGTCTCTCCACGGGCCATCACGAGGCTGGCCCTGCTAGTGGTCCTCACGAGGCTGATCACGCCAATCCTGGCGGGGGTCGCAGTTGTCTCAGCGACCACGACTATGGCCTCCTCTGTGTCCATAGCCGCGGTCGCTGTGCTCGGGGCGGTGGCCAAGGCGCCCGTCGCGGATTTCCCTGAGCTCCTGGTAGTCATTGGTGTTGTGGATGTGGACAGTGTGGAAAACGCAGAATGGGCGGTTGCCCCTGGAGGATTCGTCGTGGTCGCAGTCGTGCTTCATCTCAGGTTCAACTACGAGCACAGCGGGGCCCTTGTGCTTTACCTCCTTAACCTTGGCCTTCTTGTCTTCAGGATTGACCTCCGGAAGCTCCGGGAGGGAGAGCGACATTCCTCTGCCCTCGCGCATCTGGCGGCCATGTTGAACATCTCCAGAGCCGAGCACAAGTCCTTGTGTATGGCGAGCTCCTCCTTCATCTTGACATCCCGGACGCCCTCAGAGAATGCCGAAATGATGGCCTCGTCCAACAGCTTCGGGATCTTGAGGTGAACATTCGTGAAGTGATGTATATACTTGTGCAAGGTTTGGCCCAGCTGCTGCTTTATGCACCGAAGTCGCCTGCAACAGGAGTGTGGTCATGAGTGCCCTAGAGGTTGGCGATGAAGCACCTGCGCACCTCGTCCCAGGAGGAGATCGACCCCACCGAAAGGTTTAGGTGCCAAGAACACGCACCATCCTTGATGGCCATGGGGAACCAGTTCGCCATGACCTTGTTGTTGCTGTTCACCGCCTCTATGCTCAGCTCGTAGAGCTGGAGACAATCGGCAGGGTCAGGGGTGCCGTCTTAGCATGGAGGCAGATCCGGCTTGAACTTGTCGGGCAAGACGACGCGGCACAACTCCGAGGTGAAGGCACGACATCATGCCGCACTCACAGGGGCTGGTCGCATGGGGGAGCTTGATCATGGAGCCCACGCGCCACCGCCTTTGGCGGCACGCGGTCTTGACGCTGCGGTGCTGGAAGAAAGCGCACTTCTCCTTGGGGCCGCTGCAGCACATGACAGCTTTCTTCATCGCGCATCGGCGCCCTGCGGGGGGGGGGGGTCGTGCTAGGGTGCCTCACGCCCAGGCTCGGGGTCCACGCCATGCAGAGGAGGAGGAGGAGGCGCTCCATGAGCCACATTGCCCGCCAGGGGCGGCGAAGGACAAGGTGAATGGGACAGCACAGGGGCCTCACCGGCGGTGTTGACGAGCTCCGCGATGTGGCCCAACCAGTCGTGGTAGAGGTCGTTGGCCGGACGATAGCGCAGAAGCTCACGCACCATATTCAGCGCACACTGCGCATTCGCCGGCCTGCGACGAGCGTGAGAAGAAGACTTCATGGCCAGAATGGATGAGGGAGTCACGGTGTGGCCGTCGTGCCGCACGGACGGTGGCAGCGATGAATCCTGTTGTTCGCGGTTCGCGAGCAGTAGGGTCAGTGGCGGCGTTAGCCACCAGGGAGGAAGAGCGGCGAGGAACGTCGCTTCCCACGGTGCCGTCTGGGCGACACGAGCGGCCCAGCGCTCAACAAGAACACAGCGAGCGTCGGCCATAGGAACGACGGGATGGCGGCGGAGCGAACGGTGGAAGAGAGGCTTCGACACGCCCCTATGTGGCACACCAAATGTCGGATTCAGAGCTCCGTAGACCTGGCAGTTTACCCAGGTTCGGGCCACCTTGCGGTGTAAAACCCTACTCCTGCTTTGTGGTGGATTGGCCTCACGAGGTGCTAAGGATGAACTAGTACAAGGGATGAACAACCACGCGAAGTGTGCTCTCGTTAGGGAATGAGTCGACCCCTTCTATGGTGGTGGCTAACCTATACTTATAGTGGCCTCGGTCCTCTTCCCCCAAAGCATAGGCAAGAAGGGATCCCAAAGTGGCCAATTTGAAAGGGGATAAGTAGTACATCTTATCTTGACGAAAGGTGGTCTTCGCCTGCAAAGCTTCCGGTCATGACGCTGCGGTGGGCTCGGTGATGACATCCGTCCTACCGTCCTGGTGGTCTTGGTCTTGTTGCACCGGAATGGAAACCTTTGCCAGATTCCTCGGGAATCCAGGCATGCGCTTCACTCCTTAGCACCAAATAGGAAACAGTCTTCTCTGTGCCCGCTGGCGCCCGCCTGGCCTTGGTCGTCATGTCTTGCGTTATCGCAACCTCATGAGGTTGGGCACCTTCATAGAAATCTCCGCTCCTTAGGAGGCCGCCTGGAGGGGCTGCTCCCTCAGGAGGTCTTGTTGTCGTCCACCTGGCGAGGGTCTTGTCTTGGCAGTCTCATAGATGGGCCATACTAGGCCGTCGATGGAGTCGCGTCATAGGTCGCAGGCAGGCAAGTCTGGGTACCCTGGTTCCTAGAACACTGACAGTAGGTTCATTTTGAAATCCGCTGAGCATGCCCTGCCGTTCTTCAAGATATTGAAGAAGGCTGGTCCAATGAAATGGACTCTAGAGGCCGAGGCAACACTATGGGATTTGAAAACCTACTTTTCCTCGGCACCAACCTTGGTCGCACCTAAACCACAAGATCCGCTATTACTGTATCTGGCAGCAACGAGTCAAGTAGTTAGTGCTAACTTGGTGGCACAGAGAGAAATAGATAGTGAAGGAACTACTGCGGCAGAGCCACCTAGTGATGAACCAACCCTATCCCCGGCAAGGCGTGATGGTGACTATGAAGGGGGGATGGAAACAAGCGCTGATAAATGGAAGGTGTTAGCAAGGAAGAAGATGGTGCAACAACCAGTTTACTTTGTCAGCTCCCGGCTGCAGGGGGCTAGGTCAAGGTATTGTTGGGGCAAAAATTAATCTCCGGCCTTCTTATCGCCTCGAGGAAGTTGCGCCACAGTTGTGACCCGCCTTCCGCTACAACGTATCTTGAGGAACCCCAAGGCCAACGAGAGGATAGTGGAATGGGCACTGGAACAGTCAAGTTTTGTTTTGAAGTTTGAAAGCATGACAACTGTCCAAAGAACACTGGCAGAATTCATAGCAGAATGGACACCAACGCCCGACGAAGAGATTGTGGAAACAGTCCTCCTCGGCAAAGAGGCCCCCAAGGAATGGGTCATGTATATTGACGGTGCTTTCTCGCTCCAAGGTGCTGGGGCAAGAGTGTTACTCATTGCACCCACCAGAGAACACCTCAAGTATGTTATCCAAATGCACTTTCCCAGGGAAGATGCCACAACAACACAGCAGAGTATGAAGGACTCCTTGTCGTTCTCATAATTTCAGTGGAGTTGGGGATAAAGAAGCTGATCATACGGGGCAACTCTTAGCTCGTTGTGAAGCTAGTGAATAAGGATTACCAGAGTCCACTGATGGAGGCGTACGTGGAAGAGGTGACGAAGCTGGAAGAACACTTAAACAGGCTACAAACAGAGCACGTACCCTGTGCGGAAAACAACATTGCTGACCACCTGTCAAAGTGCACTGCGCAGAAGCTTCCTGTGGAATCAGGAACTTTTGTACTCCACCTAACCCAACCATCGGTTTCTCCATCTGCATTGGCCAGGAAAAGAAGAAAACTCAACACCGGCAAACATTTCCCGGCAGAACTCCCTGAAGCCGCTGGTGAGTAGGTTGCCGAGGGAAGCCCTATGCTAGCTGTCGAACTGCGCTCCTCGGCAGAACCTCGAGCTCTTGTTGTCGAGGCAAGCACTCCCATAGCAAAGGAGACGCCTTTAGTCCTTGTCGTCGAGCCTCAAGCTCCGGCATGGGCACAACATATAGTGCAATTCTTGCAAACTGGAGAACTTCCTGATAATCCAGAGGAATCTGATAAAGTGGCCCGACAATCGAGTATGTATTAGTTTGTGGATGACACTCTATACAGATACAGGCCAAATGGTGTGAAGCTAAACTGTATAAGTCAAGAAAATGGACTAATGTTGTTTGCACAGATACATGGAGGTGCGTGTGGCTCCCATCTGGGATCAAGAGCACTTGTCAGAAAAGCTTTCTAGCAAGGATTCTATTGGCCCACCGCCCTCTGAGATACAACCGAGCTCGTCACCAAGTGTGAAGCATGCCAGTTCCTCTCCAAGAATATTCATCAGCCAGCTCAAGTCCTTCAAACCATCCCTTTATCCTGGCCCTTCACGGTCTAGGGGCTCGACATCATGGGCCCCTTTCCCTGTGCTACCCGGGGCTTTGAATTCCTGTGCGTCGCAATCGACATGTTTACAAAGTGGCCCGAAGTAGAGCCAGTGAGAAAGGTTATGGCACAATCAGCTATCAAGTTCTTCAAGGGATTGGTGTGTCGTTTTGGAGTACCGAACAGTGCGGCAAGCGCTGGATTGATGAATTGCGAGTAGTTCTTTGGTCAATCAGAATGACACCAAATCGAGCTACTGGCCAGACTCCCTTCTCCCTGGTATATGGTTCAAAAGCAGTGCTCCCCACGTGTAACACCCTGGATTTTGCCCTTTTCTTTTTCTGATGATTTTCTTGGACTTCTTGACTTGATTTGCTTTTCTATGGCTATGTGGTTCTGAAACTTGGGAAGATCATGTCTTCCTAGGTTTTATAGTGGCTCGTCATCCTCATAATCATCACAAGATCATGTCATTTTCATCCTTGACCCAAATCCCGATATTATTTTCCTAGGGAGTATTCCTTTTTCTGTTAAAGGAATAACCCTATTTCCCCTAGGTTGTGAAGCAACCAATATTTCTGTAACTCCCAAAATTCCCATATACTTCTCATAAATTATTTGGGTCATATCTTCCTCCAATATATCAAAATCCTTCCTTGGCATCATCAAATATAATTCACAAATATTCCTTTTCTGATTATGCCCTAAGTGGCCTTTTGAGAAGGGAGTGTCATTTATCTTTGCTTGATTGACCACAAACTTTTTGGACATCTTTTCCTGTCCATATAATTGCCCCATGCCAAAATTCAACTCAATTTGCCTAGTAAATATTCTTGAGCAATTTTTCAAAGTTCCTGTCTGAGGGAAGCCTGTGTGAAGGAACTACAAGCTAGGCATATCCAAATGATTTGAAATTTTGCAAGGTCCTTCCTTTGATCAACTCATGACTCTACACCCAATTTGAGCACATGTAACTCATCTATGTGAGCCTAGCTCCAAATCTTGGTTTCTGGTCAGATTTTCAGTTTGTGAAGGAACCATATTTTATGTTGCTTCATTTAAGCTGAACATTTACCAGGACATTCTCCTATCCATATCAACTCTCCCCACCAAGTTTCGGCCCATTTTATTAATCCATTTGCCCTGTGCAATTTTTCCAAGTTTCTGTCCAAAGAGATGCTACATGAAGCAAGTGCTAGTTTGGCTAATCCAAATGGCATGAAACTTTATGAGCATCATCATATCTTCAAATAATTGGGCCATGCCCATTTTAAGCTCATTTCATGCACCCATGTGAGTGCATCATCAAAATCTCTATTCTGGACTAGATTATGTAGTTGTTAAGCAACCATGTTAAATCTTTGTTCAAATCCCTCCAAACTTCACAGGATCATAGTCCTTCCTACTCTAAACCTCCCAGACATCAATTTTGATCCGTAACCTTTCGTTGTTGATCACTGTATTGCAGCTAAGTTTGCAGTAGCAAACTTCAGAGGATCATTACCACATAACCACATTCCCCCTAATCAATTCCTCACCTCATTTGTAACCGAGCTTTGAGGGACTACACATGTGACATGGTCGGCCCGTCCAGAACGCGCCACTTGTGCCAGTTCACATGGTGACCATGCTTGCGTCATGCAAACGGCGTGCTCTGGCTTGTTCCGGCCACTGTTCTCGTCCGCTCCCTCATCGTCTCAACGTCCAACCTTGTCCAGGAGCTCCCCCGTGCTCGACTGCATCGTCCCGTGCCCGGGGCCCCTACTGTTTCATCGCCGTTCGGCCGCAAATGCCATGCCCGTGCCGTGTCCGGCTCCTGTCCTCCATTAGAGCACTGCTCGAGCTCGCCGTGAGCTCTAGAGCCTCCCTCCGGCCTATTTTAAGGCGTGCCCGAATCCTCTGCAGCTCCTCGTGTTGGGTTCTACGGTAGGGTGCGTCGACTGCAAATTAAAAATTCCTACGCGCAGAACATCCAGGAACATGCTACGGGAGATTGATCATAGTTCGTTACCACTAGACGCGCAGTGCCGTGCAGCGGAAGAAGAGTTGTTGCAGCGCGTCTGCGTGGATCGTCTCCTCCTCGTTCGATCTCCCTCGAGCGGCGGTCGTCCGATCCCACGCACGAGTTCGCCGGAGCGCGCAAGTGCACCGCCTCTAAAGGTATCCGCGTGCGGGAGGAACGTCGGCGGCGGACTGCTAGGTCCGATCACACGATCGGCGGCGAGTGGAGGTGGCTATTCACAACACATGCAAACCCTAGTCGCAGCGCCGAAGCGATCAATCGCCTGAGTGTGCCGCACCTCCACTTTATATAGGCGCCCGTAGCGAGCTCAACACTTGGGCCTCGCACGGACCCTAAAGCTCAAAGTCTACTCGGTCACGTTCCTAGTCCATTCGGATCACATCCGACCAGTGTCCACGAACTCGACCTCGTAGGTTCCTTCCCTTAAGCCGCGACCCCTTAGGTTCAAGTCAGCTTGGTCACGATTCGGATCACCTCCGACCTGCACGGTTGGTAGCGGCCTCTAGCAAGGCGTGCCAACCACCAAGCGACTATGAAGCTGGTTAGGCGAACACGCATAACGTGTCACACTTCATTCCCTTTGCAAGACGATATATGTTGTCGGGCTCAAGGCGAGACTGTCATCCTTGTGCTAACCCGACCTCTTCTCGCTCCAAAGGATACCGACCACTGTCCGGATTATCTCATAATCCTTGTCGCATGGCCATGTTGTTCCTGGTCGATCACACGATGGGCCCAGAGTATATCTCTCCGATCGGAGGGGCAATCCCATCTTGCTCGACCATGTCTCGCAGCATGGGACTGGACAAACCGAAACCTACCTTTGTAACTACCCAGTCCACGGAGTAGCGTTTGGTCGGCCCAACGCAAGTCTATCACCATCTCGAGTACATGCGCCACTCGGGTCTTAGGACATAGAACGTATGTTGTACTAGAGACTCACAGATGACATATCGCTGCGCCTCATAGTTGGGTCTGTCCGACTCGGACCTTATCTCGACTCGGATCCGACTATGTCGAATCCGACCAGACCTTTCCAAGTCCATATTATCCGGTTAGCATCCAATGCTCCATGGCTAGTGAGACCGAGCCATCGACCGTGTCATATGCTAGTCTAGTCGGGCGGCGTCCACACAGCCCTTTCAACTAGGGACCTTTAGGACAGTCATCATACAATGCATAGTCCCACAAACAAGTCACGTACTTGCTGATACACATCATTGATAATGTCCAAGGACTATCTTTATTCATAAACACATAGGAAATATCATCATACATGATTGCCTCTAGGGCATATCTCCAACACCTCGTACTCCTCAGCCCGCCCCTAAGCCACCGGAGCAGCCCTCTCCTCCTCTGTCTGCCGCCGTCCTCCATGGCCGCCTCGGTCTCGGCCTAAAATTCGGCCAGCCGAGCTCCTCCTCCACCCCCTGACCACTCCATCCTCTCCCCCTCTCTCCAGCGAGCCTCTCCACCCCACCCATTCGTCGCCGGAGCCACCTGGGTCGCATGCCCCAAGATCATACCCGCGGCCGAGCTCTCTGTTCCCCATGCGGCGCCGCCCCTCCCCTCCTCCCACTCCTCCCCGGCGCCAGTTCTTCCTCTGAATGGACGCGACGCGTTCCCCTGTCCCGCCGATGCCACCCAACGGCCGTAGACGGCCACAGCCGCACGTGCCCCTCCCCAGCGCCCGCCTCTGTTCCCCAGTGTTCCTTGTTCCCCCGTCCTCCTACACCACCCCTGATGGGCCTCCACGACGCGGCACTCCACAGCGAGCACTCCGGCGGTCCAAGCTCCGCCGGAGGTGGCCGGAGCTGTCCGGCCCCTCGCCGGTCGAACGCCTCTGCCTCCTCCCAAGCTGGCCAGGCGGGCCCCACCTCCCCGCAGACCCCACATGCCAGCCTCTACAAAACTTATCCAGTCAGGTAAGTGGAAACGTACTTTCTCAAATACGCTTTCTCTAAGTAAAAAATGTACTTCTGTTCTTCTTCGGACCAGAATACACTTTCCACTCCGGAAAACGTATTTCACTAAAATATGCTTCCTGTTTCAGCCGCCAAGGACCTCTCTATAAATATAACTTTTACAGAATAGTCCCTGAGCTTCTACACCATATATCTCTGCAACCGTAACTCCAATTGAGGTGAAACCAACCCTCACTTCTTCGTCTCGTCGATATCTTTATATTGGTGACATTTTCTCTAGGAGGTCCCATAGTGAAAATGACCATTTTGCCCTTGCTTCTAATCAGCCCCCTGCTACCTCTTGAGCTTGCGTTGGATTTCCCCGAAGAGGAGAGGATGATGCAGCAGAGTAGCGTAAGTATTTCTCTCAGTTTTTGAGAACCAAGGTATCAATCCAGTAGGAGGCTACGCTCAAGTCCCTCGTACCTACACAAAAACAATAGCTCAACGCAACCAACGCGATTAGGGGTTGTCAATCCCTTCACGGTCACTTACGGGAGTGAGATCTGATAGAGATGATAGATAATATTTTTGGTATTTTTGGTATAGAGATGCAAAGTAAAAAGTAAAAGGCAAAGTAAAAAAGCAAAGCAATAATAAAGTGATGGAGATTGATATGATGAGAATAGACCCGGGGGCCATAGGTTTCACTAGTGGCTTCTCTCAAGAGCATAAGTATTCTACGGTGGGTGAACAAATTACTATTGAGCAATTGACAGAATTGAGCATAGTTATGAGAATATCTAGGTATGATCATGTATATAGGCATCACGTCCGAGACAAGTAGACCGACTCCTGCCTACATCTACTACTATTACTCCACTCATCGACCGCTATCCAGCTTGCATCTAGAGTATTAAGTTAAAAATAGAGTAACGCCTTAAGCAAGATGACATGATGTAGAGGGATAGTTTCATGCAATATGATAAAAAAAACCCATCTTGTTATCCTCGATGGCAACAATACAATACGTGCATTGCTGCCCCTTCTGTCACTTGGAAAGGACACCGCAAGATTGAACCCAAAGCTAAGCACTTCTCCCATTGCAAGAAAAACCAATCTAGTAGGCCAAACCAAACTGATAATTCGAAGAGACTTGCAAAGATAACCAATCATACATAAAAGAATTCAGAGAAGATTCAAATATTATTCATAGATAGACTTGATCATAAACCCATAATTCATCAGTCTCAACAAACACACCGCAAGAAGAAGATTACATCGAATAGATCTCCACGAGAGAGGGGGAGAACATTGTATTGAGATCCAAAAAGAGAGAAGAAGCCATCTAGCTACTAACTATGGACCCGAATGTCTGAGGTAAACTACTCACACTTCATCGGAGGGGCTAGGATGATGTAGAAGCCCTCCGTGATGATGGCCCTCTCCGGCGGAGCTCCGGAACAGGCCCCAAGATGGGATCTCGTGGATACGGAAAGTTGCGGCGGTGGAATTAGGTTTTTGGCTCCGTATCTGATTGTTTGGGGGTATGTAGGTATATATAGGAGGAAGGAGTACGTCGGTGGAGCTTCGGGGTGCCCACGAGGCAGGGGGCACGCCCTAGGGGGGGGGCCCTCCACCCTCGTGACCGCCTCGTGGTTTTCTTGACGGAGGGTCCAAGTCTCCTGGATCTTATCTGATGAGAAAATCACGTTCCCGAAGGTTTAATTCCGTTTGGACTCCGTTTGATATTCTGTTTCTCCGAAACACTGAAATAGGCAAAAAACAGCAATTCTGGGCTAGGCCTCCGGTTAATAGGTTAGTCCCATAAATAATATAAAAGTGGAAAATAAAGCCCAATATAGTCCAAAACAGTAGATAATATAGCATGGAGCAATCAAAAATTACAGATACATTGGAGACGTATCAGGCATCCCCAAGCTTAATTCCTGTTCGTCCTCGAGTAGGTAAATGATAAAAAAGAATTTTTGGTGTGGAGTGCTACTTGGCATAATTTCAATGCAAATCTTCTCAATTGTTGTAGAATATTCAGATCTTAAAGATTCAAGACAAAAGTTCATGTTGACATAAAAACAATAATACTTCAAGCATACTAACTAAGCAATTATGTCTTCTCAAAATAACATGGCCAAAGAAAGTTATCCCTACAAAATCATATAGTCTGGCTATGCTCTATCTTCACCACACAAAGTATTTAAATCATGCACAACCCCGTTGACAAGCCAAGCAATTGTTTCATACTTTAACATTTTCATAGCTTTTTCAATCTTCACGCAATACATGAGCGTGAGCCATGGATATAACACTATATGTGGAATAGAATGGTGGTTGTGGAGAAGAAAAAAAGAGGGGAAGATAGTCTCACATCAACTAGGCGTATTAACGGGCTATGGAGATGCCCATCAATAGATATCAATGTGAGTGAGTAGGGATTGCCATCCAACGGATGCACTAGAGCTATAAATATATGAAAGCTCAACAAAAGAAACTAAGTGGGTGTGCATCCAACTCGCTTGCTCACGAAGACCTAGGGCATTTTGAGGAAGCCCATCATTGGAATATACAAGCCAAGTTCAATAATGAAAAATTCCCACTAGTATATGAAAGTGACAAGATGAGAGACTCTCTATCATGAAGATCATGGTGCTACTTTGAAGCACAAGTGTGGTAAAAGGATAGTAACATTGTTTTTTCTCTCTCTCTTTTTTATTTGGGCCTTTTCTCTTTTTTATGGCCTCTTTTTTTCGTCCGGAGTCTCATCCCGACTTGTGGGGGAACCATAGTCTACATCATCCTTTCCTCACTTGGGACAATGCTCTAAAAAATGATGATCATCACACTTTTATTTTTCTTACAACTCAACAATTACAAATCAATACTTAGAACAAAATATGATTCTATAAGAATGCCTCCGGCGGTGTACCGAGATATGCAATGAATCAAGAGTGACATGTATGAAAGAATTATGAACGGTGGCTTTGCCACAAATACGATGTCAACTACATGATCATGCTAGCAATATGATAATGATGGAGCGTGTCATAATAAACGGAACGGTGGAAAGTTGCATGGCAATATATCTCGGAATGGCTATGGAAATGCCATGATAGGTAGGTATGGTGGCTGTTTTGAGGAAGCTATATGGTGGGTGTATGATACCGGCGAAAGGTGCGCGGTATTAGAGAGGCTAGCAATGGTGGAAGGAGGGGAAAAGTGCGTATAATCCATGGACTCAACATTAGTGATAAAGAACTCATATACTTACTACAAAAATTTAGAAGTTATCAAAGCAAAGTATTACGCGCATGCTCCTAGGGGGATAGATTGGTAGGAAAAGACCATCGCTCGTCCCCGACCGCCACTCATAAGGAAGACCATCGACAAATAAACCATGCTCCAACTTCATCACATAACGGTTCACCATACCTGCATGCTACAGGAATCACAAACTTTAACACAAGTATTTCTCAAATTCACAACTACTCAAGTAGCATGACTCTAATATCACCATCTTCATATCTCAAAACAATTATCAAGCATCAATCTTTTCTTAGTATTCAACGACTCAAAAGAAAGTTTTACAAATCTTGAATACCAAGCATATTATTAATAAGCAAATTACCATGCTATTTAAGACTCTAAAAATAATCTAAGTGAAGCATGAGAGATATATAGTTTATATAAAAAAAATACACCACCGTGCTCTAAAAGATCTAAGTGAAGCACATAGAGCAAAACTATCAAGCTCAAAAGATATAAGTGAAGCACTAGAGCAAAACTATATAGCTCAAAAGATATAAGTGAAGCACATAGAGTATTCTATCAAATTCCATTTCATGTATGGCTCTCTCAAAATGTGTGTACAGCAAGGATGATTGTGGCACACTAACAAACTAGACACAAATAATACAAGACGCTCCAAGCAAAACACATATCATGTGCTGAATAAAAATATAGCACCAAGTAAAATTACCGATGGAAGTAGACGAAAGAGGGGATGCCTTCTGGGGCATCCCCAAGCTTTGACTTTTTGGTGTCCTTGTATTATATTGGTGGTTCCATGGGCATCTCCAAGCTTAGGCTCTTGCCACTCCTTGTTCCATAATCCATCAAAATATTTCACCCAAAACTTGAAAGCTTCACAACACAAAACTCAATAGAAATCTCGTGAGCTCCGTTAGCGAAAGAAAACAAAAGACCACTTCAAGTTACTGCAATGAACTCATTCTTTATTTATATTGGTGTTAAACCTAATGTATTCCAACTTCTCTATGGATTATAAAATATTTTACTAGCCATAGATTCATCAAAACAAGCAAACAACACACGAAAAACAGAATCTGTCAAAAACAGAACAGTCTATAGTAATCTGTAACTAACGCAAACGTCAGTCACCCAAAATATTCTACCAAAGTAGGACGACCTATACAATTTGTTTATTGATCAGCATCAATTGGAATCAGTATTTTATCACATTCTGGTTATTTTTAACAATTGTTTTCGTGAACAGAAAGTTTCTGGAAATAACAGCAAGATCAAATAACTGTCATCCAAGAAGATCCTATAGGTCTAACTTGGCACAAACACTCATTAAAACACAAAACCACATCTAAACAGAAGGTAGATGGATTTTTTATTCCTAAACAGAAGCAAAAACATAAAAACTAAAAGTAAAATTGAGTTTCCTCTCAACAAGCGCTATCGTTTAACGCCCCTAGCTAGGCATAAAAGCTAGGATAGATCTAGGTATTGCCATCTTTGATAGGCAATCCATAAGTGGCTCTCATGATAGATTCATAAGGAAATTTTATTTTCTTTCTAGGGAAGTGTTCCATGCCCTTTTTTAATGGAAATTGAAATCTTATATTCCCTTCCTTCATATCAATAATTGCACCAACAGTTCTAAGGAAAGGTCTACCGAGAATAATAGGGCAAGAAGAATTGCAATCTATATCAAGAATGATAAAATCTACGGGCACATAATTCCTATTTGCAACAATAATAACATCATTAATTCTTCCCATAGGTTTCTTAATAATGGAATCCGCAAGATGCAAGTTTAGAGAGCAATCATCAAAATCACGGAAACCTAGCAAATCACACAAAGTTTTCGGAATAGTGGAGACAGTAGCACCCAAATCACACAAAGCATAAAACTCATAATCTTTAATTTTAATTTTTATAGTAGGTTCCCACTCATCATAAAGTTTTCTAGGGATAGAAACTTTCAACTCAAGTTTTTCTTCATAAGATTGCATCAAGGCATCAACGATATGTTCGGTAAAGGCTTTATTTTGACTATAAGCATGAGGAGAATTTAGCACGGATTGCAACAAGGAAATACAATCAATTAAAGAGCAACTTTCATAATTAAATTCCTTGAAATCCAATATAGTGTGTTTAGCAACATCTAGGGTTTTATTTCTTTCAATCCCACTTTTATCAATTTCATCATCAAGATCTAAATACTCCGAATTTTTGGAACGCCTTCTAGGTAAAGGAAGATCATATTCAGTTTCATCAAGATTCATATTGCAAAACAAAGATTTAATGGGGGACACATCTATAACTTTTAGATCTTCATCTTGATTTTCATAGGAATTGGAAGAACACGCTTTAATAAAGGCATCTTTCATAGGACGCGTCCTAGCGGTTCTTTCCTTGCACTCATCAATGGAAATTCTCATGGCTTTGAGAGACTCATTGATATCATGCTTAGGAGGAATAGATCTAAGCTTTAAAGAATCAACCTCAAGAGAAATTCTATCAACGTTCCTAGCCAAATCATCAATTTTAAGCAATTTCTCTTCTAGCAAAGCATTAAAATTCTTTTGTGAATTCATAAACTCTTTAACACTATTCTCAAATTCAGAGGGCATCTTATTAAAATTTCCATAAGAGTTTCTGTAGGAATTTCAATAATTATTACAAGGATTACTAGGATATGGCCTAGGATTAAAATTCCCTCTATACGCGTTGTTACCAAAATTATTCCTACCAACAAAATTCACATCCATAGATTCATTATTATTCTCAATCAAAGTAGACAAAGGCATATCATTAGGATTAGAAGAAACACTCTTAGTAGCAAATAATTTCATAAGTTCATCCATCTTTCCACTCAAAACATTGATTTCTTTTATCGCATGCACTTTTTCATTAGTAGATCTTTCAGTGTGCCATTGAGAATAATTACCATAATATTATCTAGGAGTTTAGTAGCATCTCCTAAAGTGATTTCCATAAAAGTTCCTCCCGCGGCCGAATCTAAAAGATTTCTAGAAGCAAAATTCAATCCGGCATAAAATTTTTGTATAATCATCCACAAATTCAAACCATGAGTAGGCCAATGACGTATCATTAATTTCATTCTCTCCCAAGCTTGTGCAACATGTTCATGATCAAGCTGCTTAAAATTCATAATGTCGTTTCTAAGAGAGATTATCTTAGCGGGAGGAAAATACTTAGAGATAAAAGCATCTTCGCACTTGTTCCAAGAATCAATACTATTTTTAGGCAAAGACGAAAACCAAGCTTTAGCACGATCTCTAAGCGAAAAGGAAATAGCTTCAATTTAACAATATCATTATCAACATCTTTCTTCTTTTGCATATCACATAAATCAACGAAGCTATTCAGATGAGTAGCGGCATCTTCACTAGGAAGGCCGGCGAATAGATCTTTCATAACAAGATTCAACAAAGCAGTATTGATTTCACAAGATTCAGTATTGGCAAGAGGAGCAATCGGAGTGCTAAGGAAATCATTATTGTTGGTATTGGTGAAGTCACACAATTTGGTAGTATCTTGAGCCATCGCGACAAACAAGCAATCCAACACATGAGCAAACAAAAGGCAAGCGAGAAAAAGGCAAACGGAAAAAGATAGGGCGAATAAAACGGCAAGGGTGAAGTGGGGGAGAGGAAAACGAGAGGCAAATGGCAAATAATGTAGTGTGAGAGATAAGGAATTGTGATGGGTACTTGGTATGTTGACTTTTGCGTAGACTCCCCGGCAACGGTGCCAGAAATTCTTCTTGCTACCTCTTGAGCTTGCGTTGGATTTCCCCGAAGAGGAGAGGATGATGTAGCAGAGTAGCGTAAGTATTTCCCTCAGTTTTTGAGAACCAAGGTATCAATCCAGTAGGAGGCTACGCTCAAGTCCCTCGTACCTACACAAAATCAATAGCTCAACGCAACCAACGCGATTAGGGGTTGTCAATCCCTTCACGGTCACTTACGGGAGTGAGATCTGATAGAGATGATCGATAATATTTTTGGTATTTTTGGTATAGAGATGCAAAGTAAAAAGTAAAAGGCAATGTAAAAAGCAAAGCAATAATAAAGTGATGGAGATTGATATGATGAGAATAGACCCGGGAGCCATAGGTTTCACTAGTGGCTTCTCTCAAGAGCATAAGTATTCTACGGTGGGTGAACAAATTACTGTTGAGCAATTGATAGAATTGAGCATAGTTATGAGAATATCTAGGTATGATCATGTATATAGGCATCACGTCCGAGACAAGTAGACCGACTCCTGCCTGCATCTACTACTATTACTCCACTCATCGACCGGTATCCAGCTTGCATCTAGAGTATTAAGTTAAAAACAGAGTAACGCCTTAAGCAAGATGACATGATGTAGAGGGATAGTTTCATGCAATATGATAAAAACCCCATCTTGTTATCCTCGATGGCAACAATACAATATGTGCCTTGCTGCCCCTTCTGTCACTGGGAAATGACACTGCTAGATTGAACCCAAAGCTAAGCACTTCTCCCATTGCAAGAAAAACCAATCTAGTAGGCCAAACCAAACTTATAATTCGAAGAGACTTGCAAAGATAACAATCATACATAAAAGAATTCAGAGAAGATTCAAATATTATTCATAGATAGACTTGATCATAAACCCATAATTCATCAGTCTCAACAAACACACCACAAAAAGAAGATTACATCGAATAGATCTCCACGAGAGAGGGGGAGAACATTGTATTGAGATCCAAAAAGAGAGAAGAAGCCATCTAGCTACTAACTATGGACCCGAAGGTCTGAGGTAAACTACTAACACTTCATCGAAGGGGCTAGGATGATGTAGAAGCCCTCCGTGATGATGTCCCTCTCCGGCGAAGCTCCGGAACAGGCCCCAAGATGGGATCTCGTGGATACAGAAAATTGCGGCAGTGTAATTAGGTTTTTGGCTCCGTATCTGATTGTTTGGGGGTACGTAGGTATATATAGGAGGAAGGAGTACGTCAGTGGAGGTTCGGGGTGCCCACGAGGCAGGGGGCACGCCCTAGGCGGGGGGGCACCCTCCACCCTCGTGACCGCCTCGTGTTTTTCTTGACGGAGGGTCCAAGTCTCCTGGGTCTTATCTGATGAGAAAATCACATTCCTGAAGGTTTCATTCTGTTTGGACTTCGTTTGATATTCTGTTTCTCCGAAACACTGAAATAGGCAAAAAAACAGCAATTCTGGGCTGGGCCTCCAGTTAATAGGTTAGTCCCGAAAATAATATAAAAGTGGAAAATAAAGCCCAATATAGTCCAAAACAGTAGATAATATAGCATGGAGCAATCAAAAATTATAGATACGTTGGAGACGTATCAGGCATCCCCAAGCATAATTCCTGCTCGTCCTCGAGTAGGTAAATTATAAAAAAGAATTTTTGGTGCGGAGTGCTACTTGGCATAATTTCAATGCAAATCTTGTCAATTGTGGTATGAATATTCAGATCCGAAAGATTCAAGACAGAAGTTCATGTTGACTTAAAAATAATAATACTTCAAGCATACTAACAAAGCAATTATGTCTTCTCAAAATAACTTGGCCAAAGAAAGTTAACCCTACAAAATCATATAGTCTGGCTATGCTCTATCTTCACCACACAAACTATTGAAATCATGCACAACCCTGATGACAAGCCAAGCAATTGTTTCATACTTTAACATTTTCAAAACTTTTTCAATCTTCACGCAATACATGAGCGTGAGCCATGGATATAGCACTATATGTGGAATAGAATGGTGGTTGTGCAGAAGACAAAAGGAGGGGAAGATAGTCTCACATCAACTAGGCTTGTTAACGGGGTATGGAGATGCCCATCAATAGATATCAATGTGAGTGAGTAGGGATTGCCATGCAATGGATGCACTAGAGCTATAAGTATATGAAAGCTCAACAAAAGAAACTAAGTGGGTGTGCATCCAACTCTCTTGCTCACGAACACCTAGGGCATTTTGAGGAAGCCCATCATTTGAATATACAAGCCAAGTTTTATAATGAAAAATCCCACTAGTATATGAAAGTGACAAAATGAGAGACTCTCTATCATGAAGATCATGGTGCTACTTTGCAGCACAAGTGTGGTAAAAGGATAGTAACATTGTCCCTTCTCTCTTTTTCTCTCATTTTTTATTTGGGCCTTTTTTTATGGCCTCTTTTTTTTCTTTTCTTTTTTATTTTTCGTCCAGAGTCTTATCCCAACTTGTGGGGGAACCATAGTCTCCATCATCCTTTCCTCACTTGGGACAATGGTCTAAAAAAATGATGATCATCACACTTTTATTTTTCTTACAACTCAAAAATTACAACTCAATACTTAGAACAAAATATGACTCTATAAGAATGCCTCCGGCGGTGTACCGGTATATGAAATGAATCAAGAGTGACATGTATGAAAGAATTATGAACGGTGGCTTTGCCACAAATACGATGTCAACTACATGATCATGCTAGCAATATGACAATGATGGAGCGTGTCATAATAAACGGAACGGTGGAAAGTTGCATGGCAATATATCTCGGAATGGCTATGGAAATGCCATGATAGGTAGGTATGGTGGCTGTTTTGAGGAAGCTATATGGTGGGTGTATGATACCGGCGAAAGGTGCGCGGTATTAGAGAGGCTAGCAATGGTATAAGGAGGGGAAAAGTGCGTATAATCCATGGACTCAACATTAGTGATAAAGAACTCATATACTTACTACAAAAATTTAGAAGTTATCAAAGCAAAGTATTACGCGCATGCTCCTAGGGGGATAGATTGGTAGGAAAAGACCATCGCTCGTCCCCGACCGCCACTCATAAGGAAGACCATCGACAAATAAACCATGCTCCGACTTCATCACATAACGGTTCACCATACCTGCATGCTACAGGAATCACAAACTTTAACACAAGTATTTCTCAAATTCACAACTACTCAAGTAGCATGACTCTAATATCACCATCTTCATATCTCAAAACAATTATCAAGCATCAATCTTTTCTTAGTATTCAACGCACTCAAAAGAAAGTTTTACAAATCTTGAATACCAAGCATATTATTAATAAGCAAATTACCATGCTATTTAAGACTCTAAAAATAATCTAAGTGAAGCATGAGAGATATATAGTTTATATAAAAAAAATCCACCACCGTGCTCTAAAAGATCTAAGTGAAGCACATAGAGCAAAACTATCAAGCTCAAAAGATATAAGTGAAGCACTAGAGCAAAACTATATAGCTCAAAAGATATAAGTGAAGCACATAGAGTATTCTATCAAATTCCAATTCATGTATGGCTCTCTCAAAATGTGTGTATAGAAAGGATGATTGTGGCACACTAACAAACAAGACACAAATAATACAAGACGCAACAAGCAAAACACATATCATGTGGTGAATAAAAATATAGCTCCAAGTAAAATTACCGATGGAAGTAGACGAAAGAGGGGATGCCTTCCGGGGCATCCCCAAGCTTTGACTTTTTGGTGTCCTTGGATTATCTTGGGGGTGCCATGGGCATCCCCAAGCTTAGGCTCTTGCCACTCCTTGTTCCATAATCCATCAAAAGATTTCACCCAAAACTTGAAAACTTCACAACACAAAACTCAATAGAAATATCGTGAGCTCCGTTAGCGAAAGAAAACAAAAGACCACTTCAAGTGTCCGCGTTCTGGGAACGGGGATCCCCAGACTTGCCTGCCTGCGGCCTGCGGCGTGGCTCAAAGGAGGCCCAGGACAGCCCATCTTCATCTGCACAAGCTCAAGACCCTCGCGAGGGGCCAAGCCTCGCGGGGCGGACGACCAAGAGCTTCCTCAGGCACAGCCTCGTCAGGCTGGCTCATGAGGAGGCGGAGAGTTCAAGACGGGGTACCTCGCGAGGTGCCCATGACGTAAGCCATGATGACCAAGGGCGCCAGTCGGGCGCCAGCCCGCGCAGCGTCCTCCTTTCCTCTTTGGTGCAAAGGGAGCAAGCGCAGGCAAGGGCATCAAGCAAAGGCATCCGTTTCGGTGCAACAAGACCAAGACCAGCCCCAACGGCTGGAATGCAGTCATCGTGGAGCCCAAGCAGGCGTCATCACCAGAGCCTTTGGTAGGCGAGGACCAACTTTAGTTAGGATAAGTGTACCCGTTGTTCCCCTTCAAAATGGCCAATTGTTGGCGCCCTTCCCGCTCAATATTTGGGAAGAGGCCCAGGGCCTTCGCCTATATAAGTAGAGCTAGCCACCATAGTAAAGGGGACGATCGGATAGAGTGGGAAGCACCCGAAGAGAGAGAGATAGAGACCCGATCCTCAAGCCAGAGCGACGGGACACCACTTAGCAGTTCATCGCTTCCGCCAAGAACAGACCCTCGCGAGGCTGTTCTTCCCTGTATTGTTCCTCATCAGCCCAAGAGGCAATCCACACACCATAGACTGGAGTAGGGTATTACACCACGATGGTGGCCTGAACCAGTATAAATCTTGCGTCTCTTTTGCTGTTCTTGTTGGTAGTTTAGGTCCCTGCGATTCGGCGAGGTATGAGACGGTGGAGGGTTGGATCTCCGCGCGCACCCCATAGTTCGAACCTTAAGGGTCTGCCGGAACCCGAAATCCGACATTTGTCGCGCCCAGTAGGTGCGCCGAATCCGCCTTTCGCCACCTCGTGTCCTGTCAGATCGTCATCGCCATGACCGCGGCGTACTGCTGGCAACCCGACCCTTGGGCGGCGTGGCCCGCCCACGCAGAGCCGCCGCCCGGGCGACCCGTGCCCTGTGCAGCTCGCGGTCCGTAGGGCGCTGCGGGGCATGGCGCGCGGACAGGCCTCGACGGCTCTCACACCGCGACAGGAGCGGTCTGCAGCAAGAGCCTCCAACCACGCCGCGACCACATCACCGTACACCCGCCGGGAGCAGGCGAACTCGAGGGCCGCGCTCACAGTGGCCCGAGAGCTGTTGCAGTGCAGGCTGCTGGAGAGCGGCCGTGACGTGCTGCTGGAGCGAGTGGCGGAGCTCCCGGGCTTCGCCGCCTCGGGGGCTCACCCCTTCTGCACCCAACTCCCACCTCAGACCGAGGGCGGCCCGCACGGGGGCTCCACGCGCGCCCGCGGGCTCCGAAGCTGCTCCAGCACCGGCGAAGCTGTCAGCACGGGGCCGGTGGCGGGGTTGCCCCCGCCCCCGGCCCGCGGAGAAGAAGGAATCGACGCAACTCACGGCCCTGGTGGACCGCCGCGCCACCACCCCACGGCGGGCGCATCGAGCAGAGCAGCAAGGCATGCTCAGTACTACGGCATGGCCTTCGGGATGATGGCGCCGGAAGAATACGTGCCCCACATGATGGACCAGGGGCACCCGCATGAGGGAGAACAAGACTCGCTCCTCAGCCTAGTCTGGGGGGATGAGGCGCCAGAGGCCGCGCTCTTCCAGGAGTCTTGAGATGGTCCCACTGGTCACGCCGGGGACGACGATTATCGGGTACCGCTACTTCCTCAAGAGCAAACATACGCTAACCATAGGTCGCAGGAGATACAGGTCGCCACGGCGAGCGGCTGCCCCGCTCCCGCAGTCTCCTACCCCTCGGGAGGGGGGCGGAGGGGGCTGCCGGAGACGGGCAGGGATCCGATATCACCACCGCGGCGTTCGGAGCAAGGCGTTCTAAGGAGGTAGGCCCTCTGCTGGGGAGGTGCCTCAGGGCCTGCCCCTGGCGGAGGACCCGTGGTCGTCGGGGGAACCGCTGGCGACCGCTCTACCCCACCGGCGGCGTCCTGGTTTCCGGTCGTCGTTGGTGGCACTAGAGTGTGGCGCAAGGCAGGGCCCTCGTCTGGCGATATGAAGCAAGGCCGGTACCTGTGAAGAAGGCCCAGTGCCTGTGAAGCTCGCCGCCCCGTGACACTCTCACGTAATAATGAGTGGGGCTGTACACGCCGGAGTCTCGGGGTGCCGGCCTCAGCCCCGGGCTCCCTCCCACGCCCGAAGAGCAGCACTTAGCTCCGTGCTGGTGAGAAGACATCCAAGACTAGACTAGGTGCCGGACGCGGCCTTTTTCTGCTTTCATTTGGTTTTCCCTCTGGCTGTCGTTTTTCCCTATTGGATTTAAGTTGAATTTGAGCTTGAAGATTTGCGTGTATTCGGGGAAGGGGTGCTTAATCTCGTTCGAGCAAATCTCTCGCGTTTCGGTTACAACTCCGCCTCAGCTGCCTCCCCTCGCGAGCCCCTCGCGAGCCGGGCCAGGCCAAGCTCGCGCACAGCCCAGCCTGTCGCCGCCGCGTCCTCTCCGGAGAGTTTTTGCTGTAGGTCCTACGAATCCAATCGATAGACACTCAGATCGCTGCAGCCTCCCACAGGCTATCTCGAGGCTCGTACGAAACAAAGGTAAACCATCCAACTAGCGCATCGCTTAGCCAACCACTTGGCGTGGGCGTATGGGCGTTGTGACACCTGCTAATACGAAGAACACAAGTTTTACATGAGGGGCTCCCCCTCCCAAAATGCTCTCACCTCCATCAGGCCAAAACCTGAGTTCTATTCATGCAGGTAATGGAACAAGGACAATACATGATCACGGACAAATCCCCAATGCATCCTCAGGAGCACCTCCCGAGCCGTTGCTGGCGTCGCTGGCCTCGCCGTCGCTGTCTGCGTGATCGTCGGCGGCGTCTGGGCCGTTCACCACGCCGCCCTCATCGGCGGCCATGACCACGCCGTCATCGTCCGGCGAAGGCCGGACGAGGGCATCCACGCTGTTTTCCACCCAAGGCGCCAGTCGCCCGGACGGCCCGGGAACTGGGGCGATGGCTGCGTCAAAATCGAAGTGAGGGTCCATGTCCCGGAGATGGCTGAAGACGCGAGAGAAGGCGCGCCCGAGTAACGCGCGGCTCCTCTCCTCCATCAACTTGTCGGCCCTGAACGACCGCGCCTCCAGCCGCGCCACCACGTCAGTGAAGAACTGAAGGTTGCCGGCGTAGTTAACGCGGCGGCTGGCCCTGCCGCCGCCGCAGATGTTATCCAAGGCTACGTTAGCTCTTTCCGGAGCGTGGCGAGCATGGGACGGTGCTCGTGCTCCAAGATTCGCCATCGACGATCTCGTCCGCATTCTCAGCGGCGCAACAGCCTCGGCCTCCTCCACCTACTGGCGAAGAAGGGCGCCTCGGCCGAGAGGTGGTGGACTCCTCTGCGCCACCTCGAGGGCGGCCCAAGAGCATCGGCCCGCCGCGTCGCCTCCTCCGATTTGGTCCTCAAGGCAGCAGTCCTGCCTCGGCCTCAGCCTTGATCAACCCCAACCGCTCAAACTCGCCGAGGTTCGAGCGCCGCCACACTCGGCGCTTGACCTCCTCCATGATGCGGGCTTCCCTGCTGCAACCTCATCCTCTCGCCCACGCCGCCAAGCGCTCCCTCGTCTCAAGCGCCAGATTGCCAAGATTCGGGCGGCTTCAAGCGCCGCCTCTTGACGCTCGAGCTCCGCCGAGTCGCCAGAGGCCACCTTCATCGATGCAAGGGCTGCCTCGCGCAGCTCCGCTTGCTCCTCCAACGAGTGGCACCGGGCCAGGGCTTCCCGTGCCCGCTTCTCCGCCGCCTCTCGTCGCCTGTTAGCTGCCCGGGCCTCCTTGACGGCCCGAGAACAGGCCTCGCGAGAGGCTGCCAGCGACGCCTTGGCCTCTTCATCATCAAGATCGCGCTGGCGACGCGCAAGGGCGGCAGCGCCCTCCAGCTCGCGCCTCTCTGCGACCAGGCGCAGGCCCTCGGCCTCAAGGAGCGCGTCTTTGTCAGCAAGCTCTTCACCAACAAGGCTCACCGCGTCAGCCGCCCTTCGAAGAAATCCTTGGCGAAGGGCGCGACGCCCTGGCAAGGCCACAGACGCCCTCCACACCATCGACCGCCCCAGACGGGCGCCGGGAGCCGCGAATCAACACTCCCCCTCCGGGCAGGGGCTGGGGGCTGGCACCCTTGCGACGGCCGGGCGCGCCGCGCCAGAAGCCCGACCTGGAGCTAGCCCATCCCCAGACGAGGGGCGCAGGAAGCGCCTCAGCCAATCGCCGTCCACAACCAGGCGAGAAGCCCACGGCAGGCTAGCTATGCCTCGGGAAGGCTCGCGAGGAAGGATCGCGAGGCGCGTGGTGCCACGGCGCGCCTAGGGACGGCTCACCTCCCCAATCGCCCTCACCACAAGAGCTTCATTGCTTGGAGCACTCGAGGGCTGGGGAGGGGGTGAAGCCGAGGGGGACGGCTCCTCACCCGTCTCCGTGAGCTCGGCAGGAAGGGGCCTGTAGGGCAAGGATCAGTACGAGCAGCAGAAGAATCAGGAGCTGGAGAAGGAGAATGCTTACTCTTCAGTGGCGAAGTACTTCCTATGCTTCAGCAGGCGACAAGGGTAATCATCGCCCAGGGCCTCCCTTCTCTTCCGGAGGGCCTCAAAGTTCATGTGTAAACGACCCAAGATTTGAGCGCAGGGATCAGCCTGCGGCGAGGGAGAAGCATCATGGCGGCTTGCGTCAGGGGCGTCAGCCTGACGCGCGCTGCTAGTCGCCTCACCAAGAGAAGCATCAGGGGCCTCGGGGGCTCTAGTCGCGGGCGCTGCGGGAGGCTGCCCGCCGCCCTCAGCCGCAGCGGCACGGGCCTCAGGAGCTGCCCCCTCACGAGCATCGCCAGGCGCTATCACCCCGGCGGGGGTCCCTTCGGCCTCTGGCGGCTCGTGCCTCCCTGCTCCGCCACTTGAGGAGGAGCCGCCTTGGCCGACTGGTAGGGTTGTCACCACCACTGGATTCTCGCGAGGCCCCTGGAGACCAGCGGGGCGCAGCCCCCATTCATCGAAGATAGGCATCTGGTTCACCAAATCACCCCTGTTCCGGCAGAGGTACAGCAGGGCCCTTTCGTGCTGGATGCCACCGGGGTTAGGATTGCCAGTCAGGATCAGGAGCACTTTCCTTAGCGCTTCAGGCGTCAGGTCTTCTTCCTGGAGCCTCATATGATTGCCAGGCCCGTTGAAGGCCCACATCCGGAGGGAATGGCGCTGGAGAGGAGCAATGCGGCGCAGCAGGAACTCCTTCACCACCTTGGGTGCCGTTACATCAAGCAACCTCAGGAACACGAAGCGGCGCCAGACAAAGACGAGCCGAGGGCTCGAAAGCGTCTCCTGGCCCCAGCCTGAATTGGGGACAGCAGGCGAGGTCGGCTCAGATAGCAGGGGGCTGGGCACCCCCACATCCACGTACAACCACCTCTCGCGGAACTCAACCGTGGGCGGAGGCAGGCTGAAGTCAATCCCTGAGGCTGCTGTCTCGGGCGCGGCGACGAAGCTCACGCACGCCGAGCATTGAGCGGGGTCGACAAGGCACAGAGAGAAGAAGTGGCGCATCAGGGCAACCGAGGGAAGGATGCCCATCATTGCCTCACAAACGAAGGCTAAGACCGAGAGGAGAGTAATAGACTCAGACCCGGATGCATCATTTGATCGATAATGGGAAAGCACGGCATTGAAGAAATCGAGATGGGGAACCAGTCCATACTGGCGCCAATAAATACCGGACCTCGGTGACTATCCTGTCAATGGCGAAGTGGGGACGCAGGCCAGGCCATCGCCCTCCGCATTCGAAGGAGGTGGTGGCGAGCCGAACTGACCTTGCCCAAGCCCTCCAGATTGAGTATGATCGACGGGTCGATAGCGGAGGCCGCCGGCGGCGGCGAGCAAGGCAAAGGCGCAGGTTTCTTCCCTTTCCCCTTCTTCGTCGGAGCCATGGCGATCGAAAGGGGGAAGGGGGGATTTGAGATTGGATTGGAAATGGAAGCTGGAGTTCGAGAGGGGGAAGGACTGGAGCGCACAAGCAGCAGAGAGGGGAACAGATGTGTGCAGCAGCGTGTCCGCCTAGCAAGGCATGAAATAAGGAGGCGTGGGGAATAAAGTGCGCCCACGCCCCATCAACCGCCACGCTGCCGCCCGAGGCCACAGGCTGTTAGGGCTCATGACGCTCAGACTTGCCCTTTCGCCTCTCTGCTCGGCCAAGTTCGGGCGTGCCGTGGGCCCGGGGGCTACTGTCGGTGTTCTGGGAACGGGGGTTCCCAGACTTGCCTGCCTGCGGCCTGCGGCGTGGCTCAAAGGAGGCCCAGACAGCCCATCTTCATCTGCACAAGCTCAAGACCCTCGCGAGGGGCCAGAGCCTCATGGGCGGACGACCAAGAGCTTCTCGTGCACGGCCTCGTCAGCTGGCTCATGAGGAGGCGGAGAGTTCAAGACGGGTACCTCGCGAGGTGCCCATGACGTAAGCCATGACGACCAAGGGCGCCATCGGGCGCCAGCCAGCATAGCGCCCTCCTTTCCTCTTTGGTGCAAAGGAGCAAGCGCAGCAAGGGCATCAAGCAAAGGCATCCGTTTCGTGCAACAAGACCAAGACCAGCCCCAACGGCTGGAATGCAATCATCGTGGAGCCCAAGCAGGCGTCATCACCAAAGCCTTTGGCAGGCGAGGACCAACTTTAGTCAGGATAAGTGTACCCGCTGTTCCCCTTCAAAATGGCCAATTGTTGGCGCCCTTCCCGCTCAATATTTGGGAAGAGGCCCTGGGCCTTCGCCTATATAAGTAGAGCTAGCCACCATAGTAAAGGGGACGATCGGATAGAGTGGGAAGCACCCGAAGAGAGAGAGATAGAGACCCGATCCTCAAGCCAGAGCGACGGGACACCACTTAGCAGTTCATCGCTTCCGCCAAGAACAGACCCTCGCGAGGCTGTTCTTCCCTGTACTGTTCCTCATCAGCCCGAGAGGCAATCCACACACCACACACTGGAGTAGGGTATTACACCACGATGGTGGCCTGAACCAGTATAAATCTTGCTTCTCTTGTGCTGTTCTTGTTGGTAGTTTAGGTCCCTGCGATTCGGCGAGGTACGAGACGGTGGAGGGTTGGATCTCCGCGCGCACGCCAGAGTTCGAACCTTAAGGGTCTGCCGGAACCCGAAATCCGACATCAAGGTACTTCAATGAATTATAAACTATTTTACTAGCCATAGATTCATCAAAACAAGCAAACAACACACGAAAAACAGAATCTGTGAAAAACAGAACAGTCTGTAGTAATCTGTAACTAACGCGAACGTCTGTCACCCAAAATATTCTACCAAAATAGGACGACCTATACAATTTGTTTATTGATCAGAAGCAATTGGAATCAGTATTTTATCACGTTCTGGTGATTTTTAACAATTGTTTTCGTGAACAGAAAGTTTCTAGAAATTACAACAAGATCAAATAACTATCATCCAAGAAGATCCTATAGGTCTAACTTGGCACAAACACTAATTAAAACACAAAACCACATCTAAACACAAGGTAGATGGATTAATTATTCCTAAACAGAAGCAAAAACAAAAAACTAAAAATAAAATTGGGTTGCCTCCCAACAAGCGCTATCGTCTAACGCCCCTAGCTAGGCATAAAAGCGAGGATAGATCTAGGTATTGCCATCTTTGGTAGGCAATCCATAAGTGGCTCTCATGGTAGATTCATAAGGAAATTTTATTTTCTTTCTAGGGAATTGTTCCATGCCCTTTTTTAATGGAAATTGAAATCTAATATTCCCTTCCTTCATATCAATAATTGCACCAGCCGTTCTAAGGAAAGGTCTACCGAGAATAATAGGGCCAGAAGGATTGCACTCTATATCAAGAATGATAAAATCTACGGGCACATAATTCCAATTTTCAACAATAAGAACATCAATAATTCTTCCCATATGTTTCTTAATAGTGTAATCCGCAAGATGCAAGTTTAGAGAGCAATCATCAAAATCACGGAAACCTAGCAAATCACACAAAGTTTTCGGAATAGTGGAGACAGTAGCACCCAAATCACACAAAGCATAAAACTCATAATCTTTAATTTTAATTTTAATAGTATGTTCCCACTCATCATAAAGTTTTCTAGGGACAGAAACTTTCAACTCAAGTTTTTCTTCATAAGATTGCATCAAGGCATCAACGATACGTTCGGTAAAGGCTTTATTTTGACTATAAGCATGAGGATAATTTAGCACGGATTGCAACAAGGAAATACAATCAATTAAAGAGCAACTTTCATAATTAAATTCCTTGAAATCCAATATAGTGTGTTTAGCAACATCTAGGGTTTTATTTCTTTCAATCCCACTTTTATCAATTTCTTCATCAAGATCTAAATACTCCGAATTTTTGGAACGCCTTCTAGGTAAAGGAAGATCATATTCAGTTTCATCAAGATTCATATTGCAAAACAAAGATTTAATGGGGGACACATCAATAACTTTTAGATCTTCGTCTTGATTTTCATAGGAATTGGAAGAACACACTTTAATAAATGCATCTTTCATAGCACGCGTCCTAGCGGTTCTTTCCTTGCACTCATAAATGGAAATTCTCATAGCTTTGAGAGACTCATTGATATCATGCTTAGGAGGAATAGATCTAAGCTTTAAAGAATCAACCTCAAGAGAAATTCTATCATCGTTCCTAGTCAAATCATCAATTTTAAGCAATTTCTCTTCTAGCAAAGCATTAAAATTCTTTTGTGAATTCATAAACTCTTTAACACTATTCTCAAATTCAGAGGGCATCTTATTAAAATTTCCATAAGAGTTGTTGTAGGAATTTCCATAATTATTAGAAGGATTACTAGGATATGGCCTAGGATTAAAATTCCCTCTATACGCGTTGTTACCAAAATTATTCCTACCAACAAAATTCACATCCATAGATTCATTATTATTCTCAATCAAAGTAGACAAAGGCATATCATTAGGATTAGAAGAAACACTCTTAGTAGCAAATAATTTCATAAGTTCATCCATCTTTCCACTCAAAACATTGATTTCTTCTATCGCATGCACTTTTTTATTAGTAGATCTTTCGGTGTGCTGTTGGTGTCAAACCGCGGATCTCGGTAGGGGTCCCAATCTGTGCGCCTAGGCGGATGGTAACAGGAGACAAGGGAAACGATGTTTTTACCCAGGTTCGGGCCCTATCGATGGAGGTAAAACCCTACTCCTGCTTGATTAATATTGATGATATGGGTAGTACAAGAGTAGATCTACCACGAGATCAGAGAGGCTAAACCCTAGAAGTTTGCCTATGGTATGATTGTTGTTCGTCCTATGGACTAAAACCCTCCGGTTTATATAGACACTGAATAGGTTTAGGGTTACACAGAGTTGGTTACAATGGTAGGAGATCTACATATCCGTATCGCCAAGCTTGCCTTCCACGCCAAGGAAAGTCCCATCCGGACACGGGACGAAGTCTTCAATCTTGTATCTTCATAGTCCACTAGTCTGGCCAAAGTTCATAGTCCGGCTATCCGGACACCCCCTAATCCAGGACTCCCTCAGTAGCCCCTGAACCAGGCTTCAATGACGACTAGTACGGTGCGCATATTGTCTTCGGCATTGCAAGGCGGGTTCCTCCTCCGAATACTTCATAGAAGATTTTGAACACAAGGATAGTGTCCGGCTCTGCAAAATAAGTTCCACATACCACCGTAGAGAGAATAACATTTACACTAGTTCAATCTGCTGACGTATTCCTTGGCGTGACATCACACCATGGCCAAGCCTTTATTCGAATCGTTTTCACTGTCCCACCTCAGCGCGTTTAGCGAGGCAGTTTCCTTGGCACGTCTTGTCAAAGTAGAGATCGTGTCCCCTTATTCCAGGATTCTCATCAATACGGGCGTGGGTAACCCAACCGCGCCATTGATTATGGTGCTTGGGAGATAAGCGAGTTTTATCAGGCCGGTGGGGACGCATAGCTTTGTCCGTCCATATAAGGGGATAAGGATCCACTTTTCACACACGCCTTCTTCCTCCTTTGCTTATCCATTTCCGCGCACTCGAGCTCCAGCGCCCAAGTCCGCACATCCCACATCAACCTTCTCCGACTATGTCCGAAGCGGGAGGCAAGTGGATGGCCTCCTCCGTCACGGAGGGGAACATCAAAAAGGTGTGGAAGGCCGGATACTTGTCCGGCGACATCGCGCATAGGCTCCCCAACGAGGGGCAGCTCATCCCCACCCCCAGGCCCCATGAGAGGGTGGTATTCCTCCCCCACTTCCTCCGCGGACTAGGGCTTCCACTCCACCCATTCGTCCGGGGGCTCATGTTCTACTACGGCCTAGATTTCCATGATCTGGCCCCAATTTCATCCTCAACATCTCGGCGTTTATCGTCAGTGCGAGGCCTTCCTCGCATCCAGCCCCACTTCGCTTATGGTGAAGACCTTCAATGTCAAGTCAAGGTAGTGGGCGGCTGCCAAGCGGAGTGCAGAGGTGCCATGGTGGGCAGGATGGCCAACGTCCTATGGCTCGAGGGCTCCTTTGTGGAGACCATAAAGGGGTGGCAATCGGGGTGGTTCTACATCACCGAGCCGCGCGACTCTCAATGGGCGGCGGCCCCCGAATTCCGATCTGGCTTCCCTACACGGCTCGCCTCATGGAAAGAGATGGGCCTGACGTGGGGTAATTCGGAAGAGCTGGCCGGACTCCAAACCTGCGTCCGAAACCTGGTGGACAAGAATCTCAAGCTTGTCAACGTAATCCAGGTGATGCTCATCCGCCGGATTCTCCCATGCCAGCAACGGGCCTTCAACTTGTGGGAGTTTGATCCGGCACAACACCGAACCTCGAGCCGGCTCTTCGACACTACGTACGAAGATGCCTGGAAGGTGCTGTTCAAGGGCGCCGAAGCTCCCGCATCCGCTACCGAAGGTCGCGGATTCAGCTCACAGCATCAAGCCAGCGAGGTATGTTATTTTACCCTTTACGGGATTTCTTTTTCATAGTTTGACTCTTTGCGGGATCTAAAACTCCCTCACCTTTGATAGGACTGGCTGAAGACGTCCGGACAGATTGACTGTCCGACTCCCTTGCCAGAAGACCCAGCGGACGCCCGATTGACGGGGCTGCTGGTTCCGGCACCTCACGTGGTGCCGGAGAAGAAGGCCACGGGAACTCGAAGGAGTTCCCGGCGCCAAGTGTTGTCGGATTCATCGTCCGATGACTCGAGGCGACCCCGCAAAGATGAGGAGGAGGAAAGAGGCCTCCCAGGGGAGAGAAGAAAAGGAAGGCCGCCTAACGGGAGGCCGAGGGTCCAAGAAGGAAGGACCCTTCCTCCGGACTACACCGCCAATGCCGACGATTTACGAAGAGGGGTGGGCACCAGGACCAAGCCCTGGCGAAATCGTAAGTGTCCGGACACCGAATAACTCATGGCGTTCCATTTGTCGCGACAAAGATCTTCTAATGCCAAGTATAACCGTGCAGCCCACCCAGGACGGGCTCGACGATTCGCCGAGCGGCTCCTGGATTCGCTGAGGTGAATAGCAGCTCACTTCCGACTGCCTGCCTCCTCCCGCCGCGGATGACGCCGGGTGGAGTCCCAAAGGGCCCAGCCAGAGGAGGTGGCTCGAGGCGCCAGCAAGGCGACCTCCCGAACCCGGCTCAAAGGGATAAAACCTCAAGTGCTTCAAGTCCGCCCTGCGCTAGACTCAGATCGAACCTTGATGGTTCCGAGTCCGACAGCGCACCCTTCGTAAGAAGGGCAAGACTGCGACGCCGGTGACCTCCGCCCAACCGAGGCACCAGATGATTTGTTGAGGCGCTTAACGGCGCTTCCATCGACAAGGAACACCGTGACCGTTATGAGTGTGGTGATCCAGAAGTTCAGTCCGCCAAGAGCGGGCTGGTGAAGCGATGTGCCAGCCTTCTAACAGGCTTTGAGGTATGTATTTAAGATATGTAAAAATATTACCGATAGACAGTAGCCTCGATGCTCAGCTTGGTGTTCGGAAAGAAATAGCCGAACCGAGGATCTAAAAGATATACGCATGAGTCTAACATAAGTATGTCAATATGGGAATGCAAGCTATTGCTTGACCTCTGCCGCACTGACTGCGGAGGTTGATGCATTAAAGCAGAGCCTCGAGCGGTCCGACAACGAGCTCGGACTTGCCAAAAAGCAGCTCGAGGACAAGGAAGGTAATTAATACCTTACGGGAGTATTTAAAAGATGTGTTTGCAAAAACTGACAGGAATAACGTGAATATTGCAGGGGCCACGAACGAGGTGGCGACCCTGAAGGAAGCGGTGTCCAAGGCCGAAAGCAATGCGGCCGCGGAGCCCACCGAGCGAGAGAAGCAGGAGGCGCGGGTGGCGGAGGTGCGGCAAGAGCTCCAGGCTCCCGTGAAAAAACACGAGAGTTTGGAGCGTGACTCAAAGACTCGAGAGTCCGAGCTAGCCTCGGCCCTTGAGAGCGCCAAGGCCGCTAAGACCGAAGCCCAAAAAGCCCTCCAGGAGATTGAGGCGATGAAGAAGATAGCGGCGGGTAACGCATTCTATATGCAAAGCAAGCATGTGAAAGTGAATTATCTGTTACTTACCCGAATCCGGAGCTCTCCAGGAGCATTCGCAGATCTGCCCCGCAGTGTGGCTGATGCTGCCGCATTCTACCGAGCCGAGGAGGGAAGCTCGACGGAGAAGGTGTTCTGGTCTCAGTATGCTGAGGCCGGACACCCGGTGCCCTTAAGCGACCAGTTGAAGCAGCTGGTCGAGCTCCATAAGGTGGCCGAACAGGCCATGAAAGGCCTCATAGTTCGGCTGTGGCCTAAGGAAGCCATGCCTGGGAGCTACTTCGGGCTGGTGAGGCGGCTGGTGGACGCCTGTCCATGGGTTGAAGTCATCAAGCGCTCCGTCTGCATCGAAGGTGCCCGTAGGGCCCTTACCCTTGCTAAGGTGCACTGGGCAAGATGGACGCTGAGAAGCTTGTGACGGACGGACCACCACCGAAGAAGGAGCATCGCAAGCCTGAAATGTATTATGAGGACGTCCCAAGGGTGCCGCTTTATAGCGGATGAATGCTCCAAATATATAATTTTGAGTAGACTCGCATTTGTTATCCCGCAGCTGAAAACTTGTTCATATGCTGAAGCAACACTTTTGAATTTAAAATATTACCTTTCATGCGGCCGCTTATTAAATTTGAGAGATGGCGAGTCGTCGCTTCAGCCCCCATGCCACGAGTGTGGGGTGTTGGGATAAACTTGAGCGCTCTTGTTCCCATTCTTGGGTCCTTCGAGGAGGCGCCAACGCAACGAACAAGGCAACCGGACTATAATGCTTGAACACTCTCACTTAGCCATAGAATTCTATAATTTTAAATTTCGTGAAGCCCCTAGTATTCGGAAGACCGAGTTCGGGCGCTATCCACGCCTAGGCGGACAATGCCGACTCCTCGCCTAAGCGGCATAAGTCTTTAGGGACTCGAAAACCTCTCGAACAGCGACCGGCTCTAGCCCTATCATGACGGTCAGTTTTAGCTTTCTCCACTGAGGTGCTTAACCCAGCTCAATCGGGGCACAATCGCAGTGGTTCTCCCAGCGCTGCCTTAGCCGATATAACGGAACGTAAGGTACCAAAACATGGGAGCCGGGCAAACCCAACTATTGACCCAAGACATGATTCGGAGCCGATGTATATAATGCTATAAGTTCGGGGTGCCGCACTTGTGAAAGTGTTCGGACTTATCACACCATGTTATGGGGTACTTAAGCCCCTGGTGTATTGCCCGTACCAAAGTGTACGGTTGCACAATGTCAGAAATGAACATATATATAGAAAAAAAGGGAATTCAATAATAGGCAGAAGCTATATATTGTTTATTCAAAAAGGGGCTGCAGTAAGACCAGAACGATACAAATAGTGCGATAAGCAAGGGACGGGACTTTTAACATGTCCCCCTCCAGGGGTAAGCCGCGTGATGGTGTGTAAAACAAATATATTGCTCATAATAGAGACCACCTGGACACTCTACGTAGCTTTCTGCTTCCCTGGCTGTTGTATCGTGTGTTCGGTGATTCCAATGCCGGACAGGGCTTCGTGAGAACAGAGTCCTGAAAGTAAAAAGAAAGAAGAAAAGAATGACACAATCGGGAGCCCCTGGTGCGGTTGAGCCGCATTCTGGGCATGCCGTGGTCGTGCCCCTTCCCCTATGCCCATGATATTTCCCGAGCGTAATTATGTACGCGTAGTACTGGTTTCGCAATTTCGCGAGGGCTGGGGCTTGGGCCGCATTGCTATGCATGCTCGGACGGTGCTTGACGGTGCCCGGGCCTTTAACAGCCGGACTCGAGAATTGCCTTAAGAGGCTATTTTGTACTTCCGCCGCGAGGGCTGCCGTATGCTCCTCCGTCCGGAGAGAGCGTTCGGTACTTCCATTGACCGTAATGACTCCTCGAGGACCTGGCATCTTGAGCTTGAGATATGCATAGTGCGGCACCGCATTGAACTTTGCAAATGCGGTTCGTCCGAAAGCAAAGGCATGATAGCCGCATGAGCGGGACTATGTCAAGATTAACTCCTCGCTTTGGAAGTTATCCGGGATCCAAGACTAATTCAAGTGTGGCGAGCCTCTCTGATTGGCCTCTACACCTGGTATGACGCCTTTAAAGGTCGTCTTCGTGGGTTTAATCCTTGATGGGTCTATTCCCATTTTGCGCACTGTGTCCTGATAAAGCAGGTTCAGGCTGCTGCCATCGTCCATTAGGACTCTAGTGAGATGAAATCCGTCAATGATTGGGTCTACAACCAATGTGGCGAATCCGCCATGGCGGATGCTAGTGGGGTGGTCCCTTCGATCAAAAGTGATCGGGCAGGAAGACCAGGGGTTGAACTTTGGGGCGACTGGCTCCATCGCATATACGTCCCTTAGTGCACGCTTCTGCTCCCTTTTGGGTATGTGGGTTGCGTATATCATGTTCACCGTCCACACTTGCGGGGAAGCCCTTCATCCTCTATTGTTCGTGGTGGGGCTCCTCCTCGTCATCGCTATGCAGCCCTTGTCATTGTTTTCGCATTTAACTTGCTCGCTGCTTGAACACCCAACAATCCCTATTGGTATGATTGGCTGGCTTTTCGGGGGTGCCATGTATCTGGCACGAGCGATCGAGTATTCGGTCCAAATTGGACGGGCCCGGAGTATTTCTTTTAAATGGCTTTTTCCGCTGACCGGGTTTAGAGCCTCTGAATCCGGCATTGACTGCCGTATCCTCAGCATTATCGCCGTTAATGCGGCGCTTGTGCTTGTTGTGACGTGACCTGCCACTGTTGTCCTTGGTATCCGAATTACCAGGGCTCTTGGTCATGTTGTTACTACGAGCTAGCCAGCTGTCCTCTCCCACGCAAAAGCGGGTCATGAGTGTTGTGAGGGCTGCCATGGATTTCGGCTTTTCCTTTCCTAGGTGTCGGGCAAGCCACTCATCGCGGATGTTGTGTTTGAAGGCTGCAAGGGCCTCGGCATCCGGACAATCGACGATTTGATTTTTCTTGGTTAGGAACCGTGTCGTAATTGTCGCCGATTCTCTGGCTGCTGAATTATGTGGCTTAGGTCATCGGCGTCGGTGGTCGCACATATGTGCCCTGGAAATTGTCGAGGAATGCGGCTTCCAGGTCTTCCCAACAGCCAATTGACTCTGCTGGCAAGCTATTAAGCCAATGCCGGGCTGGTCCTTTAAGCTTGAGTGGGAGGTATTTGATGGCGTGTAGATCATCACCGCGGGCCATGTGGATATGAAGGAGATAGTCCTTGATCCAAACCGCAGGATCTGTTGTGCCATCGTATGATTCAATGTTTACGGGTTTGAAACCCTCAGGGATTTGATGATCCATCACTTCATCTGTGAAGCATAGTGGGTCTGCGGCGCCTCTGTATTGGGCTATATCACGACGCAGCTCAAATGAGCTTTGTCTACTGTGTTCGGCCCGGCCAGAGTTGCCATATCCGGCGTGACGGTTATCGTCATGTGTCGTGGGGCGCCCACGCGATTCGTAGATCTGGAGTTTGCCTTGCCTTGTCCTCCAATATATCTCGCAGGTCTGGCGCATTTCTCCACGCCTTTGTATTTTTTGAGCGGCGACGGGGTGCGGCTTGAGTTGAGGGCCGAGAGGCCTTTCTGTCGCGGCCACAAGGTGGCCGGTCAGCCATATCATGCATGGTGATGTAGGTTTGGGTGCTTCCTCCTCTAATCGGGTAGCAGCTGCGTCTTAGGTAGCTCTTGGAGGGCGCCGAGTTCATACTCTTCGGCCGCAAGGACTTCAGTCCATCTGTCAGCTAGCAAATCTTGGTCAGCTCTAAGCTGTTGCTGCTTTTTCTTGAGGCTACTTGTCGTGGCCATGAGCCTGCATTTGAAACACTCTTGTTCGACGGGATCCTCGGCCACGACTAATTCGTCGTCGTCGAGGCTTGCCTCATCTTCGGAGGGAGGCATGTAATTATCGTCCTCTACCTCTCTTTCTGCTGCTCTCTCATGAGGGCTAGCTTCTCCATCCTCCTGTGCTGAATCATTTGGAGGGGTTATCTTCGCACTTGTCCGGGTGTTATTGTCTCCGTGCGGAATCACCGCTTTTCTTTGTGGCGGGATTTAGAGCGGCGCCACCGACGCCTTGGCGCTTAGGCTGTTTCTTGGAGGGTCATCCTCCGCTGTTCCATCGCCATTCCCATCTTTTGGGATGTCCACCATGTATATTTCAGTATGACAAGGTGGCCTTCCGAAGGCCTGGGTGCTGGTTCTGGTAAATCTCCTGCATCGTCGTCCATACCGTCGATGTCTTCGGAGTTGAAGTCGAGCATGTCGGTTAAATCATCGGCAAGTGGCTCTGAAGTGGGTGGTGGGTGGGCTTTGATTTTCTTCGTCGTCCAGATCCCAACCTTCCCGACCATAATCCGCCAGGCTCTCCGATAAAGAGAGAGACTTTAGTGAATTCAGAATGTCGCCAAAGGGCGAGTGCTGAAAGATGTCCACGGCAGTGAATTCCATGATCGGCGCCCAATCGGATTCGATTGGCAGGGGCACGGAAGGCTCGGAGTCCGGAGAGGAGTCCGGCACCTTGGAGTTATGAGCTTCGCAAAGGACGGGGTAGGTGTACGGCCCAATCACCGTAGAGATCGCAACCCCCGAGGCGGTGTCCAGCCACCCGTCCTCGATCGGCGCGGTCGGCTCCGAGCTAAAGGTCGGAGGGGACTCTGGTGCGGCCTCCAGGACACTGTTCGGTGGCAGAGCTAGATCATGCCCCTCGTGACAAGGTCTTGTGGCGCTTGGTTGTGGCTCGAACCCGTCAAGATAAAGTCTCCGCGGATGTTAGCCTGTAGTTCAAACTTCCAAATCTGACACGATGGCGGGCGTAGCTTTCAATCTGCTCCAGATGGCAAGCGAATTGCCCGCAGGCAAAGTCGCGAATATGAAGATCTGTGCGGGAGAAAAGTCTCACCACGAGCGCATCGTTGTTGATGATCGGAGGAGCCATCGGGCCTAAAGATGACAAACAGAGGAACTCTCAATGAAAGCACCAATGTCGGTGTCAAACCGCGGATCTCGGTAGGGGGTCCCGAATCGTGCGTCTAGGCGGATGGTAACAGGAGACAAGGGACACGATGTTTTAACCCAGGTTGGGCCCTCTCGATGGAGGTAAAACCCTACTCCTGCTTGATTAATATTGATGATATGGGTAGTACAAGAGTAGATCTACCACGAGATCAGAGAGGCTAAATCCTAGAAGCTAGCCTATGGTATGATTGTTGTTCGTCCTACGGACTAAAACCCTCCGGTTTATATAGACACCGAATAGGGTTAGGGTTACACGGAGTCGGTTACAATGGTAGGAGATCTACATATCCGTATCGCCAAGCTTGCCTTCCACGCCAAGGAAAGTCCCATCCGGACACAGGACGAAGTCTTCAATCTTGTATCTTCATAGTCCAGGAGTCCGGCCAAAGGTCATAGTCCGGCTATCCGGACACCCCCTAATCCAGGACTCCCTCAGTGCCATTGAGAATAATTAGACATAATATTATCTAGGAGTTTAGTAGCAGCTCCGAAAGTGATTTCCATAAAAGTGCCTCCCGCGGCCGAATCTAAAAGATTTCTAGAAGCAAAATTCAATCCGGCATAAATTTTTTGTATAATCATCCACAAATTCAAACCATGAGTAGGGAAATTACGTATCATTAATTTCATTCTCTCCGAAGCTTGTGCAACATGTTCATGATCAAGTTGCTTAAAATTCATAATGTCGTTTCTAAGAGAGATTATCTTAGCGGGAGGAAAATACTTAGAGATAAAAGCATCTTTGCACTTGTTCCAAGAATCAATACTATTTTTAGGCAAAGAAGAAAACCAAGCTTTAGCACGATCTCTAAGCGAAAAAGGAAATAGCTTCAATTTAACAATATCTCTATCGACATCTTTCTTCTTTTGCATATCACATAAATCAACAAAGCTATTCAGATGAGTAGCGGCATCTTCACTAGGAAGGCCGGCGAATAGATCTTTCATAACAAGATTCAATAAAGCAGTATTGATTTCACAAGATTCAGTATTGGCAAGAGGAGCAATCGGAGTGCTAAGGAAATCATTATTGTTGGTATTGGTGAAGTCACACAATTTGGTAGTATCTTGAGCCATCGCGACAAACAAGCAATCCAACACACGAGCAAACAAAAGGCAAGCGAGAAAAAGGCAAACGGAAAAAGAGAGGGCGAATAAAATGACAAGGGTGAAGTGGGGGAGAGGAAAACGAGTGGCAAATGGAAAATAATGTAGTGTGAGAGATAAGGAATTGTGATGGGTACTTGGTATGTTGACTTTTGCGTAGACTCCCCGGCAACGGCGCCAGAAATTCTTCTTGCTAGCTCTTGAGCTTGCCTTGGATTTCCCCGAAGAGGAGAGGATGATGCAGTAGAGTAGCGTAAGTATTTCCGTCAGTTTTTGAGAACCAAGGTATCAATCCATTAGGAGGCTACGCTCAAGTCCCTCGTACCTACACAAAAACAATAGCTCAATGCAACCAACACGATTAGGGGTTGTCAATCCCTTCACGGTCACTTACGGGAGTGAGATCTGATAGAGATGATAGATAATATTTTTGGTATTTTTGGTATAGAGATGCAAAGTAAAAAGTAAAAATCAAAGCAATAATAAAGTGATGGAGATTGATATGATGAGAATAGACCCGGGGGCCATAGGTTTCACTAGTGGCTTCTCTCAAGAGCATAAGTATTCTACGGTGGGTGAAAAAATTACTGTTGAGCAATTGACATAATTGAGCATAGTTATGAGAATATCTAGGTATGATCATGTATATAGGCATCATGTCCGAGACAAGTAGACCGACTCCTGCCTGCATCTACTACTATTACTCCACTCATCGACCGCTATCCAGCTTGCATCTAGAGTATTAAGTTAAAAACAGAGTAACGCCTTAAGCAAGATGACATGATGTAGAGGGATAGTTTCATGCAATATGATAAAAACCCCATCTTGTTATCCTCGATGGAAACAATACAATACGTGCCTTTCTGCCCCTTCTGTCACTGGGAAATGACAACGCAAGATTGAACCGAAAGCTAAGCACTTCTCCCATTGCAAGAAAAACCAATCTAGTAGGCCAAACCAAACTGATAATTCGAAGAGACTTGCAAAGATAATCAATCATACATAGAAGAATTTAGAGAAGATTCAAATATTATTCATAGATAGACTTGATCATAAACCCACAATTCATCGGTCTCAACAAACACACCGCAAAAAGAAGATTACATCAAATAGATCTCCACGAGAGAGGGGGAGAACATTGTATTGAGATCCAAAAACAGAGAAGAAGCCATCTAGCTACTAACTATGGACCCGAAGGTCTGAGGTAAACTACTCACACTTCATCGGAGGGGCTAGGATGATGTAGAAGCCCTCCGTGATGATGGCCCTCTTCCGCGGAGCTCCAGAACAGGCCCCAAGATGGGATCTCGTGGATACAAAAAGTTGCGGCGGTGGAATTAGGTTTTTGGCTCCGTATTTGATCGTTTGGGGGTACGTAGGTATATATAGGGAGGAAGGAGTACGTCGATCGAGCTTCGGGGGGCCCACGAGGCAGGGGGGCATGCCCTAGGGGGGGTGCGCCCTCCACCCTCGTGACCGTCTCGAGGCTTTCTTGACGGAGGGTCCAAGTCTCGTGGGTCTTATCTCATGAGAAAATCACGTTCCCGAAGGTTTCATTCCATTTGGACTTCGTTTGATATTCTGTTTCTCCAAAACACTGAAATAGGCAAAAAACAACAATTCTGTGTTGGGCCTACGGTTAATAGATCAGTCCCAAAAATAATATAAAAGTTGAAAATAAATCCAAATATAGTCCAAAACAGTAGATAATATAGCATGGAGCAGTCAAAAATTATAGATACGTTGGAGACGTATTACCCCCTCCGAGAGAGAACCATCCGGCGTTTTGTTTCGCGGCTTCACCGCACTTCTTCCCGGAGTCTCCGTCAACCCCAGGCAAGCCACAATAGCCACTTGCATGATAGCCGTGCAGTAGCCATTGTTTCTACTTGAATATTTAATAAAAGTTTGCTTGTTATCTGTCTGCATGTTTGCTATTACTACCATTGTTTCGGTTATGCTCGTGGTTTCATGTTCACCTTCATGCTATATTCTGATGCATGTTGTTATCCTGTACTACTTGCTAGTATCATGTTCACATGTTATGCTTGGTAGCAGTAGTACATGCTGGTAGTAGTAGTAGTACATGCTTGTAGCAGTGGTGTTCATCCTGATGCATGCTTGTCGTATGTTCTCAACTACCGTTGTGATGCATGTTCCTTTGCATCTAATTGGTTATATGCTTACTTGGTAGTGTTCTTGCTATGTTCTTGCATGGTGTTTACTTATGATGCTAGTAGGCATCCTATGCTTAGGTGCAATGTTATGCTTGTGCTCGTTGGTATGCCATGCTCATTTGGTTTAATGCTTCATGGTGGTTATGCTCGATGATTATGTTGCACCTCCATGCTTATGTTGGTATCATGCTCATGCATTATAGTTGCATCATGTTATTTTATTATGGCTCAGCTCATTGCATTCAAGTTTAAGAGATAATAATGAACTTGAACAACCGTTGGTTGATTCATGGTGCCAGCAAATCGAGCTGACCAGTGAAACCACATTTGCCTTTTATGGGAAGGCCCTAATGCGGTCTATTATCATGCCTCTCGCCGGTGCCTCCAACGAGGGAAGGTTATGGGCGCGCCCTACCCTGATCAGGTAGGCAGACACAAACCTTGTGTGCTTCTTGTTGTAAGGATCCTTGTCCCTGTTTGGGACCGTTCATGTTTTCCCACGACGATGGCCGACCATGTAGGTGGCGGATGTCATGAGTTGACATCGGGGCCACCTAGGACTTGGCCCAAAGGGGAGTTTGTCGGAGTGGCTGGGAGAGTGTGATGGCAATAGATCGGTTTTGTCGAAATGTTGTTGGTCCACCCGAATGGGAGTGTGAGGCCATGGGTTCCGTGGTGTGGGTATAGTGTACTAACCTCTGCAGAGAGTGTGTTTAAATCTATTGATAGCCGCGACCGTAGATAAGTGCCCATTTCGTAATCGGTCACACTATGAGCCAACTATAATAATAACTTGATTAATATTAACCTCAGTTCGATGATTAGAAAGAGATTGGTTGTGATCGACAGATAAACATGGAGTTATCATGGATAGCGAAGTTGGTTTATCTTTATGTGATCATGAGATGATCACGGAGGTATCATGGATACTGATGTTGGTAACTTGATGCATGAGATGGTTACGAGGTAACCACCGAATAAGATTAAGTTAGTGCATGAGAATGTTAACCTGTTGCATGTAGTACCATCATGTTCATATGCTCACGCCCTGCTAATGATATTTTAGCCGTAACATGTTCAGTTTGTGTATGCCATGTATCATGTTCATGATTGCTTTAACCTGCTAATGCTATGTTGTTCTTTGTCTTGACTACTTTTGGTTAATTGTGAGCTTGGAAGTACATTCAATGTACTGACCTGGCATGGCATGCCAGTTTGCAGGTCATGCCTGGTTGCTTGCTTGTTTGGTGTGGTTCGTGTGTTCGCGAGCTAGGATAAACATTCCAGCCAGAATCCCTGCGGATTGGAGTCCATCGTCATCGTTCATTGTTCCGCTGTCAGTAGAGGTTCTGCTGCCTCGAGTTGTTATGCTGCTTTCCTAGAGCAACTGTTGTTGGCATAACGTCGCCGTGCCGGTGTTATTCATTGTAATATTGGAGACCTTGTATTGTTCTATGCTAAGTAGTGTCGTATTCCAGAAGACTTCACCTCGATCTCTGGGCTGGAATACGGGGCGTTCCGGTTTCTCTGAGCCGGGGTGCCACAGGGCTTTGTATGAGAGCAGGTATAGCTGTAGAGCGTCGTAGTCCGCTGGAACGTTAGAAAATGGTAGTATAGGGTCTGCTTGTTGCCCTTGCTTGCTGCATTTGGTTGTTGCATTTGTTTGTTGCATATAGTCTTATTCGGTTACCCCTAACCCCTACTTCGTGCGTAGATGGCGGTCAGCTTCCATGAGTTCAATGCCCTCCCAGGACTCCCTGTGCTGTACCTATTGCGTTCAATCCCACTCATGCACCTCTCAACTTTGCCGCCCTCCTTGGCGACATGTGGCGTAGCATTTATCCCCATGGAGATCCACCCCATTATCAAGTATTACAGTTTTCTGCCAGAGGAAGAATTCTGGAATATGTTGCTCATGTTCATCTGTCAGCCCCGATTCCTGTTGGTAAGCATTGCTATAGTTTCCACAGTGGTTATGGTGCTACTCCCGAGCATGCCGTTCAGCTTGCCACAATGGCAGGAATCACCGGTCTTCGTCATCAAGACAAAATGGTGCAAAAGAACTATGCTTATCAATAATATCCCACCCTCGTCAAGAATCCTAAGCGGGTCCAGTTCCCGTCTTTCAACCCTCAAGATGGCCCAGCTATCGCCATGTCCTGTTACATGACGGTCGAGTGTCTTCTTATTTCCGAATTAGCCCGAGAAGCCATTCGAGCCAGGAGATTGCTTGGTACTTCCCTACCTCAGTCTCCGCCAGCTCCTCCAACCCCTCTGCCTCATCCATCCGGAGTTTAAGAGTAAGCAGTTCCACTCGCTACTCCCTTAGCTTCTTCGTCAGTTCCCGAGCATTTTCTAAAGCATAGGGTGTAGTTCTTCGTGTAGTGCATGTGCATCTGCTGTAGTATCATGCTTGTGTGTGCCTGTGTGGAGTAGTTTTGTAGCTTGTTTGCTATGTGCTTTGTTGCAATAAATCGTTTTCTCGTGCTTCTTTGTTTTGAATCTTTGGTGTTACCCCCTTATGGAAATTGCTCATCAACCGACACCGGATCAAAAGAAGCCATGAGAAGTACAAATATACACCAAGGAACACAGTTAAAAGTGATTTTCAGCTGGCAACATTGTATTGTAGAGATTCGGTCTGAATACAAGAATATTCTGCTCAGACTTTCAGTAACAAGTACCTGTCAGAGATACACCTTTATTGCATCAATGATTAAACCAGCAGGAAAACAACCTTGGATCCAAGTCCAACATGCATTTCAAGTCAAAGGTATGGTCCGTACCCGACGATTGATTCTGCGACGCTTCAGTTTTGAAGCATACGACACCCAGACGTCGGTCCAAATATGCAATGAATTCAGCAAGGACAGTCAGACAAGTCTTGTCATACAAGTAATCAACAGCCGAAATGACAAGAATATATATACGTTATTCCGTTCAAAAGAAAATTAACCAGTCCTTCTCCACAATTTATCAGCGAAGCGTACAAGGCAGGATTCCTCAATCTTCTTCAGCAAGGTATGAATGGATTCGCGTGCAATATACTCAGTCTACTCAATAAGATACTGAAGAAGCTTATGGCATAAGGTACCGAATCTTCCCTAGCAAGTCTGTAAGGGGGGAAGCTTCTGAGGTACGCTATCCATCCTTCCTTAGCAAGATATCTGCCGAAGGCTTCGAGCACAAGCCATCCAGTCATCCTCAACATGATATTTCGATGGCTTCCAATGCAAGCTGCCCAATCTTCTGCAGTACAACACTGGTACGAGATATTAAACAATGAATTGTCAACATATGACAGTGTTTCCAAGTGGTAGATCTGCAACAATTAAGTCAAAATAAGAATCCATCAGAACAAAGGTATGCCTCGAGAATCAGATATTTCTACCTACAGTGACTATACTGTCAAGTTCATGCAAGTTCCTCGCACGAGGAAGAATTCATGGTACACATCCGACAACCTCACTGAACATGCAAGTGGAGGAAAATTAGTGGGGAATGCAAGGAGTGACAAGTCTTGAAGAAAGGCAACATCGAGACACCATCTTGGCAGTAATTATCAAGATCAGCCCATCACACCCGACAAGGTCTTGTTATTTATTTTGTCACTGTCAGGCATAGTCGACAACAGTAATGAGATCCGTACACTCACATGTGAATTGGATAAATATCCCGAGACTCGACACCAAAGTATGAGTTGCAAGATATTGCACATGAAAGTACACAGGGCCGCGAAAATAGTCAAGGATATATAAGGCCCCACTCTTTTAGTTAAAGATCTAGATGAAGAAACTAATAATGAAGGGGCAAGACCAACGATACAAGACCTCATAGCAAGGCAACCAGCTCAGTCCACAGTATGTTCAGAACTGTCAGCATTGAATACCCCAGTTTGTCAAGTCTGAACCAAGGACAACTCAATATATTGACCTCAGTAACTGTGCTAAAGTATTGCATGACTTACTATCCACATGCAAATACCGGCAAAATGAAGAATCAGGGTATTAAATCACAAAGCATGTGGTCTCACATATGGGAATAGATTAAAGAATAGCCTGCCGTGAGCGGAATTCTTTGCCAAGATCATGACCAGTCAAGTCTGCAAATGTTATCACCTGGAGATCGTGGATTTTTATATAATTCATGTCAAGCGACAGTCAAACCTTTGGTACAAATTGGACACTCAAGAATTTGAAGCCAGTCAAGATAAGTCTCCTGCAAGATGTCAGAATCCATTAGAAGGACAGGTGTGATTCACATGAACTATTTTGAACCCAGAAGGCATGCATATATATTCGAGCAGCATGATGCGTGGATAGTAGAGATTCCTTGTTCCACGGGAAGATGTGTTCCCCACTCCATGGAATATTCTCGGTACTCAATATGAGATTAACATCTCCAACAAGGTTCAATATCGAGAAGGACACGTATGTCAGAAATGATAATCCTTCAGACCTCAGCTAAGCTAGCAGATATGAAGGAAAAATTTGAGTTAGTATGAACAGGAACATGTGAAGTAAGTCCCATCAGTATGTCAGATACGGTGAAACAAACCACCCTAGATAAAGGCAGTCAGATATAAGAGTAAGTAAGAGAAACCCGAGTTGAAAATGGTTTCTCCAAGTTAGAATATTTACTTGTTTCCTAAGCAACCAAATCTCGAGGATGAGATTTCTTTAAGGGGGAAGGTTTGTAACACCGTGCATTTTGCCCTTTTCTTTTTCTGGTGATTTTCTTGGATTTCTTGATTTGATTTTCTTTCTGTGGCTATGTGGTTCTGAAACTTGGGAAGATCATGTCTTCCTAGGATTTATAGTGGCTTGTCATCCTCGTCATCATCCCAAGATCATGTAATTTTCATCCTTGACCCAAATCCCAATATTTTTCTAGGGAATATTCCTTTTTCTATTAAAGGAATAACCCTATTTGCCCTAGGTTATGAAGTAACCTATATTTCTGTCACTCCCAAAAGTTATCAAATAATTCTCGTAAATTGTGTGGATCATATCTTCCTCAAATATGTCAACATCCTTCCTTGGCATCATCAACGATAATTCACAAATATTCCTTTTCTGATTCTGCCCTAAGTGGCTTTTTGAGAAGGAAGTGTCATTTATCTTTGCTTGATTGACCTCAAACTTTTTGGACATCTTTTCCTGTCCATATAATGGCCCCATGCCAAAATTCAAATCTATTTGCCTAGTAAATATTCCTGAGCAATTTTTCAAAGTTCCTTTCTGAGGGAAGCCTGTGTGAAGGAAGTGCAAGGTAGGCTTATCCAAATGAGTTGAAATTTTGCAAGGTCCTTCATTTGATCAAATCATGACTCTCCACCAAATTTGATCTCATGTGCCCAGCTCCAAATCTTGGTTTTTGGTCAGATTTTCAGTTTGTGAAGGAACAACATTTTATATTGCTTCATTTAAGCTGAAACTTTACCAGGACATTCTCCTATCCATATCAACTCTCTACACCAAGTTTTGGCCTATTTGATTAATCCATTTGTCCTGTGCAAGTTTTCCAAGTTTCTGTCCAGAGAGATGCTATATGAAGCAAGTGCTAGTTTGGCTAATCCAAATGGCATGAAACTTTTTGACCATCATCATATCTTGAAATCATTGGGTCATGACCATTTTCAGCTCAGTTCATGCACCCATGTGAGTGCATCATCCAAATCTCTATTCTGGACCAGATTATGTAGTTGTTAAGCAACCATGTTAAATCTTGGTCCAAATCCGTCCAAACATTATAGTCCTTCCTACTCTAAACCTCCCATACCTCAATTTTGATCCGTAGCCTTTCTTTGTTGATCACTGTATTGCAGCTAAGTTTGCAACAGCAAACTTCAAAGGATCATTAACACCTAACCACAGTGCCCCGAAACAATTCATAACCTCATTTGTAACCTTGCATGGAGGGACTACACGTGTGACATGGTCCGCCCGTCCAGAACACGCCGCTTGCGCCAGTTCACATGGTGACCATGCTTGCGTCATGCAAACGGCGTGCTATGGCTCGTTCCGGACGCTGTTCTCGTTCGCAACCTCGTCGTCTCGGCGTCCAACCTTGTCCAGGAGCTCCCTCGTGCTATACTACATCGTCCCGTGCCCGGGCCCCCTCCTTTTTCATCGCCGTGCGGCTGCAAACACCATGCTTGTGCCGTGTCTGGCTCCTGTCCTCCATTAGAGCAATGCTCGAGGTCACCCGTGAGCTCTAGAGCCTCCCTCGCAGCATATTTAGGCGAGCCCGAGTCCTCCAAAGCTCCCCGCACTCCTCAGCCCGCCCTAAGCCACTGGAGCAGCCCCTCTCCTCCTCTGTCTGTCGTTGTCCTCCATGGCTGCCTCGGTCTCGGCCTAAAATCCGGCCAGCCAAGCTCCTCCTCCACCCCCTGAGCACTCCATCCTCTCCCCCTCTCTCTGACGAGCCTCTCCACCCCACCCACTCGTTGCCGGAGCCACCTGGGCCGCATGCCCTAAGATCATCCCCGCGGCCGAGCTCTCTGTTCCCACGCGGCGCCGTCCCTCCCCTCCTCCCGACTCCTCCCCAGCGCCCGTTCTTCCTCTGAATGGACGCGACGCGTCGCCCCGATCGCGCCGATGCCCTCCCCAGGGCCGGAGACGGACGGAGCCGCCCGCGCCCCTCGCTGCAACACGCCTTTGTTCCCTACCGTTCGGCCATCCTCCTCCGCCGCCCCTGATGGGCCTCCCCGACGCGGCGCTCCACGGCGAGCACTCCGGCGGTCGAAGCTCCGCCGGAGGTGGCCGGAACTGCTGGGCCCCTCGCCGACCGAACGCCTCCGCTTCCTCCCCTATTTCTCTCGGGGGGAAGTGAGGAAGAGGACGACACCCTGTCCAGCTGGCCAGGCGGGCCCCACACACCAGCCTCTCTAAATCTTATCCAGTTAGATAAGTGGAAACGTACTTTCTGAAATACGCTTTTGCTTAGTGAAAGCGTACTTCTGTTCTTCTTCGGATCATAATGCGCTTTCCAATCCATAAAACGCATGTCCCTAAAACTACGCTTTCTGTTTCAGCCGCCAGGGACCTCTCTATGAATATAACTTTTACAGAATAGTCCTTGAGCTTCTACACCTTGTATCTCCGCAATCGTAACTCCAATTGAGGTAAAACCAACGCTCACTTCTTCGTCTCGTTGAGATCTTTCTGTTGGTAACATTTTCACTAGGTGCTCCCACACTGAAAATGACCATTTTGCCCTTGCTTCTAATCAGCCCCTACAAGAAAGAACAATCCGGCGTTTCGTTACACAGCTTCACCGCACTTCTTCCCGGAGTGTCCGTCACCCCCAGGCAAGCCACAATAGCCACTTGCATGACAACCATGCAGTAGCCATGGTTTCTACTTGAATATTTAATAAAATTTTGCCCGTTATGTGTCTGCTTGTTTGCTACTACTGCCGTTGTTTCGGTTATGCTCGTGGTTTCATGTTCACGTTCATGCTATGTTCCGATGCATCTTGTTATCTTGAACTACATGCTAGTATCATGTTCACATGTTATTCTTGGTAGCAGTAGTACATGTTGGCAGTAGTGGTGTTCATCGTGATGCATGCTTGTCGTCTGTTATCAAGTATCGTTGTGATGCATTTTCCTTTGCATCTAGTTGGTTATATGCTTACTTGGTAGTGTTCTTGCTATGTTCTTGCATGGTGTTTGCTTATGATGCTAGTAGGCATTCTATGCTCAACTTGTGGCGATTGTAAGCCTTTATCTTGTATTCTCATCTATTTAGTACATGGTATGTTGTAATGATATCCACCTTGCTATGCGCTCAAAATGCGGTTGTTTCCCAATCATGAATTCATCACGGATTGGGATAGAATTGCATCTTGGGCGCTACACCGAGAGGGGTCCTTCGGGACAGCACCTCTCCGGTCTCTCCCAAGACCAGAGGAGGTGCAGGATCCGATGCAGACCCACTCTCCGCCAATTCGGCTAGCGGAGAAGTCCCCTCCGAGGTCTGGTCAGCAGGGCGCCCAGTAGGCTGCCACACGAAAGGAACACATGCTGTCAATAATAGAATATCGAAACAAGCACCTGGAGAATGTCCGGACTCATACCTCTAAATAGGGGGCTTGACCCTGGGGTTCCTCTCTGGAACCTCTTTGGATGCTGCGGACTCCTCATTGGAGTCTGAGCTGTCATCAGGCCGGACCAACTTGGGCCTGCACTGCTTCTTTTGGGCACGAGGAGGCTTCTCCTCCTCGGCGTCCTCAGACGCCGCCCTGTTATTCGAATGGGAGGATTCTCTCCCCTCCTCGTCTTTTTCCGCGCCCCCTCTTGGGTAGAGGGAGTCTGGGTGTCTCCAGATTTGCTGTCAGGATGCCTTTTTTGGTGGAGGCCTTCCCTGGTCCCCGTCAACATCTTCTTTTTCTTCTCCTACTTCTTTGGCGCCTCGTACGACACCATAGTCAGCATCTCCTCTAGCAGGGCTGACAGGGGATCTCCGGGTAATGGGGCCGGGCTGTTGTCGGTGTCAAAACCGGCGGATCTCGGGTAGGGGGTCCCGAACTGTGCGTCTAGGCGGATGGTAACAGGAGACAAGTGATACGATGTTTTTACCCAGGTTCGGGCCCTCTCGATGGAGGTAATACCCTACTCCTGCTTGATTAATATTGATGATATGGGTAGTACAAGAGTAGATCTACCACGAGATCACAGAGGCTAAACCCTAGAAGCTAGCCTATGGTATGATTGTTGTTTGTCCTACGGACTAAAACCCTTCGGTTTATATAGACATCGAATAGGGTTAGGGTTACACAGAGTCGGTTACAATGGTAGGAGATCTACATATCCGTATCGCCAAGCTTGCCTTCCACGCCAAGGAAAGTCCTATCCGGACACGGGACGAAGTCTTCAATCTTGTATCTTCATAGTCCAGGAGTTCGACCAAAGATGATAGTTCGGCTATCCGGACACCTCCTAGTCTAGGACTCCCTCAGTAGCCCCCGAACCAGGCTTCAATGATGATAAGTCCGGCATGTTGATTGTCTTCGGCATTGCAAGGCGGGTTCCCCTCCGAATCCTGTGTTGAATAGTGTCCGGCTTTCATGTGAATATCGCGTTTCTCGGCTTCCACGCCCAATAATGGCCATCTTCCATGTGTCGAACGAATGTGAAAAGTCAGGGTATCTTTACATTTACCCCCCTTGCTGTGCAAATGAGCTGTCTATAAAAGAGACGGGGATCCAGATCCGGATCACACCATCCTCCCTTCTCGAGCCTTCATCAGAGCGCCTTTGACAAAAAACCCACTCCAACATGGACAGTCGACGCGGCTCCTCCTCTCGCGTTCCCAGCCCTCATCCCGGAGATTGGGGGAGATGCTCATCCCAAGACAAATAATTGGTGGTGCTCCAAACCAAGGGATTCCTTCCCCCGGCCTTCATGGTTCCGGTGCGTTCCGGACTCGCCACTTATAAGGGTGGGAAGCAGGCGGAGAGCATCACCGATCCCTCTAAGGGAGAGCGGGTATGCTTCGTCTCTTACCTAATGAGAGGACTCGGATTTCCAATCCATCCGTTTCTCCGGGGGCTTCGAGTTCTCGGCCTCCGGTGCACAACCTTCGCCTGCCTCCATCTCGCATATAGCGGGCTTTGTGCCCTTTGCGAGCTGTTTACGGCGTTGAGGCCCATTTCGCTCTGTGGAAGAGATTGTTCGCCTTGTGCCTCGTTCTCACGAAGGGTCAATATATCAAGTGGGCGGAGCGAACTATGGCGCATCACGGGACGGATACTTATCCGGAACCCCAAAGAAGGCGCCCGAGGACTGGCCCTCGGAATGGTTTTACATGGAGGGCGTCCGCTGCGGATCTGTTCAGATCGGTCTTCGGAGTTTAGCGCTCCTTTGAAGAAGCGCCTAAGCTGGCGCCATGAGCCCCCAGAGGGAAAATGACCGGGACGTCCTTTACTTGATGAGCTGAATAAGATTACTGGCTCATGCCGGATTGACCATGATTGGAGTCATGGCAATCTGCATTATGAGGGGAGTGCAGCCGCTCCAATATATGGGCCACCCCATGTGGGACTTCAACGGGGAGGACGATGCCACCCGCCATGGCCGCAAAGGGCCGGGATCGGTCACTAAACTGGTGAAGACCTTGTCCGCCGTGTACAAAGGGGAAGAGGAGGATTTTCTCTGCGTCAGTCCACTGAACGGGTTTTCTTCGAATAATCCTCGAAGTTGGGTAAGCAAATATCTTTGTGGCCTATCCGATCCATGTTCCCGTGGTTAAATATCTCATTTCATGGTTTCTACGCAGAGAACTGCGCCGGGCCGTGGAGAAGATACACAGCCCGCCCCACAACCCGAGGATCCGGAACGGTCCCTCGATCCGACCTCCAAGAGGACCCGGATATAAAGGTGGAGCTGATCGACGGGTGTTCCACCAACTTAGCATCGACAATGCTTTGGTTGCCATTACGGCCGACTACCCGGATTATTTCCGGCCTCCCGTAACCGTGACGAAGTCCGGATACCATGACCCACCGTGCTTTACTTCTAATCACCACGTATTTGATGGTGTTTCGCAGGGGGTGCCTTCAGAACGGGAAGCCGAGCCTGCCGCGACCGTCCAACAAGGGGCAGCTCGTCCCAGCAGGCGGAAACGAAGTGCGGTACGACTCGAGACATCGCCGCAACGGTATGATGTGCCATCGTGTTTTAAGGAGAGGTTCCTGGGAGGCATACTAACGCTCGTGGTTTTTTCAGGAAAAAGAGCACTCGCAGGACTGAGTCCGGAGAAGATGCCAATCGGACCTCCGCCAACCAGGCTCAAAAGCCGAGTCCGGAAGGGGGTACAAACACGAGGAGTGCGTCGGATGCTCCTCCAACGGAGGATGCCGACAGGCTGTCCGCCACCAAGTCGGAGGTGGAGAGCGCCATGAATCATAGGCGCCGTCGGACTATTATACGTGACGCATGTTTCTCCCAAGAGGCGTTGGACGCCTTTAGTTCGGGAGAAGCGCACCTCCGTGCCGCTCAAGATGGCCTAGCCAGAGCCATGGAGCAGTATGTGAAAGACATACGGGTAAGGAATTTTGACAGCTTATATATGCAAGTAGCCCCGAGACTTAAAATAGTTAGGATAAATGATTTAAGGATCATTTGGAATCTGAGTTCTTACGAAAAGAATACCCGTTTGTCCGGGAGCTTGAAGAGTGCAAGGCCCAACTTGAGGTCAAGATCGTCATGACCGGGAAGTCATGAAGACTCCCTCCGTAATATATGCCCTTCAAAGTAGAAGTAGTTTAGCAAAGTGCGGCATGTGCATAAATCGACATTAACATTGCAGATAGCGCGGGATGGATCCGGACAAGCAACAGCTCTCGCGCCAGCTAAAGGCTGGCGAGTGTGCTTACGAGGGTGCGGCGGGAGAAAAATAACCTCCAAGATGCCAACACCCAACCGGGTGAGGAACTAAAGGATGTTCGTGCTCCGGTTATGCGACTCCGAAGGAGAATCGACGGCTTCGTCGCGGCATTTTCAGTAAGTGCTTAAACGAACTTTGAAAGAGTTCGGCGAGGAAGGCGACTAACATAAACATTTATGTAGGTTTGATCACAGGTCGTCCTGAGGAGGAGATGCCCAGTTCTTCGGGTGATCTTCTTCTCGAACTGCATCATCTGCACGAACGAGTTTGGCAGGTGATGAAGGCGTCGCCCAGGCCTTGTGGCCATCTATCTCCCTGCCCGAAGGCATTGGGGAGCTGGCAGAGCGGCTTCAAGGAGCACGGCGGCGCTTCCGACTATGGAAGATATCGGTCTGCCGTCAAGGCGCCAAGGAGGCTTGGGCCATGGTAAAGACGCGGTACACGGGTTGACCCAAACCACATGGCGAGGTCGGACTGTGGGGCCCGATGGGAAGGAGATCCTGTAAGCTTAGTGTGCGGCCAAGTAGAATTGGCCGCCAAGTATTCCCAGCAAGATTGTAAATTAGATAGCCTATTAGATGACATTGAGGAGGAATACAATTAGTCGAGTTGACTATGCAATTGAATATGACATGAAAAATGTCTTCTAGTCGGATTGTAGATCGTTTGTCATAGCGGACCTTTTCGCTTCGACCTCGGGACCCAATAGTCCGGTGTGTCCGAATACCCTCACGGTTATGTAAGAACCGGGCATGCATGGGGACAAGGCGTGGGGTCATTATTGCTGTATCGGACAAGTGCCCAACTAGTTATGTTATATTACATGGATAGTAAGAAACATCTTCCAGGGAGAATAGTTCCGTTAAGGGTTCCTTTCCCTGGGAGGCATGCCCTAAAGTGCATGTCCAAACTGCTTAGAAAGTAGAGAATCATCTGGGGGCAGATGGATAAATAGTTAAAAATCATCTTTCAGTTCACCGACCGAATATTCCCTTAAGAACGCTAGCTTTCGGCTTCACCCAGTCTGAGGTACACATCCGGCTGACCCAGCAGTAACAACGTAACGCCCCGGATTCGATGCGCCAGGTGTCTGCCAGTTATTTGCCGTCCTTGCCTTGTCATGTGCTTGCGTGTTGCACTTTGCCATGTCATCATCTGCATTACATATCATGTCATCATGTGCATTTCATTTTCCCCGTTTGTCCGTTTTGCAATCCGGCACTCCTATGTCTCCCAGCGCCCCCTTTTGCCTCTTTTCGTGTGCGGGTGTTAAACGGTCTCGGAATGGAACGAGGTTTGTCAAGCGGCCTTGGTATAGCACCGGTAGACCGCCTGTCAAGTTTCGGATCATTTGGAGGTCGTTTGATACTCCAACGGTTAACCGGGTAACCGCAAAGGCCTCTTTTGTTTGCAGCCCAACACCCCTTTCAAAGTGGCCCAAAACCCAGCAAACTACCCTCTATGCTCTTGGTCGTTCGATCACGATCGTGTGGGCGAAAGCCGCACCTCATTTGGACTCTCCTAGCTCCCTCTACCTATAAATATGTGTTCCTCGTCCAAATTCCGGATCATTTCCCCCCTAACCCTAGCCCCGCTCCTACGTGTCGCCGGACGTGTCCGCCCGCCGCCGGACACGACCACCGCCACCTCACCTCGGCCAATAGCGCGCCGCCACCTCAGCACCACCGCCTCCCGCGCCCAACCCGAAGGTGCCACGTCGCCCGCCGGCTCCCCGCAGCCGCCCGGCCCGCGGAGCCCGTCGTGGGCCAGCAGAGCCCGATCCGCCCCGCCCTTGCCGCGCACCCAGCGAGCCCTGAGCCTCGCCCCGCCCGGCTCCAGGCCGGCGCTTCGCCGCCGCCTCGCCCACAAGGCCGCGCCGCCCTCCCGCGCCTCACCGAGCCTCCCCGGCCTCTTCCTCCTCGTCTCCGGCGACGAACTCCGGCGAGATCCGTGCCGCTTTAAAATCCATGCCGAAGGTTGACTTTCCCCCCGAAATCTGCTAAGTCCTGTAATTTTTGTCATCATGTTGCCATGTTCATCGTGTCATAACTCTGCATCCGTAGCTCCGTTTCGTGCGTGTAATATGTAAAATTGTTCGCCTCGACGAGTACATCATTTCATTCCATTGCATCATATTCATTTGAGTCCATCTTGATGCCTGAATCTTCGTTGCAAGAGGGCTATGTGATGTTAGTTTCAGATTCTTATCAGAACATGCACTTTTGTCATTTTTGCCATGATTGATGTGTGCACCCTATGATCTTGAGTCCTACATGTGTTTTGTAATATGACATGTCATCTTTACAGGGGTGTATGCCATGTATTTTTGTGATCTCTGTGGTGACTAGCACAAGCATGCAAACTAGGCATCGTGATGTTGCTGATTTCAGCCCCTGTTCTGCTGATATTTTTATGCCATGTAAACTTGATGCTACCGAGAGATCCATGCTTATTTTGAGATACTTCAGTAAGGATGTTTTAAACATATGGTTATGCTCTATCCATCCATGCCCTTGTTTGCAATTATGGAGTGCCAGATCTTGAGTCAATCGAGCTCTGCTTTTGCTATAAAATGTTTCCTGGCAGGTTGTTTACATGTTATTCAATTTTGCCAAGGTTGTTGTAGTTGATCCGTGTATGCTATGATGTTGTTCTTGCCGTGGCTAGCTTCTATGCCATGACTAGTTGCTGGGTGTATGCTTAGTTTCTCATTCAATGCCTCATAGTGAGTGCATCGAGCTCGTAAACATGTCTACTTATTGTTGTTCCTGCCATGTGTGAATCTGTAATATAACTTGCTATGTTTACATGGGTGCCATCATATTTTCTGATCCTTTTTGGCTCATGGTAAGTAAGGGACTTTTGTTCTATGCATTTAGTAGTATCATGCCATGCCTTTGTTTGCCATGATAAGTTCCCGTAGCATGTTGTTTGATAGCTCTAAACATTGCAACCTGATGTTATTTCCTGATAAGTCTGAAACTGTTATTATTTGCAATCTTGCCATGTGTGTTTGAGCATGTTCTAGTGATTTCTGGAGATAGATCAGTGTTCATGTTTTGTCATGCTTTACCTGTAAATCATGCCCATGCCTTTTGTTTTCTTGTTGAGGTCCTGTAGCATGTTGTTTTGATGCTTGCAATATGCCTACTTGCTGTCTTGGACAGATTGTTGCTATAACTTGTATTGTGTGTATGTGTTGAACCGTTGCTCCGTTTTGAGTGTGCTCTATATGAACCTTGCTTAGAATTGCATGTAGTTTCATATTATCATGTTGGATCCTTGTTTTGAGGTGTTTGCTTGATGTTTGAATGCATTTTGCATCAATGCCATGCTTATCTTGTTTTGCTCATATCTTCTAAGCCGTAGCTCCGAATCTAATGAACTTTATATGTAACTTGACTAGAATTTCGTGTAGATCATCTTGGTGCATTTTAACTTGCTGTTTAACAACTTGAACATAAGGTTTATTCAGATCTGGACCAATTTCGAAATTTGCATATGAGGACTTACCGGAATTGTTATATGTTGTTTCCGGCCTCATTTAAACTTGCCTTGATGTGTTGCTCTTGTTTGCATCATCTTTTGCCATGAGTAGCTTCATGTAGCTTTGTCATGCATCATGCTTGGTTGAGCATCATGTCTTGTTCATGTGTGGTGTGTTTACTATGTTGTGTACTTCTTTTTGTTAGTTCCAGTTTCGTTGCGATCGTGAGGATTCGTTCGTCTACGCTTGGTTCGTCTTCGTGGCTTCATCTTCTTCATGGACTCGTTCTTCTTCCTTGCGGGATTTCAGGCAAGATGACCGCTACCCTGGATCTCACTACTACCATTGCTATGCTAGTTGCTTCGTTCTATCGCTATGCTGCGCTACCTATTACCTGTTTATCAAGCCATCCCAAATTGCCATGTCAGCCTCTAACCTTTGACACCTTTCCTATGCAAACCGTTGTTTGGCTATGTTACCGCTTTGCTCAGCCCCTCTTATAGCGTTGCTAGTTGCAGGTGAAGATGAAGATTGCTCCATGTTGGATTATGTTTATGTTGGGATATCACAATATCTCTTATATTATTAATGCATCTATATACTTGGTAAAGGGTGGAAGGCTCGCCTTATGCAGTGTTTTTTCCACTCTTGCCGCCCTAGTTTCCGTCATATCGGTATTATGTTCCCGGATTTTGCGTCCCTAACGCGGTCGGGTGATTTATGGGACCCCCTTGACAGTTCGCTTTGAATAAGACTTTTCCAGCAAGGCCCAACATTGGTTTTACCATTTGCCTGACCTAGCCTTTTTTTCCCTTGGGAGTCGCGCCCGAGGGTCATCTTTATTACCCCCCCTCCCGGGCGATTGCTTGTCTAAGCGTTGGTCCAAACTAAACACCGTCTTGGGACCATCCCTTGGCAACTTGGGTTACATCGGTACCTGACGCTTAGCTTATCGGTGTTGCCACGAGAGCGAGATATGTGCAGCTCCTATCGGGATTGTCGGCGCATCAGGCGGTCTTGCTGGTCTTGTTTTATTCTGTCGAAATGTCTTGTAGCGGGATTCGAGACTGATCGGGTCTTCCGGGAGAAGTAATATCCTTCGTTGATCGCGAGAGCTTATCATGGGCTAAGTTGGGACACCCTGCAGGGTTAAACTTTCGAGAGCCGTGCCAGCGGTTATGTGGCAGATGGGAATTTGTTAATATCCGGTTGTAGTAAACTTGAAGCAAACTCTTCTAAAATACACCAACCGTGTGCGTAACCGTGAGTGTCTCTTTTCGGGGTTGATCGAGAGGAGAACACGGTTCTTGGGTTATGTCTGACGTAAGTAGGAGTTCAGGATCACTTCTTGATCATTACTAGTTGACGACCGTTCCTTTGTTCCTCTTCTCGCTCTCATTTGCGTTGGTTAGCCACCATATATGCTTAGTCGCTGCTGCAACCTCACCACTTTACCCCTTCCTTTCCCTTTAAGCTTTGCTAGTCTTGATACCCATGGTAATGGGATTGCTGAGTCCTCGTGGCTCACAGATTACTACACCAACAGTTGCAGGTACAGGTTTGCGATGATCATGACGCGAGAGCGATGTTTACTTGTTTTGGAGTTCTTCTTCTACTTCTTCTTCGATCAGGGGATAGGTTCCAGGTCGGCGGCCTGGGCTAGCAGGGTGGATGTCGTTTGAGCTTCTGTTTATGTTTCATCCGTAGTCGGATGTTGATCGTGTATGATGTTGATGTATTCTTGTGGCATTTGTGCCTTATGTATGTATCCCCATCTATTTATGTAATGTTGATGTAATGATATCCACCTTGCAAAAGTGTTTCAATATGCGGGTCTATCCTTGATGGGACCGTCGAGTTCCTTTTGGATAGGGTCGCATATTGGGCATGACAAGTTGGTATCAGAGCCTCGACCGACCCTAGGAGCCCCCTTGATTGATCGTATAGTTTGGCCGTTGTTGAGTCTAGTAGAAAACTGTTTTCAGAGTCTAGTTATATTGGAGAGTAGGAATTCTTTTTACTCCTCAGCCCCTTCGTCGCTCTGGTGAGGAATCTTGACGTAGGTGTTTTGAATTACTCCTCTTCCCTTTCAAACTTTCTTTAGGATCACGCAGTTGGTTTCCCGATCATTGTTCCTCAGCTCTTTTCATCCGATGCATTTCTCGTCAAGTTGACTCGAGCCTCTTCATCTTTGAGTTCAATCCTCAGTTGTTTTCTTTTCCCACCTGCCCACCCTTTTGTCTTCTCGAATCCGGAGTCCGTAATTGAGTATCCATCCTACTCGTGCGAAGTCTTTGCTTTCTTTCCTCAATGATTTCAACCGGTGTTTTTTCTCTTCAAGTTATTCATCGGTTTTTCCCCTTCCAATTGCCTTTGTTTTACCCGCCCTCCCACCCTTTTCTTCCCGGAGCCTGAGTCTATTTCGAGCATCAATTTCATTCGTGTGGAGTCTTCCCTCAATTGTTTCAACCGGTGAATTCTCGTATGGTTCATCAATGTCCGTCTTGTTTTGTTTCCGGTGGATTCAAATTCAAGTTTTTCGTTGTCGATCGTATTCTTTCCCTCAGCTCAAATATTTCCATTTGCTCGTTCGCCTCTCGCCAGTTATCCTTCCGGAGTGTTCAAGACATCTCAGGAGATTCGACTGTGTTCCAATTGATTCGTGGTTGTCACCTCATTCAAATATTTCAATTGTTCCGGTGCATCACCTATCTCTTCAACAATCCTTTCCAACGGTGTTTTCTTTTCAGTGGGCCCTAACCCACAGGTCTTTTCCCAGGATCTTACCTGACTCTTCTAATTTCCGGAGCTATTCTCAAATCCTTTTGACGTTTGACGTAAGTATGATTTTCATCAGTCGGATCTTTTCCAAGATCGCTTTCAAATTATTTTCATTGTTGGCTCAACCTCTTCGCTTATCATTCTCCGGGAGTATCTCCGTAATTTTGGTGGTGTTTCTCGTCGTCCTTGAAGACCGAAGTAGAGTCCCTCTTAAATCTTGTCCGTTCTCCCGAAGATTCGTGGTTCTAGTTTCATGTTATCCTCTCATATTATTCCATTCATCAGATATTCTTTTCTTACCTATCCGAAGTATGTCAGAAGTTCTTTTCCCGTTTCTTTTCACCGGAGGCCTTTATTCCAAAAGAATTCTTGTCCTCACATTTCAGCTACCGTTATCCAATTATCCAAGTGCTTTGTTCAAGTGTTCTTTAATCAGCTCGTGATCTCCTTGTTCTTTTGCATCTAAATCCCCTCGAGCATATTGGTTCTTCTAATTCTTCCCAGTGATCCATTCTCTTTCGTCAGTCAATTTCGAATTCTTACGGTGGTTCGTTCAAGATTCTTTTTCTTTGAGTATCATATTAATCCATTCGTTCTTTCCAATCGTACCGGTGGTTCATGAAGACTTTCTCAAGTTTTGCGCCATATTTCCCTTAATCATTTTCAAGAAGAATAAGTAGTGTGCAAATCCATTGCTTGTCTTCAATTTAATTTGATGAAGGATAAGTATACAATAAATCTTATTCTTATTTCATCAAAGTGTCTAATCCCTTCCTTCGGAGTTTGTTCTTGATGAATAAATTCTAGTTCCAAGTGTTTTCATCTTTTCTTTTCCGGAGTTCAAATTTTCCTCGGCCATTTCGTCGGAACCTCCATCTAAATCACCACAAGGCTCATCTTATTCTTTCACCCCTCAATTCTATCTCATCATCCTTTTGTTACCGGAGTTCTTCACGGTGGTTCTTCATGATTTAATTCATTCTTCAATTGTTCATCAAGATTTTTGTTGCTGGAATTCAAGTATCTTTTCTTCCTGCATCTCGAAGTGCAATTAATTCTCCATATTCTTCTGAAGTGGAGTTTTACATTTCTTCGTTCTTCTAAGCTATCCAATCATTTCAATTTCTGGCCGGTTATCACCTTATGATCTTGAGATGTTATCCATAAGTCCACAACAAGCTTATTCTTTCGTTGTTGATTTTCTCAACAACTCCAGTCAATCTTTCCTTCTAAGTTCTTTTCATTCAACTCTTTCAATTCTTCCGGAGGTATTGCGTTGCTTATGTCGTCAAGTGTCATTCCATCCTCTGAAGCTCGTGTTCTATTCCTCCATGTTTTAGCCGGAGTGTTGCCTAAATCCTTCTTTTCTCATTCTAACCACTCCGGTTAGAACGAATGGTTTCATAGTCTATCTGATTCCATGAGCTTTCGATTCTCGTCATTCTCGTCGTTCCTCTATTCTTCTCGAGTGCTCTCGATTCTTTGCTTCTTCTCTTGAGTTCTTTTTTCACCTCATCCCTTTTTTCCTTTCTGTCTCGGTCCTAACATCTCGGGACGAGATCTCTTGTTAGTGGAGGAGTATTGTAACGCCCCGGATTCGATGCGCCAGGTGTCTGCCAGTTATTTGCCGTCCTTGCCATGTCATGTGCTTGCGTGTTGCACTTTTCCATGTCATCATCTGCATTTCATATCATGTCATCATGTGCATTTCATTTTGCATACATGTTCGTCTCATGCATCCGAGCATTTTCCCCGTTGTCCGTTTTGCAATCCGGCACTCCTATGTCTCCCGGCGCCCCCTTTTGCCTCTTTTCGTGTGCGGGTGTTAAACGGTCTCGGAATGGAACGAGGTTTGTCAAGCGGCCTTGGTATAGCACCGGTAGACCGCCTGTCAAGTTTCAGATCATTTGGAGGTCGTTTGATACTCCAACGGTTAACCGGGTAACCGCAAAGGCCTCTTTTGTTTGCAGCCCAACACCCTTTCAAAGTGGCCCAAAACCCAGCAAACTCCCCTCTATGCTCTTGGTCGTTCGATCACGATCGTGTGGGCGAAAACCGCACCTCATTAGGACTCTCCTAGCTCCCTCTACCTATAAATATGTGTTCCTCGTCCAAATTCGGATCATTTCCCCTAACCCTAGCCCGCTCCTCGCGTCGCGGACGTGTCCGCCGCCCGGACACGACCACCGCCACCTCACCTCGGCCAATAGCGCGCGCCACCTCAGCACCACCGCCTCCGCGCCAACCCGGAGGTGCCACGTCGCCCGGCCGGCTCCCCCAGCAGCCGCCGGCCCAGAGTCCCGTCGTGGCACGCAGGCCCGATCCGCCGCCCGCCGTGGCCCGTGCACCCAGCTGAGCCGCTCCTCGCCGCCCGGCTCCAGGCGCGGCGCTTCGCCGCCGCCTCGCCAGGCCGTGCCGCCCCTCAAGCGCCTCCCGAGCCTCCCCGGCCTCTTCCTCCTCGTCTCCGGCGACGAACTCCGGCGAGATCCGCGCCGCTTTAAAATCCATGCCGAAGGTTGACTTTCCCCCCGAAGTGTGCTAAGTCCTGTAATTTTTGTCATCATGTTGCCATGTTCATCATGTCATAACTCTGCATTCGTAGCTCCGTTTCGTGCGTGTAATATGTCAAATTGTTCGTCTCGACGAGTACATCATTTCTTTCCATTGCATCATATTCATTTGAGTTCATCTTGATGCCTGAATCTTCATTGCAAGAGGTCTATGTGATGTTAGTTTCAGATTCTTATCAGAACATGCACTTTTGTCATTTTTGCCATGATTGATGTGTGCACCCTATGATCTTGAGTCCTACATGTGTTTTGTAATATTCCATGCCATCTTTACAGGGGTGTATGCCATGTATTTTTGTGATCTCTGTGGTGACTAGCACAAGCATGCAAACTAGGCATCGTGATGTTGCTGATTTCAGCCCCTGTTCTGCTGATATTTTTATGCCATGTAAACTTGATGCTACCGAGAGATCCATACTTATTTTGAGATACTTCAGTAAGGATGTTTTGAACATATGGTTATGCTCTATCCATCCATGCCCTTGTTTGCAATTATGGAGTGCCAGAGCTTGAGTCAATCGAGCTCTGCTTTTGCTATAAAATGTTTCCTGGCAGGTTGTTTACATGTTATTCAATTTTGCCAAGGTTGTTGTAGTTGATCCGTGTATGCTATGATGTTGTTCTTGCCATGGCTAGCTTCTATGACATGACTAGTTGCTGGGTGTATGCTTAGTTTGTCATTCAATGCCTCATAGTGAGTGCGTCGAGCTCGTAAACATGTCTACTTATTGTTGTTCCTGCCATGTGTGAATCTGTAATATAACTTGCTATGTTTACATGGGTGCCATCATATTTTCTGATCCTTTTTGGCTCATGGTCAGTAAGGGACTTTTGTTCTATGCATTTAGTAGTATCATGCCATGCCTTTGTTTGCCATGATAAGTTCCCGTAGCATGTTGTTTGATAGCTCTAAACATTGCAACCTGATGTTATTTCCTGATAAGTCTGAAACTGTTATTATTTGCAATCTTGCCATGTGTGTTTGAGCATGTTCTAGTGATTTCTGGAGATAGATCAGTGTTCATGTTTTGTCATGCTTTACCTGTAAATCATGCCCATGCCTTTTGTTTTCTTGTTGAGGTCCTGTAGCATGTTGTTTTGATGCTTGCAATATGCCTACTTGCTGTCTTGGACAGATTTTGCATGTAGTTTCCTATTATCATGTTTCATCCTTGTTTTGAGGTGTTTTGCTTGATGTTTGTATGCATTTTGCATCAATGCCATGCTTATCTTGTTGTGCTCATATCTTCTAGGCCGTAGCTCCGAATCTAATGAACTTTATATGTAACTTGACTAGAATTTCATGTAGATCATCTTGGTGCATTTTAACTTGCTGTTTAACAACTTGAACATAAGGTTTATTCAGATCTGGACCAATTTCGAAATTTGCATATGAGGACTTACCAGAATTGTTATATGTTGTTTCCGGCCTCATTTAAACTTGCCTTGATGTGTTGCTCTTGTTTGCATCATCTCTTGCCATGAGTAGCTTCATGTAGCTTTGTCATGCATCATGCTTGGTTGAGCATCATGTCTTGTTCATGTGTGGTGTGTTTACTATGTTGTGTGCTTCTTCTTGTTAGTTCCTATTTCGTTGCGATCGTGAGGATTCGTTCGTCTACGCTTGGTTCGTCTTCATGGCTTCATATTCTTCATGGACTCGTTCTTCTTCCTTGCGGGATTTCAGGCAAGATGACCGCTACCCTGGATCTCACTACTATCATTGCTATGCTAGTTGCTTTGTTCTATCGCTATGCTGCGCTACCTATTACCTGTTTATCAAGCCATCCCAAATTGCCATGTCAGCCTCTAACCTTTGACACCTTTCCTATGCAAACCGTTGTTTGGCTATGTTACCACTTTGCTCAGCCCCTCTTATAGTGTTGCTAGTTGCAGGTGAAGATGAAGATTGCTCCATGTTGGATTATGTTTATGTTGGGATATCACAATATCTCTTATATTATTAATGCATCTATATACTTGGTAAAGGGTGGAAGGCTCGGCCTTATGCCTGGTGTTTTGTTCCACTCTTGCCGCCCTAGTTTCCGTCATATCGGTATTATGTTCCCGGATTTTGCGTCCCTAACGTGGTCGGGTGATTTATGGGACCCCCTTGACAGTTCGCTTTGAATAAGACTTTTCCAGCAAGGCCCAACATTGGTTTTACCATTTGCCTGACCTAGCCTTTTTTCCCTTGGGAGTCGCGCTCCCGAGGGTCATCTTTATTACCCCGGGCGGTGCTTGTCTAGCGTTGGTCCAAACTAAACACCGTCTTGGGACCATCCCTTGGCAACTTGGGTTACGTCGGTACCTGTACGCTTAGCTTATCCGGTGTTGCCCTGGGAACGAGATATGTGCAGCTCCTATCGGGATTGTCGGTGCATCGGGCGGTCTTGCTGGTCTTGTTTTATTGCTGTCGAAATGTCTTATAGCCGGGATTCCGAGACTGATCGGGTCTTCCCGGGGAGAAGGAATATCCTTCATTGATCGCGAGAGCTTATCATGGGCTAAGTTGGGACACCCCTGCAGGGTTAAACTTTTGAGAGCCGTGCCCGCGGTTATGTAGCAGATGGGAATTTGTTAATATCCGCTTGTAGTAAACTTGAAGCAAACTCTTCTAAAATACACCACGTGTGCGTAACCGTGAGTGTCTCTTTTCGGGGTTGATCGAGAGGAGAACACGGTTCTTGGGTTATGTCTGACGTAAGTAGGAGTTCAGGATCACTTCTTGATCATTACTAGTTGACGACCATTCCTTTGTTCCTCTTCTCGCTCTCATTTGCGTTGGTTAGCCACCATATATGCTTAGTCGCTGCTGCAACCTCACCACTTTACCCCTTCCTTTCCCTTTAAGCTTTGCTAGTCTTGATACCCATGGTAATGGGATTGCTGAGTCCTCGTGGCTCACAGATTACTACACCAACAGTTGCAGGTACAGGTTTGCGATGATCATGACGCGAGAGCGATGTTTACTTGTTTTGGAGTTCTTCTTCTGCTTCTTCTTCGATCAGGGGATAGGTTCGAGGTCGGCAGCCTGGGCTAGCAGGGTGGATGTCGTTTGAGCTTCTGTTTATGTTTCATCCGTAGTCGGATGTTGATCGTGTATGATGTTGATGTATTCTTGTGGCATTTGTGCCTTATGTATGTATCCCCATCTATTATGTAATGTTGATGTAATGATATCCACCTTGCAAAAGCGTTTCAATATGCGGGTCTATCCTTGGTGGGACCGTCGAGTTCCTTTTGGATAGGGTCGCATATTGGGCGTGACAAACAATCGCAGAGGTGCTCCCTTTACCACCTAGCCGAACAATCGGGAACGTAGGGATAAGCACAGGAGCCAGGGAACCCAGCTTGGCCAAAACTTAAGTCATATCGATGCATATAATGGTGAGTAAAAGGTACATGCGGAAGTTTGACACATGTGTTGGGCATGAAGCCCGTATAAATAAGCTTCTGTTAAAGAAGCCCCCAGAAAATGTGGACGGAGGAAGGAGATGAACTCGGAGTCCGGCGCTTAGGCGTAGAATCTTCGTAGACGGGCTAAGTTCCATGGGTTCGGCTCGAGTCAGTTATCCGATGCGTTTCGCAGACGATATGCTCCGCCGGTTAGGACCTGGTTGATGATGAAGGGACCTTCCCATTTGTTCTTGAGTTTGTCCTTTTTCTTGTCCGGCAGGCGTAGAACTAGTTCGCCAACGTTGTAAGCTTTGGCCCGTACTTCCCTGCTTTGATATCTTCGAGCCTGCTGTTAATAAAATGAGGAATGAGCTTTTGCCACGTCGCGCTCCTCCTCCAATGCGTCCAAACTGTCCTGCCGATCGAGATTGGCTTCTCTTTCTGCATACATGCGCACGCGAGGTGAGTCATGCATTATGTCGCAGGGCAAGACTGCCTCTGCGCCGTACACCATAAAAAATGGTGTGAATCCGGTAGTCGATTCGGCATGGTCCGCAGCCCCAGTCTGGTCGAGCTCCTCAACCTAGTGCGTGTTAGATTCCTTGAGGGACCACACTAGTGCGGGTTTAATGCGCTCATGATTAGACCGTTTGCTCGCTCGACTTGACCGTTGGTTTGAGGTGATAGGCGAGGCGTGTCGAGCTTGATGCCCATGTTTTTGCACCATAATTTGACCTCATCGGCCGTGAAGTTGGTGCCGTTATCAGTGATGATACTGTGGGGGATGCCCTAACGGTGCACTACCCCTGATATGAAGTCTATCACTGGCCCGGATTCGGCCGTTTTAACAGGATTGGCCTCTATCCATTTGGTGAATTTTTCCACCATGACCAATAGGTATTTTTGCTTGTTGGTTCCTCCCTTAAGGGGTCCAACCATGTCAAGCCCCCAGACCACGAACGGCCAGGTGATGGGTATAGTTTTGAGGGCGGTGGGTGGCATGTGGCTTTGGTTAGCAAAAAGCTGGCAACCGACGCATTGTTGGACTAAATCCTGCGCATCTGCCCGGGCCGTCAGCCAATAAAATCCTGTACGGAAGGCCTTGCCTACAAGGGCCCGGGCTGCGGCGTGGTGCCCACCCAGTCCGGCATGAATCTCAGCCAGGAGGGTTCGCCCTTCCTCTTCAGAGATACACCTTTGAAGGACTCCTGTTGTGCTTTTCTTATAGAGCTCTCCCTCATGGACTTTATAGGCTTTGGATCGCTGTACTATGCAGCGAGCCTCATTTTGGTCTTCGGGGAGTTCCTGCCTAGTTAGGTAGGCTAGGAAATGGTTCCGTCGACGGGGCGATAACCGCCATTATTTCATGGGCGGAGGGCGTTATCTCGTTGGCAGAGCCTCCGATTGTGTCAGAGTGTTCGGTGTCAGGCAGTGCTGTTGGGTCCGGATTGTTATTTCCGGACTCCCTTCCCATAATACGGATGGCGAACAGCCGTTCGAGGAAGATGTTGGGCGGGGCGGCATCGCGTTTTGCGCCGATGCGTGCCAATCGTCCGCCGCCTGGTTGTTATCTGGGCTATATGATGAAATTGAGCCCTTGAACCGTCTGACATTTTAGGACCGCATTGCGATACGCTGCCATTCGGATCTTTGGCATCAAAGTCTCCGTTTATTTGAGATATCGCGAGGTTCGAATCCCCGTGCACCTCTAGGCATTTAATGCCCATGGAGACTGCCATCCGGAGGCCGTGCAGAAGGGCCTCGTATCCGGCTGCGTTGTTGGAGTCCGTATACATTATCTAAAGGACGTATTGGACTGTGTCCCCAGTTGGGGACGTCAGGACGACGCCAGCCCCCAGGCCGGCCAACATTTTGGAGCCGTCAAAGTGCATGATCCAATTCGAGTATGCGCCGTACTCTTTAGGGAGTTCGGCGTCGGTCCATTCGGCCACGAAGTCGGCCAAAACCTGCGACTTAATAGCTCGTCGTTGCTTATAGGTTATGTCGAATGGAAGGAGCTCTATGGCCCATTTAGCAATCCGGCCCGTCGCGTCGCGGTTGTTTATAATGTCGTTAAGAGGTACTTCGTAGGCTACCATTATCGAACACTCTTGAAAGTAGTGTCGCAGCTTCCGGGATGCCATGAATACCGCGTATGCTATCTTTTGATAATGTGGGTACCGGGACTTGCATGGAGTTAGGACAGTGGACACATAGTAAACCGGCTTTTGAAGAGGGAACCTGTGTCCGTCTGTTTCTCGTTCGACGACGAGCACCGCGCTGACAACTTGATGTGTTGCGGCGATATATAGCCAGGACCGGATTTGTTGCCAATATGGCTTTTATTTCTTCGAGTCCGGCCGTGGCGGCATCAAATCCACTCGAAGTGTTGGTCTTGCGGAGGAGGCGGTAAAGGGTGCGCCTTTTCTCCCAAGCGGAAATAAAGTGGCTTAGAGCCGCTATGCATCGATCAATTTTGTATTTGTTTGAGGTATTTTGGAATATCCAATTGTGACAGAGCTCAGATCTTGACTGGGTTTGCTTCAATTCCTCTACCGGACACAATGAAGCCCAAGAGCCTTCCGACTGGAACACCGAAGACGCATTTTTCCGGATTGAGCTTAATGTCATATTTTCGGAGATTGTCGAATGTGAGCCTCAAGTCATCTACTAGAGTTTCGACATGCTTGGATTTGAAGACCACGTCATCTACATATGCTTCCACTGTTTTGCCGATCTGGTTTGCCGGACATGTCTGAATTATGTGCTGATATGTTGCGCCGGCGTTTTTGAGCCCGAAGGGCATTGTGTTGAAGCAGAATGGGCCGTATGGAGTGATGAATGCTGTTGCGGCTTGGTGCTGCTCCGCCATCTTGATTTGGTGGTAGCGAGATGCGTGTCGAGGAAGCACAATGAGTCGTGTCTCTTGTAGCATCGATAATTTGATCAATGCGAGGGAGGGGGAAGGGATCCTTTGGGCAAGCCTTATTAAGGTCTTTGAAATCAACACATAGGCGCCAGGATTTATCCTTCTTTGGTACCATCACCAGATTTGCTAGCCAGTCTGGATGTTTTATATCTCGATGAATCGGCTTCGGAAGTTTGGCTAGCTCCTCTCCCATGGCCTGTCTCTTGGGTTGGAAAAGCGCCAAGAGCCTGTTTGGTGGCTTGAATCCTTTTAGGGTATTTAGGCTGTGCTCGGCCAGCCGACGTGGGATTCTGGCATGTCGAAGGGTGCCGGAAAAATGTCCCGATTTTCTCGTAGAAATTCTCGTAGTCTGGCGTCTACATCGAGGGTTTAATTGTGCCCCAATGGAGGCCGTCTTTGCAGGGTCCATTGGGTGGACTTGGAATTTGACTATTTCATCTGCTGGTTTAAAGAGGTGGACTTGGATCCTTTATCAAGTATCACATCGTCCCTGTTCACCGTGGGCGCATCGCGATGAGTTCCTCGGCCGCTAGGGCCGGATAGTGCCTCGAGGGCTAGTGCGGCTGTCTTGTTTTCGACGGAGTGCTATGCTCGGATCACTAGCGAGTGATGATTCCGTTAGGTCCGGGCATTTTAAGCTTCATGTACCCATAATGGGGTATATCTTGAAAATTTGTGAATGCCTCTCGCCCTAATAAAGCGTGATATCCGCTGCTGAATGGGGCCACTTGAAATGTGACCTCCTCGGACCTGTAATTGTCCAATGAGCGAACACTACGTCCGGTGTGATTTTTCCTGCAGCATGCTTCCGGCTAGGGATTATTCCTCTAAAGGTTGTGCTGCTTCGCTCAATGCGGTTCCAGTCTATTTCCATTTTTGGAGGGTTTCCTCGTAGATGAGGTTTAGTCGCTGTCGCCATCCATGAGTACCTTAGTAAGGAGAAAGCCGTCCACTATTGCCCGAGGACCAATGCGGTGGTGCTCGGGCTGTTGAATTTGGGTTAAATCCACGGCATTAAAGGTAATAGCCGTGTGACTCCATGGATTTATTGTTGCTACTTGGTAGACTTCGGCAAGGTTGCGGAGTGTTCGTTTCCGCATGTTATTTGATGCGAAAGTCTTGAAGACTGTCAATACCGTACTGGTGTTGCTGGGCTGGGATTCTGAGGCTAGAAGCTCTTCGCCACTTTTGGCCACCTACCGTAGTATCCAACATGCTCGAAGGCTATGAGTTGGAGTGGTGCCCTCTGTGCTATGAATTTTGCAGGGTCCGTTTAGCCAACCCTCCAATACGGTTCCGTGCCCTTTAGGGGGTTTTTGTTTTTTGATGTTTAACCCAGGTGCTTGGTGATGATGCACCCTTTTATTTCGGACTAGGGCTGTATTCGGGGCCGGATTATCCCAAAATTTACTTTCGGTTTTCCAAGCATTCTCCATCGCACAGTACTTTTGTACTATAATCACCAAGTCAGCAAAGCGTGTAATTTCGCGACGACTTATGGCGTTTAGGATTCCCTTGTCCGTGCAATTATTGCAGAAAAGTGAGATTGCGTCCTCCTCTCGGCAGTCCTTTATCATGTCCATAACCAGGAGGAATCTGGCCCAGTAATGATGTACTGTTTCAGCGGGCTCTTGCCAAATTCGGGATAGATCATTAATGTTTGGGTGGGCGGGTGGAACTAGATCCGGAACCCCGTCCAATTTAAGACTCAGGGGCCGAGAAGTTTCCGAACTTGGAAGTTTGGATTTTTGAATGCTATCCAATGAATCCAACCCGCCGCCTAACTTTAAGTTCAGGGCTTGATCGACATCCGTCCCTCTGCGGGAATCCGGCATGGAGGGATCGGGAATCTGAACGTAGCTAGTCCTTAAGATAGAAGAAGAATCGCCGTATTGCTCCTCTACTATAGCAACATGATGGGTAGCCTGGGGAGAGTTGATCTCTCTCAGATCGGTTTTACGCCCGATCTGGTCGTAGTCTGTGGCGACTCCCAGGGCGGCGATGCGATCCAAGAGCTCGTTTACGAAGGAGAGCTTGATCGGATCTAACAGCTCGGCAAGTTTCGAGTTAACGTGAATATTGGTTTCGATGACCCGAGAAGTCATCGTCGGCCGGTAGCCAAACTGGCGGTCATAAGAAAACCACCTAACCGAAGAGTCTGACCAGTGGCCAAGGCTCCTTTGGCGATAGTATCGTCTTTAAAGACGGGATGAGGCATCCTTCCTGACGGCGACGGCATAGAGGAACTCTCAATGAAAGCACCAATGTCGGTGTCAAAACCGGCGGATCTCAGGTAGGGGGTCCCGAATTGTGCGTCTAGGCGGATGGTAACAGGAGACAAGGGACACGATGTTTTTACCTAGGTTCGGGCCCTCTCGATAGAGGTAATACCCTACTCCTGCTTGATTAATATTGATGATATGGGTAGTACAAGAGTAGATCTACCACGAGATCAGAGAGGCTAAACCCTAGAAGCTAGCCTATGGTATGATTGTTGTTCGTCCTACGGACTAAAACCTTTCGGTTTAAATAGACACTGAATAGGGTTAGGGTTACACAGAGTCGGTTACAATGGTAGGAGATCTACATATCCGTATCGCCAAGCTTGCCTTCCACGCCAAGGAAAGTCCTATCCGGACACGGGACGAAGTCTTCAATCTTGTATTTTCATAGTCCAGGAGTCCGACCAAAGATGATAGTTCGGCTATCCGGACACCCCCTAGTCCAGGACTCCCTCAACTGTCAATCCTCTTGGCCTGCTTGAGCCAGCCCTGAGGAAGATGGAAAGAGAGATTTAGATCTCTGGAAGGGTGCAAACACCCGAACATAAGAGTGGATAGGATTCTGTTACCTCCTTTGGTGCGTCCTCGGCATCGAGACCGATGTCCTCCTTCTTGGTCGACCACGTCTTTTGAGGCTTAAACAACACTTTCCACAACTTACCGTGGGTGGTGCCATAGAAGTATTGTACGGTGGCTGGATCCATAAGCTGGTAAGACCACATTGGGGTGGCCCTCTGTTGACAAGGGAGGAGGCGGCGACAGAGCATTACCTAGACTACGTGGGTCAGCTTGGCGCCCGCCTTTATCATGTTGGACAGGCGCTTCTGTAGCGCCTCCACCTCTGTAGTGGACCCCCAATCGAGACCTTTCATGGTCCACGAGGTTAGCCTCGCTGGTGGTCCGGATCTGAATTCGGGAGCCGCCGTCCAGGCCGCATCCCGTGGTTCTATAATATAGAACCACTCCTTCTGCTAGATCTTTACGGTGTCTATGAATGTGCCCTCCGGCCACTTGACCAAGGCGAGCTTGCTGATCATCGCCCCACCGTAGTCCGCCTGTTGGCTATTGACTATCTTCGGCTTGACGTTGAAACCCTTTAACCATAGGCCGAAGCGTGGCTGGCCCACAAGAAGGCCTCGCAGATGACAATGAAGGCCGAGATGTGCAGGAAAGAATTCAGGGCCAAATCATGGAAATCCAGCTCGTAGAAGAACATTAGCCCCCAGACGAAGGGTTGGTGCGGGAAGCCCAGTCCCTAGATGAAGTGGGGAACGAACGCCACCCTCTCAGCTGGCCGCGGTGTGGGGATAACCTGGCCCTCCTCTAGGGACCGGTAAGCCACATCGGCCGGTAGGTAACCGGCGACCTTGAGGTCCTCAATGTCGTCGTTGGTGACGGTTGAGGCCTCCCACTTCCCTTGGCACAAGATCTGGACATAACCAAATAGAGGGGATGGCTAAGGAGAAAGCACTTGCGGAGAGATGGTTTGGGGTGCCAAAGGTCTACAGATCGGGAAGTCAATGGCGAGAACAGGAAGAAGGCATATGTTGATCTCGGTAGCCGCCCCCTTTTATAAGCTGTAGTAACACCAACAGTCCTTTAGTTGCATTGCGGGCCTCGCTGCTCCCTGATATACTCGTAACGTTATATGCGAGTGGGGGGAATTAAAATCATTGATCATATCCCTTAAAAACGGGCATGATTTCCACCTCGATGGGACGTGCCAATAGAGGTGTTGCCTCAAACCACGAATCAAGCTTTTATAACGGATCGATGTTTGTGGATGGATGTGACCCTTCACTGAAAAGTTGTCAGGCGGGGGTACTAATCATATCAGCAGATCCCTTAAAAACGGGCATGATTTCCACCTCGATGGGACGTGACAATAGAGGTGTTGCCTCGAACCACGAATCAAGCTTTTATAATGGATCGATGTGTGTGGATGGATGTGACCCTTCGCTGAAAAGTTGTCAGGCGGGGGTACTAATCATATCAGCAGTTCGGATTTCGAACATCACTCGATTATAATGTGGTTGAACTCAAACTAGGCTGCTCTTGGAACCTGGTTGAAGGAGGTTGCGCTAAATATAAGGAAGGAGAGGAACTCACCCCGCAAGACGGAGACTTCGGGTACATCAAGATCTCAACATGAGATGAAGCACCAGCATTCGAGGTTAGTTCAGGGGCTACTGAGGGAGTCTTGGATTAGGGGGTCCTCAGCCTACCGGTCTATCCCTTGTGGGCCGAAATGCTGGGCCATGTTGCCGATAGTAGGAGGATGAGCTATGTGGAGACCGTGTATCTGGAAAGGAGGCTTGTTGGTGCCTTGCCATGTCCTCCAAGTCAAGACAGGAAGAATCGGCATGTGTATCCACTACTAGGGAAAAGCCTATACACAGAATTTTAGCAGCAGCGCGGCTCAAAAAAGAGCGCTGCTGCTAATTAGTAGTAGCGCGTGTGCGGGAAACTCGCTACAGATTAGTTTTTTGCAGTAGCGTGGTCGGCTAAAACCGCGCTGCTACAAATATCGGCCGGCGGTGTCCACCTAACTCCATTTAGCAGTAGCGCGGTGGCGCGAACCGCGCTATTGCTACGGATGTAGTAGTGGCGCGCTTTTTCTGAGGTCGCTGCTGCTAAATTTCAAATTGGCACACTTTTTTGTCCCTGTTAGCAGTAGCGCCGTCGACCAAAGCGCGCTGCTGCTAACTCCTTAGCAGCAGCGCGGTTTAGCTCCCGCGCTACTGCTAACCCGCACCAACCCACCACCTTTTCCCCACCCGTCCCTCCCCTCCCCCTCCTCTCTTCCCTTTCCCCTACCTCCCCCACATGCTCCCACTCTCACTCTTCTTCTTCCTCAATACTTCTCCCCCATTACTCTCTCTCTTCTATCCACCTTTCTCTCTCTTCATTACTCCTACCTAACTACACCACCTCCATTAATGCATCTCCTTTCTCTTTTTCCTTTCCCCTCCACTAGTTGAAGTTGTCTCCTCCCAAATTAGGTAGCTAGGTAGATGTAGGATTTAGTTAAGTGACCTATTTGCCCCCTAACTAGATCTATCTTTGTCAAGAAGAGCTTTGTGCACTTTTGATCTCCCTACAACATCATCTCCACCGTGTGCTCGATCTCGAGATAGAGGTGATGAAAATTTCATGCTTTTGCAAAATGGAAATATGTTTATGTGTGTGTGATATGTTTGTGAAAATTGTGCGTGTAGCATGAGTTGACGCCAAATTGTGCTTTTGAGTTGCCTATGTTTTGCCAAAATGTCGATTTATTTCCGTTTCGGCGAATTCCGGGAAAACTCTAGATCCATATATGTCATATTTTTAGGGAAGGTCATGCCAAATTTTCGTATGACTTTGATGCATGCACGAATTTTTATAATCAATTTGTTTATTATTACCGCGCAGAGTTGACGATGGTCAGTGGAACGATGGTGGACAGGTGGTTGCGGTCGGCGGTGCAGGACATGAAAGAAAATAACCGGACAGAGGTTTTATGTCCGTGTCGAAAATGCAAAGGAATAGTTTGGCTCAACCACCATGACGATGGTCGTGTCGAAGCGCACCTGCTCATGACTGGTTTCATGGATGGCTATACTCAGTGGATAATTGAAGATGAGGATGACGATGTTGAGGATGCCGATGGGGCAGGCAATGATGACACGGGACAAGACGAAGAGATGATCGATAATGGCGGCGGGGAAGAGGCCGGACATGGCGGCGGAGAAGGGCCGGACATGGTGGAGGAGAAGGGGCCGGACATGGAGGCGGAGAGAACGACATGGACTCCACGCAGCAGAGTTCGTCGGTACTAAGTTCAATCGTGCGGGACCCTCATGTTCAAGCATTGCCGCAAGGAGGCAATCGAGAGAGCTACTTCTAGAGAGGAGGCTAAGCTGGAGCAACGGTGGTAGACTCGAACACTCCATTGTATGATGGTTGCAATCCGAGGTGACCCGCTTAAGTTTCACGCTCCAACTCCTCGAAGGCGAAGGCTAAAACAAATGGACCGACATTAGCCTCGATGAGCATCTCAAGTACCTAAAGTATGTTCTTCCCGCGGGTAATCTATGTCCTACTAGTGTTGATGAGGCCAAGAAGATCGTGTGCCCTCTTGATCTGCCACACGTTAGATACCATGCATGCATCAACGATTGCATAATTTATGGGAAGGAGCACGTGGAAAAAACAAGCTGTCTGGTGTGCAATGCTTCTCGATACAAGAAGGCCGGGAAGAAATGTCCCCAGAAAGTTGTATGGTACTTACCGATCACTCCCCGTCTCCAGAGGTATTTTTTAGATCCCAAGGAAGCAAAGCTAATGCGATGGCATGCAGAGAGGAAGAAGCCCGACGATGGAGATGATCCGAAGCTGAGACACGTGAAGGATGGAAGCCAGTGGAGAGCGTTGAACAACTTCTATCGGTATTTTGAATGTGATGCAAGGAACATCGTGCTCGACGCGTGTACCGATGGCATGAATCCGTTTGGCAACCGAACACCAACCATAGCACATGGCCCATGTTTGTATGGATGTACAACCTCCCCCTGATTGTGCATGAAATCAAGTACATTCACATGAGCATGCTTATTCAAGGGCCAAAACAACCAGGAAATAATATTAATTTGTATCTGGGGCTACTTCAAGAGGAGTTAGACACGTTATGGAAAACACCGGCCAAGACATGGGGCCAAAGACAAAGCGAGTATTTCAACATGAGAGTCGCTGATCACGACGGTGCAGGACTATCTCGATTACGGATATGTGGCAGGACAGGTGTGCCATGGATATTGCGGATGCACGCGGTGCATGGATGATCTGACGTCTCAGCAGCTAACGTCAAGGAAAGATGGCGGTGCAGGAAAATCGTGTACATGGGGCATCGAAGATGGCTTGAACAGGACGACCCGTGGAGAAACCGTGGAGATCTATTCAATGGTCACGCTGAGCATCGAGGACCTCGGCGTAAGCGGAGCGGTGCGAAATCGATGAGCTGTTGAAAAGCTGGAAGGAGTGCCCCGGCGGAAAGACGATGAGAAAGGCGCCGGAGCCGCTGCTGAAGGTATGGAAGGCGAGGTCTGTGTTCGGGACTTGGAGTCTGGCACAAACTCGATACACCTCATTGCCTTGATCAAATGCATATCTGTAAGAATGTCCTTGAGAGCTTGCTCGCAACAACGATGAACATGCGGATAAGACCAAGGATGGGCGAAGGCAAGAAAAGACTTGCAAGATTTGAAAATCAGGGAAGATCTGCACATGCCGCCCGTAAAATGTCGACGAGACAGAGACGGAGGCAGAGGCACGGGAGAAGAAGGGCAAGAAAATAAAGAAAGAGGATTATTGCCCCTTCTTGCTTCACCTTAAGTCAGCTGAGATCAATCAAATTCTTTAAGTGCCTTACCGAGTCAAAGTTAGTTCGATTCTTGTGGAAAGATAAGCGGATATCTAGACACGGACAAGAAAAGGTTCAGCGGGATGAAGTCTCATGACTGTCATGTGATGATGACGCAGATACTACCTGTTGTCCTTAGAGGGATAATGGACAAGCACGTCCATGACACGCTTATTGGTCTCTGCAACTTTTTCGACGTCATCTCTCGAAAGTCAATCAGTGTGAAGCAGCTCCGAAGGCTACAGGAAGAGATCGTTGTGATACTGAATGAGCTTGAGATGTACTTCCCGCCCGCATTCTTTGACGTGATGGTGCATCTATGTGTCCATACTGTGGATGACATAATAGACCTGGGGCCGTCATTCCTACACAACATGATGCCGTTTGAGAGGATGAATGGGATCATCAAAGGATTCGTTTGTAACATGTCCCGTCCGGATGGAAGCATCGTCCAAGGCTATTTGGCACAAGAGTGCATTTCTTTCTGTGAGAATTTTCTATATGGCGCAGACCAGCCGCCTGGTGTTAGTATTGGTTTGCCCGTTAACAAGCACGATAGGAGGCTCGAAGGAGATGGTCACTGCAACGGTCGCAGGGAACTGAACGTGGCATACTCAGATCGACGCAGCGACTTTGACAGAGCAAACTTGGTAGTGCTACAACACCTAGATGAGGTAGATCCTTTCGTGGCACTGCACAAAGAAATTATCGCAAAGAAGTATCGTGACCGGGGGGTATGCAGGACGGACGCCGATGTTACTAGAGAGCACAACTCCACTTTCCTGCATTGGTTCAAAGAGCATATTATTGCTAATCCCCCAGAGGGGGCTCTAAGGACGGATTGCTCATATACGCCTTAGCACATGGCCCCTCGCCCAACCTCGTAACCTATCAAGCACATGATATCAACGGATACACGTTCTACACGGAGGCCAAAGATATGGACAGTGATGATCAGAACTCAGGGGTGACGATGGAATGCATGACCGGCAGCGACAACGGCGTAACTGAACGATTTTTTGGAAGGGTCGAGGAGATCTTGGAGCTTGACTACTCTGCACTGCACAACACGACGATGTTGCGTGTCAGATGGGCTAAGAATGTCGAAAGAGAAAGCCAGATTTTCACTACCATGACTATACCCGACGCCAAGAGCGCTATCGTGAACGCTATCGCAAAAAACGAGCCATGGGTACACGCTAATCACGTGACACAATGCTTCTTCATAACTGACCCGCGCAATCCCAGCCGTGTTGTCGTGAGGAGAGGCAAAAGGAACATCATTGGAATGGATGGAGTCGCCAGCGAGGAAGACTATGATCGAGACGACAACCCAATGAGGGAAGATGGCGATGATGATGAAGTATCGTCAAAAGAAGAATCAATACTACATTACCTAAGAAAATCGTACTCCATGGAAAAGGCAAAGTCACAATGAGGGGCTCAATTATTCTTGACGAACAAGAAGGGAAAGAAGCTGACTCAAAAGAAAACGTCAGCTCGAGGAAACGTATGTTATCGGTCAAATGATGTATATATATATATATATATATATATATATATATATATATATATATATATATATATATATATATATGTTCCTATTTTGTATACACACTTAGCCATTATTATGCATGGGTCCAATGATGTGTAATATATATGTTCCTATTTTGCATACATATTTAACCGTCAAATGATGCGATATATATCGCCTCCCTTCATTCACTGCCCTCGAGAAATAAAAGTGGGATAAAATAAAGGAAAATAAAAAGGAAAATAAAAAGGAAAACTGGCAGTAGCGAAGTTAGTAGTAGCGCATTTAGTGTAAAGCGCTACAGCATCGAAAAGGTAGTAGCAGCGTTTGCCCAAATGCGCCTCTGCTACGTCCACTTAACCCAAAATTCTCACTCGCCCTACTTCATCCGCCTTTTCCCCAAATCCCCACTCTCTTCCCCATCGCACCTTGCGCCCGACCCGCCCAGCGCTCGCCCCGACTCGGCGCTGGTGCTAGCCCCGACCCGGCGCTCGCCCCGACCAGCCCTCGCTCCCGACCCGACCCCGGCGCTTGCCCCGACCCGGCCCTCGCCCCGACCCGGCGCGGCGCTCGCCCCGACCGTTGGCCTCGCCTCCCTCCTCTCCCCTCCCGGCCGTCGTCGGGCCTGCCTCCTCGCCCTGCACCCTCTGTAAACCCCCCTCTCTCTGCTAGGGTTCTTCGGTTAATTTACTTAGGTTTTAGTTAGGGCAGTATGTTAATTAGGTTATCTATTTAGTTATGAATTTAGCTAGGTTTCAAAATTAGCTGAATTTATATGCAAATTTTAACTGGACATGTGATATGTGCATATGTCATGTTTTGGACATGTCATGTTTGGAAAATGATCCGAGTTGCCTATGTTACGCCGGAATGTTGATTCATTTCCGTTCCGGTGAATTTCAGGCGCTCGATATGTCCATTTTTTAGCAAAGGTCATGTCGAAATTTCCCGTGAATAAAGGCACGATTTGTGCTACATAGTTGGCATATCGAGTGCTGGCACATAGATTTATTTTTATGTCATTTCTCATTTATTCATACTTTTAGAAATAAATGAGGACACTTAATCATAGGAAACATGTCGAACAACGAAGAAACTTGGCCTTCTGACCAAGATGCAGACGAGATGGATTATGAGGGTGAACAAGAGTACCTCGACTATTTGACTGCTAAGCAAGGTTTGCAGGTCGGCCTCGATGATGGTACTGACGCCGACATCGACACCGACGGCGCAGGCACCGATGGCGGCACCAAGACCGGTGGGGAAGGTACCGGTGGGGAAGGTACTGGCGGGGAAGGTACCGGCCACGATGCCGCTACCGAAAAGAGGAAGCATAAGAAGCAGGGGATACGAAAACCTAACAAACTAGGGATTGGACGACTTGTGATCACAAAGATGGCACATGGCAAGTTTGAGCCATTAGAGCCGGAAGAACCTCGCAAGTGCCATGGGAACTAAGTAGGATGCATCCTACGGGAATGCGCGAGCATGAACGACGATGACTTAAGGATTAAAGAACATTTGACGCAGTTGCTCCTAACGAAGTTGACAAGAGATTCAAGTTCCCCGACCGGGATGATAACATAGAACAACCGTGGGATGATCCGAAGATGAAAAAGATTAACAATCACGCCATGGGCATGTTCAGCAATGATTTGGCCTCCTGGAAAGGGAGGGTGAAACGAGCTATTGAGGCTGATGAACCCCTGTCCAAGATTACGGAGGAAAATCCGACACTTACGGAAGAGGAGTTTGAAAAGTTCAAGGACATTTGCGCTACCGAGGCAGCCAAGGCTAAGGCTGCGAAATTCAAGAGCCTTCACAAAGGAACACGGAAGCATCGCCTCGAAGCCGTGGCTACCTCGGTAAAAGGCCCATATGGGATAAGGAGGACGCTGAGCGTGAAGCCGCTGGTCTCCTGCACCCCTCGCGAAGTTCACCAACCCCTTGGAGCGTGACTTCATCAGGCCCGCTACAAGTGGGACAAGTAGAAAAAGGTTTTTACGGACAAGATCACGAGGAAATTGATTAGACTCTGGAGAAGCAACACCAGCTTGCAGCCAAAGCCCTACTTCTCGATGAGACCCAAGTGGGACACCCCTCTCAACCGGGCCTTGAGCGAACTAAAGGGACTCCCTTTGAACCAGCGGCATAATATGGGTGTGTGCACGGCGCCGAGACGGCGCCACGTGGAAGGTGTTTTACAACGAGGGCCCATAGGCCAAGAAGCGAAGAATGAAGTTTAGTCAGCGGACATCGACGAAGGTGAAGCTTGCGGTCGAGAAAAAAGCAGCCGAGGACGCGAAAAAGCGATCGAGGACAAATATGAGTTGCTACAAGATGGCGTCAATGCAGTGTAATCGCTGCAGAAATGATTTTGCTACTAACTTGGTTCGATTATCATCAATCTGGGCGAAGGAAAATCAGACAAGGCGGTACATGATTTCCGTTGCCCATTTTCGCGGGAGCAACTCCATGAACAACAACACCATCGCACCATCACTTGCTCACGCAACGGGCCTCCTCTCGCAGCCGCTCCGCTCATAGCAGCCGTCCTCGGTCTCAGCCCGCTAGGTGGGCCTTCGTCTTTAGCTGAGCTCGGCGCGTCATGGTAATTACATGTCGCACCAACATCTATATATATATATATATATATATATATATATATATATATATATATATATATATATATATATATATATATATAGGACAAATTTTATCTACCACCAGTGGTAGTTACCACCACTTGAGTTTTATATGTAGTATGTAGTATCTATCAAATCGGAGAGTATGTACGCGTAGTATGTAGTATATAAGAATGTTTAGGTAGTATATATACTATTTTTGGTAGTATGTATCATATTTTGAGTATGCTCTCTTTTATGTACAAATATATCGTATTTCACAAATATAATAAAACCATGGGCCAACTTGAAATTTTTTCATGCAACTCACTTTGGAGTATCTTATATATAGTATATGAACATACTTAAAATGATAAAGTAGGATATATACCACCATAAGATAGTATATGAGACATGTGGGGTAACTACCCCGTGTGGTAGGATGGATTTTCCTATATATATATATATATATATATATATATATATATATATATATATATATATATATATATATATATATATATATAATATTCCATTTTGTTGCCTTTCGGTTGTTTCATACAGACATATGTGTTTGCAGGTGAAAGAAACCCCATGCACCATACTCCACTTGATCAAAGGCCAGAAGGTGGACGTGGGAAAGGGGATGATAATGGACCCCTCTCAACGCACGTTCCACAACCAGCCGATCCCCGCTGTGCACTTTAGGGTTAGCTTGACCAGTGTGAAATCGGGGCACGAGGATTTGCCTCCTCCAGTACAGCATGTGGGAGCGGACGGCGAGACCCCGCCATGGATTGGAAGCTGCAAGAATTGGGTGCTGCTATGGCGAAGAATCTTATTAAATGCAGAGCCAGCCGAGAGCACACCAATAACTACCACACATCAACAAGCATGTGCGGATACCACCACCCCGCCACGCAATTACCAGCTCTGTAGTGCCGGGTGAGGCGGCGGACGACATGATGAAGGGGTGCAATAGTACTGGCTGATGTAATTTCTCCTGTAGAACAGAGAATGGATGATGAGGTGGAGATCGACCCTATGGATTTCCTCAATACAAACGCGTATGACTGTGACATAGATATGATGAGTCAACCATATGACGAATCGGGCTATCAGCTTGCTAATGAGGATATGGATGATATGCCGGGCAGGGTCGTGGCGAGGATTGCAAAAGTCTCTCTTCATGAAATCCTCACGGGACACGCCGGAAGATGCCGCCTCAACACAGGCTCAACTAGCCGGGCGCGAGGGTCGATAAAGACTTAGCCGGGAACACTGGGCAGGGGTTAAGGAAGGGTGCGGAAGGTGTGCCCAAGAAAAGGAGAGGAAGAGATCGAGGAAGGTAACTACCTCCAAACAAGCCAGAGCACATAGCAGCCAGACGATGCATTCTGAAGAGCGTGTACCCGTGAAAGGTGCGGTCATGTTCCATCTCACGGGCGAGCCGATGCTACCGCCGAAACCGCTGGAGGCACTATCAGGGGATCTTAGGAGACTGCACGACCATGTGTTGTTGACTGAGAAAAGCCTACTAGCCTCAAAGGATCCAGGATATCCGACATACGCGGCTCGTGTGCCTGAGGGGAAGTGCTAGGTCGACACACGGCCCGCGGAGGTGTTCTTCCTGCGGTTTGACCATATCTTTGAGATGTTTCTAACAAGGCGGCTCGATTTTACTATCGTCCGCCTTTTTGCGCTACATATGAGCTCCGTCATGATGAGTGAAGAAATCTCGCAAATCTGTGTGGCGGATCCGTACTACATGCACGAGTCTTTCTTGAGTCTCGGCGACTTTGAGCGTGAAACTGCTAGGGAGTACCTCCAAAACTTCATGGTAAAGAATAAGGACCGGGAAATTGTCCTCGTGCTTTATCATCCAAAGTAAGTCAGTTCCGGACAAACCTTTCGTACATTTCAATCATTCCTTCTCTCTCATATGGGGAATAATTTGAGGTATCTTTTCCCCGCAGCAACGGGCGCGCCGTCCTTATCGTTCTTTACCCGCAAGTCTCCCACGCTGTGTATTTTGACCCTTCCAGAGACTACGAGAAAAAAGACTACACCCACATAATGAATATTCTAGATGATGCTCTACAAGTCTTTAGCTTTAGAGGTGGCCACGTGCAGATCAAGAAACAAAGGAACAAGAAGATGGGTTTCGCGCATAAAACTAACTTCTCCGCATCCATGTCCCAAAACCAAGCAAGAAGGATGGATTCTACATCGTCCATCTCATGATTCAGTTCAACACGGATCACCAAAAGCTTCGCATGAACAGCAGAAATGATGATCATATCCACAAGTGGCTAGAATCTCATGGAGAAGCGGATTATAAACTTAGAGATGACTTTATTCGCATCCAAAGCGACATTGCGACGATCATCATGAAAGAAGTCGTTGATGAGAAGGGGATGTTCCACCACAGCCCTATATCGCGAGCTGACGTCCGAACTCGCATAGCATGCAACGTCTAGACCTCACGCCGTTCAAGAAGCTAGGGTTCATCCTCGATGATATGGAAGGATGGAACTTCTACTGATTTATGATGCAAATGATGATGATATGTGTCGGTTGAACTTGTATACTTTTTGTAGCAATGAAACTTTGTGATGTCCACAGTCCCCGCCGAACTTGCGTAACGCTACTTTGTTAGTTTGCGTACGATGACGTGCGTACCCCTAGTTAATTAATTTCCGTACTGTATGTTGCATCTAGTTGCTAACCCTTTCTTTTTCGGTGTTGCTCTAGTATATTTTGTTGCATATATATGATTGTACATCCTCTTCATGAACATGCATCTCTAACGTAACAGGTACCTAGTTTCTTGATGGAGAGATGGAATTGCTATGTCGTGTACAAAGGGAAGGTTCCGGGGGTGTACAACGAGTGGCATGAGTGTCAGGCGCAAGTGAATGGGTTCACGGGCGCCAGCCATAAAGGCTTCAAAAGCAGACAAGAAGGAGAAGCTATTTACTTGAGGTTCACGCTAGCGCGAGAGAGGACTCATAACCGCCACCTCATGTACTGCATAGTTCCGCTCTCACTCATAGTGATAGCTCTTCTTGCGTATACCTTTGTTTAGATGGATGACGTTGTTGTAGTTGCAAGTATTCGAGACTTGCATATATCGCTATTTTCGAGATGATGACAAGATACCACTGTGTTGGATGATGATTATGATGAGACTATTTGTATGTACATGCTATGATTACATTTGTGGTCTCGCAGGCATTTGTATGTGTATCATGATGACATTTCTATGTGCTAAAGATTCTTCTATAAAGCCTGTTCAAATACAAAAAAATTATGTCGAAAAAAACTACTTAAATTAGCAGTAGCGAGTGTATAAAAGTTAGGAGCAGTGCCACGATAGCACTCTCGAGTCCGTGCAAAGCGCTCTAGAGCTACTAGCAGTAGCAAGCTTCCGCTAACAGCGCTGCTGCTACACTTGTGTAGCAAGAGCGCCCGGTGTTTCTGGCCTTCTCGCTATGTGTTAGCTGTAGCGCCTTATTAGTAGCACCTGTCCCCGCGCTACTGATACATCTAAAACCCGCGCTGCTGCTAGCCTTTTCCCTAGTAGTGATCCTTTCCTTGTAACCGACCATGTGTAACCCTAGTACCCCTGGTGTCTATATATACTAGAGGGTTTAGTCCGTAAAGAAGGACAACAACCATCATCCTACTAGTCTAGGGTTTAGTTCATCTGATCTTGTGGTAGATTGACTCTATAATCCTCATATACACAAGTAATATAATCAAGCATGACGTAGTACTTTACCTCTTAGAGAGGGCACGAACCTGGGTAAACATCTTGTCCCTGGTCCCTTGTTCCCCATTGATCTAAGATCCATAGCTCGGGATCCCTACCGAGATCCGTCGATTTTGACACCGACAGCGATCCCCTATACTTCTAGGTTATCACACAACTCCAATAATGCAAGATGCATAATGTCTTACCCGAGTATCAGGACCCATTGATAGTGTGTAAAGGGTATCACTAACTGCCTCCCCCTCCTCCCTCATCTTCTTATCCTATGGTTAGAAAATAGACAAGTTGATCATCTTATGTACTCAATATATTAAAAAATTGATAGTGCAATTCAAAAGCTTACACGTCTCTTCAACCATTTCGAAAATACTTCCCTAACCCATTTGTCAATGTTTCTTGAATTTTACGCCAGTAACTCCTTTTCGTACATGCTGCAGAACATAGTGATTGTGCCAAACATGTAAATATAGAAGAATGTGCTCCAAGTTTAGTAGATTACGACGTATATCTGCTATACTTAGCACTTACTCGATATAATGTAGAGTCTCAGGACAATTAGTCAACACATACCAAACCATTTTTCCCAAATCTTTAGGTTTGACATCTTGTTGACTCTTCCCTGTCACTCGAATAGAACGATCGAAAATACTGAGCTCAAGATTGTTTTCACCCACCTTTTTTCTAAGTTAATCAACTATTTCAATGTATGTTGAGCAGAATGTCAACACTTCTGTAGCAATATAGGCCTCTGCCATAGAACCCTTAGGTCTAGCTTATTCCTAACATTGCAGTTGAAACTTCCTAGCCGCCTTTCAATAGCGTACATCCAACCATATTGTACTTGACCTCTAAGTCATGCCTCATTAGGTAGATTAACGGCCAAATGCACCATCACATCAAAGAAGGCTGGAGGATATATATTCTCAAGGTCACATAGGGCGGCCCCATGGCCGCAATAACCTCAGGTTGCCGCCAGGCTCGGTGCTCAGCCTCACCGCAACATTTTTCCTTCGGGAGAGTCGTGCGAGGGGGCTGGGAACGGGGGCTATGCTCAGGTCACGCCTGGCTTACACCACCCTACCAGGGCCCTCAGACCTGGTCTTTGCGCGCCCCTCTCGAGCCGGACCTCGACAAGGAAAGGTATGGAGGTATGTTCGTACGTCAAGGGGGACTCCTGAGCATTGCGACTCAGGAGCCTAACTGGTCACGTAGCCCCTCTCCCCTTCATCTCGTCCTGGTGATCCGGATGACCCAACAGCGGCTGACATATGCGTGGGGCCGGGCCCTGCCGACGCAGAACGCCAAGGCCTACTCTCGCATCTCCTTCCTGAGGGATGTTTGTATGTCAAGGGGGACTCCTGAGCATCGCGACTCAGGAGCCTAACTGGTCACGTAGCCCCTCACCACTTGGTCTCGTCCTGGTGATCCGGATGACCCAACGGGTGCTGAGACAGCGGCGGTGCAGCACTCCGGGTCCACAGGCTCAAGCAAGGCACCAATGTCGAAGCCGGGGTCGCGAAGATGGAGATGGCTGAAGACGCGCGTCACAGCCGAGGTGGAGAGCGTGCAGGCTTCTCCTTCCACCATGGAGCCAACCCCAACGACAACGCCCTCATGCGCCGCGACGAGGTGGGGGAGCAGCTTGGCGAGGCCTTCCTCCGAAGTCACCAGCGGCTCCTTCAACACCCTCCCGTAGCGATCCCGCAGCGCCTTGCGAGACCTCTGCTCGAGGGAGTCGAAGGTGACATGCCCCTTGGCAAGAAGTTTTGCCTTGGCCTCCAGCTGGGCCTTCTCTGCCTCCACCTCCTCCTTGAACCTCTCCAGGCAGCCGCGCTCCGCGGCTTGCTTCTGGGCCACTTCCTCTAGCTCGGTATCGCGGATAGCAACTGCGGTTTCTCGGGCCTTCAGCTCCTCCACTCGCACCACGAGCTGTCGGGCCTCGGCGGCCTGCCTGTCGCGGAGGGCCTTCAGCTCGGCCTCCGCCGCTCCTCGGCGGCCTTGGCTTCCTTCAATGCCGCGTCACGGGCGACTGCGGCTAGGCCTGCCACCTGCTCGCCCTCCTCCAAGGCTGCCATCGCCTGGCTCCAGGCCGCCCTCACGGACGCGTCGGCCCGGAGCCATCCTGGGATCAGCTCCAGGCGCACCGACGCCATGCGCCGATCGGGGCCCTAAAGGTCATCCTGATGCTGGTTCAACATAGAGAGAGCCTCCTCCAGGGCACTGGGCTCGGCAGAAGAGCCACGGTTCAGCGGCGTAATGGACGGGGGAGGAGACGGCGCCAGCACCAGGACCGGCGAAGCAGCATCGACAGAGAGGGCCAGGGGCTTCGAGGCTTTCGGAACCTCAGTAGGCGAGCTGAAGGCGGGCGCCTCCGGAGCCGGCTTGGCCGCAGGTATTGCCTCCTCCTGAGGCTGGGCCTCTGGGCCTCGGGAGGACGACCCAGCCGTGGAAGCGCGCGGGCCGGCCCCGTCCTTTGGCACCGGAGGTGGCGCGGCGTCGACAAGCTGCTTGGCCTCGGTGGTTCTAGCCCCCTCCTTCTTCTTCTTCGCCGCCGGCGTTAGCCTGCCGTAGAGAAGGCAAACGTCAAGACACTATGAGAGGAGTAGGAAGCAAAAAAAAATATGGCGCACTTACTGTTCCATAGCAACGTAGTCCCGCGTCCTCTTCAGGAGCGCCGGACCCGCAGGCTTCGTGCGCGGTGCCCGGATCTGCGGTAGCGTCAGCCGGCGACGAGGCGGAGGCATCGCCACTGGAAAGAGGGTGACCTGCCCTTCTTTATGACCCCCAGCTTCAGCTTCCTCAGAGGGGTGCTCCTGGACCTTGTGGAGAACCCGACGGAGCTCGGCGACTCCCGAACCGGGTGCTCACCGCCATCGTCGTTGTCAGGATGGATACGGAGAAGATCAGTCTGGCGTGGGGGAGAGTCTCCCCCGCACCTTCCCAGGTCGCCTTCGAGTCCGCCTTCTCCTTCTCGTCGGACTTGCCGGAGGACACTGTCACCGGGGAGCCCAGGGGTCGAGAAGGCACCAGAGGCATGAGCCTACGCTCATCGAAGACGGGCATGGCGTCGGCAATCTTCTCCCCGTTGGGGCGGCGGTACGATGGAATATGGGTGTTCGGGGGGCAGCCCTGGTCCTTCCCGAGCAAGGTGCGCACGACCTTGTTCAGCTCCTCGTCGGACAAGTTGTCCGAGCGCAGCCAGAGATTGCCTACCGCACTCCTGAGCCTCCACAGGGGGTGCGAGTGCGCCTGGAGCGGAGCCAGGTGTTGCGTCAAGAACTTGTGGGGACCCCGACTCATAAGTCGTGATCACCGAATGCACATGTACAGTGATCCCAGAGATCAATGCTCACTGAACACACAGAAGCTGAATAACAAGAGTCTTACATCCATACATACCGTATTACACAGGTAGGACCATTATGGTCAAGTCTTGAGTACATCATCGCAGCGGAAAACTTCGTCGACAACTTGGACCCATGCCATCTGCCTTAACCCTACAGGCATTCTGACTGGGAAGCATCCTAGCTCGCATGTTCATCACTGAACTATTCTTCTTCATATCCTGTTCTTTCATGCCTGGCCAATAAAATAACCGGTGGCAAGCCAATGAGTACTTTGATGTTACACGCAAGCAACCCAAGAGTGATAACAGAATAATTATGCAAGGCTCTACTTCTAATTTGGCATTTTTGCGGAAAGCTAGTTTTTATCATGCAAGTACAATCATCATTTATCAAGGACATGAATGTGTCTGCAACAAGTATCAGGAGGTTACAGACATCAACATCGAGAAAGAGTTATGAACAACTGATTATCAAGCTCATCATGACTTCCTCACCAATCATATCAACAAGATTACCAAACCGTGTTGTTTGTCAGAAACATATGGACATAGTCTAAGCATCACCACCCAACTGTCCTTGACCGTGGACATGGCTATTCGAATAGTTTTACACTCTGCATAGGTTGCACACTTTACCCACAAGATCCGGGGAACTTCCGTCTCATCCACGACCCGCGGTACCTCAAGTACCCGGGGTAAGCACCCGATCACAATCTTTCCCTAGACGACACTAACATAGAGTCCACTTGATTGGTAGTAACCCCCGTGCCCAACATTTCACATCTTAAAAATTGTGGAGCCACGCTCCCATATTCATCACATACCACAAGCACGGGGTACCAACGGTGTGTCCGGTGCCCTTTAAAAACAGTCATGGCCGCCCTACCTGGCACGACCCGTCCTGAGTGTGACCTCATGTCACCCCCGTCACTAGTAATGCGGGCATGCTACCTCTTGAGCTTGCGTTAGATTTCCCCGAAGATGAAAGGATGATGCAGCAGAGTAGCGTAAGTATTTCCCTCAGTTTTTGAGAAACAAGGTATCAATCTAGTAGGAGGCCACGCGCAAGTCCCTCGTACCTACACAAAAACAATAGCTCAACGCTACCAACGCGATTAGGCGTTGTCAATCCCTTCACGGTCACTTACGAGAGTGAGATCTGATAGAGATGATAGATAATATTTTTGGTATTTTTGATATAGAGATGCAAAGTAAAAAGTAAAAGGAAAAGGAAAAAGCAAAGCAAGATTAAAGTGATGGAGATTGATATGATGAGAATAGACCCGGGGGCCATAGGTTTCACTAGTGGCTTCTCTCAAGAGCATAAGTATTCTACGGTGGGTGAACAAATTACTGCTGAGCAATTGACTGAGCTGAGCATAGTTATGAGAATATCTAGGTATGATCATGTATATAGGCATCTGAAAGTGCTAGTTATCGACTAGAGGGGGTGGGTGAATAGGCGATTTTTAGGAAAGTCTTCAAAACCCGAATGTTTCGAAGACAAACAATAGAAATGACCTAATTGATATGCAGCGGAAGATAAACTACAACAAGCAAGCCATAGTCAAGTATGCAATAATGTGAACGGACAAACACTAATAGCAGCAAGGTAGTAGGATCAGGATGGAAGATAGTATGAAGCCAAACAACGATAGTAGTCAAGCAATGAAGTCAAATAGATAAGGCATAAAAGCAATGACTTCACGAAGACAAACACAAGGTAAAGGAGGGAAGGGATAGAACCACTCACTTGTTGAAGACACAGGATTTGTTGGACCAGTTCCAGTTGCTGTGACAATTGTACATCTGGTTACGGAGGCTGAGATTCAACTCAGAAGACCGCGTCTTCACCTTATTCCCCTTGAGCTAAGGACACACAGTCCTCGCCCAATCACTCTGGTAAGTCTTCAAGGTAGACTTCCGAACCTTCACAGACTGCGTTCACCGGCAATCCACAATGACTCTTGGATGCTCAGAACGTGACGCCTAAGCGGCTGGAGGATTCATAGTCCTCAAGTGTAATAAGTCTTCAGGTCACCCAGACAGGAAAACTTCAGTGATGCCTAACACTCTTTGGCTCTGGTGTTTTGGCTTTGTCCTCGCAAGGATTTCTCTCTCAAAGGCTTCGAGGTGGGTTGCTCTCAAACGACAAAAGCCGTGCACTAACTCTGAGCAGCCACCAATTTATGGTGTAGGGGGTGGGCTATTTATAGCCACTGGGCAACCCGACCTGTTATGTCCGAAATGACCCTCGGTCACTAAGGAACTGACACGTGTTCCAACGGTCAGATTTCAAACACACACGGCAACTTTACTTGGGCTACAAGCAAAGCTGACTCATCTAGCTCGATAAGTTTTGCTCTCATTGTCTTCGTCAAGACATAGGATTTGGGTTGAGCATCACTATCATTCGACTATGATCACTTGGACCCCACTTAGCGAAGACGGTGGTTCCTACGACTCAACAAAGAAGAAAAGGAAACAACGAAACGACACAGTCTTCGCGCTCCATAGTCTTCACTCAGTGTCTTCTCATGTCATAGTCTTCAATGTGAATATCTTCACATACCACCATTGTCGTCAATGTCTTCATACATTTTTTGGGGTCGACTCCGGTAGGTAAACCGAATCAATGAGGGACACTACCTTCCTTATCCTGCAATTCTCACAAACGCATTAGTCCCTCAACCACATTTGTTGTCAATACTCCAAAACCAACTAGGGGTGGCACTAGATGCACTTACAATCTCCCCCTTTTTGGTGATTGATGACAAACTGGTTGAAGTTTTCAACGGGGATAAAATATGTGAAATTGTAAAGGATTGGGAATTGTCTTCATAAGTGGCAAAGGCTCCCCCTGAAGATGTGCATATAAGTAGTTTGCTTTTGGAATGCAAATGCACATGGCAGGTTGTACTTGTGGAGATCCTCTTCAACTTATGAAGATAATTCATCATGCATGGAATGATATAGCTAAGAGAATGACATGCATAATGAAAAATGGACGTCTGCAGAATGATCTAAGTGCGGAAGTTATCGTCGCACATGCGGAATTTATCATCGCACCAGAGTAAAGCAAATAAGTAGCATACGACCAACGAGTTTAAGTGTTACAACTCAAAGAACCAAATGTATCAAAAGCGAGAGTTGTAAACACTAGGCAAAATATAATGCAACCGCCCTTATGAACCCGCTTGAAGACTATCAAACTCATATGCTTCTCCCCCTTTTGTCAGTAAGGACCAAAAAGGTTTGAAGACATAGAGCATCTACTCGTCTCTCTTCAAGAAGATGATGCAGCAGGGTTGTCGTTGTTGGTTGGCGGTGCGAGGCGAGCTTGCAAAGGTCGATTCGTGCAGAAGTAGGGGGCGGTGAAGTAGCATCGACTTCATCATCGATCACTCTGGCACTGACAGTTGCCGCGGAGGAAGAATAGTCAGAGTCTTCAAGAGATGGTGTTCGCCGTAGGACTGAATTCCGTGGAGGAGTGGAGTCAAACTTGAAGCGTTCAGTGAAGCCATCGTCTTGAAGATCTGCTTCAGCACTGAGCAGGGTCAAACTCTTCCATGATCGCCGACAAGTCTCGTGAGTGACAAAAGCATTCTTGGTGGCAAGGTTTCGAATGTGATTGACGTCCACCAAGAGGCTTTGCATTTGACGCTTGAGCCAGGAGTGATGCTTATCTTGCTTTTGATGCAGCGCCACAAAAATTTCTCGATCATTGAGGACTCAAGAGCGCTTCCGAGGCCTTTGGCCAATTGTGCTCTCAGTGGCTTCAGTCCGCGCACGATGAGGCAGACGTGTGTTCCCAGCCAGGGGATAGACACGTGATACCACTTGGACGCCTTCCATGGGTTGAAAGAAGCTGTGGTGATCTGCGTTCTGAAGACTTAGTGGCGTTTTGGCAGGCTCAGGGTATATGGCTTCAACAGACATATCAACCTCTAGTAGAAAGACCAGATGATTGCGAGCAGAGGGTTGATAGTTGATAGCAGAGTGCATCTTGATGAGGCGCATGACCCATCGAGCATAGAACTTCAGACCAAACAGATCAGATCCATACGCAGCCAGTTGTCGGATGAAGAATTCTTGTGTGTTGAAGCTGATGCCATTGAGGATGTAGAAGACCAATGTCTTCATTGCTCCTTCCAGTTTTGCAGATGATGAATGCCCTTTGATTGGCCATAAAGTTCGCCTGATGATGTGATATATGGTACGAGGCAGATACTCAAGGTCATCAACAAAGAAGTGCTGAGGGTATTCAGCATCGTGTGGCAGTGGCTTCATCATGCTCAAGATCCGACTCATGTCGGGTTCGGCTTATGAAATATGCTCTCAAGGCATCGCGGTGGAGTTGACATCCAGGTTCAAACAGATCTCCGGGAGTGGGTAGGCCTGTGAGCTCAATGATGTCAAGAGCTTTGGCTTCATGATGAACATTTCCAGTCATCCACTCGAGAACCCATGTCTTTGTGTCTCTGTTGTAGCCGCGGATGTGGAGGGTAGCATAGAATTGAAACACAAGTTCTTCATTCCAGTGTTCTTTGTCTGTAACGAAACCAAGCATACCTGCATCATGAAAGCAGTCCAGTGCTTCTTCTAAGCACGGTAGTCCGGCAATGGCTTCAGTGTTGAGGCGCATATGAGGGAAAATGCAGCCTTGGTCATACATAACATAGGAGTAATAGCTTCTTTGCTGATAGCTCCAGAACCGGTCAGATGAGATCCTTGGCCTTGTGTAGGGGTTCTTTGCACTGTCAAAGAAGGTATTGTGGGCTTTGAAGCCATTTGCATTGAAAGAACCCGTTGAGGTGGCAGTGCCTGGAAACCTTGGCAGTCTTGGCTTCGGCTTCTGGACCTGAGGCCTATGCTCAATATGATAGTCAAACTGAGGACCAGAGGCATGAGGCGGAGGGACCAGAATGGTCCATCTTACTGTGACTAGCTCGCCATAATTGTATGCTTGCTCGATTGTGTAGGGCCTTGGTGGCGGCATCGAGCATGGGGCAAGAATCGAGGCTCTTGGCTGCCGAAGATGTGGGAGCAGTGGCTTCATCGGCTTCAGGCACATTTCCTTCAGTGGCTTCAGGAGCAGTTGGTACAGGCTCCACATTGGCTTCAGCCATGACCACGTCATTGGCTTCATTGGTGTTGGAGGTGGCAGCCTCAATGTTCTCAACCTCCACTTGAGGAGCTGGAGGGTCGGCACCGCACGTTGATATCGGTATGACTTCTTGATTCTGATGGGTGTAGGGACTCGTTCTTCTTCTTCTTGGGTGTCTGCGGCTGATGCAGCCGGATTGTCTTCAGCAGCTTTGGCTTCAGACTCAGAGACATTCACAGTTGGAGTGGCTTCTGAAAACACTTGATGTGCAACAGGTTGGTGGTGCACTTCTCCTTCTGGAACGCTCGAGAGAGGTACTTGAGGCCTTTGACCTTTGCGAAGCCTGCGAAATGTTGGCGACGCCTTCGGAGATGGGGTTGCCTGGGCCTCAAAGTCTTCCTCTTCTTCTTGCTATTGTTGTTGGGGAGTGACTTGATGTTGGGGAGTACTGGGGGACTCTTGTTGTTGGGGGCGATTAGCCCATGAAGCATCATGTGCAATTGGCGTCAGAGGACGACCAATGCTGATGAGTTCGCTGTTCGTACGAACAAGCGATGATACCACATTGTACTCGATTTGAGGAAGAACTTCATCATCTTCAACATTGTCATGGTGACCAATGTCTTCAGCAGTGATGGGATCAGCTGCTGGAATCTCTTCAGCTTCAGGAGCCTCTGTGGAAGCAGGCTCATGAACAATCATGCGAAGTTCTTGGGTTGCAGACGCGGGACGAACCACAGAAATGGGTTCAACAATCAAGGGCTCTGTGGGAGCAGCCCGATTCTTCTTGGTCTTAAGCTTCTTCTTGGAGGGAGCACCATCAGAGGCGTCAGGATTTTTCCTTTTTCTCGCTTCAGCCTCGGCAGCCCTCGTCTTCTTACATCGAAGCGGTTGACCGGACCTTTGGCTTCGAGCCAGTCATGCTGCTTGGGAAGACTATGCGGGGCTCTTCCTGCCTTGAAGGTGCAGCTTGGTCAGTTGAAGACTTCTTTTTCTTTGCAGCCATCCTAGGGTCGATGCCAGGACGGCCAAGAGCCTTGCTCTTCTCAGCCTCATTGTAGGCAAGCACGCACTTGTCAGCCAGAGCCTTTATGCGCTCACGAGAGCCTTTGGCTTCTTCACACTTCTTGACAAAGTTTTCTTTGAGGTCGTGCAGCATGACCTTGAGGTTTTTAACGTCTTGCACACTGAGTGCAGCCATGTGCTTCTTGAACTGAGCCTTCTCATAGTCAATCTTGTGCTTCAGTTCAACAATCCGCTGAGCTAGAGCTAGCTCAGAAGCAATGGCGCCGTTGAAAGAGACACTGAGGCCAATAGGAAGTTGCAGATCTTCAAAGCTGATGTTTGGGGTATCAAACCATTCATCAATGAAGTGATGGATGATTGCCACATCAAAGAGAGGCAAGTTGTTGAAGATTTCTGCTTCTTCTTTGCTCTTGATAAGTTGCTCAAGAGCATCATCTGCAAGATCGTCATCACTTGACAGATCAATGTGCTCTTCACGCAGAATGGCAGCAGGGTCGATGTCGATTCAAGATTCTTGACACTTTTCTTTCTCTTCTCCATCTTCTTGGAGATGCGGGATTGATCCTCAAACTGTGCACTGGCTTCAGGAGGTGTAGTGGCCAGTGGATTCACACGTGAAGCTTTTGGAGGAGCAGCTGATTTTGAAGCCTTGACTTTCTTAAGCTTCTGCGGCTTTGGAGCAGGAGCAGGAGCTGGAGCTGGGGCTTCATCCGAATCAGCCTCGTCATCAGAGTGATCCACTTTGGCACCTTGGACCAGGATGTAGGTGATGAGGCCATCAAGGTTTGAAAAGGGACCGATGACATTGGGTTCAGCATCGCGTGAGCCGTCAGCACGGGGAGCAGAGGGACCAGGGTTGAAGTCTAATCCCAATGACTTCTTGTTTTCCTTGGCAGAAGCCTTTGCATGTTTTAAGTTGCTCTTGAAGAGATTGTCATCACGACACCAGAGAAAAGACGTCGGGTCGGCATTCTCAGGCTGAGGTCCACGGACCATGCAAGGATAGAAACCTTGTGCAATAGCTTCAACCATGTTCTTGGGAGGAAGGCCTCAAAACAGAATATCACCCCAAGGGCTTCTGATGGCATTCTTCTCGGCATATTCCTGTGTGACGAAATTGTACTTGAACCATTGTTCAGCCCAATATCGTCGAATCCATTGGATTCGCGTCTTGCGCTGATTATAAGACTCTTCGGGATCTGTTTTGTACAGCTCTGTGAGGTCATCAGGCAGATCTTTTGAGGTTCCCTCACGACGCTGTCTGCCGCCCTTCCTGACTGATTTATCTGTAGCCATGAGCTTCAAACTGAATGGCTTCACGTTCAAAGTCTTCAAAGGCTTGCGTTTGCTTGACAGACAGGAACTGGCTTCAGGAGAGTTAGTTTGATGCTGTAAGAATTCTGCAAACGATTGCAGACTATGAGAACCAAGGGATTCTCCCACGGACATGTACCTGTGACAGCATTAGAGATGCGAGGGAAGGGGAAGAGGTCATATGCATTCTCAGAAGATTTTGAAGATAAATCGGTTTGAAGACATTGACCTCATGATGCGAAGACATTCACTTATACGCTGAGAGTTGGTTCCAGATTTGTACGAATCCGTGAATAAGTACAAGTGAGGAATCTAACTAGTTGTGAAGCTTAAGTGAATATACTAGGCAGTACGAGATGCAGACAGAATAGATCTAACATAGTATGGGCAGAAACCAATTTTGGCAAGTAGGATGAATCTTGAAGATCAAAAAGATGGTAAAAATAGAGTTATATTTACCGCTTCGAAGAACTGCTAGACGGGAAGGAGGCCGAGCAGTTCAATCCACCGTGCCCTAACTTGGTGACGGAGGACACCTACGGCGGCGGCGGAGAGGACGATGTTCGCGGCCGGCATGAGGACGGCGTCGGAGAAGTCGCGGTAGCTAAGCTCTTCGTCGCCGGCGTCGTCGAGAGCTAGCGGTGGCGCTAGGGTTTTGACGAGGTGGAGAGGTGGAAGAAGGTCTTATTTACCGCAGGGGACATGTATTTATAAGGAGGTGTGCGGCACAGTGCAATTACGCAGGTGCCCCTGGCGGTTCACATCTGAGGGGCACGTGGCACGCATGCAACATACTCTGAGATGTCCCACGTTCCCACGCCCGCCCGGTTTGTCGGATGGTCGTTCCGGCTTCTCCGGAGTTCAACAGTAATGATGAATCATTTAAAACAGACTTAAAGTTTGTTTCTGTGTCTTCTGCTGACAAGGACGCAGAGAAGACATTCGACAGTTTCAATAGAAAGCATATGATTTGGACAGATAGAGTTTGAGATAGAAAGCATAGAGAGATTGGGGTCCGATCACATTCACTTAGTTCAAAAGATTCAACTTGAAGACATAGCTATAAGTGAATGTTGTAGAGGACAGAAATATATATATATATATATCAGACAGCAACCAAATCAACATAGTGAAGAAAATCATGAAGATAAGTTGAAGTTGAAGACAAATCAAATGCGAATAGCTTCAAGAAATAACGCCATGAGTGAAACACTTCAAACAAAGAAATTTGGTGGTGGCGTTACCCACCGTATAGGAAGTATTAGACCCAGACACGGCGCACAATTATCATGGCGCTCCGAAGTCAAATTCCACGTTAATGTATTCACACTCAGAATGTAAGTCTTCATTAGATTGAAGACATACGTTACTTCATGTGTTGCACATCTAAGTCATCAACATGCATAAGTGTTAGGATGTATGCTTGATCACAGGACATTTGAGGATTCCAAGATATTTAGCTCACACCGTAACTTGCAAAACCTTTTCTCATCCAAGGGCTTTGTGAAGATATCTCGCCATTGCTCTTGGTGTTGACGTGAATGATGTCAATATCTTTCTTCATGACATGATCCCTGAGAAAATGATGACGAATTTCATAGTGCTTTGTCTTCGAGTGCTGGACTGGATTGTTGGCAATTTTGATGGCGCTTCCGTTGTCGCAGAAGAGAGGTACTTGTGTCAGATTGATGCCATAGTCCCTGAGAGTTTGCTTCATCCATAGAAGCTGAGCACAGCAATATCCAGCAGCAATGTATTCAGATTCTGCAGTTGAGAGTGACACACAGTTCTGCTTCTTTGAAGACCAACAGACGAGTGATCGTCCCGGAAAGTGACATGTGCCTAATGTAGACTGGCGATCCACCTTGTCACCAGCATAATCAGCATTCAAAAATCCAACCAAATCAAATTTTGAGCCCTTTGGATACCATAATCCGAGTGTTGGGGTGTGAGCCAAATATCGAAGAATTCGCTTCACCGCTAAGTGATGCGATTCCTTTGGTGCCGCTTGGAATCGAGCACACATGCAAACACTAAGCATAATATCTGGCCTAGATGCACATAGGTAAAGTAAGGAACCAATCATGGAGCGGTATACCTTTTGATCGAACTCTTTACCATTGTCGTTGGGACCCAAGTGGTGTTTTATGGCATTGGCGTCGTGTATCCTTTGCACTCTTGCATTCCAAACTTCTTCGCACAATCTTGGAGGTATTTTTCTTGAGATATAAAGATGCCATTCATTTGTCGATTTAATTTGAAGACCAAGGAAGAACTTGAGCTATCCCATCATGGACATCTGATATTGTTCTTGCATCATGTATCCAAATTCATCACTATACTTCTGGTTGGTGCAGCCGAAGATAATGTCATCCACATATAATTGGCATACAAACAGTTCACCATCATATGTCTTCGTTAAGAGTGTGGGATCAAGGGACCCAGGTTTGAAGCCTTTGCTCTTCAGGAAGTCTTTGATTGTATCATACCAGGCGCGAGGAGCTTGTTTGAGGCCATACAGTGCTTTATTTAGCTTGTACACCATATCAGGATGTTTTGGATCTTCAAAGCTAGGTGGTTGAGCGACATATACTTCTTCTTCAATCTTGCCATTGAGAAATGCACTCTTCACATCCATTTGATAGAGCAAGATGTTGTGGTGGTTAGCATAGGCTAGTAGTATGCGAATAGCTTCAAGCCTAGCTACTGGAGCAAATGTTTCATCGAAGTCAATTCCTTCAACTTGAGTATATCCTTGAGCCACAAGCCGTGCTTTGTTTCTTACAACTTGACCATGCTCATCTTGCTTGTTTCGATATATCCATTTGGTGCCAATAATGTTATGCTTGCGAGGGTCAGGATGCTTGACAAGTTCCCAAACATTATTTAGCTTGAACTGTTGAAGTTCTTCTTGCATAGCTTGAATCCATTCTGGTTCCATAAAAGCTTCAGCAACTTTCTTGGGTTCTGATATTGACACAAATGAAAAGTGCGCACAGAAATTTGCTAGCTGTGTTGCTCTTGAACGAGTAAGCGGACCAGGTGCATTGATGCTATCGATTATCCTTTCAATCTGTACTTCATTTGCAACTCGAGGATGAACTGGACGAAGACTTTGCTCATGCTGATCATTGTCATCATTGGGAGGATTGTCTTCAGGCTGAGCATTGTCTTCAGGTTGAGTAGGTGAAGAAATGATAAGTCCCTCTTCAGGATGTGCTTCATTTGGCATGATTTCACCAGTTCCCATCAGCTTGATAGATTCGTTGGGCGGAGCTTCATCTAGTGTGCTTGGCAGGAACTCTCTTTGTGAACCATTGGTTTCATCAAATCGCACGTCTACAGTTTTGACGATTTTGTAGAGATAGAGATTGAAGACTCTGTACGAGTGTGAGTCCTTTCCGTAACCGAGCATGAAGCCTTCGTGAGCTTTGGTTTCAACTTTTGACTTTTGATGGGGATCCTTGATCCAACACTTAGCCCCCAATACTCTGAAGTAGCTGACATTCGGCTTCTTGCCAGTAAGGAGCTCATAGGAAGTTTTGTTCAGAAGCTTATGGATATAAACACGGTTGATGACGTGACAAGCTGTATCAATGGCTTCAGGCCAGAACTTTCTTGGTGTCTTGTACTCGTCGAGCATCGTTCGAGCCATCTCAATGAGGGTTCTGTTCTTGCGCTCCATGATGCCATTTTGCTGAGGTGTGTATGGAGAGAGAACTCATGAGTGATTCCTGTGGTATCCAGATAAAGATCAAGTCCGTGTTCTTGAATTCATGCCGTTATCACTTCGATATGCTTGATCTTGACGCCATAATTGTTCATTGCTCGATTGGCGTTGTCCCAAGACATCTTGCACTTCAGTCTTGTAGAGAATTATGTGCACCCATGTGTATCTTGAGTAGTCATCAACAATGACGAAGCCATAGAGACAAGCAGTGGTTGTGAGGGTAGAGTAATGAGTAGGGCCAAACAAGTCCATGTGTAACAGCTCGAAGGGTTGAGATGTCGTCATGATTGTCTTCGAGGGGTGCTTTGCCCTAGTCATCTTTCCAGCTTCGCAGGCACCACACAAATGATCCTTCTTGAACTTGACACCTTCGATGCCTATGACATGCTTCTTCTTGGCAAGTGTGTGTAAGTTCCTCATGCCTGCATGTCCCAGCCTCCGATGCAAGAGCCAGCATTCTGAAGATTTTGCGAGAAGACATACGACAAGCTGTGGACCTGCTGAGAAATCTACCATGTATAGATCATCTTTCCTATACCCTTCAAAGACTAGACACTTGTTAGATTCCATTAGTACGAGGCAACGATATTTTCTGAATATCACAATCATGTTCAAGTCACAAAGCATTTAGATAGACATCAAGTTGAAACCAAGGGATTCAACAAGCATCACTTTATCCATGTGTTGATCCTTTGAGATTGCAACTCTACCTAGACCCAATACCTTGCTTTTACCAGTGTCAGCAAATGTGATATGACTCTTGTCTGATGGACATAAGGTTGAGTCCATGAGAAGACTTCGATCACCAGTCATATGATTAGTGCATCCACTGTCCATAATCCATTCTGAAACATGAGGTGTCATACCCTACAGTACCAGTTAGGGGATAGGCTTCACCAAGAGCATTGTGAAGCATAAACATTTGACGAGCAAGTGGATTATTGAAGCTTAAATCAAGATTAGGACTGATAGGATGAATGGCAAATGATTCAGAACAAAATACATAGTGAGACCATTTGGGCATTTGATCTTGTGCCCTACAAGATGTTTTAGGTCCCCAGCAATAGCATCAGACGCCTTTGATTTTCGGCTGGAGACCCTTTCCTGCAAAAAAGAGTTAATTTTTCTTAACCACCCACATCTTCAGGGGTGGCTTAGAAGTAATGAGTCTATGTGCAGGATCTGAGAATTTCGTCTTTGGAGCCCTAGCAAATAGCCTTGCAGGAGATGAATGATACTCGTATGAATAAGCAGAAAAGTTCTTAGTTCTATGAACATAGCGGTTTGAAGACACACGCTCATATTCATAAACTTGAGTACGGTTTCCCGCAAAACATTGGCGTTAGGGTGACTCTGTGAGTCCTCCGTCTGTATGAAGCCTTTGGACCATATGACGCCTTAGGTCCTGGGTTTGTCTTCTTCCTGTGGTGTCATGATGACATTCAACGCAAGATTCTCAAGACAGCTTTTGGGAACCCATATCTTCTTCATAGGCGGTCCATTCCTGCAGTTAGTACCAATATACCGCAAACACTTCACCATTCTCGATTCTTGAACAGCTTATAGTTTGCATCAAAGGATTCATCAATGATAATAGTGTTAGCACAGGTAAAGCCAGATAAGGTGGATGGATCCATTGAAGGTCCCTTTGCTGCAACCCATGTGGTTTTGGGATACTGCTCAGGCTTCCAATAGGAACCATCAACATTCATTTTCCTCTCGAACCCAACACCCTCTTTCCTAGGGTTTCGGTTCAGAATCTGCTCTTTGAGGACATCGCAAAGTGTCTGATGCCCTTTTAGACTTTTATACATCCCTGTTTCAAGCAATGTCTTCAACCTAGCATTTTCATCAGCAATAGTAGTGGCATCCTCCGCAGAGGGGTTAGTTACCACATTAGTAGTTGAAGACAATGCAACAGTAGCAGCAGTTGAACATTCAGCAACAGAGGTAGCTATATCACGCTCAAGGCATTTTAGACATGGTGGTTCAAATCCATCCTGAGCGGAGCTGATCTTTTGAGCGCGAAGTGACTCATTCTCTTTTTGAAGATCTTCATGAGCCGCTCTCAATTTCTCAAGCTCTTGCTTCCTTTGAAGATAATCATAGGAGAGCCATTCATGAGTAGTTGAGAGCATTTCATGACGACTTTCAAGTTCTTGGTACTTAGCATGAAGATTTTTTATGTCTTCAACTAAGGACTGTGAACGTGTCATTTCCGCGTCCAACAGGTCATCGCTTTTGTCTAACAGTTTTTGAGTATGTTCCATAGCTCTTTGTTGTTCGGTTGCAATTTTAGCAAGTGTTTTGTAGCTGGGCTTGGATTCACAATCAGAGTCATCTTCACTTGATGTTTGAAAGTAAGCATCACGTGATTTTACCTTGGCACCGCGTGCCATGAAGCAGTAGGTGGGAGCAGGGTCGTCCTTGTCATCAGCTTCAGCGTTGGTGTAGAAGTCATTGTCTTCAGTGTTGAAGATGGACTTGGCAACATAGGCTGTGGCTAAAGCCAGACTTGCAACGCCCGGGTCGGACTCCTCTTCAGACTCCACTTCCACCTCCTCAGAAGCAGACTCCTCCTCAGAATCCATTTCCTTGCCAACAAAAGCACGAGCCTTGCCAGATGAGCTCTTCTTATGCGATGAAGACTTTGATGATGACTTGGAAGAAGCCTTTGAAGATTTCTTCTTTTTCTTGTCATCAGAATCATATTCCTTGCTCTTCTTCTTCTTCTTCTCATTGTCCCACTGTGGACATTCAGAGATATAGTGTCCAGTTTTCTTGCACTTGTGACAGGTTCTCTTCTTGTAGTAATGAGTGGAAGCTTCATCATCTCTTGAGCTGGATCGTGAAGACTTTCAAGCCTTTCTTCCTAGTGAACTTCGGAACTTCTTCACAAGCATAGCAAGTTCCTTTCCAATGTCTTCGTGGATCATCGAACCGCAATGATTCTTCTTCGATGAGGAAACAACTTTTGCCTTCAAAGCGAAGTTCGCCATAGTTGGGGCCATAGATATCTCTTTTCTCGTAAAGCTAGAACTCATGTGTGTTGAGCCTCTCAAGTATATCAGACGGATCGAGTGTCTTGAAGTCAGGACGTTCTTGTATCATGAGGGCAAGGGTGTCAAAAGAGCTGTAAACTGATCTCAGTAGTGTCTTGACGATTTCATGCTTGGTGATCTCAGTGGCGCCGAGAGCATGAAGCTCGTTTGTGATGTCAGTGAGGCGATCAAACGTGAGCTGGACATTTTCATTGTGGTTTCTCTTGAAGCGGTTGAAGAGGTTGCGAAGAACACTGATCCTTTGATCTCTCTGGGTTGAGACGCCTTCGTTGACCTTGGATAGCCAGTCCTAGACTAGCTTCGACGTTTCCAGAGCACTCACACGGCCATACTGTCCTTTGTTCACATGACCACAGATGATGTTCTTTGCAGTGAAGTCCAGTTGAATGAACTTCTTGACATCAGCAGGGGTGACACCTTCACCAGACTTGGGAACGCCGTTCTTGACGACATACCAGAGGTCGACATCAATGGCTTCAAGATGCATGCGCATCTTATTCTTCCAGTAGGGATAGTCAGTTCCATCTAACACGGGGCAAGCAGCGGAGACTTTGATTATCCCTGCAGTCGACATATCTAAAACTCCAGGTGGTTAAACCGAATCACACAGAACAAGGGAGTACCTTGCTCTGATACCAATTGAAAGTGCTAGTTGTCGACTAGAGGGGGGGTGAATAGGCGATTTTTAGGAAACTCTTCAAAACACGAATGTTTCGAAGACAAACAATAGAAATGACCTAATTGATATGCAGCGGAAGATAAATTACAACAAGCAAGCCATAGTCAAGTATGCAATAATCTGAACGGACAAAGACTAATAGCAGCAAGGTAGTAGGATCAGGATGGAAGATAGTATGAAGCCAAACAACGATAGTAGTCAAGCAATGAAGTCAAACAGATAAGGCATATAAGCAATTACTTCACGAAGACAAACTCAAGGTAAAGGAGGGAAGGGATAGAACCACTCACTAGTTGAAGACACAAGATTTGTTGGACCAGTTCCAGTTGCTGTGACAACTGTACATCTGGTTACGGAGGCTGAAATTCAACTCAGAAGACCGCGTCTTCACCTTATTCCCCTTGAGCTAAGGACACACAGTCCTCGCCCAATCACTCTGGTAAGTCTTCAAGGTAGACTTCGAACCTTCACAGATCATGCGTTCACCGCAATCCACAATGACTCTTGGATGCTCAGAACGCGACGCCTAACATTTGGAGGATTCACAGTCCTCAAGTGTAATAAGTCTTGTGTCACACAGACAGGAAAACATCAGTGATGCCTAACACTCTTTGGCTCTGGGTGTTTTGGCTTTGTCCTCGCAAGGAGTTCTCTCTCAAAGGCTTCGAGGTGGGTTGCTCTCAAACGACAAAAGCCATGCACTAACTCTGAGCAGCCACTGGGCAATCCGACCTGTTATGTCCGAAATGACCCTCGATCACTAAGGAACTGACACGTGTTCCAACGGTCAGATTTCAAACACACACGGCAACTTTACTTGGGCTACAAGCAAAGCTGACTCATCCAGCTCTGGATAAGTTTTGCTCTCATTGTCTTCGCTCGAAGACATAGGATTTGGGTTGAGCATCACTTCAGTCATTCTGACTATGATCACTTGGACCCCACTTAACAAAGACGGTGGTTCCTACGACTCAACAAAGAAGAAAAGGAAACAACGAAACGACGCAGTCTTCGCACTCCATAGTCTTCACTCAGTGTCTTCTCATGTCATAGTCTTCAATGTGAATATCTTCACATACCACCATTGTCGCCAATGTCTTCATACATTTTAGGGTCGACTCGTAGGTAAACCGAATCAATGAGGGACACTACCTGTGTTATCCTGCAATTCTCACAAACGCATTAGTCCCTCAACCACATTTGTCGTCAATACTCCAAAACCAACTAGGGGTGGCACTAGATGCACTTACAGCATCACGTCCGAGACAAGTAGACCGACTCCTGCCTGCATCTACTACTATTACTCCACTCATCGACCGCTATCCAGCATGCATCTAGAGTATTAAGTTAAAATAGAGTAACGCCTTAAGCAAGATGACATGATGTAGAGAGTTAAATTCATGCAATATTAAATAAACCCCATCTTGTTATCCTTGATGGCAACGATACATTACATGCCTTGCTACCCCTTGTGTCACTGGGAAAGGACACCGCTAGATCGAACCCAAAGCTAAGCACTTCTCCCATGGCAAGAACAATCAATCTAGTAGGCCAAACCAAACTGATAATTCGAAGAGACTTGCAAAGATAACCAATCATACATAAAAGAATTCAGAGAAGATTCTAATATTATTCATAGATAGACTTGATCATAAACCCACAATTCATCGGTCTCAACAAACACACCGCAAAAAGAAGATTACATCGAATAGATCTCCACGAGAGAGGGGGAGAACATTGTATTGAGATCCAAAAAGAGAGAAGAAGCCATCTAGCTACTAACTATGGACCCGAAGGTCTGAGGTAAACTACTCACACTTCATCGGAGAGGCTATGATGATGTAGAAGCCCTCCGTGATGACGGCCCTCTCCGGCAGAGCTCCGGAACAGGCCCCAAGATGGGATCTCGTGGATACAGAAAGTTACGGCGGTGGAATTAGGTTTTTGGCTCCGTATCTGATCGTTTGGGTGTACGTAGGTATATATAGGAGGAAGGAGTACGTCGGTGGAGCAACAGGGGGCCCACGAGGCAGGGGGGCGCGCCCTAGGGGGGCTCCCCCACCCTCGTGACCGCATCTTTTGTTCCTTGGAGCAGGGTCCAAGTCTCCTGGATCACGTTTGGTTAGAAAATCACGTTCCCGAAGGTTTCATTCCGTTTGGACTCCATTTGATATTCCGTTTTTTCGAACACTGAAATAGGCAAAAAACAGCAATTTTGGGCTGGGCCTCCGGTTAATAGATTATTCCCAAAAATAATATAAAAGTGGAAAATAAAGCCCAATATAGTCCAAAACAGTAGATAATATAGCATGGAGCAATAAAAAATTATAGATACGTTGGAGACGTATCAGGCATCCCCAAGCTTAATTCCTGCTCGTCCTCGAGTAGGTAATGATAAGAAGAGAATTTTTGATGCGGAGTGCTACTTGGCATAATTTCAATGCAAATCTTCTTAATTGTGGTATGAATATTCAGATTCGAAAGATTCAAGACAAAAGTTCATATTGATATAGAAAATAATAATACTTCAAGCAAACCAACAAAGCAATTATGTCTTCTCAAAATAACATGGCCAAAGAAAGTTCATCCCTACAAAATCATATAGTTTAGTCATGCTCCATTTTCATCACATAAGAATGCTCTCATCATGCACAGCCCCGATGACAGGCCAAGCAATTTTTTCATACGTTAATGATTTCAAACTCATAAACATTCACGCAATACATGAGCATGAGCCATGGATATAGCTGTCACGCCCAAGATGCGATCCTATCCTAAAGGAACTCGAAGGTCCCACCAAGGATAGAAGCGCATCTTGAAGACGCTTTTGCAAGGTGGATATCATTACATCAACATTACATAATAGATGGGGATACATACATAAGGCATACAATGTCACACTAATACAGCATCACATCATACAAGAGATCAACATCCGACTACGGATGAAACAGAAACAGAAACTCAAATGACATCCACCCTGCTAGCCCAGCTGCCGCCACCGAACCTATCCCCGATCAAGAAGCAGCAGAAGAAGAACTCCAAAACAAGCAAACATCGCTCTCGCGTCATGATCATCGCAAAACCTGCACCGCAACTGTTGTTGTAGTAATCTGTGAGCCGCGAGGACTCGGCAATCCCATTACCATGGGTATCAAGACTAGCAAAGCTTAAAGGGAAAAGAAGGGGTAAAGTGGTGAGGTTGCAGCAGCGACTAAGCATATATGGTGGCTAACATACGCAAATGAGAGCGAGAAGAGAAACAAAGGAACGGTCGTCAACTAGTAATGATCAAGAAGTGATCCCGAACTCCTACTTACGCCGACATAACCCGAAACCATGTTCTACTCTCGATCAACCCCGAAAAGAGACACTCACGATTACGCTTTACGGTTGGTGTATTTTAGAAGAGTTTACTTCAAGTTTACTACAACCGGACATTAACAAATTCCCATCGCCACATAACATGGCACGGCTTTCAAAAGTTCAAACCTGCAGGGTGTCCCAACTTAGCCCATGATAAGCTCTCGCGATCAACGAAGGATATTCCTTCTCCGGGAAGACCCGATCAGTCTCGGAATCCGGCTACAAGACATTTCGACAAAGAATAAAACAAGACCAGCAAGACCTCCCGGCGTGCCGACATCCCGATAGTAGCCGCGGGTATCTCGTCTCGTGCCACGACCGGATGAGCGAGACGTATAACTAGAACCAGCCCTCAAGTTTCCGAGGTGGCGCTGCAAGTGGTTTCTAGTTTGGACCAACACTTAGACAAGCATTGGCCTGGGGGCTAAAATAAAGATGACCCTTGGGATGCGCGACTCCCAAGGGAAAAAGGTAATAGGTGAGGCAAATGGTAAAACCAATGTTGGGCCTTGCTGGAAGAGTCTTATTCAAAGCGAACTATCAAGAGGGTCCCATAAATCACCCAACCGCGTTAGGGACGCAAAATCCGGGAACATAATACCGATATGACGGAAACTAGGGCGGCAAGAGTGGAACAAAACACCAGGCATAAGGCCGAGCCTTCCAGCCTTTACCAAGTATATAGATGCATTAATAATATATATAAGAGATATTCTGATATCCCAACATGAACATAATCCAACATGGAGCAATCTTCATCTTCACCTGCAGCTAGCAACGCTATAAGAGGGGCTGAGCAAAAGCGGTAACATAGCCAAACAACGGTTTGCTAGGAGGGGTGACAAAGGTTAGAGGTTCATGGCAATTTGGGAGGCTTGAGCGGCAAGTGGTAGGTAACGCAGCATAGCGATAGAATGAAGCAACTAGCATAGCAATGATAGTAATGAGATCCAAGGTGACGGTCATCTTGCCTGAAATCCCGCTAGGAAGAAGAACGAGTCCATGAAGAAGATGAACGGGAGTAGTCGAACGAATCCTCACAATCGCAACATTGCCGGAACCGAGAAGCAACACCGGAAAGAAACAAACAACATGATAAATGCACAAGCATAAACATGGCACGATGCACAATCAAGTATGATGCATGTCCGGTTTAATGAGGCATGGCATGGCAAAGTGCAACAAACAATACTACAAATTAAGTGGAGCTCAATATGCAACGAGTTGCATATTGACAAAACACCACATTGACATGTTTAGATTAATCTCGTTTAAGCTACCAAACAACATTAAATGTTGTTAAACATGGCAAGAGGTGAAACAAAAGTAAACTAACCATTTAGGCAAGTTTAAATGAGGCCGGAAATAAGAAACAACAATTCGGAAAATCCTCATGTGCATATTTCGAATTTGCTACTGTTCTGCCCTAAACCATATTTTAATGTTGTTAAAAGGAAAATAAAGTGCACCATGTTAAACTAGGCATTATTCCACCCCATTTACATATAAAGAATATTTAAAACCGTATACGGTTATTTAGTTATGAAATAAATCATTTTAACATGGCATTTAAGCAAATTTAAACAAACAACATTTTAAACATTTCAAACATGGATGAAAGTGGCCAAATATGAAACTAGATGAAATTCTAAGCATTTTACATATTTAAACCATTTTAATATGATGCACGGTTCATGAGTTATTATATGCATGAAGTTCAAGGGTTTTTCTGCAAAACTGTAATACTCTGGATAATGTCTAAATTCGCAGCAGGGGAAAAACACAACGGGCTGAATCTGGTTGGCCCAATCGGTGAAAAAACAGAGAGGCGCTGGGGGGGCTGCTCACCCATGGGATTTCAGCCCGGTCGGTGGAGGAGGGCGCTGGCTGGGCCAGATCTGGAGTCCAGCAGGTGGCCCACGCGCGTGGTGGCCGTGCGCTTGATGCAGCGCTGCTGCATCTCGCTGAAGAAGAACTGCAGTGGCGCCATGGTGACAGGAGGCAGGAGGTCGCAGCAGCGGGGCTCTTCCCGGCCGGATCACGCCTGAACCCGCGGGAACAAAGCGAGGGCGAACAGATCCACATAGGAGGGGACGAAGCAGGGGCTTGAGGCGACGAGCTTGAAGGAGGTTGTTGTTGCCTGAAGAAAAGACAGAGAGTTCAGAGAGAAGCAGGGGAAGGGAAAGAGAGAGAGACGCAGTGGGATGGCAAAGGCATGACGGGGCGACCTGAATGCTCACCGACGAGGTCAGCGGCTGCAGGATCGGGATGAGGAAGGGGCGCCGGCGGTCAGAAGGGACCCGAGGCGTTGGTTGAAGGTCCCACGCGGACGTGAGTCTCCTGGAAGGCGTCTGTTTGGAGCTCCTGCGGCAAGCGAGGCGGAGGGCGCCGGGAACGAAGCAGGTTTGGCGAGGGGAGGCGGAGCAGAGGCAAGCCGGCGGCGTCCAGATCCTCTTGGCAGCCTTGGCGTTCGTCCATGGAGGTCCCCTGTCCAAAGGAAACGAGCAGAGGGATGAGCAGAGGGAGAGGAAACTAGAGAGGGAAAAGAAGGGGAAGGGGAACGGGGTAGCGGTCTGATCTTGTCGCCGGTGGTGGTGGTGCTCCGGTGGCGCCGAGCTCCGGCGAGGCGAGCTGCAGGAGGAGAGCACAGGAGGGGCTCCAGGAGAAGGCAGAGAGGGACGACAGCCTGCTGGTCCTGGTCGCCGGCAGCGGAGCTGACAAGGCAGCGGCGCGAAGTAGTAGAGGAGGCGGGGCGTAGAGGACTGGCCTGGAGGTCGAGGTCGGACACGGACGGCGCTCGGGATGAGCAGGGATCACGGGAGGAGGAGCAGCTCGGGGCTCGGGCGAGGAGTGGATCGAGGGGGGCTGGTTGGTCTCTGCGATTTGGTGGAGGCGATGGATGGATCGGGCGAAAATCCCATGGAGGAGGTGGCTGGCGCTGAAATCAACGAAGGAAGAGAGTGGCGATGGCGTGGGAATTTGGAGAAGGTGGAGGCTTGGCTGCGCTGGGATCCCGAGGAAGATCTTGGAGCGGCGGCGGCGGCTCGATGGGACAAACTCCCTAGAAGTTAGGGTTAGGCAGGTAGGTAGGTGGTCTATTTATAGATAGAGGAGAATGTTTGGATCATCCGATTAAAATCGGACGGTCGAGAAAAACCGACTAGGGAAGCTCAAATAAGAAGACGGTGATGTTTTAGGGACGTTTGGGGATGATCCGAATCCAACGGTGATGACTGAGCAAGTCGGGTTCGGGCAGTTTTCGGATGCGCGAGAGGGGTCTCAGACTTTGTGCAAAGAGGGGTCAAACGGTCGGGCAACAAAAGAATGGTTGGTCCAAGAAAGGTCAACGGACGCAACGGAGAGAAGCGAGAAGCGGCAACTACGAGCGGATGCAAGTTTTAGAAAAACATGCAGATGCAATGCGCATGATGCTATGAGATGAAATGCAAGACATGAACAAAATGCAAAACAAAAGACAAAAACCCAACCACGGAGGAAATAATATATCGCATCTCCGGAAAAGGCAAGAGTTGGAGGTACGAATATGGAAAGTTGCATCCGGGGCGTTACAACACTCCACCACTACGAGAGGATCTCGTCCCGAGATCTAGGATGGCACCGGAGAGAAAACGGAAGAGGAAGATAAGAGGTAAAACTAAGTTGCTTCTTCAACAAACGAGTGAAACCATGAACCTTGAGATGTTGAGCAAAATGAAAGAAAGAAAACAACGAAGATGAGCAAAGTTGAAAACACTCCGTTAGAAAAGAGGAACAAGGGATACGACGAGAACCAAGAGTTTTAGTGATAAGATCGATATTGAAACCACTCCGTTAAAACTAGATAGAGAAGGAATAAGATTGATATAATTTGGGCAGCACTCCATTGAAAGAAGAAGGAAAACTTGATAAGATGAAAAGAACTTGAAGAGATGACACAACACTCCGCTTAAATGGATAAGCATGAAAAGAACACGGTCCTCACAATTCGAGATGATGAGTGAAGAGAGCAACATCACCATGCCTCGGAAGAAAGAATAGAAGATAGATCATTGGAATAACAGAATGGAGTAGAGAATGCCAACTTCGCCACAAATGAGCTTGGAAAGCACCCTTCCAAGAAGGTTATAACGGAGTTGTTGGAAAACCAACAATGAAAATAATAAGCTTGTAGTGGGCTTATGGAAACATCTCAACACTTGAGGTGAAATTATGCCACTAACGAAAAACAATTGCTTGTTTGAGATCAAAGATGAAAACTTCTTTCACGAGAGGATAGGAGAAAACTCGGATCATTGATAAGCACCACAAATAGCAACATTCCTTAGGGAAGGCTTTAGGTGAAATCTATACCAAGATAACTCCAAAGAAGAGATTGATGGATTTAAAATACCTCAATCTTGACAATATGTGAATCATGAAGCACGAGGAGAAATTGCCAAGGATGACATAACACCATCTCAAAAGATAAGGTAGAAAGAATTGCACTTCGAAATGCAAAAGAAGAATACTTGAGCTCCTCAAAACAAAACATGTGTTGAGCACCATGTTTAATTTTGAGTATAGCTTGGCGGATCATAACTTCGAGAAAATGTTGAAGAACAATTGAAGAATGAAAAGAATCCTTGACAAACCATCATGTAGAACCTCCATGAAGAACTCCGGTAATACAAGGATGATAGAAAGAAAGAGAAGTTGAAGACACAAGGTGAAACCTTGCAATGATTTAGATGGAGCTTCGCGACGAGATAAAGCGGAAAAACTTGAAACTCCGGAGAAGAAAAGATGAAGCATCTCGAACTGAGAAGTGTGACATGATGAATAACTCTGGAAAGAAGAAACTAGATCACTTGTATGAAACAAAAATAAGAATTACGTTATGCGTATCCTTCACCAATTTACATTGATGACAAGCAATTGATTTGGCATACTACTTATTCACGTAGAAAGGATTAAGAGAGATATAGCGCAAACTTGAGAAGGTATTGATGGAACCACCGGTGGAATTTGGAAACAACGAATGAATTAATATGATAACGAAGGAAGTGAAATCTTGAACGAACCACCGTAGGAATTGAAAAATGAACGAATTAAAGAAACACCGGGAAGAATTTGAAAACGAATGAAGATACTTGAGGGGATTTAGATACAAGAGAATGAAGAGATCATGAACTGATTAGAGGATATTTGAACGATTCACCGGTAAGATTTGGAGAATGATAGCTACACGCTGAGAATGAAGAATTTTGACATGATGGCCTTCGGAGGAAAGAAATGGAAACAACTCATGAAATGCTCCGGATGGGTGAAAAGAATTCCCACAATCGAAAACAATTATGAGAGAATGGCATCAAGGTAGAACCATGAATCTTGAAGAGAATGGAGCAAGATTTAAGAGAAACTCTTCTTCGGTCTTCAAATGTTGAGAATGACGATGAAAAACATCACCATGAATTGTTGACATACTCTGGGATGAAAATTAGAAAGGTTGAACCAGCGATGAAAAGAATTTGGAAGATCTTGGAGAAAGACATTTGACTAATGATAACTCATTCTTACGTCAAACTTTGAAAAGAATTTTAGAAGCTCCGGGAAAATTAGAAGAGTCAGGTAAGATCCTAGGAAAAGACCTGTGGGTTAGGGCCCACTCAAAAGAAACACCGTTGAACGATTGCTTGAAATAAAGATTGCACCGGTAGAATTAAATGGCTTGAATGAGATAACAACCTCAAAATAACTTGAACGGATCTGGAATGAAAAGACGAGCCTTCTGAGATATCTTCAACACTCTAGGACAAATGAATAGCGAGAAGTGAATGATTAAGAGGTGCGTCGGCATGAGAAATCATTAGAAACGAGGAAAGGAATATGATGAATATCGAAAGCTTGAATTGGATCCACCGGAGAAGAAACAACAATGAAGGATGATGAACTTGAAACTGTTGAGCATCTTCATGGGAAATCACCGGATAAGAACATTGATTTGAAAAGAGTGAAGAGACTTCACATGAATAAATGGATACTTGATTAAGAAATCCGAGTCCTTGAAGAAAAAGGGGTGGGAGAGCGGGAAAACAAAGACAACTTGGGATGGATGAAACAAAAACCGTTGAGAAAACTTAGAATTGATCTCGCAGATGTTGAAAATGATCGGATCCACTTGAAGAGAAGCACGCCGGTTGGAAAAGAATTAACATGACGACCTCGATGATCAAAAGGATTAGTATTCATATAGCAATATGAGAACATCATTTAGGAAAGGTATCGATTCAACATTTGACTTTGAAGCAACTCGAATACCACAAATAAAACAAAACAAAGGATTTGGCTTGCAGAATAAGCCGGAACAAATACATATGATAGAGATTTACCCAATCTCATATTGCATCCGTCGGAAAGATATTCTAGGAGCTACTTGAATTCCCACCTATAAACTCCCGAAACTTTCTGGTTATGCAATCTGGTGTTGGGGATACAGGGACACAAAATATATCACCACAACTAATAATACCTAGATCCAGCTGTATCCATCCTTCAACACATAACCAAGCAAACTCCGGAAATCGTGTACCTCAACCTTCGAAAAGCATCCGTTATACAAGCTATGGCAATACTCCCGAACTCCCCAGTACTGGGTGGCGTCGAGGTTATCTCACCAACAACTGCATAAAAGAGATTTTCAATGTCGGCAAAACTCAGGTATTCCAGAACTGCAACGATAAAATTGTGACGACAACACCTCGGAGCTCAACTCCCCGGGACACTGCCACAACCCCTAAATGTCAGGAGGCACCAAGAACAATGTTCTCGTCACAAGACTATCGGAATGATCCCAAGATACCCGCGTGATCCTAAAAAAATTAGTGAAATTTGAGGAGAGGAAAGACAAAACATCTACGTCAGGAGGCCTCACCAGAGCGACGAAGGGATTGAGGAGTAAAAAGAATCCTACTCTCCGATATATATAATCCTAAGACTCAAAATAGTTTTCTTCTAGACTCAACAACGGCCAACAAACAAGGGGGCTCCTATGGTCGGTCGAGGCTCGATACCAACTTAATCACGCCTAAGATGCGACCCTATCCTAAAGGAACTCAAGGTCCCACCAAGGATAGAAGCGCATCTTGAAGACGCTTTTGCAAGGTGGATATCATTACATCAACATTACATAATAGATGGGGATACATACATAAGGCATACAATGTCACACTAATACAACATCACATCATACAAGAGATCAACATCCGACTACGGATGAAACATAAACAGAAACTCAAATGACATCCACCCTGCTAGCCCGGGCTGCCGACCTGGAACCTATCCCCTGATCGAAGAAGCAGCAGAAGAAGAACTCCAAAACAAGCCAACATCGCTCTCGCGTCATGATCATCGCAAAACCTGCACCTGCAACTGTTGTTGTAGTAATCTGTGAGCCACGAGGACTCAGCAATCCCATTACCATGGGTATCAAGACTAGCAAAGCTTAAAGGGAAAAGAAGGGGTAAAGTGGTGAGATTGCAGCAGCGACTAAGCATATATGGTGGCTAACATACGCAAATGAGAGCGAGAAGAGAAACAAAGGAACGGTCGTCAACTAGTAATGATCAAGAAGTGATCCTGAACTCCTACTTACGCCGACATAACCCGAAACCGTGTTCTCCTCTCGATCAACCCCGAAAAGAGACACTCACAAGATTACGCTACGGTTGGTGTATTTTAGAAGAGTTTACTTCAATTTTACTACAACCGACATTAACAAATTCCCATCTGCCACATAACCGCGGGCACGGCTTTCGAAAGTTCAAACCCTGCAGGGTGTCCCAACTTAGCCCATGATAAGCTCTCGCGATCAACGAAGGATATTCCTTCTCCCGGAAGACCCGATCAGTCTCGAATCCTGCTACAAGACATTTCGACAAGAATAAAACAAGACCAGAAGACCTCCCGCGCGCCGACATCCCGATAGTAGCCGCACAGATCTCGCCTCGTGCCACGACCGGATGAGCAAGACGCATAACTAGAACCAGCCCTCAAGTTTCCCGAGGTGGCGCCGCAAGTGGTTTCTAGTTTGGACCAACACTTAGACAAGCATTGGCCCGGGGCTAAAATAAATATGACCCTTGGGATGCGCGACTCCCAAGGGAAAAAGGTAATAGGTGAGGCAAATGGTAAAACCAATGTTGGGCCTTTTTGGAAGAGTCTTATTCAAAGCGAACTGTCAAGAGGGTCCCATAAATCACCCAACCGCATTAGGGACGCAAAATCCGGGAACATAATACCGATATGACGGAAACTAGGGCGGCAAGAGTGGAACAAAACACTGTGCATAAGGCCGAGCCTTCCAGCCTTTACCAAGTATATAGATGCATTAATAATATATATAAGAGATATTGTGATATCCCAACATGAACATAATCCAACATGGAGCAATCTTCATCTTCACCGCAGCTAGCAACGCTATAAGAGGGCTGAGCAAAAGCGGTAACATAGCCAAACAACGGTTTGCTAGGAGGGGTGACAAAGGTTAGAGGTTCATGGCAATTTGGGAGGCTTGAGCAGCAAGTGGTAGGTAACGCAGCATAGCGATAGAATGAAGCAACTAGCATAGCAATGATAGTAATGAGATCCAAGGTGACGGTCATCTTGCCTGAAATCCCGCTAGGAAGAAGAACGAGTCCATGAAGAAGATGAACGGGAGTAGTCGAACGAATCCTCACAATCACAACATTGCCGGAACCGAGAAGCAACACCGGAAAGAAACAAACAACATGATAAATGCACAAGCATAAACATGGCACGATGCACAATCAAGTATGATGCATGTCCGGTTTAATGAGGCATGGCATGGCAAAGTGCAACAAACAATACTACAAATTAAGTGGAGCTCAATATGCAACGAGTTGCATATTGACAAAACACCACATTGACATGTTTAGATTAATCTCGTTTAAGCTACCAAACAACATTAAATGTTGTTAAACATGGCAAGAGGTGAAACAAAAGTAAACTAACCATTTAGGCAAGTTTAAATGAGGCCGGAAATAAGAAACAACAATTCCGGAAAATCCTCATGTGCATATTTCGAATTTGCTACTGTTCTGCCCTAAACCATATTTTAATGTTGTTAAAAAGGAAAATAAAGTGCTCCATGTTAAACTAGGCATTATTCCACCCCATTTACATATAAAGAACATTTAAAACCGAGCTACGGTTATTTAGTTATGAAATAAATCATTTTAACATGGCATTTAAGCAAATTTAAACAAACAACATTTTAAACATTTCAAACATGGATGAAAGTGGCCAAATATGAAACTAGATGAAATTCTAAGCATTTTACATATTTAAACCATTTTAATATGATGCACGGTTCATGAGTTATTATATGCATGAAGTTCAAGGGTTTTTCTGGAAAACTATAATACACTGGATAATGTCTAAATTCGCAGCAGGGGAAAAAACACAACGGGCTGAATCTGGTTGGCCCAATCGGTTAAAAAAACAGAGAGGCGCTGGGGGGGCTGCTCACCCATGGGATTTCGGCCCGGTCGGTGGAGGAGGGCGCTGGCTGGGCCAGATCTGCAGTCCAGCAGGTGACCCACGCGCGTGGTGGCCGTGCGCTTGATGCAGCGCTGCTGCATCTCGCTGAAGAAGAACGGCAGTGGCGCCATGGCGACAGGAGGCAGGAGGTTGCAGCGGCGGGGCTCTTCCCGGCCGGATCGCGCCTGAACCCGCGGGAACAAAGCGAGGGCGAACGGATCCACATAGGAGGGGACGAAGCAGGGGCTTGAGGCGACGAGCTTGAAGGAGGTTGTTGTTGCCTGAAGAAAAGACAGAGAGTTCAGAGAGAAGCAGGGGAAGGGAAAGAGAGAGAGACGCAGTGGGATGGCAAAGGCCTGACGGGGCGACCTGAATGCTCACCGACGAGGTCAGCAGCTGCAGGATCGGGATGAGGAAGGGGCGCCGGCGGTCAGAAGGGACCCGAGGCGTTGGTTGAAGGTCCCATGCGGACGGGAGTCTCCTGGATGGCGTCTGCTTGGAGCTCCCGCGGCAAGCGAGGCGGAGGGCGCCGGGAACGGAGCAGGTTTGGCGAGGGGAGGCGGAGCAGAGGCAAGCCGGCGGCGTCCGGATCCTCTTGGCAGCCTTGGCGTTCGTCCATGGAGGTCCCCTGTCCAAAGGAAACGAGCAGAGGGATGAGCAGAGGGAGAGGAAACCAGAGAGGGAAAAGAAGGGGAAGGGGAACGGGGTAGCGGTCTGATCTTGTCGCCGGTGGTGGTGGTGCTCCGGTGGCGCCGAGCTCCGGCGAGGCGAGCTGCAGGAGGAGAGCACAGGAGGGGCTCCTGGAGAAGGCAGAGAGAGACGGCAGCCTGCTGGTCCTGGTCGCCGGCAGCGGAGCTGACGAGGCAGCGGCGCGTAGTAGTAGAGGATGCGGGGCGTAGAGGACTGGCCTGGAGGTCGAGGCCGGACACGGCCGGCGCTCGGGATGAGCAGGGATCACGGGAGGAGGAGCAGCTCGGGGCTCGGGCGAGGAGTGGATCGAGTGGGGCTGGTTGGTCTCTGCGATTTGGTGGAGGCGATGGATGGATCAGGGGAAAATCCCAAGGAGGAGGTGGCTGGCGCTGAAATCAACGAAGGAAGAGAGTGGCGATGGCGTGGGAATTTGGAGAAGGTGGAGGCTTGGCTGCACTGGTATCCCGAGGAAGATCTTGGAGCGGCGGCGGCGGCTCGATGGGACAAACTCCCTAGAAGTTAGGGTTAGGCAGGTAGGTAGGTGGTCTATTTATAGATAGAGGAGAATGTTTGGATCATCCGATTAAAATCGGACGGTCGAGAAAAACAGACTAGGGAAGCTCAAATAAGAAGACGATGATGTTGTAGGGACGTTTGGGGATGATCCGAATCCAACGGTGATGACTGAGCAGGTCGGGTTCGGGGCAGTTTTCGGATGCGCGAGAGGGGGTCTGCACTGTGCAAAGAGGGGTCAAACGGTCGGGCAACAAAAGAATGGTTGGTCCAAGAAAGGTCAACGGACGCAACGGAGAGAAGCGAGAAGCGGCAACTACGAGCGGATGCAAGTTTTAGAAAAACATGCAGATGCCATGCGCATGATGCTATGAGATGAAATGCAAGACATGAACAAAATGCAAAACAAAAGACAAAAACCCAACCACGGAGGAAATAATATATCGCATCTCCGGAAAAGGCAAGAGTTGGAGTTACGAATATGGAAAGTTGCATCCGGGGCGTTACAATAGCACTATGGGTGGAATAGAATATAATGATGGGGGTTATGTGGAGAAGACAAAAAGGAGAAAGTCTCACATCAACGAGGCTAATCAATGGGCTATGGAGATGCCCATCGATTGATGTTAATGCAAGGAGTAGGGATTGCCATGCAACAGATGCACTAGAGCTATAAATGTATGAAAGCTCAATCAAAAGAAACTAAGTGCATCCAACTTTATTGCTCACGAAGACCTAGGGCACTTGAGGAGGCCCATTGTTGGAATATACAAGCCAAGTTCCATAATAAAAAATTCCCACTACTATATGAAAGTGATAAAACACGAGACTCTCTATCATGAAGATTATGGTGCTACTTTGAAGCACAAGTGTGGAAAAAAAGGATAGTAGCATTGCCCCTTTTTATTTTCTTTTTTTGGGCCTTCTTTTTTTTTGGCCTTTCTCTTTTTTTGGGACAATGCTCTATTGAATGATGATCATCACACTTCTATTTATTTACAACTCAATGATTACAACTCGATACTAGAACAAAGTATGACTCTATATGAATGCCTCCGGCGGTGTACCGGGATATGCAATGAATCAAGAGTGACAAGTATGAAGGAATTATGAACGGTGGCTTTGCCACAAATACTATGTCAACTACATGATCATGCTAAGCAATATGACAATGATGAATGTGTCATGATAAACTGGATGGTGGAAAGTTGCATGGCAATATATCTCGGAATGGCTATGGAAATGCCATAATAGGTAGGTATGGTGGCTGTTTTGAGGAAGATATAAGGAGGTTTATGTGTGAAAGAGCGTATCATATCACGGGGTTTGGATGCACCGGCGAAGTTTTGCACCAACTCTCAATGTGAGAAAGGGCGATGCACGGTACCGTAGAGGCTAGCAATGATGGAAGGGTGAGAGTGCGTATAATCCATGGACTCAACATTAGTCATAAAGAACTCATATACTTATTGCAAAAATCCACAAGCCATCAAAAACTAAAGAATTAAGCGCATGCTCCTAGGGGGATAGATTGGTAGGAAAAGACCATCGCTCGTCCCCGACCGCCACTCATAAGGAGGACAATCAAATAACACCTAATGTTTCAAATTTGTTGCATAACGTTTACCATACGTGCATTCTACGGGACTTGCAAAATTTAACTCAAGCACTTCTGAAATTCACAATTACTCTACTATCATGACTTTGGTATTACTACCACCATATCTCAAAACAATTATCAAGCATCCAACTTTTCTTAGTATTCAACGCACTCAAAAGAAAGTTTCACAAATCTTGAATACCAAGCATCTTATTATTAAGCAAATTACCATGCTATTAAGACTCTCAAAATAATTTACGTGAAGCATGAGAGATCAATCGTTTCTTTAAAACAAATCCACCACCATGCTCTAAAAGATCTAAGTGAAGCACATAGAGCAAAACTACAACGCTCAAAAGATATAAGTGAAGCACATAGAGCAAAACTATCAAGCTCAAAAGATATAAGTGAAGCACATAGAGTATTCTATCAAATTCCAATTCATGTATGGCTCTCTCAAAAGGTGAGTACATCAAGGATGATTGTGGAACACTAACAAACAAAGACAGAAATAATACAAGACGCTCCAAGCAAAACACATATCATGTGGTGAATAAAAATATAGCTCCAAGTAAATTACCGATGGAAGTAGACAAAAGAGGGAATGACTTCCGGGGCATCCCCAAGCTTTGACTTTTTGGTGTCCTTGGATTATCTTGGGGGTGCCTTGGGCATCCCCAAGCTTAGGCTCTTGCCGCTCCTTGTTCCATAATCCATCAAAAGATTTCACCCAAAACTTGAAAACTTCACAACACAAAACTCAATAGAAATCTCGTGAGCTCCGTTAGAGAAAGAAAACAAAAGACCACTTCAAGGTACTGTAATGAAGTCATTATTTATTTATATTGGTGTTAAACCTACTATATTCCAACTTCTCTATGGATTATAAACTATTTTACTAGCCATAGATTCATCAAAATAAGCAAACAACACACGAAAAACAGAATCTGTCAAAAACAGAACAGTCTGTAGTAATCTGTAACTAACGCAAACTTCTGGAACTCCCAAAAATCTACCAAAATTATACGACCTAGAAATTTTTTTTATTGATCAGCAGCAATTGGAATCAGTATTTTATCATGTTCTGATGATTTTTAATAATTCGGGCACTGAGCGCAAAGTTTCTGGAAATTACAGCAAGATCAAATAACTATCATCCAAGAAGATCCAATAGGTCTAACTTGGCACAAACACTAATTAAAACACAAAATCACATCCAAACAGAAGGTAGATGGGTTATTTATTACTAAGCAGCAAGGAAAAATATTGGGTTGTCTCCCAACAAGCGCTTTTCTTTAAAGCCTTTTTAGCTAGGCATTGACATTTCAATGATGCTCAAAAGAAAGACAAGAATTGAGGCACAAAGAGAGCATCATAAAACATGTGACAAACACACTTAAGTCTAACATACTTCCTATGCACAAGCATATTATAGGCAAACAAATTATTGTAGCAAGCAAAAACTAGCATAAGCAAGGAAGCGGAAAGGAACAATAGCAATCTCAACATAACAAGAGGTAATTTAGTAACATGAAAATTTCTATAACCATATTTTCCTCTCACATAATAATTACATGTAGGATCATAAGAAAATTCAACAATATTCTCAATCACATAACATATTCTCAACACGATCCACATGCATGCGAAGTTGACACTCTTCCAAAATAGTGGGATTATCATTAACTAAAGTCATGATTTCTCCAAGCCCACTTTCAATATTATTGCAAACACTATTATCAATCTTATATTTATCATGGGGCTTAAATAAATTTTCAAGATCATAAGAAGAATCTCCCCAATCATGACTATTATACATAGTAAAACTAGCATCCCCAAGCTTAGGGTTTTGCATATTATTAGCATAATTTACATCAATAGAATTTATAATAAAATCATTGCAATCATGCTTTTTATTCAAAGATCTATCGTGAAGCACTTCATCACAATTTTCAGATTTACGGATTTCAGGCAAAAGCTTATAAAGATAATCTAGTGCGTCCAAATCACTAGGAATTGGTTCATCATAATTGGATCTCTTAAAAAGATTGGGAAGCGGATGAGGATCCATAGATATTAGCTTCTCTGTTTAGGAATAAATACTCAACTATTTCAACCAAGCGAGAAAACGAGCCAAGAAAGACATCAAGGCGAACGAAAAAGAGAGGGCGAATAAAACGGCAAGGGTGAACTGAGGGAGAGGAAAACGAGAGGCAAATTACAACTAATGTAATGCGAGAGATAGGGATTGTGATGGGTACTTGGTATGTTGACTTTTTGCGTAGACTCCCCGGCAACGGCGCCAGAAATTATTCTTGCTACCTCTTGAGCTTGCGTTGGATTTCCCCGAAGAGGAAAGGATGATGCAGCAGAGTAGCGTAAGTATTTCCCTCAGTTTTTGAGAACCAAGGTATCAATCTAGTAGGAGGCCACGCGCAAGTCCCTCGTACCTACACAAAAACAATAGCTCAACGCAACCAACGCGATTAGGGGTTGTCAATCCCTTCACGGTCACTTACGAGAGTGAGATCTGATAGAGATGATAGATAATATTTTTGGTATTTTTGATATAGAGATGCAAAGTAAAAAGTAAAAGGCCAAGTAAAAAAGCAAAGCAAGATTAAAGTGATGGAGATTGATATGATGATAATAGACCCGGGGGCCATAGGTTTCACTAGTGACTTCTCTCAAGAGCATAAGTATTCTACGGTGGGTGAACAAATTACTGTTGAGAAATTGACAGAATTGAGCATAATTATGAGAATGTCTAGGTATGATCATGTGTATAGGCATCACGTCCGAGACAAGTAGACCGACTCCTGCCTGCATCTATTACTATTACTCCACTCATCGACCGCTATCCAGCATGCATCTAGAGTATTAAGTTAAAACAGAGTAACGCCTTAAGCAAGATGACATGATGTAAATAGATAAATGCACGCAATATGAAACAAACCCCATCTTGTTATCCTCGATGGCAACGATACAATACGTGCCTTGCTGCCCCTTCTGTCACTGGGAAAGGACACCGCAAGATCGAACCCAAAGCTAAGCACTTCTCCAATGGCAAGAAAAACCAATCTTGTAGGCCAAACCAAACTGATAATTCAAAGAGACTTGCAAAGATAACCAATCATACATAAAAGAATTCAGAGAAGATTCAAATATTATTCATAGATAGACTTGATCATAAACCCACAATTCATCGGTCTCAACAAACACACCGCAAAAAGAAGATTACATCGAATAGATCTCCACGAGAGAGGGGGAGAACATTGTATTGAGATCCAAAAAGAGAGAAGAAGCCATCTAGCTACTAACTATGGACCCGAAGATCTGAGGTAAACTACTCACACTTCATCGAAGAGGCTATGATGATGTAGAAGCCCTCCGTGATGACGGCCCTCTCCGCGGAGCTCCTAACAGGCCCCAAGATGGGATCTCGTGGATCTGTAAAGTTGCGGCGGTGGAATTAGGTTTTGGCTCAGATATGATCGTTTGGGGTGCGAGGTATATAGGAGGAAGGAGTATGTCGGTGGAGCAACAGGGGGCCCACGAGGCAGAGGGCGTGCCCTAGGGGGGGGGGCACCCCCCACCCTCGTGACCGCCTCTTTTGTTCCTTGGAGCAGGGTCCAAGTCTCCTGGATCACGTTCGGTGGGAAAATCACGTTCCTGAAGGTTTCATTCCGTTTGGACTCCGTTTGATATTCCGTTTCTTCGAAACACTGAAATAGGCAAAAAAACAACAATTCTGGGCTGGGCCTCCGGTTAATAGGTTAGTCCCAAAATAATATAGAAGTGGAAAATAAAGCCCAATATAGTCCAAAACAGTAGATAATATAGCATGGAGCAATAAAAAATTATAGATACGTTGGAGACGTATCATGGCACCATGCTAGTATTGGCCTAGGTAATCAATAATGACGTTTCCCATATAAGGGTAGAGTGGTTGCGCATGTTTGGTTGGGATGGTCGACAAATCTCAAATCTATCCCATCTCTATAAACAACACTTTTATCAAGCCTCGGTACACTACTTCTCCACCAAGTAGTGAGCTAGTTCATCATCATCTCCCAAGGACATCAATGGCACCCACTGGGGCTGTTTGCAAGTATGTCAAACCACACTTGTTTCTTTCCATGCATAACCCTGACCCACTTTGCGTAGCCATTCACTATAGCATATTTCTACAACCCACCAACACAACTCTAAGCAAGGGTAGAGTCAATAACAATGCGAGGATCAATGGAGTATGCAACGGAGGCAAGCCTAGCAAGGTTGCCATTCAAGGTATATCATGCACTTAGTGAAGCAACGAAAATGCAATTATGATGTAAAATGGTTCATCATGGTCAAAGAGCTGCTTGCCTGGTTCGTCAGAGTATTGAAATCTTCTGGTCCTTCTCCAAGTACTCCGTCTACTTCGCCGACAAACATCAGAAACAATCACAATAAGTAACACAACAGGGAAAAAATAAAATTCTCTAAAAATGTGAGTTGGACTTTTCTAGGATACCTTTGGTTATATGAGGAATGACCAAAGTGGTTTCATTGGGATTTGATCAATGGATATCTCTGAATATTTCAATATGATGGAATCAAGGGATTTGTGGATTTGCAAGAAGTGTATAGAAATATTATTTGGAAAAATGAGCAAGGGCACCCATTTAACAAGGAATGATTTTACAAGCACCTCGGAGTTGGTTTCACTGGATTTGGAGTTCAAATGATTTTTCTATGAATTTGCAAAGTTGGCATTATATGGAGAAATGGACCAATGTTTCATGTGGCACATACGGTATTGGGCAAAATGTTCCAAATTTAAATTATGAACTTAGAAGTATCTAGGAATTTAAGTCTTGGAATTTGGATCAATTTTGAGCTCTCTATGATTTTCTAAAGTTGATCACAGAAATTATAAAAAGGGGACTTAATAAATATTTGTGAAGGAAATGATTCTGGAAAAATGTCCAAATAGCACCGTGTGATAGGGCATGATTTTAGGAACTACTAGAAATTTTAATCATCCAATTTGGAGATAATATGAATATTCTATGGATTTCAGAAGCTCACTGGAAAAAGAAAATAAAAGTTTTAGGGTTTACCTAAAGCGTGCACGGGGCACAGTTTAGCACCGCAGCACACTAGGCCGGCCCAGCGACTCGGCCACGTGGACGTCAGGGCGACGACCAAGGCGGCCAGGCGGAGTACGCCTTCGCTGCGGGGACGCGAGAGAGGGCGAACCCGCCTCCACTTGCCAGCGTGGCTCGGTGGCTGGGCCACTGACGAGCGGGGCCCGCCTGCAGGTTCGTCCTCAACCTCCCGCGTGGGCACGAAGGGAGACAGAGGAGGCATTCGACGCCAGTCGTCGGTGCTACGGGCCACCGGCGTGCTCAGCGGAGAGAGATAAACCAGGGAGACCCCACCACGGGTGCCTGCATCATCGGAGGGGAGCAGGGCTTCACTCGCGGCGGACGGTGGCATCGTCCGAGAGTGGCCAAGGCCTAGCGGCTCGCCGGAGGAGAAAGAACGGTGCGTTCGAGCTCCTCAGGTTCCGGGGGTCCTGTGATGCGGTTATTGGGAGAGGAGGGAGTCGGTACGACGCGAATTTTGGCGATGGATGGTGACTCGGCTTCGGCCTTGGAGGTGGGACTCACGGGAGGAAGAATGGCGTGGTCCGAGGGGTGAAGGGAGGGACAGAGGGCAGTTGGAGACGAGAGAGGGCTCGGGGATGGCCTTTAAATAGGTGGGCGACGGTCCACCGAGGACTCGTGCGCCTGCGAGCTCGTTGCAGTCGCCACGGGTCACAGGAGCTCGTCGCGTGTGTCTGGGGCGTTCCTCACTCGTGCACTTGGGCGGCCGGCGCGGGTCCAAGCAGGGGCAGGAGGAGGGAGAAGGAGGAGGGGGACAAAGGCGTGGCATGTCGCAGACGCCGAGGCACCTCGTCGGGAGCGCTCGGGAGGCCCGAGGTGGCCGGAGGTGGTTGGCAGGGTGCGGCTATAGTGCCTGGCCGCACTGTAGCATGCTATGTAGTGTGCATTTGGCATGCCATGAAATTTTATATGGTTGCGGCCGCTGATGTCTGGTAGCTCTAGGGGGCAGTAAAGAAGAGGGGAGGGGCATTGGATGCCCTAGGGAGCCAGTAGGAGAGGAGTGTGGTTGAGAGAGAGGGGGAAAGGGGCTGTCCAGAAAGGGAAAGAGAGGTTTTACCCCCCCAAGAATGGAGCTGTGGACTCGCAACAGGGGTGCAAGGTGACCAGGGCCAGCTGTGGTAAAAAGATGGAGTCATGGAGATTAGTGGAAGAGGTCAAAGTAGTTGTTTTGGTAAAATGGCAGAAAGTGTTTGTTGTTGGTTTGGGCAATTAAATGAATTCCACTTGCCATCAGACTTAAGAGGATGAAATAGCACATATAAATAGGGTGTTCCACAAATTTTGAGCTTACTTGGACAAAGTGGCCAATGCAACTTTTGTAAACCCTAGAAATCAACAGAAATGGGTTTTCCAAGATCTAGTCATGCAAAACCATTGTGCTTGATGCACCACCTTGTGTAGTGTCATCATTTGGGGTTGTGAGCATGACCACAAGGTTTGGGGGCAATTGGAAAAAGTTGGCAATGTAAAGTTGTTCAAACTTGAATCTGGACAGAGAGGGTTTTGGGGCACTTTTGTGAATCAAAGAAATTTTGATTGGGACAAAACTTTGCAGGATAATCACATTATGCATGTGTGACTTGCTAGAATTTTCTTGGAATTTTTGGAGAATATTTCCTTTGTAAATATTTCAAAAGCTTGAAGTATCCATAAAGGGTTTTTGAGGGATTTGACCAATAGTTTGAACATGACCATGTGTTGGAACTTTTATATACGGAAAATATATGTCCACTAAGCTTCCCTAAATTTTCTCAAATATTTTTGAAACATAAAATTATTTTTAACCTATTAAAGACCATTTCTGGCCTTAAGAAAAAGCCTTTGAATAAAATAGTAAAATAACTTTTAAAATATACTTTTTGAAAGATTTTTCATACCCCAAATCAAGTACTTGTAGTGCAATCCTCAATTCAGGGGTTTTTGGAAAACTAATTTTTGAAAATACTATTTGGCCAAATTATCTTTGTAAAAAATACTATATTGCACTATACACATGGCATGATCATTGGGCAGAAGTTTGGGGCAAGGGGATGAAGTATAGAAGGTGGAGTTGTGTTGACTTTAAAGAGCACTTGAAAATCACAGAGAGAAAACCAACTCAAATAAAAAGCCAAATAATGCAAAAGTTTTTGTGAAACCAAACTTTATCATGATTTATTAGCCTAAGTGTTGTGGCATGAAAATCAGGGTGTGACAGACCTACCCCCTTACAAGAATCTCGTCCCCGAGATTCCCAAACTAGGCATGGAAAGGAATACGGAAACTTGGGTCTGGGGTAGTCTCCATGTCCTCATACTGATTCTGCTTCTGAGTGGTGCTCCATTGAACCTTGAAGTACTTGATGGTGTGGCTTCGTGTATAGCGTTCTGCTTAATCCAAGTTGCGAATGGGTTTCTTGCATTAGTTAGATCGGGCTGGAGGTCGATGGCTCAGTGATCGATGTCCTCGTAGAGATCTGGCTAGTTAGGAAGTTGGAAATACTTCCAGAGTTGTGTCGTCTGGAGAAACTTGTGCACAGTGGGTAACTCAGGTGGTAGCTCCAGCTAGTAGCCGTCTACTCTTCGTCTTGCGGTGATCTTGGAGGGGGTTGATAAATCTTGGTGTGAGCTTCCCTTTGACATGGAAATGCTTGGTTCCTTTTGGGATGAGTGGTTTGCAGATACGCACGGTCTTCGACAAGGAAGTTCACTTATTGACGATGATGGTTGGTATAGTTCTTCCTCCTTGACATGGCGGTCTTCAGATGTTCCCTAACCATCTGAACGGTTCTTTCGTCTTTGGGTAGGAAAGTAGGTCACCAAATAAAGATGAAAACCAACTTGTCCAAGTACTCCATGAAGACTTGTTCATGGGGTAGATAAAGTAGGTTGGGGTATTGGTGGTGGGCATGGTTGAGTATTAGCCAAGGTCTTCTTGACCTAGAGCCAAAACCCACTGTCATGATCCGACCATGTTGTGGCTTGGTATGAAGGGTTTCAAGGATTCTAGTGTGCTAGTGAACCTTTATCCTCTTACCCTTGAGCAGAGTTTCTGAGATGCCAATAGTTCTACCTAGTCCTTCGAACAAATCACATCATATTACCGAAAGAATCATCTCGTATAGGTCAACTTCAATCATCACACATGCTATTCATATCCTCATGGCTCCCGAGAGGGGGTCTAACAAAATCATACATTTCAACTATACCCACACTCATATGCATGGCTATCCCTATGTAAAAAAATCCATGGGTAGAGCATACAAGCTTCCAAGCTTGAATTAAACATGACAATCCAAGTGCCCGGCCTATTCTCCCAAGGTCCAAGATAGTGCATGTCTATCCTAAGGAAACACATTGTAAGCCAATCCACGATCTTGTTTCCTTCTTATGAATCAACTCCAACAACCCATTAACTACGCCAATCACTACATGACCCAATAGTCCTACAAATCCAATATCTATGGAGTTCCACATGACCTTCTAATGTCCTATAATCCCCAAATACTTGAAAATGCTATCTCCGCTATATTCAGTCCACCAATTTCCATTATAGGGATCAAGTAACTTCCAACGTCAAGCCTTTATAGATCCCTAAATCAACTCCGACAACTAATCCAATCTCCTAGTGTATTGTCCACCGAGAAACATGGTATCCTGATCAAGGTCATCAGTCTAAATCCAATTTACTCCGAACCATTTAGACTTACTTAGCATCTATACTCCACTAGGATCACCTATTTAAATCCAAATCTCATGTCTAACAAGAATTCCTACAGGTTTTCCCCAAATCAATATTGTAACGTCAACCATCTCCTATCAATATCCCTTGGCTAAGTCAAATCATTATACCTCCAAGAATTTCAGCTTGCGATCATAATTGTCCTACGAAATCCAATTTACTCAGGGCAATGAAAGTTATGCTACTCCATTAACATGATCCCACCAAGTTCATCTACCAACATGAAAGCCTCATAATCCACCAAAGTCTCAGATAATTCCTCAAGGTCACTGATGTAAATTCGTCAAGCCATTTGTCCTCTATTCTTACTTCCTCAAATTGGTCTTCCCTACGGCATCGTCAGTTCTTGTGCTATATTAGGATGACAATGTGCTCGTTCGCTATGTCCACTAGTTCCATAATGAACTCAGTGATAAGCAAGGTTACGGAGGCTTAACTGGTTTTCTTGCAATTCTGTGGGTTAAGAGCATGGTTAAGGATTTGAGCTGGGGTATCTCGTGAAGTCTTGAAGGGTCTAGGAATGGGTTTCTAGTCTAGAGGGTTAAACATAACTCTACGGGGTAGCACTCGGTCGTGGAGGTTGTAGAGAAAGTCTTTAGTGCTTGTTGGTCGCCGAGGTGGAATCCTTGGTGCATCTTGTCTTGCTTGTCTTCAGTTGAGGAGAGAGATGAGAGGGAAAAGTAGCATATAGGAGGGGAATGCCTAAAGGGGGTTCTTTAGTGCAAGTGCAAACAAAAAAATGCTGAAGGGGCCAAACACCAGCATTAAGATAAGGAAGGTGATATAGTCGCGTACTTGTTGCCTACGGCAAAAGGGCGACTGATATCAAAACACAAACAAATAAAAACAAGCAACACACAATCATGGTTCTATTTGAACCATCATATGGACTTGACTGCGCATAGGGGGTACACGACTCATCCTACCCTAGGGGTTCTCGGACTCAGTAGTCGTGCTAGCTTCGTGTCTCATGCAGTGTTGTGGGTTTCCCTCAGGTGTAGCTGCGTCTCTTGTAGTTGTTCGATGAAATGATCCGGGTCGGGCCGGAAGAGCCTTCAACAACTTCTCACGTGTTGAAGTGATGGGGTGAAGGTGGTTCCTCGTAGCTGGTGTCGGCGTCCTGGGAACGGGGGTCCCCAGACTTGCTTGCCTGCGGCCCACGGTGTGGCTCCACTAGCGGACCTGTACGACCCATCTTCACTAGAAAACACTCAAGACCCTCGCTAGGCGGACGGCGCAAGACCTCCTCGGGGGCGGCCTCACCAGGCTGGCTCGCGAGGGGCTGAGAGATCAAGGCAAGGGGCACCTCACGAGGTTCCTGTGACGCAAGCCATGACGACCAGGGCCAGGCAAGCACCAGCGCGTGCAGTGTCCTCGTTTCCTCTTTGGTGCTAAAGAGGCAAGCGCAGGTGAGGAGTTCCGAGGCATCAGGAAAAGGTTTCCATATCGGTGCAACGAGACCAAGATCAGCAGGACGACAGGACGGAGGTCACCATGGAGCCCAAGACGGCGTCACCACCAGAGCCATTGGCAGGTGAAGACCACATTTAGTCAGGATAACTTGTACTAGTTGTCTCCCTTCGAATTTGGCCATTGTGGCATCCCTTCCCACCAGCATTTGGGAAGAGGACCATGGCCTCTATAAATAGGGCTAGCCACCACAATAGGAGGGAGAGAGGCAACGGACCCGAGGACCATTCAGATAATCCTCATCCACACAAACTCACCAAGCACAAGAGCACCTCTCCTCAGGAGGATGTTCTTCCCTTTTAACTGTTCATCCTTAGCCCAAGAGGCAATCCACCACACCACACTGGAGTAGGGTATTACACCACATCGATGGCCCGAACCAGTATAAATCTTGTGTCCCTTTGTTTTGCGAGTTTGTCGCTCTAAGCCTTGAGATCACGGTGAGAGAGAGTGCTAGGGGGAGGAGAGATCTTCGTGCGCACCCCAGTGTTTGAACCTCGAGGGTTTTGCCGGAACCCGAAATCCGACATTTGGCGCGCCAGGTTGGGGTGCGCCGAAGCCTTGTTTCCATTGATTGATGCTCCGCCATTACCGCGCTTTGCCCCAACGCGTGTGTTGCTCTTCTAGCTGCGATGATGGATGCCCGTGGCGGGGCCTGGGGGCTCCGAGCCTTAGCCCCTGCCTTGCGGCGGGTGCAGTGGCCACCCAAGTTCAAGCCAGAGATGCCGCCGCATTACGATGGCGCGGCGGACCCGTCGGCCTTCCTACTGGCGTATGAAAAGGCCATCCCGAAGGCTGGGGGCAACGACAAGGTAATGGCCAATTGGCTTCCCATGGCCCTCACTGGTGCACCGTGCGCCTGGCTGCTCAACCTCCCAGGATCTACGATGGCATCTTGGGAGGAGCTGCGCAGCCTCTTCGCTGCGCGCTTTGCAGCACCGTCGCCCCTCACCTTCGTGGCCATCCTCGGCGGCTCGCAAGCGCCGCCCTCGAGCCGTCACACCAAGTTGTTCCTTTGCCAGATCGGTGCCGCTTCCGCGCGGCAGGGAGCTCCCCCGGGTTGGGCGGCGCCCAAGGCCGACCTGACCTTCGACTCGGGGTATCACCCAGTCACCACCGTCGGCTCGGGCGTGCTCCCAATGCTTTGCACGCCCACCATCTGCAGCATAGCTATCACCAAGACACTCATCGACGGCGGCGCCGGCCACAACGTTCTCTTTGTGGAGGCTTTTAGCCTCCTTCACGTGCCGCTCGAGCGGCTTCGCCCTAGCAAGCCCTTCTCCGGGGTTGGCGGCGGCTCTGCCAGTCCCCCTCGGGCAGATCCGTCTTTCGCGGACCTTCGACACCGGCGACAACTACTGCACTGAGCTGATCGACTTTGAGATCGCCCGTATTGGCCTCCCGTACAACGCCATCCTCGGGTACCCGGCTCTGGCTCAATTTATGGCGGCAACCCATCCGGCCTACAACCTCATGAAGATGCCCGGGAGCAAGGACGTCCTCACCGTAGTCGGAGATACCAAAGAAGCTCTGGCAGCGCTCTGGCTTGCCCTCAAAACCGCCGCGGCAGCATGACCGGCTGACGAGGTCACCGCCGGAGTCAAGAAGGCCGCACCAGCTAAGAAGAAGGAGTTGTTAATTCAAGATCGTGTAGAAACCAAGCAGGTGCCGGTCGAAGAAGATGGGTCCTCTCGAGCCACCTTCACCATGGGTCCCAACCTCGGCCCGGATCAAGAGGAGGCGTTGGTGAAGTTCTTGTGCGCAAACAAGGAAGTATTCGCATGGGAACCCAAATAGCTGGTAGGGGTCCCAAGTGGGGTGATCGAGCATCATTTGAGGGTGTGCCCCAATGTGCGCCCTCTGAAGCAGAAAGCATGGTGACAGTCCACGGAGAAGCAGTCCTTCATCGTCCAGGAAACCTGCAAGCTGGAGGCAGCAGGTGTCATTCGCGAGGTTTGGTACCCCGAGTTGCAAGCGAACCCTGTCGTCATGCCAAAGGAAGGTGGGAAGGAGCGCATGTGTGTCGAATTCACCAACCTCAACAAGGCCTGTCCCCAAGATCCGTTCCCACTTCCACACATTGACCAGATCATTGACTCCAGTGCCGAGTTCGACCTGCTATGCTTCCTGGATGCGTTCTCAGGCTATGATCAGATCAAGATGGCGGTAGAGGATGAGGAGAAGACAGCCTTCCTAACCCCGTGCGGGGTGTGCTGCTACACTTGCATGCCGTTCGGGCTGCGCAACACAGGCGCGACCTTCCAACGGCTGATGCACATCACCCTGGGTCAGCAGCTCGGGAGGAAAGCTGAAGCCTATGTCGACGACATTGTGGTAAAGTCTCGGGAGGCAAGAACTTTGATTCAGGACCTAGAGGAGAAGTGCGTGTTTGGCGTCCCTTCCGGCAAGCTGCTGGGCTTCCTCGTGTCCCACAGGGGGATCTCGGCCAACCCGGAGATGTTCAAGGCGATCGAAGACATGAGCCCACCACAAACCCTCAAGGAGATGCAGAAGCTTGTTCGGCTGCGTAACTTCGCTAGGGCGCTTCATCTCCAAGCTGGGAGAGCGCGCCCTACCATTCTTCAAGCTGATGAAGAAGAAGGGCCCATTTGAGTGGACCCCGGAGGCTGACCAAGCGTTTCAAGACCTCAAGAGATACCTGACAGCCCTTCGGTGATGGTGGCGCCCCGCCCTCTCGAGCCCCTGGTGCTCTACCTTGCCGCCACTCCTTACTCTGCCAGCGCAGCTCTGGTGGCGGTTCGGGAAGAACGCCAGGCCAAGGATACATCCCGCCGAGTCACGCCCCCAGCCGGGGCGATACAAGACCCAGAGGGCACCACAAGAGCTCCAGCAATGCAAAAGGATGACCAGGCCCAGCAAGACGGCGTCCTTGGGCCTGCAGAGGCACCAATGAGCGACCGGGCTCCGGGGGTTCCATCGCTTCCAGAGGCGCCTCAACCTCCGACGGGCGCTGGCTCTATCGATGCGCCCGCCCACGTCGAGCACCCAGTGTATTTCATCAGCACGGTACTGCGGGATGCAAGGGCATGGTACCCCATGCCTCAGAAGCTCTTGCTCGCGCTCATTGTGGCCTCGCGTAAACTGCGGCACTACTTCTAAGGTCACCTAGTCAAGGTCGTCTCGGCCTACCCGCTGGAGAGGGTACTCAGGAGCCTCTTGATAACCCACAAGTATAGGGGATCGCAATAGTTTTCGAGGGTAGAGTATTCAACCCAAATTTATTGATTCGACACAAGGGGAGCCAAAGAATATTCTCAAGTATTAGCAGCTGAGTTGTCAATTCAACCACACCTGGAAACTTAGTATCTGCAGCAAAGTGTTTAGTATCAAAGTAATATGATAGTGGAGGTAACGGTAATAAAGTAAAGACAGCAAAAGTAATGTTTTTGGTATTTTTGTAGTGATTGTAACAGTAGCAACGGAAAAAGTAAATAAGCGAGAACCAGTATATGGAAAGCTCGTAGGCACCGGATCAGTGATGGATAATTATGCCGGATGCGGTTCATCATGTAACTGTCATAACATAGGGTGACACAGAACTAGCTCCAATTCATCAATATAATGTAGGCATGTAATCCGTATATAGTCATACGTGCTTATGGAAAAGAACTTGCATGACATCTTTTGTCCTACCCTCCCGTGGCAGCGGGGTCCTATTGGAAACTAAGGGATATTAAGGCCTTCTTTTAATAGAGATCCGAACAAAGCATTAGCACATAGTGAATACATGAACTCCTCAAACTATGGTCATCACCGGAGTGGTCCCGATTATTGTCACTTGGGTTGCGGATCATAACACATAGTAGGTGACTATAGACTTGCAAGATAGGATCAAGAACACACATATATTCATGAAAACATAATAGGTTCAGATCTGAAATCATGGCACTCGGGCCCTAGTGACAAGCATTAAGCATAGCAAAGTCATAGCAACATCAATCTCAGAACATAATGGATACTAGGGATCAAACCCTAACAAAACTAACTCGATTACATGATAAATCTAATCCAACCCATCACCGTCCAGCAAGCCTACGATGGAATTACTCACGCACGGCGGTGAGCATCATGAAATTGGTGATGGAGGATGGTTGATGATGACGATGTCGACGAATCCCCCTCTCCGGAGCCCCGAACAGACTCCAGATCAGCCCTCCCGAGAGAGATTAGGGCTTGGCGGCGGCTCCGTATCGTAAAATGCGATGAAACTTTCTCTCTGATTTTTTCTCCCCGAAAGCCAATATATGGAGTTGGAGTTGGAGTCGGAGGGGCTCCAGGGGGCCCACGAGGTAGGGGGCACGGCCTAGGGGGGGGGGGGCGCCCCTACCCTCATGGACAGGGTGTGGGCCCCCTGGTCTTCATCTTTGGCGAGGATTTTTTATTATTTTTTATAAGACATCTCGTGGAGTTTCAGGTCATTCCGAGAACTTTTGTTTTCTATACATAAAACAACACCATGGCAATTCTGCTGAAAACAACGTCAGTCCGGGTTAGTTCCATTCAATCATACAAGTTAGAGTCCAAAACAAGGGCAAACGTGTTTGGAAAAGTAGATACGACGGAGACGTATCAGAGCCCCAATGCTGCTGGAAGAGTGGCCGAATGGAACATCGAGATGCAAGCATTCTAGTTGGAGTTCAGCACAACCAGGGTCATCAAGGGAGCCATGCTCACCGACTTCGTAGCAGAATGGACTGACGCCCCGGGGTTTGAAGCAGGCGAGGACCGATCCTTCTCGCTAGGAAGTGAAGCACCAGATGGTTGGGTCATGTATTTTGATGGCGCGTTTGCACACCAGGGCGCGGGAGCCGGAGCAGTGCTCATCTCGCCTACTCAGGACAAGCTCTACTACGTCATGCAGCTCTGCTTCCAGCATGGCGAGAAGGTCTCCAACAATATCATGGAGTACGAAGGCCTCATTGCTGGCCTTAAGGCTGCGGTGGCCCTGGGGGTGAAGCGCCTCACCATCAGGGGCGACTCGCAGCTCCTCGTCAACTTCTCCAACAAGGTATACAAGCCAAGGGACGAGCACATGGAGGCGTACCTCGCGGAGGTATGCAAAATGGAAAAGAATTTCCTGGGTCTAGAATTGCAGCACGTGCCCCGTGGCACCAACAAGGAGGCTGACGACATCGCCAAAAGGGTGTCCAAGGGACAACCCCAGGAGCCTGGCATCTTTGAGGCGTGGCTCTTCAAGCCTTTGGCAACACCTCCGCTTTCAGGACCGGCACCGCCTCGGGAGTAATGCCCCCAACCAACTGCCTCGGGAGCCCCGGCTTGCGGCCCAACCACGGGAGCGCGCCTACTCCTGGCGCTCGAGCCTCAGGACGGGTGTTGGACCAAGGAGTTCAAGGAATACCTAACACAAGGGACGCTGCCGGATAAGGAGGAGGACGCGGAGCGCGTGGCCCAACAGGCTACGGCGTACTGCATCCAGGACGGTGAGTTATACAGGAAGCGGCCAACTGACGTTTTCTTGCGTTGTATCTCCAGGGAAAAGGGGAACGAGTTGCTAGCTGACATACACGGCGGAGACTGCGGACACCACTCATCGTCACGAACCCTCGTCGGCAAGGCATTCCGCAGCGGGTTCTACTGGCCTACGGCGCTCAACGACGCAACCGAGCTGGTGAAGTCCTGCGAGGCCTACCAATTCCACGCCAAGCAGATCCATCAGCCGGCTCAGGGCCTCCAGACCATCCTGCTCTCATGGCCATTCGCAGTCTGGGGGCTGGATATCTTAGGCCCGTTCCCCTGAGCGCCTAGGGGCTACCGCTACCTCTACGTCACCGTCGACAAGTGGGTGGAGGTAGAAGCTGTCCGCACCATCCCGGCCGGATCCGGCGGTCAAGTTCATCAAGGGTCTCGTGAGCCGGTTCGGGGTCCCCAATCGCATCATCACCGACAAGGGCTCACGGTTCACTAGCAATCTCTTCAAGACATATTGTGCTAACCTTGGAACGTAGATCTGCTACACTTCGGTGGCACACCCCAGGAGTAATGGTCAAGCCGAACGCGCCAGCGCGGAGGTCCTGAGAGGCCTCAAGACCAGGAACTTCAAGCAGAAGCTTGAGGCATGCGGCAGGGGTTAGCACGACGAGCTCTAGTCTGTGCTGTGGTCCATCCGCACCACCGCCACCAAGCCAACGGGCGAGACCCCATTCTTCCTCGTCTACAGAGCAGAAGAGGTTCTCCCTCACGAGGTCAAGCATCGCTCCGTGTGGGTCCTGGCGTTTGATGAGACGCAGCAGGACGCCATGCGGAGGATGGACCTTCTGCTGGGGGAGGAAAACCGCTGCGAAACCACGCTTCGAGCGGCAAGATACCAGCATGCGCTGTGGCGGTATCACTACCGCAGCATCCGCTCCAGGACGCTCGAGGTGGGTGACCTCGTCCTAAGGCGGGTGGTCTCCAGGGAATGGCTGCATAAGCTTTCACCCATGTGGGAGGGCCCATTTAGGGTCGCCCACGTATCCAGGCTTGGCGCCGTGCACCTGGAGACACAGGGCGGGGTCCCCATCCAGAACGCCTGGAACATCCAGCACCTCCGGAAGTTCTACCCTTGAAGCAAGGCCCGACGACTGTGAAGCAAGGCCTAGTGCCTGTGAAGGTCTCTGCTGGTGAAACTCTGAGGTAATAATGAGTGGGGCCGTACGCGGCTCGGAGCCTCAGGAGTGCCGCCCTCGGGCCTCGGGGGCTCCCTCCCACGTCCTAGTGGCAGCACATAGCTCTGCGCTGTGAGAAGACTAGAATAGGTGCAGGACGCGGCTTTTCATTTGCTTTCCGCAGTTGACTTGCCCCTCTTTAATGAAAATTTGCTTTCTGGTGTTCCGTGCCGGCTTGGTTCCATCGCCTTTTGCCTCCTTTTCTGCCCTCGGTTCCTCGTTTCGACCCATACTCTCCTCAAATGCCTCGCGAGGGGGCTGGACAGGTGCCCTCGTGAGTGTTTTTTCCTATTCTTCGCAAGGCACCCAGGCTCATGCTCGCAAGCTGGCGCACCTCTCTCAATCGAAAGCGCTGGGTCATGGCCGGCTGCGCATGCGACCAGGGCTCGGAAGAATAAGAGTTTCCTAACGAATTTTTGCAGTTCCTAGATGCCTCCCAAGCCAAGGAGGCCTCGCCAGGTACTGGGAAATGTGCGCCTCACGAGGCGGAAACTACTTCGAGCGCGTCAAGCTAAGTTATTCCTACGCGCCTACATAAAACGTCGATGCTGCAACATGACACAGGAATGATAAACATAGCATAGCAACTTGGAAATCATGGTTCGTTGCACGCCCCTGCGGGGCCCCATACTTGTCTCTCTTTTAATGCAGGAAGAAAAGGAAGAACGAAACAAAAGTGGCACACGCTCCCATAGCAGTTCACGAGGATGGGCCCATGGCACTCTCCTGGGCTCAGCCAGACCCCTCCTCTCGAGGGTGCCAGCCGGGTTCTCTGACCACACGACAAACACCGGCAGCACCTCCGCCGAGTGGAAGCATGGACGGGGAGGCCGCGCGACCATGGCACGCCTTCCCTCATCGACAGGGCTACCACGACCTGGACGACTCCCACCACGTGAAGAGGCGTGGCCGCGGCCGCAAAGGGCCACGGCGGGGGCCGTGGTGTGCTTGCGGGGACGGCCACGCCCCGTCTTAGGCGGCCGTGAGCCGGGCCCCTCCTGGTGGGCCTTCCCCTTTTCCGCGGCCGAGAACCTCTTCGTGGGCGCCATTGGTGTCGCTACTAGCAATGAAGCAACGGAGAAGAAGCGAGCGGAGCAGGAAGAGATGAGCTCCGCCCCCCTCCTCATTTATAGTGGGAGAAGGCCAACCGGCGATCCCCACGATCACATGTAATGATGATTTTTCTCTGGATGCAGCAAGGACTCGTCAAGTCGGGCAGTTGCCGGGCAGCGTGGGGAAGCGGAGACGCCCACGTCCAATCAATCTCCACGCATCAAACGAGGCCCCAGGCTGTTCGGGCCCGTGACGCTCCGCACTTGCCCCTTGGCTTCGCCTTGAAGCCAAGTCCGAGCGCGCCTTGGGCCTGGGGGCTACTCTCGGCGTCCTGGGAACGGGGGTCCCCAGACATGCCTGCCTGCGGCCCATGGCGTGGCTCCACCAGCGGCCCTATATGACCCATCTTCACCAACAAACACTCAAGACCCTCACGAGGGGCCAAGCCTCGCGAAGCGGACGATGCAACACCTCCTCGGGGGCGGCCTCACCAGGCTGGCTCGCGAGGGGCGGAGAGATCAAGGCAAGGGGCACCTCGCGAGGTTCCTATGACACAAGCCATGACGATCGGGGCCAGGCGGGCGCCAGCGTGCGCAGTGTCCTCGTTTCCTCTTTGGTGCTAAAGAGGCAAGCGCGGGCGAGGAGTCCCGAGGCACCAGGAAAAGGTTTCCATATCGGTGCAACGAGACCAAAACCAGCAGGACGATAGGACGAAGGTAACCGTGGAGCCCAAGACGGCGTCACCACCAGAGCCTTTGGCTGGGGAAGACCACCTTTAGTCAGGATAACTTGTACTAGTTATCTCCGTTCGAATTTGGCCGTTGTGGCATCCCTTCCCACCAGCATTTGCGAAGAGGACCATGGCCTCTATAAATAGGGCTAGCCACCACAGTAGGAGGGAGAGAGGCAACGGATCTGAGGACCATTCAGATCATCCTCATCCACACAAACTCACCAAGCACAAGAGCACCTCTCCTCAGGAGGCCGTTCTTCCCTTGTAACTGTTCATCCTCAGCCCAAGAGGCAATCCACCACACCACACTGGATTAGGGTATTACACCACATCGGTGGCTCGAATCAGTATAAATCTTGTGTCCCTTTATTCTGCGAGTTCGTCGCGCTGAGCCTTGAGATCGCGGTGAGAAAGAGAGTGCTAGAGGGAGGAGAGATCTTCGTGCGCACCCCAGTGTTCAAACCTCGAGGGTTTTGTCGGAACCCAAAATCCGGCAGCTGGCATTGACTCGGTCTTCTGTTGTCTACTTAATCATGAAAATCCCTTTTGCCTTCTAAGGCGTCAAGGGTTCCACGTAAGCAATCCTTTATGCAATGATATAAAAAAGGCATAGTAGAGGTCCATCATGTCGGTTACGTTGATGACAACATCGACACCGAGAGTGGGGGATGAAGAGAACTGTTTCCTGCTCACTAGAGTGAGGTGGACCAAATGGCGAGGTTCTAATCCACCGGTGGTTGCCGATATAACAACGGTAAGGACATGGTTGCTCTATTAGCTATGTATATCATAATTTTGCATATCCTATGCCCTGATCATCGTAGGCTAAGGTTGCATCATCTTGGGCAACATTGAAGGTGTCACCATCCTCTAGGTCTTCATGTCCTCATTCCTTGAGATGGTCTGTTATGTTGGTATTGTCTCGTCGTGGTGTTGCCAAACTTGTGTTCATAAGATGTGGGTGAATGTCTGGCAAGGCGTCTTCCTTCTAGGTTATCCATGAGGGTTACAAGGAATTCAGTGGTCAGGGGCATAAGGGTACTAGCGACCGTTTGCATAAGTTTTGAAGGGGAAGAGATCAATAAGGAAAATATACCTTGGTTTTTGGAAAACTCAGAAGGGGAGAGAAGTATAGATAGTTTTTGAAAGTTAGTAATAATTTTAAAATAGTTTTACCCTAACTAACGACCATGCTAACTAAGGCTCCCTACAGTCAGGATGGCTCTGATACCAGCTCTGTGGGGACCCCGACTCATAAGTCATGATCACCGACTGCACGTGCACAGTGATCCCAGAGATGAATGCACAGTACACAGAGAAGTTGAATAACAAGAGTCTTACATCCATACATACCATATTACACAGGTAGGACCATTATGGTCAAGTCTTGAGTACATCATCGCAGCGGAAAACTTCGTCGACAACTTGGACCCATGCCATCTGCCTTAACCCTACATGCATTCTAACTGGGAAGCGTCCTAGCTCGCATGTTCATCACCGAAGTATTCTTCAACATATCCTGTTCTTTCATGTTTGGCCAATAAAATAAACAGTGGCAAGCCAATGAATACTTTGAATGTACTCGCAAGCAACCCAAGAGTGATAACCAAATAATTATGCAAGGCTCTACTGCTAATTTGGCATTTTTGCAGAAAGCTAGTTTTTCTCATGCAAGTATGATCATCATTTATCAAGGACATGAATGTGTCTGCAACAAGTATCAGGAGGTTACAAACATCAACATCGAGAAAGATTTATGAACAACTGATTATCAAGCTCATCGTGACTTACTCACGAATCATATCAACAAGATTACCAAACCGTGTTGTTTGTCAGAAATTTATGGACATAGTCTAAGTAGCACCACCCATGTGTCCTTGACCATGGACACGGCTATTCGAATAGTTTTACACTCTGCAGAGGTTGCACACTTTACCCACAAGATCCGGGGAACTTCCGTCTCATCCACGACCCGCGGTACCTCAAGTACCCGGGGTAAGCACCCAATCACTATCTTTCCCTAGACGACACTAAAATAGAGTCCACTCGATTGGTAGGAGCCCCCGTGCCCAACATTTCACATCTTAAAATTTGTTGAGCCACGCTCCCATATTCATCACATACCACAAGCACGGGGTACCAATAGTGTGTCCGGTGCCCTGTAAAAACTGTCATGGCCGCCCTACCTGGCACGACCCCATCCCGAGAGTGACCTCATGTCACCCCCGTCACTAGTAATGCGGGCACCATGCTCGTATGGGCCTAGGTGATCAATAATGCCTTTTCCCATATAAGGGTAGAGTGGTTGCGCATGTTTGGTTGGGACGGTCGACAAATCTTAAATCTAATACGTCTCTGTAAAAAAAATTAGCAAGCCTCGGTACACTACTTCTCCACCAAGTAGTGACCTAGTCCATCATCCTCTCCCAGGGACATCAGTGGCACCCACTGGGGCTGTTTGCAAGTATGTCAAACCACACTTGTTTCTTTCCATGCATAACCCTGACCCACTTTGCATAGCCATTTACTATAGCATATTTCTACAACACACCAACACAACTCTAAGCAAGGGTAGAGTCAAGAACAATGCAAGTATCAATGGAGTATGCAACGAAGGCAAGCCTAGCAAGGTTGCCATTCTAGGATACCATTGGTCATATGAGGAATGACCAAAGTGGTTTCATTGGGATTTAATCAATGGATATCTCTGAATATTTCAATATCATGGAATCAAGGGATTTATGGATTTGCAAGAAGTGTACAGAAATATTATTTTGAAAAATGAGCAAGGGCACCCATTTAACAAGGAATGATTTTACAAGAACCTAGGAGTTGGTTTCACTGGATTTGGAGTTCAAATGATTTTCTATGAATTTGCAAAGTTGGCATTATATGGAGAAATGTACCAATATTTCATGTGGCACATCAAGTATTGGGCAAAATATTCCAAATTTAAGTTATGAATTTAGAAGTATCTAGGACTTTGAATCATGGAATTTGGATCAATTTTGAGCTCTCTGTGATTTTCTAAAGTTGATCACAGAAATTACAAAAAAGGGGTTTGATAAATATTTGTGAAGGAAATGATTCTGGAAAAATGTGCAAATAGCACCATGTGATAGGGCATGATCTTAGGAACTACTAGAAATTTGAATCATCCAATTTGGAGATAATATGAATATTCTATGGATTTTAGAAGCTCACTGGAAAAAGAAAAAGAAAAGGTTTAGGGTTTACCTAAAGCGTGCATGGGGCATAGTTTAGTACCGCAGCACACTGGGCCGGCATAGTTTAGTACCGCAGCACACTGGGCCGGCACGGCGGCACGGCCACGCGGACGACAGGGCGACATCGAAGGCGGCCAGAAGGAGTACGCCTTTGCTGCGGGGACACGGGAGAGGGCGAACCCGCCTCCACATGCCAGCGTGGCCCGGTGGCTGGACCACTGATGAGCGGGGCCTGCCTGCAGGTTCGTCCTCAACCTCCTGCGCGGGCGCGAAGGGAGACAGAGGAGGCGTTCGACACCGGTCGTCGGCGCTACCGGCCACCCTTTTTGATGGTCCGGCCACCGGCGTGCTCAGCGGAGAGAGACAAACCAGGGAGACCCCACCACGGTTGCCTGCGTCACTTGAGGGGAGCAGGGCTTCGCCGGCGGCGGACGGTGGCGTCGAGCGAGAGTGGCCATGGCCTATTGGCTCGCCGGAGGAGAAAGAAGGGTGCGGTCGAGCTCCTCAGGTTCTGGGGGGTCCTGTGATGCGGTTAAAGGAAGAGGAGGGAGTCGGGACGACGCGAATTTTGGTGATGGACGGCGGCTCAGCTTCGAACTTGGAGGTGGATGGGGGCACAGGAGGAAGAATGGCACGGTCCGGGGGGTCCAAGCGAGGGAGAGAGGGTAGTTGGAGACGAGAGAGGGCTCGGGGTGGTCTTTAAATAGGCGGGCGACGGTCCACCGAGAAATCGTGCGCAGGCGAGCTCGTTGTCATCGCCACGGGTCACGGGAGCTCATCGCGGTGTGTCTGGGGCGTTCCTTGATTCGGTCCAGAGCTAGGGGAGAGAGAGAGAGAGAGAGAGAGAGAGAGAGAGAGAGAGAGAGAGAGAGAGAGAGCAGGGGGGTCAGGGGCACCGCACGTGTGAGCTTGCTCACTGGTGCACTCGGGCGGCCGGCGCGCGTGCGAGCAGGGGCAGGAGGAGGGAGAAGGAGGAGGTGGTCAGAGGCGTGGAGTGTCACAGACGCCGAGGCACCTCGTCGGGCGCGCTGGGGAGGCCCGAGGTGGCCGGAGGTGTTTGGCAGGGGGCGGCTACAGTGCCTGGCCGCACTGTAGCATTCTCTGGAGCGTGCATTTGGCATGCCATGGCATTTTATATGCCTTGTGGGCGCCACCGCTGATGTCTGGTAGCTCTAGGGGCCGGTAAAGAAGAGGGGAGGGGCATTGGATGCCCTGGGGAGCCAGTAGGAGAGGAGTGGGGTTGAGAGAGAGGGGGAAAGGGGCTGTCCAAAGAGGGAAGGAGAGATTTACCCCCCCCCCCCCAATAATGGAGCTGTGGACTTGCAATTGTTACTGGGGGTGCAAGGTGACCAGGGCCAGCTGTGGTAAAAAGATAGAGTCATGGAGATTAGTGGAAGAGGTCAAAGTAGTTGTTTTGGTAAAATGGCAGAAAGTGTTTGTTGTTGGTTTGGGCAAGTAAATGAATTCCACTTGCCATGAGACTAAACATGATGAAATAGCACACAGAAATAGGGTGTTCCACAAATTTTGAGCTTATTTGGACAAAGTTGCCAATGCAACTTTTGTAAACCCTAGAAATCAACAGAAATGGGTTTTCCAAGATCTAGTCATGCGAAACCATTCCCCTTGATGCACCACTTGGTGTAGTGTCATCATTTGGGGTTGTGAGCATGACCACAAGGTTTGGGGGCAATTGGAAAAAGTTGGCAATGTAAAGTTGTTCAAACTTGAATCTGGACAGAGAGGGTTTTGGGGCACTTTTGTGAATCAAAGCAATTTTTATTGGGTCAAAACTTTGCAGGATAATCACATTATGCATGTGTGACTTGGCAGAATTTTCTTGTAATTTTTGGAGAACATTTCCTTTGTAAATATTTCAAATGCTTGAAATATGCAGAAAGGATTTTTGAGGGATTTGACCAATATTTTGAACATGAACATGTGTTTAAACTCTTATATATGGAAAATAAATGTCCACTGAGCTTCCCTAAATTTTCTCAAATATTTTTGAAACATAAAAATAATTTTAACCTGTTAAAGACCATTTTCTGGCCTTAAGAAAAAGCCTTTGAATACAATAGTAAAATAACTTTTAAAATTATATTTTTGTGGTTTATGAGAATCCTATACCTAATAGGAGTCAAATATACTTTTTGAAAGCTTTTTCATACCACAAATCAAGTACTTGTAGTGCAAACCTCAATTCAGGGTTTTTTGGAAAACTATTTTTTGAAAATACTATTTGGCCAAATTATTTTTGTAAAAAAATACTATATTGCACTATACACATGGCATGATCATTGGGAAGAAGTTTGGGGCAAGGGGATGAAGTATAGAAGGTGGAGTTGTGTTGACTTTAAAGAGCACTTGAAAATCACAGAGAGAAAACCAACTCAAATAAAAAGCCAAATAATGCAAAAGTTTTTGTCAAACCACACTTTATCATGATTTATTAGCCTAAGTGTTGTGGCATGAAAATCAGGGTGTGATAGAACACCTTGACGATCATGGCTCCCATCAGCTTATCCATCTTCGTGTCGTCCGGCTTCAGGTCGGCCACCATCTTCTCCATCAACTACTCCGCACGGGGATCGGTGAGCTTCCCGTGAGACCATCCTTCATGGGGCGTCGGCAGCCTGGTTGGCAGCTCCAGCCGGGGATAGGAGCGCTTGGCGTCCATGAAGACCCACTTCTTCCGGAAGTCCTCCACCTTCTTCCCGGCCCGCGAAATCGTGTTGCTGCCATTGGCCGCGATGAAGTTGGCGCACCCCGAACACTGGCTTTCATTGACCCGAAGGTACAAGAAATGGCGGACCAGCGCCAAGGAGGGAATCACCCCCACAAACGCCTCGCAATAAAAGGAGAAGATTGACAGGAGGAGGATGGAGTTGGGATGAAGATGAAGAGCGTGGAGATTGCAGTGGCGAAGGACAACGTAGAAGAATCTGGAGAAAGGGGGAACTAGCCCTACAAAGACGCTGTGCAGGAAGAAGGGGTAGAAGGTGCCGCCCAAGGTTGCCGGCTTGGCGGAGCCGACCCGGAGTGCCGTCTCTTCCCCCTCGTTGCTGCTGGCCGCCGTTAGTTGGAGCGCGGCAGCGAGGTGCTTCTCCTCGGCAATGGTGGATGCACTCAGGGCAGGCTCGAACCAAGAGGGTGAGCGCGCGGCCGTGGTTGAGGACTTCGCCTTGTCGGCGGCCATCGATCGTGGGCTTGGGGAAGAAGTTCGGCGGATCTGGAGCTTTTCCGGCTGGAAGGAGAAGGGGATCTGGAGCAAGACGAAGGAAGGGCAGTGAAGGCTCCACATCGGGTGCCAGTCTTTTTTGTCAACTAGGAGCAGTTGACGAGGCAGCATGGGGAAGCGAAGACGCCCACGTCCCATCAATCTCCAAGCGTCGACGGAGGCCGCACGCGGTTAGGGCCGACGGTTGTCACGCCCAATATGCGACCCTATCCAAAAGGAACTCGATGGTCCCACCAAGGATAGACCCGCATATTGAAACGCTTTTGCAAGGTGGATATCATTACATCAACATAACATAATAGATGGGGATACATACATAAGGCACAAATGCCACAAGAATACATCAACATCATACACAAGATCAACATCCGACTACGGATGAAACATAAACAGGAACTCAAACAACATCCACCCTGCTAGCCCAGGCTGCCGACCTGGAACCTATCCCCTGATCGAAGAAGAAGCAGAAGAAGAACTCCAACACAAGCAAACATCGCTCTCACGTCATGATCATCGCAAACCTGTACCTGCAACTGGTGGTGTAGTAATCTGTGAGCCACGAGGACTCAGCAATCCCATTACCATGGGTATCAAGACTAGGAAAGCTTAAAGGGAAAGGAAGGGGTAAAGTGGTGAGGTTGCAGCAGCGGCTAAGCATATATGGTGGCTAACATACGCAAATGAGAGCGAGCAGAGAAACAAAGGAACGGTCGTCAACTGGTAATGATCAAGAAGTGATCCTGAACTCCTACTTACGTCAAACATAACCCAGAAACCGTGTTCTCCTCTCGATCAACCCCGAAAAGAGACACTCACGGTTACACACACGGTTGGTGTATTTTCGAGGAGTTTGCTTCAAGTTTACTACAACCGGATATTAACAAATTCCCATTTGCCACATAACCGCGAGCACGACTCTCGAAAGTTTATACCCTGCAGGGGTGTCCCAACTTAGCCCATGATAAGCTCTCGCGATCAACGAAGGAATAGACCTTCTCCCCGGGAAGCCCGGTCAGTCTCGGAATCCGGCTACAAGACATTTCGACAGCAATAAAACAAGTCCAGCAAGACCTCCGGCGTGCGACACCCCGATAGTAGCAGCAGATCTCGTCTCGAGCCACGACCGGATGAACACTACGACGGCAACCGACGATACCCCAAGTTGCCTCGGGGCGGCACCGCAAGTGGCTCTAGTTTGGACCAACACTTAGACAAGCATTGGCCCGGGGGTAAATAAAGATGACCCTCGGGATGCGCGACTCCCAAGGGAAAAAAGGCTAGGTGAGGCAAATGTAAAACCAATGTTGGGCCTTCTTTGGAAAAGTCTTATTCAAAGCGAACTGTCAAGGGGTCCCATAAATCACCCGACCGCGTTAGGGACGCAAAATCCGGGAACATAATACCGATATGACGGAAACTAGGGCGGCAAGAGTGGAACAAAACACCAGGCATAAGGCCGAGCCTTCCACCCTTTACCAAGTATATAGATGCATTAATTAAATAAGATATATTGTGATATCCCAACAAGTAAACATGTTCCAACAAGGAACAACATCTCCATGTTCCAACAAGGAACAAACTTCATCTTCACCTGCAACTAACAACGCTATAAGAGGGGCTGAGCAAAGCGGTAACATAGCCAAACAACGGTTTGCTAGGAAGGGTGCAAAAGGTTAGAGGCTGACATGGCAATTTGGGATGGCTTGAGCAGCAAATGATAGGTAGCGCAGCATAGCGAAAGAGCGAAGCAACTAGCATAGCAATGATAGTAGTGAGATCCAGGGTAGCGGTCATCTTGCCTGAAATCCCGCAAGGAAGAAGAACGAGTCCATGAAGAAGATGAATGGATGAAGCCGAACCAAGCGTAGACGAACGAATCCTCACGATCGCAACGAAACGGGAACTAACAAGAAGAAGCACACAACATAGTAAACACACCACACATGAACAAGACATGATGCACAACCAAGCATGATGCATGACAAAGCTACACATGGCAAGAGCTGATGCAAACAAGAGCAACACATCAAAGCAAGTTTAAATGAGGCCGGAAACAACATAGAACAATTCCGGTAAGTCCTCATATGCAAATTTCGAAATTGGTCCAGATCTGAATAAACCTTATGTTAAAGTTGTTAAACAGCAATTTAAAATGCACCAAGATGATCTACACGAAATTCTAGTCAAGTTACATATAAAGTTCATTAGATTCGGAGCTACGACCTAGAAGATATGAGCAAAACAAGTTAACCATGGCATTGATGCAAAATGCATACAAACATCAAGCAAACACCTCAAAACATGGATGCAACATGATAATATGAAACTACATGCAAAATCAAACAAGTTTCATATAGAGCACACTCAAAACGGAGCAACGGTTCAACACATACACCCTATACAAGTTTAAAGGACAAGTTGTCCAAAACAGCAACTAGGCATATTGCAAGCATCAAAACAATATGCTACAGTACCTCAATATGAAAACAAAAGGCATGGGCATGATGAACAGGTAAAGAATTGCAAAAACATGAACACTGAGCTATCTCCAGAAATCACTAGAACATGCTCAAAATGACATGGCAAGATTGCAACTAATAACAGTTTCAGGCATTGGCAGAAATAGCATCAGGTTGCAATGTTTAGAGCTATGAAACAACATGTTACAGGGACTTATCATGGCAAAAAAAGGCATGGCATGAATCTACTAAATGCATAGAACAAATGTCCTCTAGCGACCATAAGCGAAAAAGGATCAGAAAATATAGTAACACCCATGTCAATATCGGAAGTTTCGTTAACAGATTCAGCAACATGGCATGTCAAAAACTGTTAACAAGTAGGCATGTTTACAAGCTCAATGCACTCACTACAGAGCCTTATATGAACAACTAAGCATACATACATCAAGAAGACATGTCCTAGAAGACATACATGGCAAGAACAATAACATAGCATACATGGATCAACCACAACAACCTTGGCAAAATTGAATAACATGTATACAATCTGCCAGGAAACATTTGATAGCAAAAGTAGAGCTCGATTGACTCAAGCTATGGCACTCCATAATTGAAAACAAGGGCATGGATGGATAGAGCAAGACATGTTTAACAAATCATCCTTACTGAAGTAACTCAAAATATGCATAGATCTCTTGGTAGCATCAAGTTAACATGGAATCAAAATAACAGCAAAACAGGGCTGAAATCAGCAACATCAAGACACCTAGTTTGCATGCTTGTGCTAGTCATCACATAGATCACAAAAATACATATAAAGCACCACTGTAAAGAAGACATGGCATATAACAAAACTCATGTAGGACTCAAGTTCATAGGATGCACACATCAATCATGGCAAAAATGACAAAAGTGCAAGTTCTGATAAAAATCAGAAACTAACATCACATAGCACTCTTGCAACAGCATTTCGGGCATCAAGATGAGCTCAAATGAAAATGATGCAATGAGATGAAATGATCTACTCTTCGGGATGAACATTTTGACATATTACATGCCCAAAACGGAGCTACATGCACAGAGCTACGATGCGATGAAAATGGCACAAAATTACTGCAGATTTCGGGACGATGGATTTTACCCTCCAAAAGTCAACGGACGGAATGTGCGGGATGGCGAGATCCGGGGACGGAGGCAGGCGTTTGGATGAGCGAGGTGGTGGATCTGATCCACCTTCGCGGATCGGCCGGAGAGGAACTCCGCGAGCTCCTCCGGCGAGAGGAGGCGAGGGCCGAGGCGGCCGAAAGCGCTGGAGGCAGGCGCCGCGCTAGGCTCGGGCCGCCGGAGGGAAGCCGAGGGGCGGCGCCGGCGGAGGCCGAGGGCGGCGACATGGGAGCGGACGGCGCTGGCGGAGCGCTCCGCGCCGAAGCGGCGGGATGGCGGGCGCGGGCGGGCAGGGAGGCGCCGGGCGCTGGGAGCATGGCGCCGGGAGGGCGCAAGCCTGTGAGGAGGCGGCGGCGGCGGGATAGCCATGGCGGCGGCGGCGGCCGGCGCCGGCGAGGTCCGGCGACCGGAGACGGCGGCGCTGGCGGCGGAGGACGTCTTGAGGGACGGGCTGTGCCGGATGGGCTCGGCGGGCCCGCTCCGGCCGAAAGCGGCATGGCGGCGGCGGACGCGGGCACCACGCGTGGCGGGCGCGCTGGCGCTGGGCGGCGGAGGTGGTGGAATGGACATGTCCGCGGGTTCGGACGTGTCCGCCGCGGGAGGAGGACGAAGGCTAGGGTTAGGGGCGTTTTGATCCATGAATTTGGGAGAGGCACATATTTATAGGTAGAGGGAGCTAGGAGAGTCCAAATGAGGTCGCGGTTTTGCCACCTTGATCGTGATCGAGCGATCGAGAACATGGAGGGAGTTAGGTGAGTTTTGGGCCACTTAGAAAGGGAGTTGGGCTGCAAACAAAAGAGACTTTTGCGGTTACCGGTTAACCGTTGGAGTACCAAACGACCTCAAATGACACGAAACTTGACAGCGGTCTACGGTGCTATACCAAGGCCGCTTGACAAACCTCGGGCATTCCGAGAACGTTGACACCCGCACATGAAAAGAGGTAAAAGGGGCGCCGGAGACATAGGAGTGCGGATTGGAAAAGCGGACAACGGGAAAATGCTCGGATGCATGAGACGAACACGTATGCAAAATGAAATGCAGATGATGACATGATATGAAATGCAGATGATGACATGGCAAAGTGCAACACCCAAGAAAATGACATGGCAAAGACGGCGAATAACTGGCAGACACCTGGCGCATCGAATCCGGGGCGTTACAACACTCCTCTACTAACAAGAGATCTCGTCCCGAGATCTTAGGACCGAGACGGAAGGGAAAAAAAGGGATGAGGTGAAACAAGAACTCAAGGGAAGAAGCAAAGAATCGAGAGCACGCGAGAAGAAGAGAGGAACGGCGAGAATGACGAGAATCGAAAGCTCACGGAAACAGATATACTATGAAAGCACTCGTTCTAACCGGAGTGGTTAGAATGAGAAAAGAAGCGGATAAGACTGAAAGAATTTAGGCAGCACTCCTGCTGAAAATGGAAGGATTAGAACTGAGTTTGACGAAATGGAACGATAGTTGACGAGAGGAAGAACACAATGCCTCCGAAAGAATTGAAAGAATGAAATGAAAAGAACTTAGAAGGAAAGGTCGAACGGAGTTGTTGAGAAAATTCAACAAAGAAAGAATAAGATTGTTGTGGACTTATAGGTAACATCTCAAGATCATAAGGTGATAACCGGCCACAAACGGAAATGATTGGATAGCTGAGAGGAACGAAGAAATGCGAAACTCTGCTTCAAAAGAATACGGAGAAATAATTACACTTCAAGACGTGAGAAGAAAAGATACTTGAACTCCGCCAACAAGAATCTTGATGAACTCTTGAAGAATGAATTGAATCATGAAGAACCACCATGAAGAACTCCGGTAACAAAAAGATGATGGGATTGAATGAAGGAATAAAGAATAAGATGAGCCTTGCTGTGACTTAGATGGAGGTTCCGACGAGATGGCCGAGTAAATTTCTGAACTCCGGAAAAGAAAAGATGAAAAGAGTTGGAACTAGAATTTATTCATGAAGAACAAACTCCGAAGGAAAGGATTAAACACTTGGATGAAATAAGAATAAGATTTATTGTATGCTTATCCTTCATCAAATTAAATTGATGACAGGCAATGGATTTTTGCATATTACTTATTCTTCTTGAAAAAGGATTGAGAAGTGACATAGCGCCACCTTCAGAAGGTCTTCATGAACCACCGGTAGGATTGAAAAGAACGAATGGATTAATATGATAAACAAGGAAAAGAATCTGAAAGAACCACCATAAGAATTCGGAAATGACTGACGAAAGAGAATGAATCGCCGGGAAGAATTAGAGAAGCACGGAGATACTTGAGGGAATTAAAATGCAAGAGAACAAAGAGATCGCGAACTGATAGAAGAATACTTGAACGAAGCACCAGAATAATATTGAGACGAACGAAGGGGCACGGATATAGAATAATTGGAGAACGACTTTGAAAACTTGGAACGAAGAAATCTTTCGAAAAGATGACCTCCGGATGATCGAGAGAGAAAGCAACTCCTGAAATGCTCCGGATGGATGAAAAGAATTGCACAACTGGAAACAACTAGATAGGATAACATCGACCTAGCACCATGAATCTCCGGGGGAACAGAAAAAATTTAAGAGAAAAAAATCTACGACGGTCTTCAAATGTCGACGAGAAAACACCACCAAAATTACTGGGATACTCCGGAATAATGAAAAAAAACAGAGAGGTTGAGCCAACAATGAAATGATTTGAAATCGATCTTGGAAAGGCGTCTGACTGATGAAATTCATACTTACGTCAGACTCCGAAAAGAATTAGAGAATAGCTCCGGGGAAATTAAGAAGAGTCAGGTAAGATCCTGGGAAAAGACCTGTGGGTTAGGGCCCACTGAAGAGATAACACCGTTGGAAAGGATTATTGAACAGATAGATGAGGCACCGGAACAAATGAAATATTTGAATGAGGTGACAGCCTGGAATTAATTCAAACATAGACGAATCTCCTGAGATGTGTTGAACACTCCGGAAGGATAAATTGGCGAGAGGCGAACGAGCAGGGAAAACACTTGATCCAAGGAAAAGAATATGATCAACCCGAAAAACATGAATTGAGTGTACCGGAAAAGAAAAGAATGAAGAATGACGAACAAGACGATAATTCACCGGTTGAAATAATTGATGGAAGACTGAAGAGGCTCCACACGAATGAAATAGCTGGTCGAGAGAGAGTCAGACTCCGGGAAGAAAAGGGTGGGAGGGCAGGAAAACAAAGGTAACTTGGAAGGGGAAATCGACGAATAACTTGAAGAGACAACACCGGTTGAAGTCATTAAGGAAAGAAAGCAAAGACTTCACACGAGTAGAATGGATACTCGATTACGGACTCCGGTTCCGAGATGAAAAGGGTGGGTGGGTGGGAAAAAAACAAGGACAACTTCGGACAAGGAAAGACAACGACGTCGGAGGAAGAACTGAGGATTGAACTCGTGAAAGACAAAGAGGTTCGAGTCGACTTGACGAGAAATGCACCGGATAAAAGAGCAGAGGAACAACGATCGAAAAACCAACTGCGTGATCCTAAAGAAAATTTTGAACGGGAAGAGGAGTAACTCAAAACACCTACGTCAAGATTCCTCACCAGAGCGACGAAGGGGCTGAGGAGTAAAAAGAATTCCTACTCTCCGATATAACTAGACTCCGAAAATAGTTTTATTCTAGACTCAACAACGGCCAAACTACACGATCAATCAAGGGGGCTCCTAGGGTCGGTCGAGGCTCTGATACCAACTTGTCACGCCCAATATGCGACCCTATCCAAAAGGAACTCGACGGTCCCACCAAGGATAGACCCGCATATTGAAACGCTTTTGCAAGGTGGATATCATTACATCAACATAACATAATAGATGGGGATACATACATAAGGCACAAATGCCACAAGAATACATCAACATCATACACAAGATCAACATCCGACTACGGATGAAACATAAACAGAACTCAAACAACATCCACCTGCTAGCCCAGGCTGCCGACCGAACCTATCCCCGATCGAAGAAGAAGCGAAGAAGAACTCCAACACAAGCAAACATCGCTCTCACGTCATGATCATCGCAAACCTGTACCGCAACTGGTGGTGTAGTAATCTGTGAGCCACGAGGACTCAACAATCCATTACCATGGGTATCAAGACTAGCAAAGCTTAAAGGGAAAGGAAGGGGTAAAGTGGTGAGGTTGCAGCAGCGGCTAAGCATATATGGTGGCTAACATACGCAAATGAGAGCGAGAAGAGAAACAAAGGAACGGTCGTCAACTGATAATGATCAAGAAGTGATCCTGAACTCCTACTTACGTCAAACATAACCCAGAAACCGTGTTCTCCTCTCGATCAACCCCGAAAAGAGACACTCACGGTTACACACACGGTTGGTGTATTTTCGAGGAGTTTGCTTCAAGTTTACTACAACCGGATATTAACAAATTCCCATCTGCCACATAACCGCGGGCACGGCTCTCGAAAGTTTATACCCTGCAGGGGTGTCCCAACTTAGCCCATGATAAGCTCTCGCGATCAACGAAGGAATAGACCTTCTCCCCGGGAAGCCCGATCAGTCTCGGAATCCCGGCTACAAGACATTTCGACAGCAATAAAACAAGTCCAGCAAGACCTCCCGGCGTGCCGACACCCTGATAGTAGCCGCGCGTATCTCGTCTCAGGCCACGACCGGATGAACACTACGTACGGCAACCGACGATACCCCAAGTTGCCTCGGGGCGGCACCGCAAGTGGCTCTAGTTTGGACCAACACTTAGACAAGCATTGGCCCGGGGGGGTTAAATAAAGATGACCCTCGGGATGCGCGACTCCCAAGGGAAAAAAGGCTAGGTGAGGCAAATGTAAAACCAATGTTGGGCCTTGCTGGAAAAGTCTTATTCAAAGCGAACTGTCAAGGGGTCCCATAAATCACCCGACGCGTTAGGGACGCAAAATCCGGGAACATAATACCGATATGACGGAAACTAGGGCGGCAAGAGTGGAACAAAACACAGGCATAAGGCCGAGCCTTCCACCCTTTACCAAGTATATAGATGCATTAATTAAATAAGATATATTGTGATATCCCAACAAGTAAACATGTTCCAACAAGGAACAACATCTCCATGTTCCAACAAGGAACAAACTTCATCTTCACCTGCAACTAACAACGCTATAAGAGGGCTGAGCAAAGCGGTAACATAGCCAAACAACGGTTTGCTAGGAAGGGTGCAAAAGGTTAGAGGCTGACATGGCAATTTGGGATGGCTTGAGCAGCAAATGATAGGTAGCGCAGCATAGCGAAGAGCGAAGCAACTAGCATAGCAATGATAGTAGTGAGATCCAGGGTAGCGGTCATCTTGCCTGAAATCCCGCAAGGAAGAAGAACGAGTCCATGAAGAAGATGAACGGATGAAGCCGAACCAAGCGTAGACGAACGAATCCTCACGATCGCAACGAAACGGGAACTAACAAGAAGAAGCACACAACATAGTAAACACACCACACATGAACAAGACATGATGCACAACCAAGCATGATGCATGACAAAGCTACACATGGCAAGAGCTGATGCAAACAAGAGCAACACATCAAAGCAAGTTTAAATGAGGCCGGAAACAACATAGAACAATTCCGGTAAGTCCTCATATGCAAATTTCGAAATTGGTCAAGATCTGAATAAACTTTATGTTAAAGTTGTTAAACAGCAATTTAAAATGCACCACGATGATCTACACGAAATTCTAGTCAAGTTACATATAAAGTTCATTAGATTCGGAGCTACGACCTAGAAGATATGAGCAAAACAAGTTAACCATGGCATTGATGCAAAATGCATACAAACATCAAGCAAACACCTCAAAACATGGATGCAACATGATAATATGAAACTACATGCAAAATGAAACAAGTTTCATATAGAGCACACTCAAAACGGAGCAACGGTTCAACACATACACCCTATACAAGTTTAAAGGACAAGTTGTCCAAAACAGCAACTAGGCATATTGCAAGCATCAAAACAATATGCTACAGTACCTCAATATGAAAACAAAAGGCATGGGCATGATGTAAAGGTAAAGCATTGCAAAACATGAACACTGAGCTATCTCCAGAAATCACTAGAACATGCTCAAAATGACATGGCAAGATTGCAACTAATAACAGTTTCAGGCATTGGCAGAAATAACATCAGGTTGCAATGTTTAGAGCTATGAAACAACATGTTACAGGGACTTATCATGGCAAACAAAGGCATGGCATGAATCTACTAAATGCATAGAACAAATGTCCTTTAGTGACCATAAGCCAAAAAGGATCAGAAAATATAGTAACACCCATGTCAATATCGAAAGTTTCGTTAACAGATTCAGCAACATGGCATGTCAAAAACTGATAACAAGTAGGCATGTTTACAAGCTCAATGCACTCACTACAGAGCCTTATATGAACAACTAAGCATACATACATCAAGAAGACATGGCCTAGAAGACATACATGGCAAGAACAATAACATAGCATACATGGATCAACCACAACAACCTTGGCAAAATTGAATAACATGTATACAATCTGCCAGGAAACATTTGATAGCAAAAGTAGAGCTCGATTGACTCAAGCTATGGCACTCCATAATTGAAAACAAGGGCATGGATGGATAGAGCAAGACATGTTTAACAAATCATCCTTACTGAAGTAACTCAAAATATGCATAGATCTCTTGGTAGCATCAAGTTAACATGGCATCAAAATAACAGCAAAACAGGGCTGAAATCAGCAACATCAAGACACCTAGTTTGCATGCTTGTTCTAGTCATCACATAGATCACAAAAATACATAGCAAGCACCACTGTAAAGAAGACATGGCATATAACAAAACTCATGTAGGACTCAAGTTCATAGGATGCACACATCAATCATGGCAAAAATGACAAAAGTGCAAGTTCTGATAAAAATCAGAAACTAACATTACATAGCACTATTGCAACAGCATTTCGGGCGTCAAGATGAGCTCAAATGAAAATGATGCAATGAGATGAAATGATCTACACTTCGAGGAAAACATTTTGACATATTACACGCCCAAAACGGAGCTACATGCACAGAGCTACGATGCGATGAAAATGGCACAAAATTACTGCAGATTTCGGGACTTAGTGGATTTTACCCTCCGAAAAGTCAACGGGACGGGAATGTGCGGGATGGCGAGATCCGGGACGGAGGCAGGCGTTTGGATGGGCGAGGTGGTGGATCTGATCCACCTTCGCCGGATCCGGCCGGAGAGGAACTCCGGCGAGCTCCTCCGGCGAGAGGAGGCGAGGGCCGAGGCGGCCGAGCGCGGGAGGCGAGGCGCCGGCGTGCTAGGCTCGGGGCCGGCCGGAGGGAAGCCGAGGGGCGGCGCCGCGGAGGCCGAGGGCGGCGACTGCTGGGAGCGGGCGGCGCGGGCGGCGGCTCCGCGCCGAAGCGGCGGGATGGCTGGCGCGAGGCGGGCAGGGAGGGCGCGGCGCGGGCCGAGCGCGCGCGGGAGGGCGCTCAGGGCCGGCGAGGAGGCGGCGGCGGCGGGGATAGCTGCGGGCGGCGGGCGGCGGCCGGCGCGGCGAGGTCCGGCGACCGGAGACGGCGGCGCTGGCGGCGGAGGACGCAGGGGACGGGCGGTGCCGGATGGGCTCAGCGGGCCCGCCCGGCCGAAGCGAAAGCGGCGGCGGCGGCGACGCGGGAAGCGGGTGGCGCGCGCCACTGGCGCGGGGCGGCGGCGGGTGGCGGAATGGACATGTCCGGCGGGTTCCGGACGTGTCCGGCTGCGGGAGGAGGACGAAGGCTAGGGTTAGGGGCGTTTTGATCCGCGAATTTCGGGAGAGGCACATATTTATAGGTAGAGGGAGCTAGGAGAGTCCAAATGAGGTGCGGTTTTCGGCCACGCGATCGTGATCGAACGACCGAGAACATGGAGGGGAGTTAGGTGGGTTTTGGGCCACTTAGAAAGGGGAGTTGGGCTGCAAACAAAAGAGACTTTTGCGGTTACCCGGTTAACCGTTGGAGTACCAAACGACCTCCAAATGACATGAAACTTGACAGGCGGTCTACCGGTGCTATACCAAGGCCGCTTGACAAACCTTGGGGCATTCCGAGAACGTTTGACACCCGCACATGAAAAGAGGTAAAAGGGGGCGCCGGGAGACATAGGAGTGCCGGATTGGAAAACGGACAACGGGGAAAATGCTCGGATGCATGAGACGAACACGTATGCAAAATGAAATGCAGATGATGACATGATATGAAATGCAGATGATGACATGGCAAAGTGCAACACGCAAGAAAATGACATGGCAAAGACGGCGAATAACTGGCAGACACCTGGCGCATCGAATCCGGGGCGTTACAACGGTGCTCGGCACTTTCCCTTTGGTTTCGCCTCGAAGCCAAGTTCGAGCGCGCCTTGGGCCTGAGGGCTATTTTTGGCGTCCTAGGAACGGGGGTACCCAGACTTGCCTGCTTGCGGCCCATGGTGTGGCTCCATCAATGGCCCGTTATGACCCAGCTTCGACATCGACAACTCAAGACCCTCGCGAGGGGCCAAGCCTTGCGAGGCGGACGAAACCAAGCCCTCCTGAGGGGCGGCCTCCTCAGGATGGCTCCCGAGGGGCAGAGATTTCTATGCAAGGCTCACCTCACGAGGTTCGAATGACATGAGCCATGACGACAAAGGCCAGGAGGGCATAGTGTACCAGTTTCCTCTTTGGTGCTAAGGAGGCAAGCGCAGGTGCGGAATCCCGAGGAATCAACCAAAGGTTTCCATTCTGGTGCAACAAGACCAAGACCGCCAGGACGGCAGGACGGAGGTCATTGCCGAGCCCACCGCGGCATCACGACTAGAGGCTTTTGCAGGCGAAGACTACTTTCATCAGGATAGCTTGTACTAGATGTCCCCCTTTAAATTTGGCTGTTGTGGGATCCCTTCCCGCCTATACTAGGGAAGAGGACCAAGACAACCATAAATAGAGAAGCACCACCACCATAGAAGGGACGGATCATTCGGATCATCCTGACACCCACCAGCTCATCAAGCTCAAGAACACCCCTCCTCCGGAGGTTGTTCGGCCACTGTACTAGTTCATCCTCAACCCCACGAAGCCAATCCACCACAAAGCAGGAGTAGGGTTTTACACCGCAAGGTGGCCCGAACCTGGGTAAACTTTTGTGTCTCTTGTCCATTTGGTTCATCAAGCTAGGCCATGAGATTACTGAGGAGGCAGACCGGGGAGGATTTCTTCGCACGCACCCCAGACTTCGTACCACTCAAGGGTTTGCGGAACCCGTGATCCGACGTCAGCAAATAGATTGAGTGCTAAATTATGGCAGGCTATTTCAAGAATCAATGAGGTCGAGGACACAACCATCAAAGGCCATCTCAGCAACAAAGATTGTGTGTAAAACGGTGTCGAGCTATTTCACCTAACAGAGTGGCTACGAGACCATGGCCATCTACTTCACAATACATACATGGTCCTAAAATATGGCAAGATATTTTAGAAAATAATCAGGCATGGCATGCCATCTCAGCAAAGCAGATTGAGTGTAGAATAGGGCAAGGTAGCTTTTTAAGCAGAGCTTATTAACTGTAAACTATTTCAGCAATCAGTGAGATTAATAGCTTCAATCAGCTAACATCCAGCGCTATTCTGACATGCACGGGGCTTCAATCTGGAATGCGCATATCGTGGGAGAAGCTGACTATCGTGCGTCTCCACAAGAACATCGCCAACGGTGGCGGCACAGCTGGAGGACTATAGATTAGGAGAGCGTACTGTGGGAGAGAGAGGATCGCCATGTGTCCCCTCAAAGAACCACAGCGCTGACGTATCAGCGCAGCAGGGAGGGCAGCTTTGGCGGAGCGAATGTAGTGGAGGAGGGCAGGGCAGGGGGTTTGGGATTGGCTAGTTGGTTGAAGGGGAGTTGAATTTTGGGATTTGGGAGAAATTTTGCGTGGTGGGCTGGGGAGTTTGGCGCTTGGTTTGTTTCTCCCAATGCGGTCCCACGTGTCAATGAATAGGCAAGCTGAAGCGCATTCCCTTTGGGTGAGTTGTGTGTAGGAGTGATCGTGTGAGGAGTGCAATGCGACTACGACAGTCATGTTGTAAGTGTACCTCCTTTTCATTTTGAACTTATAGAGCATAACACTTGGTTTTGGTGCTTCGCATGATCCATCGATACAAATCCCGACTAAAATAGCGCAGGCAGGTCATTTCGCGCATGATGTGCTGGGATTTGGCTAAGTTGGTTTGACAGACACAGGGAGTGAAAGGTGTGAAATGGATGAATGTGTAGCGGACGTACTTTTGGTGGGACTACAAGAAATTGTGTATGTAAACCCTCTGTTTTTATTTACTTCGCATATTAGCTTTATCTCGGGTCAAACTTTATAAACTTTAACCAATTTTATGCATACAAAAACAATGGCAACCACAATACCAAGTAAATACAATTAAAATCATTATTCAATATATTTTCATATAATATATCTTTTTATTGTCAAAGTTCATATAAACCGGCCGAGATTCATGCACATGGTAGATTTTCATTACATTCAAACTTTTAAGACAAAAAAAGAAAATAAACTCGACCCTAAACCTATCCTACGGCAGCGGCTGACGTCCACTTTCCTTTGTATTCTGCATCGGCAACCACGTCCTCCATCTGTCGTCTCCATGAATGGCGCCTGGTTCAATACCTGTGAAGTGAAGATATGGTCTTCGGCGAGGAAGAGTAGAACATGGGAGACGGACCGGCTGACTTGGGACACCATGGTCTGTCGCCTCCCATTCCCTACACAGCGCTGGAGGAGTCCGCGACCTCGGTGGTGCCGATGGACATGAGGTCAATGTTGTACACGGACGGTCCAACACTATTCCCCAACCACATGCCCCCAATGTTGCACGACGGCGCGTAGGACGCGCGGCTGGCTGCACTCTCGTCCTCGGCCGCCGGCATGGCAAGAAATTGTGCGACCGTGTCTGCGTCTGGCTACGTTGGCATTGCATTTCGAGCGGCGCGTTGAGCAAGGGCGGCGACCTCGAGCTTCATCTCCGAATACAGGCTCTCCCATAGAGCGTTCCCGCTCGCAGTAGATGTGGTGTTAGGGAGGATCATGTGCTCTGGTGTTGTCTTTAGCTTGGTGTTGCCGCCTTTAAGTAGCGGATTTCAGTGAGGCCAAGCATCCAGGTGGACCAATGAGTCACCAGAGTTGGTTCCTCGGGCGGCAAGCCTACTTAATGGCGGCATACGAATGGACGACATGAATGCGGGCAGCTGACGCCGGGCGAGAACGCACGTGGGTGACGGATGAAGGTTTTTTATGGGCTAGTGTAGCCAGCTCCGGGTGCGGCAACATTGGAGATTCCCTTCACTTACATGCGATCCGATACGTCTCCAACGTATCTATAATTTTTTATTGTTCCATGCTATTATAGTATCAATCTATGATCTTTTATATACACTTACAAGCAATTATATATCATTTTTTGGGACTGACCTATTAACTTATTTTGTAGTGCGAGTTGATGTTTTCTGCCCATTTTTGGTTTTTCAGAATATCAGTACCAACCGAAGTCCAAATGCCACGAAACTTTTTGGTGATATTTTGGACATAAGAGACCATGGAAGCTTCGGGAGGGGACGAGAAGGTGGAGCAGTAGCCCACGAGGCACCAGGGCATGCCCAGGGGGTAGGGCATACCCTAGTGGCTCGTGGGGCCCATGTAGCTCCGTTTGACCTAACTCCGCCTCTATAAATTCTCTAAAATCGGGAAACCAACAAAGGAGTCCATGAAATTCTTTTTCCACTGCCGCAAGTTCCTGTTCTCAGGAGATCCCATCTAGAGACCTTTCCCGGCACTCTATTGAAGGGGGATTCGATCACGAAGGGGCTCTACATCAATCTTGATGCCCTTCCGATGCGTGAGTAGTTTACCATAGACCTACGGGTCCATAGTTAGTAGCTAGATTGCTTCTTCTCTCTATTTGATCTTCAATATAATGTTCCCCTTGATGTTCTTAGAGTTCTATCCGATGTAATCACGTCTTGCTGTGTGTTTGTTGGGACCTGAGTTTATGATCAGATTATCCATGAATATTATTTGAGTTTCCTCTGAACTATTTTTTGCATGATTTTCATAGCTTCGCGTTTCTCTCCGATCTATTGATTTGGTTTGGCGAACTAGATTGATTTATCTTGCAATAGGAGAGGTGCTTTATAATGGGTTCGATCTTGCGGTGCTCAATCCCAGCGACAGAAAGCTACATGTCACGTATTGTATCATTGCTATTAAGGATAAAAATACGGGGTTTATTCATACGTGAGTTTAATTTGTCTACATCATGTCATCTTGCTTAAGGTGTTACTCCGTTCTTTATGAACTTAATACTCTAGATGCATGCCAGATAGCTGTTGATGTGTGGAGTAATAGTAGTAGATGAAGAATCGTTTCAGTCTACTTGTGTCGGACGTGATCCCCAACAGTAATTTGTTTACCCACCGTATGGCATTTTCAAGAGAGAAGCCTCTAGTGAAAACTATGGCTAAATCATTAAAATACGTTGCTGCACTTTTACTTTATTTATTTTATTTTATATTTTTGTTTGGTCTATCTATCTATCTATCTATCTATCTATCTATCAACATACAATTTAATCTTCCAATTAACCATCAAGGGATTAACAACCCCTTGTTCACGTTGAGTGCAAGGATTTGTTATTTTGTGTGCAGGTGTTATTAACGTGTTGTTGCATGATTCTCCTACGGTATTGATAACCTTGGTTTCATAATTGAGGGAAATACATATCTCTACTGTACTGCATCATCCCCTCCTCTTCGGAGAAATCCCAATGCAACTCACAAGTAGCAGGAAGAATTTGTGGTGCTGTTGCTGGGGAGACATCATCATCATATATCGAGTACCTATGCATAAAATTTCATCTCCTTGCATTTACATTATTTTATATTTGCCTCTCATTTTCATCTCCCCCGTTTCTAAAACTTTTTCACAAAAACACAAAAATATTTTTCTTTATCCTTTAGCTTTTTTTGCTTGATTTTTGCCTTCATGTCATTACTCAAAAACAGAAAAATAAATAAGAAAGATTAAGACAGATCCTCATCCTCTTGCTATTTTTTTAAATATCCAGTTATGATGAACCAATTTCTAGTGAGTTGAGTTCACTAGATTATCTTTATGAAGTTTTGCTTAAAGATCGTGAATCTAAAAATTGTGATGAAGTGTTCGAAGAAGAAATTTATAAAGTGATTCATCATAGCTCCTTGAATAAAAAGAATGATTTGCAATAATGTTATTATAAATTCTATTAATGTCAATTGTGTTAATATGTAAAACACCAAGCTTGGGGATGATTATTTTGTCATATCCACTACTCATTGTAATGATCACGATTGGGGTGATGCTTCTTATGTTCTAGAAAATTTATTGTTGAATTTTATATGATAGCTATATTGTTGAATTTTATTATGATATTACATGTAACTATTATGAGAGAGGAAAATATGGTTGTAGAAATTTTCATGTTACTAAATTACCTCTGGTTGTGTTGAGATTGTCAACATTTTACTCCTCTCCTTTGCATATTCTAGATATTGCTTGTCTTGATAATTTGTTTACTTATAAAATTCGTATGAATTGGAAGTATTTTAGACTTAAATGTGTTTATCACATGTTTTATGACGCTCTCTTTGTGTTCCAATTATTATCTTTCATGTGAACATCAATAAAATCTCAAGCCTATCTTAATGGCTATAAGGAAAGTACTGGTTCAGAGACAACCTAATAGTGGTTTTTTCTGTTTTCTTGTGTGCACAATTTTGTGTGTGTGTTTTATTTAGTGATTGTGCCAAGTAAATCCTAGGGGATGATTTGGATGATAGTTGCTTTGATTCTATGCAAAAACATAAACTTTTGCGTTCCATAGCAGAATTGTTAAAATTTGATGGAGCTTGATAAAATTCTGAATTTTTTACACATGATTTATATACCAATTTCCCACGTTGTCCTAATGTTTCAGAATTTTTGGAGTTACAAAAGTATGTTCAATGTTCAGATTACTGCTGGTTGTTCTGTTTTTGACAGATTTTGTTTTTAATGCACTCTTTTGCTTGTTTTGATGGAACTATGGATTGTACCGGGGGTATAAGCCGTGGATAAGTTAGAATACATTAGTCATAATGCAAAAATAAAATATGAATGGGTTTGCAATAGTACTTAAAGTAGTGATTCTCTTTATTATACTAACGGATCTCACAAAGGTTTTGTTGAGTTTTGTGTGATTAAAGTTTTCAAGTTTTGGGTATGATCACGATGGATGAAGGAATAAGGAGTGGGAAGAGCTTGAGCCTGGGGATGCCCGAGGCACCCCAAGGTAGTATTCAAGGACTCCCAAGCAACTAAGCTTGGGGATGCTTCGTAAGGCATCCCCTCTTTCTTCTACGAACTATCGATAATTTTACTTGGAGCTATATTTTTATTTGTCACATATCATGAGTTTTGCTTGAAGCGTCGAGTATTATATGAGTCTTTGCTTTATTTTCTTTTTAGTTTGTCACAATCATCTTTTGTTGACACACTTATGTGAGAGAGACACACATTTATCTTGATTTGTTGGAATACTCTATGTGCTTCACTTAAGTCTTTTGAGCTAGGTAGTTGCTCTAGTGCTTCGCTTACATCTTTTTGAGCACAACGATCATTAAATTTTGAAGAAATAATTGCACTCTAATACTTCATTTATATATTTTTGGGAGTTGATAATAGTAATGGTAATTTGTACAAGATGTGAATTTGGTCCCAAAGTTATGAATATTCAAGAGGGATATAATAAATACTTTCATATAGATCATTGGATATGATAAGTTCGATTCCTTGCAATAGTTTTGTGATATGGAGATTATAATATGTGAGTCATGTTAGTGACTAATTTTGGTTTAGTAAGAATATTGATGTTAAGGTTTGTGATTCCCTATGCATGCACATAAAGTCAATAGTTATGCAACAAAATTATATCCTACTTATGGTGCATTATTCAGTGTTAGTTATGTTCAATGCATGTTTATAACCGTTTTTGCTTTTTGGTTGGTCACTTCTCAATCTATTTACTAGTCTTCATTTGTACTAAGCGGGATTGTTGCTTGTACATCCAATTCCTTAAACCCAAAGTTGTGCCAAATGAGTCTACCATATCTACCTATATGGGGTATTTTCATGCCATTCCAAGTAAACTGGCATCTACCAACTCTAACTTTTCAAAATAATTTTCCGTTTTGTGTGCATGTACCGCTAATGAAGCGGTAGGGGGTGGCAAATATTTTCCATGCTAGGTGTGTTATTCTCACGATGTGTGTTTATTCACTTGTCATTGCACGAGAAAGTGGCAGGGTAATAGGGATGCCCAGTCCCGAAATGAAAAAAAAGATGATAATAATAAATTCCTTGAAAAGTGTTGGTATGGAAGGCACCCGTGGATGTGTCTAGCCATGGATTGTGGAAGAATGGTGGAAAGGAAATAAACATTATTTTCTATTTGGGAACCGCCTATAATGTGTCTAGCATGGAAGATATTGGGAAATCCCGGTCGTTTTTGTTGACAGGAAAAGCATGCCTCTCTAAATAATTTTATCATTCTCATTTAAGCCTTGAGCTCTGGCACCTCTTCAAATCTCCACTTCCCTCTACGAAGGGCCTATCTATTTACTTTTATGCAATTTTTAGTTTTATTTTTAAGTCTCCATCTTCTCTTACAAAGCACCAACTAGAGAGGACTATTGTCATACTTGCGTCGGGTGTAGCTAATATTGAGTGTGTTTCATCAATGGATCAATGACTGAGCATAATGGGCTAGGGATAACTATATTTAGCATTGATATTTCGAAAGACATGGTTGCTTGTTAGTTTGCTTGACTATTTATGTCTTCATGTCAAACTATAGACCATTTCTTTGAATCATTCAAGTTCAAATGTCCATGCCACAAAACAAAGATTATATGATGAATATGATAGGTAGCATCCCACATCAAAAAGAACATTTTTATCATTTACCTACTCGAGGACAAGCAGGAATTAAGCTTGGGGATGCTTGATACGTCTCCAACGTATCTATAATATTTTTATTGTTCCATGCTATTTTAGTGTCAATCTTGAATGTTTTATGTACACTTACAAGCAACTATATATCATTTTTTGGGACTAACCTATTAACTTAGCGCCCATCGCCAATTGTTGTTTTCTGCCTATTTTTAGATTTTTCAGAATATCAATACCAAACAAAGTCCAAATGCCACAAAACTTTTTAGTGATTTTTTCTAGACATAGGAGACCCTGGAAGCTTCGATAGGGGATGAGAAAATGGAGTAGTGGCCCACGAGGCACCAGGGTGCACCCATGGGTAGCTCGCGCCCTGGTGGCTCATGGGGCCCATGAGCTCCGTTTGACCTAACCCGCCTCTATAAATTCTCTAAAATCAGGAAACCAACAGACGAGTCCACGAAATACTTTTTCCGATGCTGCAATTTCCTGTTCTCATGGGATCCCATCTGGAAGCCCTTTTCGGCACTTTGGCGGAGGGGATTTGATCATGGAGGGTCTCTACATCAACCTTGTTGCTCTTCTAATGATGCATGAGTAGATTACTACAGACTGACGAGTCCATAGTTTGTAGCTAAATGGCTTCTTCTCTCTATTTGATCTTCAATACAAAGTTCTCCTCGATGTTCTTGGAGTTCTATCTGATGTAATCACCTTTTGTGGTGTGTTTATTGGGATCCAATGAACTGTGAGTTTATGATCAGATTATCCATGAATACTATTTGAGATTTCTCTGAACTCTTTTATGGATTATTGTAATAGCTTTGTATTTCTCTCTGATCTATTGATTTGGTTTGGCTAACTAGATTAATTTATCTTGCAATGGGAGAGATACTTTGTAATGGGTATCTTGTGGTGCTCAATCCCAGTGATAGAAAGGGACATGCATGTATTGTATCATTGCTATTAAGGATAAAAAGACGGGGTTTATTCATAAGTGAGTTACTTTGTCTACATCATTTTCATGTTGCTTAAGGCGTTACCCTGTTCTTTATGAACTTAATGCTCTAGAAGCATGCTGGATAGTGGTCGATGTGTGGAGTAATACTAGTAGATGCAGAATCATTTTAGTTTACTTGTCTCGCACGTGATGCCTATATAGATGATCATTACTTTGGACATCTCTTTGCTTTTCTATCAATTGCCCAACATTAATTTGTTTACCCACCGTATGCAATTTTCAAGAGAGAAGCCTCTAGTGAAAACTATGGCCCTCGATCTATCTTTATTATATACTAAAAATTCTAAAAATACCTTGTTGCAATTTTATTTTGTATTTTTGTTCGATCTATCTATCTATAACCATATAATTTAATCTTGCAACTAACCATCAAGGGATTGACAACCCCTTGTGCGCGTTGGATGCAAGGAGTTGTTATTGTGTGTGTAGGTGCTGTTTCATAATTGAGGGAAATAATTATCTCTACTGTACTGCCTCATCCCCTCCTCTTCGGGGAAATCCCAACACAGCTCACAAGTAGCATGATCCCACATGTCAGTGAGAAAGCAAGACAACCCGTGATCCCTTGGGTCAGCAGCATGCCAGACCGATCATTTGGGGGTGTGATGGGAATGTGATATGGGTGCTATTAGTGTACCACCTTTTCATTCTGAACTTGTAAAATGTAACACTTGTAGAGCGTAACTATCCCAAACATTTTGAAGTTCAGGTTTCTCGGAAGCAGGTACACCATAATGCAGTTCTAGCTTTTGGACTAAAGGACGTGATCAGTTTTATCTTCCATAGCATTAGAAAGAGAGCATTGCAATCATGCAGTAGGAAAAAATTCTTCTTGGCACTCTTAGAGGACAATCCTCTCAATCGTAAAAGATTCAACTAGATAAATAATAGTCAATCAATTTCAACAACAATGGTGGAACCGTCAACCTTAATTCTACAACTATAATGCAAACTATAGATAGGCATAGTTCATAATTAATTTGCAGTAGTGATTGTACTTAACTAATACATAATTGTGCTCCCACTCAAAACAATATCTGTCATAATTGATTTTAAGTGATTCAAGATCCAAATCTAGTTTGCAGAAATTGATGTGGACATCATGATGACATGAATTTTGACCGGTAGGCAAACTATTGCCAATCATATCACCATATGACTCTTGTTCATATTTTCGATTCTTTGTGCTCCGAGCTAAGAACGTTTCTGCTAGAACTTCAAGGTAACCGAGTGTTATTTGCACAATGGTCTGACCATCTCCGTCTTACATCTCTCATCTCATTTGTACTCATGTGTACATGCCGAACTTCGAGTTGCTAGAATGTCCTAGACAGTTGCAGCACTAGGAAGAGCACCTTTCACTTGATATTTACTGTGAGAGATCACCCTAATAATTGCCTACTGCACAATCAAAGGGTGCAAACAACAAAGGGATAAACATCTCAAGCAGTTCATAAAAGCATAACATGGCATAGCCCTAGGCGCCGGGAATCTCCGTGATCATCTTCAATCTCCAGTTGAAGCGTCCTGACGGCCGATGTCATGGCAACCATTTAAAAAACAATGTCGTGGCGGCAATTTCAGAAAATGTTGCCATGGAGACTGTTTTAGAAAACGTTGTCATGGCACAAAATTCAGAAATTCCACCATGGCATGAAATTATAGCGCTTCATCCCGCACCTAGAACACCTTCTCCTCACTAGTTCCTTCGTGTATGATTTGCCATCGTCACCTGTAACCTGTAGGCTATCTCTAGGATATTTACATTAATGTGGCAATCTCGTGGCTCCAACCATCATACCGTGATGTGCAGGCCACTTAACATTACAACATATAACCATCTCATACATAAACTTATTATCATGACGAAGGCTATACCACATCATATGCATACACTGGTACAATGAGGTGCTATACAAATGGTTTTTAACCCCTTTCCACGAAGGCATTTTGAACTGTCTCCAACTGATTGTGGGTGATAAGGGGGTCCTTCCCACACGGCCCAGAAACCATCAGGGATAGGCCCTCCAGTCACACACGCTGGGCAAAATGAGGTTGTGTGCGACGGCGAGCGATCAAATATGGTTATACATACAATTGTGTTAAAAAATAGAATTATACAGGCCCAATCGTTTCCAGTCGTAAGTACATCCAACACAGTCAGTCCCAGACAAATGTTTCCGTATGTATGTACATTCCACACAATCAACCCAAGAAGTACATTTTCGTTCCTATGTACATCCCACACAGTCAATCCAGGGAAAACATTTCCGTTCGTACGGACATCACACAGAATTTTCCCCATTAAATCATTTGTGATAGCTTTCGGTGTCAAAACTGGCAGACCTTGGGGTAGGGGTCCCAAACTGTGGATCTGAGATCGATGGGGAACAAGGAACGATGAACACGGTGTTTACCCAAGTTCGGGCCCTCTCGAAGAGGTAATACCCTACATCCTACTTGATTATATTGGATGTGTATTATGGTTTACAGAGTAGATCTACCTCAAGATCAGCATGAGCTAAACCCTAAGGTGATGAGATGAATATAGCCCTATCTCTAAAGACTACAACCCTCAGTTTATATAGACACAGATAGGGTTAGGGTTACCGAAGATAGATTACAATAAGGAAAAAGGAGATCCTATCTATCATTGACTTGGAGGACACACCATAGCTTCATACATCTCCCATCGCTATGCGGCTTCACTAGTTCAGCCCGTATCCAACGGGCCGATTCCCTGAGGAACCCTTAGTCCATGACCCCCTCAGTAGCCCCCAAACTTGCCTCCAACGCCAAAGCTTGTGTCAGGCATCTTCTCACCTAACAGTATTCGGCTTGCGAGGGGAGTGCTCTGATTCGCTTTGTTCATGTCCGCAATCTGAAATGGTAGTTTTCCTTAGCAATGAAGGTAAAAACAAAAAACTGTTCAAGTGTAAATAGTGCCTTCGTCTGACAACTTTTCCTCCTTCAACGAAGAGTCGCGTCTGGCCATAACGCTGAGCGGTTAGTGTTTCTCGAAGTGTAGCTCGAGGCCGACGCCACGTCTGGCATGTCTTATCAAGCTGGAGATCGTACCCAGCTTTCCGGGGGATATGATCATTGATTTCGATTCCCCTGCCTGCTCTTAACATTGCGAGCATATCGGGAAGTGGAGAAGAACCCCTGGCTTGTCCACAACCTATAAAGGGGGAGCTACAACAGTCAGCATCCCATGCCTCCTTCCACCTTCTGCTTGCACAGATCTTCAGAGCTCTAGCACCCCTTTTCTCTACTTCCACAGCAAATCCCACTCTATCTCTTTCAGCCATGGCCGGATCCGGCGCCAACAGGAAGTGGGAGGCCTCCATCATCAGCGATGGCGACATCTTGAAGGTGAGGCAGGCCGGCTACTTGTCGGCCGACACTGCCCATCGGTCCCATGAAAAGGGCCAGATCATCCCTACGCCCAGGCCAGAAAAAAGGGTCGTATTCCTCCATCATTTCCTTAGGGGGATTAGATTCCCCCCTGCACCCCTTTGTCAGGGGGTTGATGTTCTTCTACGGGCTTGATTTTCACGATCTAGCCCCAAACTCCCTTCTGCACATCTCATCATTCATCATCTTGTGTGAGGCCTTCCTCCGATTCCAGTCACACTTGGGCCTGTGGCTAAAGGTGTTCAACGTCAAGCCCAAGGTAGTTGGCGGTGAACATGCGGACTATGGCGGGGCCATGATCAGCAAACTGACGCGGGTCCAGTGGCCGATGATAACCCACAAGTATAGGGGATCGCAACAACTTTCGAGGGTAGAGTATTCAACCCAAATTTATTGATTCGACACAAGGGGAGCCAAAGAATATTCTCAGGTATTAGCAGGTGATTTGTCAATTCAACCACATCTGAAAGACTTAATATCTGCAGCAAAATATTTAGTAGCAAAGTAGTATGGAAGTAACGGTAATGGTGACAAAAGTAACAACAGCAGTTTTGTAGCAATCGTAACAGTAGCAACAGAAAAGTCATGAAGCAAAGATCAATATGAAACGAGCTCGTAGGAAATGGATCAAATTTTGGATAATTATTTCAGATGGCATTCCTCATGCAACAGTTATAACCTAGGGTGACACGGAACTAGCTCCAATTCATCAATATAATGTAGGCATGTATTCCAAATAGTCATATGTGCTTATCGAAAAGAACTTGCATGACATCTTTTGTCCTACCCTCCCGTCGCAACAGGGTCCTACTGGAAACTAAGGGATATTAAGGCCTCCTTTTAATAGAGTACCAGACCAAAGCATTAGTACTTAGTGAATACATGAAATCCTCAAACTACGGTCATCACCGGGAAGTGTCCCGACTATTGTCACTCTGGGGTTGCCGGATCGTAACACGTAGTAGGTGACTATAACTTGGAAGATAGGATAAAGAACACAAATATATTCATGAAAACATAATAGGTTCAGATTTGAAATCATGGCACTCAGGCCCTAGTGACAAGCATTAAGCATAGAAAAGTCATAGCAACATCATTCTTAGAACATAGTGGATACTAGGGATCAAACCCTAACAAAACTAACTCGATTACATGGTAAATCTCATCCAACCCATCACCGTCCAGCAAGCCTACGATTGGATTACTCACGCACGGCGGTGAGCATCATGAAATTGGTGATGGGGGATGGTTGACGATGACGATGGCGACGATTTCCCCTCTTCGGAGCCCAAAACGGATTCCAGATCTGCCCTCCCGACGAAGAACAGGAGGTCGATGGAGTTGGATTTGAGGTCGATGGAGGTACGTGGGACCCATAAGACAGGAGGGCATGCTCCAGGGGGTGGGCGAGCCCTCCACCCTTGTGGACAGGTGGTGGGTCCCCTTTAGTTGATTCTTTTGCCAATATTTTTTTATTCCAAAAATAATCTTCGTGAAGTTTCAGGTCATTCCGAGAATTTTATGTCTGCACAAAAATAACACCATGGAAATTCTACCGAAACAGCGTCAGTCCGGGTTAGTTCCATTCAAATCGTGCAAATTAGAGTCCAAAACAAGGGCAAAAGAGTTTGGAAAAGTAGATACGATGGACACATATCAACTCCCCCAAGCTTAACCCATTGCTTGTCCTCAAGCTATTGAGTTGATAAACTGAAAGTGATAAAGCCAGCGTTCAAGTTTTCAGCAAAGATTATGAACTAACCATATTGCCAATAACATTTAGGTCTCACATTTACTCAAATCAATGGCATAATCAACTAGTGAGAAATAATAATAAATCTCGGATGACAACACTTTTTCAAAAGATCATCATACGATATAACAAGATGGCATCTCGCTAGCCCTTTCGGAGACTGCAAAACATAAATGCAGAGCACCCCTGTAGATCAAGGACTGACTAGACATTGTAATTCATGGCAAAATAGATCCAGTCACAATCATACTCAATATAAATTAATAACAATGCATACAAATGACATTGGTGCTCTCTAGCTGGTGTTTTTTATAAGAGGATGATGACTCAGCAATAAAAGTAAATAGATAGGCCCTTCGCAGAGGGAAGCAGGGATTTGTAGAGGTGCCAGAGCTCGAGTTTTTGAAATAGAGATGAATATTATTTGGAGCAGTGTGCTTTCATTGTCAACATAATAACCAAGAGATCTCGGTATCTTCCATAGTAGATACATTATAGGTGGTTCCCAAATAGAAAGGTAAAGTTTATACTCCCCCACCACCAACAAGCACATTCCACGGCTGGTCCGAAACAACGGGTACCGTCCAGCTAACAACGGTCCTGGGGGAGTTTTGTTTGCAATTATATTTTGATTTGATTTGAGCATGGGACAGGGCATCCCGGTTACCAACCATTTTCTCATGAATGATGAGCGGAGTCCACTCATCGTGAGAATAACACACCTAGCATGGAAGATATTGACTGCCCTAGTTGCTACATGAACGATTCGAGCATACAAAACAGATTACCATCTGAATGTTTAGAGTTTGGCACATGCAAATTTACTTGGAACGGCAGGTAAATACTGCATTTAGGTAGATATGGTGGACTCATATGGAACAACTTTGGGTTTATGGAATTGGATGCACAAACAGTATTCCCGCTTAGTATAAGTGAAGTCTAGAAAAATACTGGGGAGAGACCAACTAGAGCGCGACAATAGTCATAAACATGCATTGAGATTAACTAACATTGAGTGCAAGCATGAGTAGGATATAAATCACCATGAACATAAATATCGTGGAGGCTATGTTGATTTTGTTTCAACTACATGCGTGAACATGTGCCAAGTCAAGACACTCGAATCATTCAAAGGAGGATACCATCCTATCATACTACATCATAACCATTTTAAAAGCATGTTCGCACACAAGGTAAAGCACTATAGACTCCTAGCTAATTAAGCATGGAATGAATAATTATAATCTCCAATTGTCATTGCAAACATGTTTCATTCATAATGGGCTGAATAAAGAACGATGAACTAATCATATTTACAAAAACAAGGTAGGTCGAGTTCATACCAGCTTTTCCTCATCTCAATTATTTCATCATATATCGTCATTATCGCCTTTCACTTGCATGACTGAACGGTGTGGATAATAATAATAGTGCACGTGCATTGGACTAAGCTGGAACCTGCAAACATTTATTCAAAGGAGAAGACAAGGTAATACGGGCTCTTTATTAGATCAACAATAATGCATATGAGAGCCACTTCAACATTTTCATCGTTGTCTTCTCCTCTCGACCCCCAAAGAAAAGAAATGAATTTCAAAGAAACACACTGAAATGTTTTTGGAGTTTTTGTTTTTCTGAAGAAAGTAAAACAAGAACAGAAAAACTATTTACATGGCAAAGCTCCCAACAAGAAAAACAAGAGCGAGAAATCTTTTTGGGTTTTCTTTAATACTACTACTAAATGGACATGGAAAGGAAACTAAACTACAACTAATCTTTTTGGTTTTTCTTGAAGTTTTTCAAACACACAAGAAGAAAGAAAGAAAAAGAAATAAACTAACATGGATTAGACAACGAAAAAGTATGACCACCGACAACTCGATTGAGTGTGTAAACATGAATGTAATGTCTGTGAGAAATACGTACGCCCCCAAGCTTAGGCTTTTGGCCTAAGTTGGTCTAGGGCCACTCCTAGCCCGGATTGTATCCGAAATCATAGTTGGGGTTGTACTGTGTTGCGACAGCTACAGCTTGGCGAGCTACTTCTTGGAGGTGAGCAGCCTCCGCCGCTCTCTCATAGTCGTTCGCCTCCTCTCTAGTTATAAATATCTCCTATTTACTTAAAAGTTAAAGAAGGCGGGAGCAGGAAGGGTAAATGGACAATACGCCGTCTGTCAAAGATTAGTCGATACTGGAGGGACTGTTCGTTCGTTTCAAGAAACATGTAGCGCACCATAGCATTATAATCTAGAAAAGCGGGTGGCAACTCAATGTCATTTCCTCTTATGGGTACACCAAGATAATTAGCTAAACAAGTTGCATAAATCCCACCAAATAAATCTCCCTATTTAGCATTGAGATGTAACTTGCTTGCAATAATAGCCCCCAAGTTATATCGCTCACCTAACACCGCACACTTGAGGACACTAAGATCTGGAACGCAAAGGTAGCAATGATCATGTTTACCGTTAATGCACCTACTTATAAAGAGAGAAAAGTAACTTATGGCAGTAAAGTGAATGCTCCCTATGGTAGCTTGTGTGGTATTTCTAGTTTCTCCCACTATGATACCAGCAAGGAAATCATTGTATTCAACTTTGTGAGGATCACTAAGAAGGCCCGATTGTGGGATTTTGCAAGCATTACTAAAATCCTCAAGGTCCATGGTATATGATTCATCATAGAGATCAAATAAAATAGTATGGGTATTGCGCTTGGATGAAAATTCAAACCTCCGCACAAAGGAAACAGTGAGGTAATAGTATTGTCGGCACTTGTTTGACACGAAGTCCTCAAGGCCGACATTTTGTACGTATGCATAAAACTCATCCTTGAAACCTGCATGAACAATGAATTCATCCGACGGCCATTCAGAAGGCCGCACTTGAGCTTCCCTTGGTGGTTCAATGTCTGACTCACATATCGCGAGCCTCGGTGCTTGCTTCCTCAAAGAACCACCTTGGTACATTTTCCTAGACATTTCGCTTCCTCTGAAAAATTTCTGAAATTATTAGTGACTCAACAAAAGTGAACCAAACTCAAAAAAATTGATAGCAACTACTCCTACAAGTGTCTAGAGGCTAAATCATGCATCAAAACTACTTTGGACCATATAAATTTGACATCCAAGCTCAAGAACAAGGTCACCACAGCAGAAAAAATTTGCAATAAATAAAGCACTAGGACAAAACTAATTGGACCATTGGAGGAGTCTCATACCGAAGAACAATCCCCCAAAGCAGTTTTGCAAATGAAGCTTTGCACAAGGAGATAAAAAATGGCAGCAAGATGAGCAAGAACACGAGTTAGAGCTACGAGATGAATTTTTCTGGAGGAAGACAAAGTGGATGGGTGCTGGAATAAGTGGAGGGGACCCATGTGGCACCCACAAGACAGGGGTGCGCGCCCAGGGGGGAAGGGTGCGCCCTCCACCCTTGTGGCCCACTGGTGCAACTCCCTGGTGCATGTTCAGTGCTAGAAATTCTAAAATATTCTATAAAAATATGCTAAATTTTCAGGGCATTTGCAGAACTTTCATTTTCAGGACATTTTTTTTATTGCACGGATAATTCAGAAAACAGACAGATAATAGTATTTTTTCTTTATTTATTCTAAATAACAAAAAGTAATAAGTAGGTACAGAAAGTTGTTCTTTCTAAATTCATCCATCTCATGCCCATCAAAAAGGAATCCATTAACAAGGTTGATCAAGTCTCATTAAGAAACTTCTTCCGAATGACATGAAACCGGAGGATTTTTCAATAACACTAGGTTACCTAAACAGGGATATGCATGTCCCCAACAATAAGAATATCATATTTGTTTTTGACAGTAGGGAGAGGAAATTCAAAACCTCCAATAGTAATGGTTGAAATTTTTCTAATTGAATTAATACTATGAACTTGAGGTTGTTTCTTCGGAAAGTGTACCGTATGCGCATTACCACTAACATGAAAAGTGGCATTGCCTTTGTTGCAATCAATAACAGCCCCTGCAGTATTCATAAAGGGTCTACCAACGATAATTGACATACTGTCGTCCTCGGGAATATCAAGAATAAGAAAGTCCGTTAAGATAGTGTCGGTGTACTAGAGTAGGGGTACCCTAGTATCCCGAACTCGTGCACGGACAGTCGCAGCACCCCGCGGCAAGGCTTTCCTGGTGACCGCCAAGGTCCTCCGCGACTCCATTAGAGCCATTCAAGAACAAAGTATTCAAGCCAAGGAGACAAGGCCCCGGCAAGAGGAGTTTGCCGGGAAGGCCAACCAAGGCATTTAGAAGACAAGGCCCCGGCAAGAGGAGTTTGCCGGGAAGGCCAACCAAGGCATTTAGAAGACAAGGCCCCGACAAGAGGAGCTTGCGGAAGGCCCGTGAGCGACAAGCTTCCGGCGCGACAAAGCAACGACATGACAAGGCGCTTGCAGCATGCGACTACCACTCCGTTCCTCCGCTCCAGCTCATCCACCAACGTGTCGCCATGGCACCATTCCAGCGCAGCGTGGCAAGAGGTCTTGACCGGCGAGCCAGCGGTGGTAAGCGGCGCCGACAAGATCGCCATCGTGGCGGCGGTGGCGCCCGACGGTCCTTTTCTGCACTTTGTTTAGTCGACTTAGACGGGCATTTAATGCTTTTGTCCCCTGCCGTCGTGGTTAGGTAGGGTACACTGCACAAGTAGCTGTACCAACCACGACTCCTTTACGTTTCGCCCTTGTCTACGTTGCCACCTGTCGGAGACCCTTGAGCGTATAAAAGGAGGCCCATGCATAACGTAGAAGGGGTTCGGTTCATTCAAACCAGAGAACACTCATGCTAGGTCTTGTAGCTCTCGGCGCTCCCTAGCAAGAACACAATACAATCGGACAAGCAGCAGTAGGAGTATTATCTCCGGAGAGCTCAAGCTGGGTAAACTGCTCGTGTAGCCGCCTCGATCTAATCTTCATCGACCTCCGCCCCCACCGAACCAAAGGGGCTCGGTCCGCCGTCCCATAGGTGTTCGTGGGCCCGATCAGCTTCCCGACATCTTTGGCGCGCCGGTAGGGCGCCGAGGCTGTGTGAACCTGATCCGGCGTTCACACGAGCTACATCTTCATCATCTTCATCGACATGCCATCAAGAAGAAGGCTTGGCGGCAGCGGAGCCGCCCACGCCGATCCCACCACCACCGGAGCAAATGGGTGGTGGGGTAGACACCGGCGGAAGAACGGGCGCCGGCGAGGGAGCTCATGATGCTGCGAAGTCCAAGGACAAGGCTGCACAGACCTCGGCGTCCGTACACGCACCGCACCCATCTCAGGAGGCGCGAGACCGACAGCATCATGGTATTCACAGTACCATACGCTCGTTGGATCAAGATCGAGCTGGTGGATCCCGAGGCCCTCAAGACCAGCGTGCACGCCAACATCTGGCACGAAGCGAGGCACGGTCGCTCGACGGGATCTTGCTCCTTCTAACATAGTTAGAAGTCCGAGCATATCCCTCCTCGCGCCGTTCGCCATCGCCACCCACCACTCCAGCGAAGCTTTGGCGAGCTCAATCGCTCCTAGATTACCCTCCAACAGCCGACAAGGTCGATGAATGGAGGGCCACCATCCAGAGTCTCATCGGCTTTGCCAACGGCGACACTCCACGGCAACCGACTACATCGCTGTCGCGGCAAGGCGACAAGGCACGAGCCGGTGGCGACGAAACCTGTGGGGGTGGAACCACCATGCACTCTCCACCCCGAAGGCCAAGATCGCCGACTCGCCGGATCCACCTCGACAGCGACTCCACCGCGTCATCGGACCCACGAGCTCGTCGCGATCAGCGCCAAGTTCTTCACGAACGACAGCAAGAAGACGCTCGAACTCGCATCAAGCGCCGAAGAGAAGCGCGACATCAATCCGACCAGCGCGCTGGGCCCTCTGTCGACATGCATGCGCCAAGGGAACCAGGCGACTTGCCGTACGCGGTAGGTTGCCCTGCGTTCACTCGTGAGCTGCGGCAAGTCCAGTGGCCCAGCAAGAAGAATTTCAAGCCAGACGTGCCAGAGAAGTACGACGGCAAGACGCATCCGTCAGAGTTCCTCAGCATATACACCATTGCGGTACAAGCAGCCGGGGGGCGAGACGACAAGATCCTGGCCAACTACTTCCCGCTGGTACTCAAGCCCAATGTCAGATCCTGGCTCATGCACTTGCCGGACAACTCCATATCCTCTTGGGCAGATCTATGCCATCAGTTTGTTGGCGCCTTCACAGGCGGTCACAAACCTCATGGCCAAGAGAGCGACCTTCATCTGCTTGTCCAGAAGGAAGGAGAGCCCCTGCGCAAGTTCATTCAGAGATTCAGCCGTGTACAGCACAACATCCCAAATGTCCACCCTGCCGCAGAATCAGCGCTGCTCCATCGAACGTGCGAACCGCAAGATGCGGAGGAGATGGCGATGTGCAAGATCAAGGACGCCGATGAGCTATATGCCCTGGCCGACAAGTGTGCACGTGCTGAGGAAGGGAGGAGACTCCCCGGAGAGAATGTAGAAGCAAAAGTAGGATCTGATAGTGAGGAGGCTGCCCCGGCAAAGAAAAGCCGGCGGCGAAGCAATAGAAAGAAGAAAGGCAGAGATGTGCTAGTTGTTGAGCAGTCCGGCAACGGAGGTGGCGCCAAGAAAGCCAAAGTTGGTAGCTCCGGCAGGGAGGTTGCCGCGGGCACCATCTGCCAGGCTGTGGCGGTCGCCGACAAGCAGGACGGCTCCAACAAACAGTGTTGCAAGATCCACCGCACCAAGGGCCATGACCTCCAGAGCTGCAAGAAGGTCGAGCAGCTTGTTGAGCAGCAGAAGGTTGAATACGAGCGGCGCGACAAGGAGAAAGCTTAGGAAGGTGCTGGAGGACCTAGCAAGAAACGCCCCGGCCGGGGAGGACGCCGCGGCAAGGCCAAGCAGTGGCAAGGAGACAGACCTCCTCGCGGCCGCGACAAGGATGAAGATGACGACGACGATGAAGACATGGAAGATGATGAGACCGACGAGCAGGAGTTCCAGAAAGCCACAGAGGTCCTGTGCGTTGACGGTGGTGCTTCTCTGCATACTTCACACCGCCAACTAAAGCAGTGGATGGGAAGTCAACGCGCGTAACCATCCATCGAGTCACGCAAGCCTCGAAATGGTCCAAAGACGCCTATCATCTTTGATATTGAGGACCACCCCGATCGCATCACTGCGGTCGGGTGCTTGCCGATGTTGGTTTCACCAACTATCCGCAACCTCAAGGTCACTAGGATGCTAGTTGACGGCGGGGCCGGCTTGAACCTTATCTCCTCCGCGGTACTCCAGGAGCTTCAGATCCCTGATGGCGAGCTCGAGGAGACAGGCACATTCCAAGGAATCAGTCCGGGAAGGAGCAAGCCAAAGGGAAAAATCATGTTGCCTGTGACGTTTGGCAGCGAGTTGAACTTCAGGACTGAGAGGGTCACTTTTGACGTTGCTGACTTCCCATTGCCTTATAATGGGATACTTGGCCGTCCAGCACTCGCCAAGTTTATGGCAGCCTCTCATTACGCATACAACTTGCTCAAGATGCCAGGCTCGATAAGTGTCATTTCTGTCCCTGGCGACAAGAAGGATGCTCTTATCTGCGCCGACAAGATCTACCGGGAAGCAACAGCTGCAACAGATAGCAAGTCACTTGCCGCTGAAGCTCCCGGGGGGAAGAAGAAGACCAAGTCCGCCAAGAGCTCTGATGCCCACTCCGGCAAGCGCACCTCTTCGGAGTGCTGCGCTACCGTCGAGGACGCACCATCGAGCTCCACCGGCAAGTGTAAGAAGACGATGGCAGCTCCACCAAAAACCAAGAAGGTGTCCGCCAAGGAGGACGGCACTGGTGGTACCTTCACCATCGTGCCGCTCTCGACCCTAAATAGGAAGGCGCGCTTCGTTGCTTTGCGGGCGAACGCCGACGTGTTTGCGTGGCAACCGTCGACATCCCCGGTATTTGTGAAAGTAATTGAGCACCATCTTGCCGCCTGTCCTCACGCGCGCGCCCGCCAAGCGTAAAGTCGAAAGCAGCGGTGGAGCGCCAAGAGTTCATTGCGAAGAGATCAAGAAATTGGAAGCAGCAGGCCTTGTCGAGGAGTGCTCCATCCACGTGGTTGGCCAATCCTGTAGTCGTATGCGAAGGCAAACGGAAAATGGAGCCTTTGTATCGACTTTACCGATGTTAATAAAGCTTGTCCCAAAGACCCATTTCCCTTGCCACGCATCGATCAGATTGTTGACTCCACGGCCGGATGTGATTTGCTTTCATTTCTTGATGCATACTCAGGGTACCATCAGATCTTCATGGCAGAAGAGGATGAGGAGAAAACCGCATTCATCACCCCATGTGGCACATACTGTTTTGTACGGATGCCTTTCGGTTTAAAGAATGCTGGTTCAACATTTGCAAGAGTAGTCCATCACGCTTTTGAGCCACAAATACACAGAAATGTAGAAGCCTACATGGATGACATAGTGGTCAAGAGCAAGGACAAAGCAACTCTGATTCAAGATCTAGATGAAACCTTTGCAAATCGGCGCAAGATCAACCTCAAGCTCAACCCCGAGAAGTGCGTGTTTGGAGTCCCTCCGCAAGCTTCTTGGGTTCTTCGTCTCTCGCGGGAATTGAAGCCAATCCCGACAAAATCAAGGCCATTGAGCAGATTGAAGCTCCAAAGCGCCAAGGATGTACGAAGACTTGCGGTTGCGTGGCTGCTCTCAAGCAGGTTTATCTCTAGGTCTGCTGAACGCGCCCTGCCATTTTTCAAAATTTTGAAAAAGGCCGGTCCAATGAAATGGACTCCGGAAGCGGAGGCTGCGCTGCAGGACTTAAAGAGATACCTGTCCTCCACTCCAATACTTGTCGCACCTAAGCCACAAGAGAAGTTGCTGCTATATATAGCGGCAACCAATCAAGTGGTTAGTGCTGCGTTATTAGCGGAGAGGGAGGCAGATGACGAGCCGGCAACCATGGCAGAGGCATCCAGCGACAAGCAAGGCACTTCACCGGCAAGCTCTGGTCCCAACAAAGATAGATCTGCGCAGGAGTGTGAGAAGGTGCAGAAAAGGATGGTGCATCGCCCAGTTTACTTTGTCAGCTCCCTTCTGCAGGGGGCTAGGTCAAGGTACTCTGGTGTGCAGAAATTGCTTTTCGGCCTGCTCATGGCCTCGAGAAGGCCGCGCCATTACTTTCAAGCACATGAGATCACAGTCGTCACTCGCTTTCCGCTGAAGAGGATACTGCAAAATCCAGAGGCAACAGGCAGGATTGTCGAGTGGGCACTGGAACTGTCGAGCTTTGGCCTCAAGTTTGAGAGCACTTCAACTATCCAAAGCAGAGCATTGGCGGAGTTCATAGCAGAATGGACGCCAACGCAAGATGAAGAAATTCCAGAAATGAGCATCCACGTCAAGGAGGCAAGCAAAGAGTGGCTGATGTACTTTGACAGTGCCTTCTCACTGCAAGGCGCCGGTGCTGGCGTGCTGCTTGCCGCACCCACCGGAGAGCACCTCAAGTACATAGTCCAAATGCACTTTCCCAAGGAGCAAGCAACAAACAATACTGCAGAGTATGAAGGTTTGCTTGCCGGTCTCAGGATCGCAGTAGACCTTGGGATCAAGAAGCTCATTGTCAAGGGTGACTCACAGCTTGTCGTCCGCCAAGTGAACAAGGATTATCAGAGTCCGTTGATGGAAGCCTATGTTGATGAAGTGAGAAAGCTAGAAGAGCATTTTGACGGCCTACAGATGGAACATGTTCCAAGAGCTCAGAACGATATTGCTGATGGCCTGCCAAAGTGCGCCGCACTCAAGTTACCTGTGGAACCAGGGATTTTTGTGCTCAAGCTGACTCAACCGACTGTAACGCCATCAACTGGACAGAACAAGAAGAGGAAGTTGATTTCTCGTGACTATTTTCCGGCAGAGCTTCCCGAAGCCGCCACCAAGAAGGTCCCCAAGATCAACACTAGGAACGCTGAGGAGCAGTCTGCTCCGACAAGCCCTAGGGTTTGTTTCGTTGAAGCAGACGCTCCCGACAAGTTTTGCTCCGGCAAGCTTGTCGGGGAACATCAAGCTCCGGCTGAGCCGCAGGTTCTTGCCGTAGAAGCGGATGTTCCGGCAGCAGCAGATGTGCCTTTAGTCCTTGTTGTCGAGCCGCAAGCTCCAAAGATGGGCGCATCAGATTGTCCATTTCCTTCAGACAGAGAACTTCCCAAGAGCAGGAAGAAGCGGAAAGAGTAGCCCGGTAGTCAAGTATGTACCAGTTTGTCGACAACACACCGCATGTAAGAAGACTCAACGGTGTGAAATTGAAGTGTATTCACGGGAAGATGGATGAAGCTGTTGGTAGAGATACATGGAGGAATATGTGGTCACCACATTGGCGGAAGAGCACTTGCGGCAAAGCATGCTCCGCAAGGTTTCTTTGGCCGATAGCCTCCGTGATGCAACCGCACAAGTAACCAAGTGTGAAGCGTGCAGGCCCATTCCAAACAGATACACCAGCCAGCTCAAGCTCTCCAGACGATCCCTTTATCCTCGCCATTTTTCGTCTGGGGTTTCGACATCTCGGCCCCTTTCCCGAAAGCAGTCGGGGCTTTGAGTACTTGTACGCTGCGATCGACAAGTTCACAAAGTGGCCGGAAGTGGAAGCAGGAGGAAGGTGACAGACGACAAGCGATCAAGTTCTTCAGTCGATTGTTTGCCGCTTCGATTCCTAACAGGATTATCACGCATAACGGCACACAATTCACGAAGTCGCACCTTCATGCAATACGCCCAAGATCTTGGCGCCAAGGTCCGCTTTGCTTCGCTGCTCATCCAAGGAGTAACGGTCAAGCGGAGAGGGCAAATGCTGAAGTGCTGCGTGGGCTCAAGACCAGAACTTTCGACAGGCTGCACAAGTGCGGAAGAAACTGGATTGAGGAGCTGCCGGTGGTTCTTTGGTCGATCAGGACGATGCCAAATCGAGCCACTGGCCAGACACCTTTCGCTCTAGTCTATGGAGCAGAGGCAGTTCTCCCCATGGAACTCGTATTCGGATCACCTCGAGTGCTCGATTATGATGAGCTTGAGCAAGAGCAGCTGCGACAAGATGACGCGCTGCTCCTTGAGGGGGACCGTCTTCAGGCCGCTGTACGAGCTACTCGATATCAGCAAGCTTTGCGCCGCTACCATAGCCGCAAAGTTAATGCCAGAAGTCTCGAGGAAGGCGACCTTGTTCTTGGCGCGCTCAGTCCGCCAAGAATTCCAACAAGTTGCGCTAAAGTGGGAAGGCCCTTATCGGGTGAAACGAGTCACTAGGCTCAAGGCTGTCCGCTTTGAGACCGAAGATGGCGTTCCGTGAGCAACTCCCCGAACATCGAGCATCTTCGTAAGTTTTACTCAGAGGCGCGGTTGCCGGAACCTGTTCCGGCAACCACCTTTTGTACAAGTCTTGCCGATGTTGCGAATAATCCTTTGTACAAAGCCGGGCGCAGATCCCGTGCATAAGTAAAGCTCATGTGCTTCGCACAACTTGTCAATTTCATGCTTTCATTATTTTATTGCATGCATTATCTGACTTCTTGTGCAGCACCTACTCCGGTAAGCAATAACGGGCCGCAAGGCTCCATAATTTTATTTTCTCTTCTTTCTCTTTCTCAAAGAAAGGAAGGCTCCCTCGCACACAAGTTTGCCGGGGAAGGAGAAGATAATGGTGTGGACCAAGCGTCGCTCAAGGAAGTTTCACCTTACCGGGAAGCAAAGGACAGAAAAGCTAAGTTGCTAAATTTTGAGCAATCAACTTTTAAATTTTTAAGTTATCTTCCTCGAACGACCGTGCTTTGTATGTAAAACCTGTGCGCGGAGGAACCAAGTCGTAACTAGTCGCGCCCTTACTTTGTTTTGAGTCCGCTCAACAACTTAAGTGAGCTGCAACTAGTTGCGACAAGGTTGCTTGTCGGAAGCGGCACCGCCAAAGAGGCTGCCGACGTTCAAGCACTCAGCCATGCAAAGGTGCTCATGCCGACAAGTTCCCTAAAAGCATAGGGCAAAAACATACAAAGGAAGGAATCAAGTAAAGGAAATAACATTGCAATCACTGCCCGAGATAGAGTTATATTACAAAATAGCTTGTCGTAGCACTAATAGATTGTTCTCCTAACATGACCAGCAGCGACAAGGAAAAGATAAGATTGGCGGCCTAATCTACGCGGTCGCCATCAACCCTCTTGATCTTGCCCACCTTGTCCACAATGGGAGCGACAAGGGCCTTGAGTGCCTCCACATCAGCATCCGGCGGCAAGGACTTGAGGACGCCGGTGAGGTTGAGGCCTAGATTGCAGAAGGCCACCTTCATCAGCACCTTCTGGAGAGCTCCCGCGCAGATTTGGCGCGACTCCTCGGCCAGCTGCTTTGGAATCTCTTCCCGGAGTCACTGAAGAGCTGTCACCATGCCCTTGAAGAACAAGCTGAGCTTGGCGCTTGGTTGGAGGTGCTCATCGGAGGAATATCCAAGATCCACCATCCCCAGCTCCGCCAGCTCCCTGTCGATGGCGGCGGCAACGTTCACGAGACCCTTGGTCCAGTGCTCCACATTTTCTCTGAAGGTGTTCTGGGCGGCAACAGCACTCGCCAGCAGCGCCTCATCGGTTTTGATCTTCTCCAACAAGGCCACCTCCCGCTCCCTGGCGCCTTCCAGCGTCTGAGTCAAGGTGGTCAGCTTCAACTCGAGATCTGCTTTGGAGTCCTTGGCGGCGCTGAGCTCCTTGCTCCTCTCAGCGAGACGGCCCTGCAGCTCGCCAAGAGTGTAGGCGTCCTTCTCTCGCTCATGCTTGAGTGCAGCAAGCTCTTCACCGCCCTTCTTCAGACTGGCCTCCAGCTGCGTCACCTTCGTCTCCAGCTCCTTCTTGGCGGCCTCGGCAGTGCGGCGCATCCTTGCTTCCTTGATAGCCCGCCAAATGTTTTGCTCGCTGCAAGCTCCTCATCATGGATGTAAAGATTGATCTTCCGCTGCGCCATTTCGCCTTCTTGCGCAGACAGCTCTCGGCGGCAAGCCGTTGTTGTTCTTCAACCTCAGCCTTCTCGAGGATGAAGGCTTTGCGCGCCCGACGATTTGCTCCCGCCCTCGCTAAGGCCGGAGAGCTTCCGGATTGATGCCCCGAGCTCCTCCGCGTTTCTCTATGTCTGCTCCGCCTTCACGATAAGCGCTTCCGGGATTCCAGCTTGGCTTGTCGGGTGCGGTAGAGCGGCAGCAGCTTCGCAACAGCTGCTCCTCCTCGGACTTCGCCGATCTTTGCTGCTTGGCGCGTCGACCAGCGTCAGCCGGCGGAGGCGAAGCAGCTCTTCGTCAAAGGTTTCTCCTTCGACCGGCGCCACGAGCTCGACGCCTGAGGAAGCTTGATGAAGACGCCATCGCCGGCCTTCAAGTAGGCGCGGGCTGGGGCTCTTCGAACCGGCGCTGCGGCAGCAGCGGAGGATCGGCGGTCGATGTAGCGCCTAAGCGCTCCTGCGGCCTCGGGGCCGTCGGGCGATCGCGGACCCTCGCCGGCTTCTGCGGCGGCAGCCTTGGTGGCCTTCGCGGCGGGCTCGCGGCGCCGGCTTCTTCCTCGGCGACGGCAGCGTCGTCGGCATTAAGTGGCGTCCTCCTCGCCGGGCGACCTCAATCTCCATCGGCTCTGCGGCGGATGGATCGGCGACCAGAAAAAGAAAGAACAGTCAAGCAAATGTTCAAAAAGAAAATAAGAAGAAAAAAGAACCCAAGGGAAATTTTCAGCAAGGGATTACTGCGATGGGATCTGCAGCCGTGGTCACAACCATCGAGGGTCATTGGCGCTATCCCTTGCCGGAGAACTGCCCCCTCGCAGAGAAGCCTCCCTTGCCGGAGAACGCTCCCTTGCCGGGGGATCCTCCCTTGGAGGTGTAGTCGACGCAGATGGCACGTCCGGAGCGGCTTCCGGGCACTCTTGGTGAGGCTGCTCTGCTCCTACACAAACCAACAATGATATCGATCCAGAAAGAGCACCCATGCACACCCAACAATAAAGAGTAAACCATATACTTACGCGGGGGGTTGTCTTTGGGGCTGCTGAGGAAGAGTTGCAGCGTCCGGCAAGGTGGTCTCTTGACGCGCCTCCTGCTGCAGCTGAGGATCGCCCTCGATGACAACCACCGGGTCTTGGCTCCCTTCGACGCTCTCGAGCCAGCGTCTGAAAAGGAAAGAGTTGAGAATGAAGCAAATCAGATACAAGACAAAGCAACAAAATTGAAGAAATACAAGTACAACACGAAGCTTACTCTTCTTCTTCCTCGTCGGAGCTGAGCGGAGAGATCAAATTCTAGCTCACCCTCGTGCGACGAGGCGGAGGTGGGTTCCCTTGATCGCTTGGCGGGAGTAGCAGCGGTGGCTGGGAGAGGCCCGCTCCGATTGTCGCAGCGGCGTGAGGTGCTCCAGCAGCAGCAGTGCTTGCATGTGGATGCTGGCCGCGTCGCCTGCGGGCGGCTGTTGGTCCGTCTGCCGCCCCGTTTCGTCTCCAGCCTTGCGGAGACGCCTTCTTGGTGGAGCTGGGGGCTCCATTCGCGGCAAGCTGCTAGGTGGTGGGGAGGAAGCGCCCTCGGCGGGCTCGCTTGACTCGGCTTCAGGTTCGGCAAGCTCCTCCTCGCCGGCAAACTCCCTTCGCTCGACAAGGCTTGCCGCCTCTGCTGCCTCTGCCTCCTCCACGGTGAACCAGATTCGCCCGGTGGCAGTCTGCCGCCTCCTCCAGCCTGGTGGCGATGCGCTGCATCTCGTCGTCAGTGGTGTTGCGGGTGAGGCCCTTCTGCTCATCGGGGCGGATCGGCACTTCTTCCAAGCTGTCGAAGAACACCCGCACGACGTCATCTGCAGGCTCTTGCCAGGTTGGAACAATTCCATGCGAGTCGCTGCGAAATCATTGCGGATGCGGTCGGCGAGGAATTGTTGCACAATGGAACGACTCCCTCGCAACCTGAACCATTCGGGATGATCAGCGTCGTGCTTGAACAGCTCCAGGAGCATCGCATCCAACTCCAAGACGGTGAAATTGAAGTTGAGGCCCGGGCGCAGCCTCATGATACCCGCCGCATTCTGGAACTCCCAAGCAGGTCTTCTCCTCTCCTGCAAGAAGCGTCGTGGCGCGGCGAAATCTGTGCCAACGGCTTACTGATGAGTCCGCAAGCCCGAGGCGCAGGATCCGGTGACGGCAATCTTCAATCTAGCATCTTCGGCGCCAAGTTGCTCCAATCGCTGCAGCGCACTATTGGGGTTTGGCGCTGAGCGTAAAGGGCTGCGGGTTCTTCTCTACAATCCAACACCAATCTGCCCTCCATTCCTCCCACTTGCTGCGGAGCTCTCCCTCGAGATAGGCTTCCTTCTTGCGATCCTTGAGATCCAAGCGATCCCTCGGCAAGAGGCTCTCTCTCTCTACTCGAGGCATGAAGAAATGGCGGAAGAGGGCTACGTTGGGATGGACTCCGACAAAGTTTTCGCAGAGATGTGCGAAAACTGCCATGGTCGAGACAGCATTGGGGTGAAATCAAGGAGGCGGAACCGTAGGTGTTCATGATATCGCAGAAAAATTTAGAGAAGGGTGGGCAGAGCCCGCAATAGAAGAACAATGCGAAGAAAGGGTACCCAGTTGGGGCTAGTTCCGAAGCAGCGGCTGGGAGTACCTTCGTGCGCGGATGCGCTCGCGTCTCCGTCGACCAGAAGAGGTAGTAGTTCTCCCTCAGCTCCCTTGCGGCGAGCTGGGGGGGGGGGGAAGATTGCCCGCTCCTTCCGCAGCGCCGCGAGCCGCTGCGCCTCGGCCGACTTCACGCCCTTCCCCTTGTCGGCTTTCGGAGCCATGGCGGAGGCGGTGGGGGAGACCGACGGCGTTGGTGGTACTGGTGGCGATGGGGCACGGAGCGCTGCCCTCTTCAGACTTGAGAAGAAGGGGGGAGCAGCGGTGGTTTTTTTTTCAAGATTGGACAGCAAATGGCGAGGTGGGCGAACTGCCCCTGCTTCCTCTGCTTATAAAGAGGGAGAGGGGGCGGACGTTCTGCTTTTCCGAATAAAGAAACCCCCCACGATCTCTCCCACGATGCCACGTTCGACGCATGCTGTTCGTGGGGGGCGTGGTGGGTCCGGAGCAAGTTACGGCGTAACCAAGGCGGCGTGTCTGCCTTGCTTTGGGCCTGGCCCAACAGCTCGGCACCGTTTGGCCCAGTTCGGGGCTCTCTGCGGTGTACTAGAGTAGGGGTACCCTAGTATCCCGAACTCGTGCACGGACAATCGAGACACCCAGCGGCAAGGCTTGCTGGTGACCGCCAAGGTCCTCCGCGGCTCCATTAGAGCCATTCAAGAACAAAGTATTCAAGCCAAGGAGACAAGGCCCCGGCAAGAGGAGTTTGCCGGGAAGGCCAACCAAGGCATTTAGAAGACAAGGCCCCAGCAAGAGGAGTTTGCCGGGAAGGCCAACCAAGGCATTTAGAAGACAAGGCCCCGACAAGAGGAGCTTGTCGGGAAGGCCCGGTGAGCGACAAGCTTCCGGGCGCGACAAGGCAACGACCGCGGCAAGGCACTTGCCGCGGCAGACTACCACTCCGTTCCTCCGCTCCAGCTCATCCACCAACGTGTCACCATGGGACCATTCCAAGCGAGCGTGGCAAGAGGCTGTGCGGCCAGCGGAGCGCGGTGGTAAGCGGCGCTGACAAGATCGCCAAAGTGGCGAGCTGTGGCGCCCCTGACGGTCCTTTTCTGCACTGTTTAGTCGACTTAGACGGGCATTTAATGCTTTCTTCCCCTGCCGTCAGGGTTAGGTAGGGTACACTGTACAAGTAGCTGTACCAACCACGACTCCTTTTACGTTTCTGCCCTTGTCTACGTTGCCACCTGTCGGAGACCCCTTGAGCATATAAAAGGAGGCCCATGCGTAACGTAGAAGGGGTTCGGTTCATTCGAAACCAGAGAACACTCATGCTAGGTCTTGTAGCTCTCAGCGCTCCCTAGCAAGAACACAATACAATCAGACAAGCAGCAGTAGGAGTATTATCTCTCCGGAGAGCTTCGAAGCTGGGTAAACTGCTCGTGTGCTTCGCCTCGATCTGCTCTTCGTGCGACCTCCGCCCCCAACCGAACCAAAAGGGGCTCGGTCCGCTGGTCCCATAGGTGTTCGTGGGCCCGATCAGCTTCCCCGACAGATAGTATCATTTTCAACCACAATAGGCACATCCTCAGAAATACCGATGGGTATAGCAGTTGATTTATCAGCCATTTGCAAAGAGATTTTAGTAGGTGTCAACTTATTCAATTCAAGTCTACGATATAAACAAAAAGACATAACACTAACATCGGCTCCAAGATCACATAACAGAGTTTTAACATAGTTTCTTTTAATGGGGCATGGTATAGTTGGTACACCTGGGTCTCCTAGTTTCTTTGGTATTCCACCCCTAATAGTATAATTAGCAAGCATGTTGTTAATTTCAGCTTCAGGTATCTTTCTTTTATTAGTAACAAGATCTTTCATATACTTAGCATAAGGAGGCATTTTAAGCATATCAGTCAAACGCATATGCAAAAAGATAGGTCTAATCATTTCAGCAAAGCCATCAAAATCCTCATCATCCTTTTTCTTGGATGGTTTACCAGGAAAGGGCATGGGTTTCTGAACCCATGGCTCCCTTTCTTTACCATGTTTCATAGCAATGAAGTCTCTCTTATCATAATGTTGATTCTTTGATTGTGGGTTATCAAGATCAACAACAGGTTTTATCTTAACATCATTATCATTACTAGGTTGAGCATCAACCTGAGTATCATTATTAACATCAGCACTAGGTTCATGTTCATCACCAGATTGTGTCTCAGCATCAGAAATAGAGATATCATTAGGATTCTCAGCTGTATCAATAACAGGTTCACTAGAAGCATGCAAAGTCCTATCAGTTTTCCTGTTCTTTTTATTACTAGGACTAGATGCATCAGTATTAATTCTCTGAGAATCTTGCTCAACCCTTTAGGATGACCCTCAGGATACAAAGGTTTGTGAGTCATCTTAGCACCTCTAGTCATAACAGTAATAGCATTATCATTATTCTTACTATTCAACTCATTAAGCAAATCATCCCGTGCCTTAAGTACTTGTTCTACTTGAGTTGCAACCATGGAAGCGTGTCTACTAATAAGCTTAAGATCATTAACAGTTCTACTGATATAATCACACAAGTAATCAAGCATGTAAGCATTATGTTTCAATTGTCTACTATCATAAGCATTGAAGTTTTCTTGTTTAACAATAAACTTATCAAACTCATCCAAGCATTGACTAGCAGACTTATTATGAGGAATATCACCTTCATCTAATCTATAAAGAGAGTTTACCTCTACTACCTGTGTCAGGTTATCAAGACCATGTATTTCTTCAATGGGCGGTAGGTTCTTAACATCTTCAGCTTTCATACCTTTTTCTTTCATAGACTTCTTAGCCTCTTGCATATCTTCAGGACTGAGAAATAGAATACCCCTTTTCTTCGGACTTTGCTTAGGTGTTGGCTCAGGAAGTGTCCAATCATTATCATTACTCAATATATTATTCAATAGCAACTCATCTTGCTCAATAGTTCGTTCCCTGAAAACAGAACCAGCACAACTACCTAGGTGGTCTCTGGAAGCATCAGTTAGTAAGTTATAAAGGATAATAACTATTTCATTTTTCTTTAGAGGATGATCAGGAAAAGCATTAAGTAATTGGAGAAGCCTCTCCCAAGCTGATGGGAGACTCTCTTCTTTAAATTGCACAAAGTTAAATATTGCCTTTAAAGCAGCTTGTTTCTTATGAGCAGGGAAATACTTTTCAAAGAAGTAGTAAATCATATCCTGGGGTCTACGTAGTCAACCAGGAGCAAGAGAATTAAACCATAACTTAGCATCACCCTTTAATGAGAAAGGAAACAATTTAATAATATAGTAATAGCGAATGTTTTCGTCATGAGAAAATAGGGTGGCTATAACAGTCAACTTAGTAAGATGTGCCACAACAGTTTTAGATTCATAACCATAGAACTGATCAGATTGTCAGGACCCCGATCCTAAGTCACATCAATCTAGCATGTAACACATCATATCACTTTGTGGCCTCATGCACGGTATCCCCACGGGTGCCACCTTAACTGGCTCAGGGCCGTTTGCACCTTTTGGCTCACATATATGATAGTGTCTCTAGCATCCATATGACAGAGAACCCGGGACGACATGACTAGTCGTAAACCCGAGGTGGCACTAACTTATAGGGACATGCATACATGACCCATCAATGCACGCGTCGGTCATCAACGTATGAACCCAAGTCGTAGCAAGCTACAAGGAGTTAAAGGAACAACGCAGACATTTCCCCGAAGGGACAAACACAAGAACAAACAAGGACACATGCCGATCATCCCATGTGTTCCGGAACAGTAGCAAGCTACCTTGGCTTAGTGGAAGCACTAGGACACATTTCCCCATAAGAGAGGCTACCAAGAATATACAACTAGATTGTCGGATCCCACACATACCAAGCATTTCAAAATCATACACACAATATGCTCGATATGTGCAAACAACAAAACTCTACGACTCAAAGTATTTATTCAGAAGGCTCCAAAGAGTCATACAGAGTAAGATTTAACATCATAGGTCACATGACCCAATATACAGAGCATACAGGCAACGGAAGCATAACATGTCTGAGTACAGACAACTACAAATGAAAAAGGCTGAGAAACCTAACTATCTACAAGACCCTCCCAAGGATACAAGATCGTATTGAGGTAACAAGCTAAATGTCGAAGTCCGTGCAGAACTACTAGTGAGACTGAAGTCTCTCTGCAAAAACATAAATTAAGGGAAGGTGAGTACAAATGTACCCAACAAGACTTACATCAGAACTAGCTACATATGCATCGGTATCAACAAAGGGGTGGTGGAGTTTAACTGCAGCAAGCCAGCATTGACTCACTGTCTATCCTGTACTACGACTGCCAGTCACTCTTTTGAGGTGGCGCACACGAGTCCACATATTCACCATATCAATACACCACTATGGATCCGCTCCCTTCTCCCTACGAGAAGGCCATCCATAGCACTCACGCTTATCTTGCGCATTTGAGAGTATCCACTTTCACTTGTCTATGAACTGCACAAGCAACCCAGTAGTCCATTACAGCAGACGCGGCTATTCGAATAGATCATGTTAACCCTGCAGGGTGTACTTCTTCACACACGCTCTCACAACTTATCGTCGTTTACACGACATGTACTAGACAACCTTCAAGCAGAAGCCCAGCAAGGTTGTCGGCCACGACCTGATTAACCACACAAGTCTCTAGTCCAGGTTTATCGCCTATTCAGGTTCCATCCGTAGGGAGTCCGGCCAACACTACAAAAAAAATACACTTCCATGATGATACGTGTTTGTCTCAGTAGGTCGCGTTTTTTGTCATGCATGTACATCCATGATGTTTTTATGACAGAATCAAGATAGTCATACATGCGCTGTCGTAGAAGTGTTCCATGACATTACCAAAATTATCATCACGGAAGTGTGCACTTCCATGACGATAAATCGCGCGTCACAGAAGTGCTTCCGTCAAGGGTGACCGACACGTGGCATCCACCGTAATGGAACACCGTTAAGCTATCGGGTCCGGTTTTGGATCTGGTAATCCATTAACAGCCCCGTCCAATGGGGATTTTCCACGTGTAGAATCATCATTGGCTGGAGGAAACACGTGTCCACTCACCATTGGGACCGATGTCATCCACTCATTGGACCCGAAGCGCCTATGATACGTCGACACATGGCATGGCCCAATAGAGGCCCATTCCTGTGAAAAGTCCGGCCTGTTTGACTTGGTCAAAAGGTGGCGGGCCGGCCCACGGCAAGCCTGTTAACGGCATGTTCACATATAGCCCATTTACAGCCCGCTAACCCAAGGCCCGTTTACGGCCTATCCGAATTAGGCCCAGTAGCGTCATCTAGGCTGTCAATATAATTCCAACCCATTTTAACTTCCGGCCCATGTATGGACCATGACGTATTTTGGCCCATATGAGGCCCTTAGTAACTCTCGGCCCATTAACGGCCCATGGTAAAACTGGCCCGTAATAAACAATGTATCACTTTATACCCATTAACGGCACGTGGTGAAACTGGCCCGTAATGAACAGTGTATCACTTTATACCCATTAACGGCCCATTATTCCGTTGGGCCATTTCCAACCCATGTTATCTTTCGGCCTTATCAGGGCCCATTTATTCTTGGGATCATTTCCAGCATTCGTTTACTTACGGCCCGTTACTGTCATTTTCTGCTTGTGGGCCAAATTCAGCCCGTGGTTACAGTCGTCCCGTTTGTGGCCCGTTAATACGTTGGGCCGTTTTCATAGCGTCATCAAATACGGTGGATTAACGATGACCCGTTATGGTCGGCCCATGAATGGCCGATTTCAAATCTAGCCCATTTACAGCCATAATGTGGTCTGTAATTGGCCCATGTTTGGCCAACCGATCATACGGCCCGTAGAAGGCCCATTGATGATACGGCCCGTAGAAGGCCATTGTGTCTACGGCCCGTATAAGGCCCATTGTTTCTACGCCCCATAGAAGGCCCATTGTTTTTACGGACCTTAGAAGGCCCATTGTTTCTACGGCCCGTAGGAGGCCCATGTTAACTACAGCCGGTCGGCATCATAGTTCGCTACCAGTGAAAATATAGGGAACACCCTAGACAATACAAAAATGGCTTGCTTGTCACATCCCTAGTCCTGGTATGCACTAGGCTAGCCCTTCATGTGTGCATCATGTTTAAATTTTCAAATGAACTTGGAATGGGGGATCTTCAAACCCTAGCATAAAAAGGAATCCACCAGGTTCAACTAAAATAATTTTCAGTGAACCCAAATTGCCTTAAAAAATGCTCATCATTTTTGGGAAATGCTCGAAACAGCAACCAGAGGTGATGCACATTTTTGCATGACATTTTGGATTGTTGAATTAACACATATTGTATTTTGAATTGGAGCAAATAAATACTATAAATACTTTATTGCTCCAATAATTCGGATTTTTGTTGAGGGGCTTTGGAATAATCCTTTTAGTCCCTGAAAAATATATCAGAAGCAACAAAATCAGTTTGGTTAAAAAACCAAATTAAAACAAATGTCAGAAATAGAAAACAGAAACAAAATAGAGAAGAGGAGAAACTTACCTGGCGCCTCCAGCCGGCCCAGCATTGTGCGGCCCACTGGCCCAACCGCCAGTCATCGTCCTCCTGGCAACGACAGAAGGACGAGAGGCATGCCCTCACCGCCCGCGCGCCTGCTTGCCCCTCCCCCTCGACGCTCTGGCCTCTCTGGACGTCGCCACGATGCACTCCGCCCCCTCGCTCACTCTCCCTCTCTCTCCCTCGCTCTCCCTCATGGCCGAAGCCGCCATGGCACACTGCCGAGAACCACCGCGGCCAGCCACTCCCTCGCTCCATCTCCGCGTCCCCGAGCTCCGCCACGACACCGTGGAGCTACACACCCGACGCACGCGACCGCAGGAGCCCTGCAATGGCGTCCCCGCCGTCCTCATCGCCGCCTCTGTCCGGTGATCGCCGTCGTTCGATTCGTGCCATCCAGGGCTTCCCCGACCTTGACCTCGACTCCGTTCGACCCCTCTGTGAGCCTCCGTCGTTCCCCCCTTGTTTCCCCTCTCCAACCCTTCCTCTTGCCATGCTTTTCGCCAGAGCCGAGACCTCATGCCCGCCGGCCATGTCGCCGTCGTGGCTACAGACGCCGTAGCTTGTGCCTGGGCGCGTCATCATGCTCGGGTTGCTCCTAGCAGATGACCCCGACCACCAGCTGGTCCTGCCGTGCACCGGAACACCGAACCCGTGCGTGTCCGCACTCCGGGAGCTGCGGATGACCTCGCCGCCATTGAGACCGGCCACCCCAGACCCGGAAACCACCACCATTCGACGCGCCATCATGCTAGCTCTCCGTAGAGCCCAGCGGCGCATCGAACGGTGCCCCGTAGAGGAAATCCGAGCCACAAGAGCGCCGCTGACCTCGCCGGCGGGTTTGACCCGAGTAACCAGGGTTGACCCCCCTGGGTAATTGCCATGTGGGCCCCATCACTACTAACATTGGGTTAAGTTTATAATTAAACTTAATTAGCCCTCTGACTAACTGACTAGTGGGTCCGGGCCCCACAGCCAGTTTAGTTAGGATTAAATTACGCTAATTAACCCTGTTAATTAGTGTTGACACTGCCACGTGGGTCCCACGGGTCAGGGTTGACCTGGTTGACTCTGTTGACCTTCTGACCTCAGCCTGACGTCATGCTGACGCCGTAATTTTTTTCGGGATTTTAAATAAATAAAAAATGATCTATTTATTTCAGAAAATATCTGAAACTTCTAAAAATCATAGAAATTCAACCGTAGCTCAGAATGAAATAAGTTATATATGAAAAATTATCAGAAAAATCCAATCTATCCATCTGTACCATTTTCATGCATATTGGTTCAACTTATGCCTGATGATCAGGTCAAATCAATTAAATGTCATTTGAATAATCACATATGGAGTTTGAATTTGAATCTTGTATTCAAACCAACCTTATTTAATCTGGTTTCTAGTTGCATTAGTTCAAATCACAGCATATTGCCATGTCACATTCATGCATCATATTGTTGCATTGCATTGATTGTGTTTCCTCTCTGTTGCCGGTAATTGTCCCCCTTCAGTAGATGTTGTTCCGGCGATGAGATCGATGACACCGATGAAGAACGATACTATCTTCAGAAGTGCCAGGCAAGCAAAACCCCCTTGTTCATTCCGATACAATCCCACTCTCTCGCTCCTGCTCTCTTTTACGGCATTAGGACAACAACGATTCAACTGTTACATGCTGCGATAGTTCAACCCCTTTCCTCTGCATGACCTGTCATTGCCACAGTAAATAGATGAAACCCACTAGCATGAGTAGGAGTTGTTTGAGCCTTGGTGTGCCTACTCATTCATGCTTGTTTGTCATGCCTGCTACTGCTTAGAGCTGAGTTAGGTCTGATTCATCGGGGATGAATCGGAGGTGTGTGAACATGTCCTACTGTTGAGAGCTAAGTGTGTGAACACGATTTGGTAAAGGTAGCAGTGAGAGGCCATGTAGGAGTACATGGTGGGTTATCTCATTGCAGCCGTCCTCAGGAACTGAGTTCTGTGTTTGTGATCCATGAACAGTTACTACCACACATTGGGCTCCGGGCGCTCCAAGCTCTCTCGACTTATTAATCAACCTGATCTATGTCCAGGAGTTGCAACTAGTTTCTGGTGTTTGTAGGTAGTGTTAGTAGTCTACCAAGTGGCTCCCGATACAGGTGGCTTGGGACAGACTAGGCACAGTAGCACGGTGCACCAAGTGGCACCCGGATGGTGGGCTTGGGAACCCTGCTCACATCGTTTGGGGCCGTGAGCGACACCCCGGCCGGATCTCCTTGCGGGTGGAACCCGAATAGGCGATAAACCTGGACGAGAGACTTGTGCGGTTAGTCAGGTCTTGGCCGACTCCCTCGCCAGGCTTCCGCTTGAAGGTTGCCGAGATACACGATGTGTACATGGTGGTAACTGGCGAGAGCGTGTGTGAAGAAGTACACTCCTGCAAGGTTAACATCATCTATTCGAATAGCCGTGTCCGCGGTAAAGGACATCTGGGTTGCCTGTACAGTTCATAGACATGTGAAAGTGGATACTCTAGAAAGCGCAAGATAAGCATGAGTGCTATGGATGGAGTTCTCGTAGGGAGACGGGAGAGGATCCATAGTGGTGTATTGGTATGGTGAATACGTGGACTCGTGTGCCCCACCTCAAAAGAGTTACTTGCAGTCGTTGTTCAGGATAGCCACTGAGTCAAAGCTGGCTTGCTGCAGTTAAACTCCACCACCCCTTTGTGGATACCGATGCATATGTAGCTAGTTCTGATGTAAGTCTTGCTGGGTACATTTGTACTCACGATTGCTTATTTTATGTTTTGCAGAGAGACTTCAGTCTCACTAGTAGTTCCGCGTGGACTTCGACGTTCAGCTTGTTACCTCAGCTATGATCTTGTATCCTTGGGAGGGTCTTGTAGATTGTCAGGATTCTCAGTCTTCTTCATTTGTAGTTGTCTATACATAGACAGGTTAAGCTTCCGCATGTGCTTGTTGCTTGTATACTTTGTATGTTGGGTCATGAAACCCATGCTTGTAATACTTGGGTCCTCGGAGCCTAATGAATAAATACTTGAGTCGTAGACTTATGTTGTGATGCCATGTTGTATTTACACATATCGAGCATATTGTGTGTGTGATTGAAATGCTTGGTATGTGTGGGATCCGACAACCTAGTTGTTTATCCTTGGTAGCCTCTCTTATGGGGAACTGTAGTCTTGTGCTTCCATGAGCCGTAGTAGTCCGCTACAGCCCGGTTCACCGGAGTCCTATAGGCCCAGCACTACTGCTCCGGAACACTTGAGTGGCCGGCATGTGATTCACTTCGTTCCTGTGTCTGTCCCTTCGGGGAAATGTCACGCGATGACATCCGTAGTCCTGCCTAGCCTGCTACAGCCTGGTTCACCGGAGTCCTGTTAGCCCAGTGCTACAGCCCGGATTCGCACGCGGCTAACCGACATGCTCGATGTTGATTCATGTATGCCTGTCCCCGTAAGTTAGTGCCACTTTAGGTTCATGACTAGTCATGTCGGCCTGGGTTCTCTGTCATATGGATGACAGAGACACTATCATATAGGTGAGCCAAAAGGCGCAAACGGTCCCGGGCCATGGTAAGGCGACACCCGTGGGAATACCATGCGTGAGGCCGCAAAGTGATATGAGGTGTTACCGGCTAGATCGATGTGACTTGTAATCGGGGTCCTGACAACTTTGGTATCAGAGCCTGACTGCCTGTAGGATTACCAAGCCAAACTGGTCGAAGTTGAGTCTAGAAATGCTTTAGTTATATAAGGGAATTGATTGTGGAAGGGAACGTAAGGATCTTTTTACTCCTTTACCTTATGCCCTTCTGATCTGAGTCCGCCTCTTCTTTTCTACGGGGATTAAGAACTAGGCCTTCTAATCTATCTATCAGGATGACGAGTTACTATGATAGAGACTTATAAGATTGATGGATTCAAGTCTCATTTCAGTTTCTACTACTTTCGTATGTTCATAGTTGGCCTCAGAACCTTGATATTGTGATGTTGAGTGGTCATGCTACTATTTTGCAGGATGTCTCAAACCCTTTTGAGCATTTACAGTCGTTATGATGTCCGAGTCATCCCAGGTTTCCAAATAGTCTGATGCATTTGAAAATCCCTTCTTTCTGTTTCCGATGTCCCTTTAGGCCAGTTCAACCGCACTAATCGGTGAGTTGAGGTACTTCGTTGCCTCGACATATATGTTGGAGTTATTATTATGACCCTAGGCATTTTGGAGGATCACCTAGTAATCTAGCCATGTTTTGTGTCCCAGTGTGATAATTCTGGCCATCATTCTCGAAAGCATCTCGTGATGCCATTTAGTAGTAGGTATTCTACTCCTGGGTTCTTGAGCCCAAGATTCACCCTACTTTCTTCCTGTTGATAATGTTGCTAGTTCTTTAGGATATTAGTAACCTTTGAGATAGTCTTCGAGGTCCGTGGTATATCCTTCTTCCAAATATCATGAACTGCATATGGCAGAAGTTCTTTTGAACCAAAAGATCGCAACCGAAGTGCTCTTGATGAGTTCTCCGTTACATTGTGAATCTGCTAATTCTACCGTTCTGCATGGGTTATCCGGGAGAAATGTTGAGCTTTGCTCAACATACTAATCTATGCATCCACAACTCAGAAAGATATATGTTCCTTTGAGTTGTCCCTCTTTAGTTGTATTCCGGCCTTTGTCTATCACTTGATAGTCAAGGGTATGTGTGCATTCGTGTCCATGGATGCCTATTATTCCTGTGGTCCGTCAAGCCATCCAATTCAGAATGACTAGGAGAAACAAACTCCAGCACCTCATCCATATCTAGGATTGGGTCAAAGTAGTTGTACTCCGCAGATCAAATTGCAATTCCAGCTTTTGTTCTGTTCTACCTTGGAGTGTTACCATCTTTATGTCAAGAATTTCATGAGAATTGCACCACCTCTTATGGATTTTTGCCGCAGTGATACTTCTTGCCATCATTATTCATTCCTCGGTTTCCATGTTATTGTAACCGGAATGCCGACAAGTGTACTGTGATGTGCGAAATCAATACTCCTAGCAACCCTGTTGCTTGGTAGTTAACAGACAACACTCTCATTCTTAGTGTGCTGGTTATTAAATCATCATCCTAAGATTGATCGTGCTACCTAGTCCTTATTTCTAGTGCACTCTTCGATCAATGAGTTAGGATTTTGTCAAACCCTTGCTCTGTTGATCATATCGTCTTGCCCTGAAAACAAAGATTGTTCTCGAGCTTAGTAACATATCGGTGGTTCGTGATTTTCCGAATATCTTCTCGGAACTATTGCCAGGTTGTTCCCTGACTGCTATGTTGAGTTTCTGATCATGTTGGTTTTTCTCTAAACCAGCTATTCTCCAAGAATCCGTGTTGGATACCCCTGAGCTAGTTGGTTAAGCTAAAAAACAACTTGGAGAGTTGGAGGATAAAAGCTGCCTGGTTTAGTTCATTTTCTAAGGGATATCCTTGTGTTTGTATGTGTTGAAGAAAGATGATATCTTCATTGATTGATCTTCGTGTTCAGCTAATGGACCTATCATCTTATCCAGACTTTGATTGAGTATGGGCTATCCTTAAATCAAATCAGAACCAACCATATTTGTAATGTTGTCTTACTTGTGGTTGATTCCTCGAGCATACACCATTACAGCTTTTGGTCTGACCAATACTATCACATTGTTCACATAACGGTGGAAGTCCAGTGATATGGAAATTCCGATGAGTTGCTGTTGAGCCCATCAGCAACATTTTGTCTCCTCCATGATTTGTGTTGAACATCCAGCTAGTGTTGGAAACTTGTGTAAGCATTTTCTTCATGCCCCGTTCATGAAGTATATGTTTGGATGAAAGAAGTGACTTCCTTTGATTCACGTGCATTTGATGTAAGTTGCCGCCGTGAATTCGAGAAAGTTTGTTTTTGCTTCCTCTGGAATCATCCCAAGTCAGTCATGCATGTGCAAAGTATTCTATGGTCTAATAGACTGATCATCTTCATTCCATATGTATCCCCTAGCACACCAAGCCACTGATTGATTTGTTCAAGGAAAGGAAGTTCCTTCTTAAGAGCATGCCTTATGCAAGGACTTCAATATCCTCGATTATGGTTCCCCACCCGAACTCGGTAGTGTTTTATTATAAGACTGCCACATGGTCACACTTGTCTAGGACAGTGTGTTCACAGGTGTGTAGCAAAACCTGCTTATGTTTCGGAGCTTGCTATCATAGTTCATCTCCCGAGAGTCCCGCAAGCTTATCTTGTCGACTTGTGTTGCAACTCTTCTTTTCAGACATGTGAGTCTGAAGTATCCTGTTCCTAACCAGATCTGAATCTCAGGCAGATATGATGCTTGGAACATTCCAACATTTGCATTTTTGTTCCTAGCTGGCACCGTCTTTGTGCCATTTCACTATGGGCTGCCTCCTTAGTAATTCTCATTCAGGATCATCTTCAAAAGTGGTCCTACCATGGGTACCATCCATTTCCGATGATAAGCAAAAATCATCCATTGCGTTGTCTTCATCAAGGTAGTCCAAATCATCCATTCTAGCCCGAGTGTGCCGTTCTCCCAAACTCCTTCAAGCGGACGTTTGTGATTTTCCTTGGGCTGGTTTAGAGAGTTTAAATGATCTCTGTATCAAAAGTAATTCTTTTTGCCACTTAACGGAATAACTCTCGGAGTCACCTCCCCCAAGGTGCCCCGTTGTGGAATCATGCTAGTTAACTCCTCGCTACCCGTGATTGAGCGTGGATTTGTTGCCTACCTAGTGGACCTTCGTCATCTGTTACACCCCATCCCTCAGAATGTATGTTTCGTGTCCGAGCTCAAGAGATGTTTAATATCTCACCCCAAGAGTTGATCTTGGGTTGCCGATCTTCGAGAAGATCGATTCCTGCAAAGTTCATGTCCCTCGTCATCATGTTGGATGAAGATCTCGAAAGGAAGGACGTCAAGATCGATTTGAAGCAATGGATCATGAAGATCATGTTAGCTTGTATCCCCTCTGTCTTCTTACCTCACCTCTTGAATCTCGGGACGAGATTCTTGTTTAGTGGGGGCAAGTTGTCACATCCCTAGTCCTGGTATGCACTAGGCTAGCCCTTCATGTGTGCATCATGTTTAAATTTTCAAATGAACTTGAAATGGGGGATGTTCAAACCCTAGCATAAAAAGGAATCCACCAGGTTCAACTAAAATAATTTTCAGTGAACCCAAATTGCCTTAAAAAATGTTCATCATTTTTGGAAAATGCTGGAAACAGCAACCAGAGGTGATGCACATTTTTGCATGACATTTTGGATTGTTGAATTAACACATATTGTATTAAGAATTGGAGAAAATAAATACTATAAATACGTTATTGCTCCAATAATTCTTATTTTTGTTGAGGGGCTTTGGAATAATCCTTTTAGTCCCTGAAAAATATATCAGAAGCAACAAAATCAGTTTGGTTCAAAAACCAAATTAAAACAAATGTCAGAAATAGAAAACAGAAACAAAATAGAGAAGAGGAGAAACTTACCTGGCGCCTCCAGCCGGCCCGGCACTGTGTCGCCCACTGGCCCAACTGCGAGTCATCGTCCTCCTGGCGACGACAGAAGACGAGGGGCACGCGCTCGCCGCCCGCGCGGATGGGCGCCACACCACCTGCCTGCTTGCCCCTCCCCCTCGATGCTCTGGCCTCTCTGGACGTCGCCACGATGCACTCCGCCCCCTCGCTCACTCTCCCTCTCTCTCCCTCGCACTCCCTCATGGCCGAAGCCGCCATGGCCTCACCACCGAGAACCACCGCGTCCAGCCACTCCTTCGCTCCATCTCCGTGTCCCCGAGCTCCGCCACGACCCCGTGGAGCTACACACCCGACGCACGCGACCGCAGGAGCCCTGCAACATCGTCCCCACTATCCTCATCGCCGCCTCTGTCCGGTGATCACCGTCGTTCAATTCGTGCCGTCCAGGGCATCCCCGACCTCGACCTCGACTCCATTCGACCCGTCTGAGCCTCCGTCGTTCCCCCCTTGTTTCCCCTCTTCAACCCTTCCTCTAGCCGTGCTTTTCGCCGGAGCCGAGAGCTCACGCCCGCCGGCCATGTCGCCGTCGTGGCTACAGACACCGTACCTTGCGCCTGGGTGCGTCATTGTGCTCGGGTTGCTCCTAGCAGACGACCCCGACTACCAGCTGGTCCTGCCGTGCACCGGAACATTGAACCCGTGCGTGTCCGAACTCCGGCCGTCGCGGATGACCTCGCCGCCGTTGACACCAGCCACCCCAGGCTCGAAAACCACCACTATCCGATGTGCAATCGTGCTAGCTCTCCGTAGAGCCCAACGGCGCATCGAACAGTGCCCCGTAGAGGAAATCCGAGGCACAAGAGCGCCGCTGACCTTGCCGGCGGGTTTGACCCGACTAACTAGGGTTGACCCCCCTGGGTAATTGCCATGTGGGCCCCATCACTACTAACATTGGGTTAAGTTTATAATTAAACTTAATTAGCCCTCTGACTCACTGACTAGTGGATCCGGGCCCCACAGCCAGTTTACTTAGGGTTAACTTAACGCTAATTAACCCTGTTAATTAGTGTTGACACTGCCACGTGGGTCCCATAGGTCATGGTTGACTTAGCTAACTCCATTGACCTGCTGACCTCAGCCTGACGTCATGCTGACGCCGTAAATGTTTTCTGGGATTTTAAATAAATCAGAAATGATTTATTTATTTCAGAAAATATCTAAAACTTCTAAAAATCATAGAAATTCAACCGTAGCTCATAATGAAATAAGTTATATATGAAAAATTATCAGAAAAATCCAATCTATCCGTCTGTACCATTTTCATGCATGTTGGAGAAACTTATGCCTGCTGATCAGGTCAAATCAATTAAATGGCATTTGAGTAATCACATATGGAGTTTGAATTTGAATCTAGTATTCAAACCAACCTTATTTAATCTGGTTTCTAGTTGCATTTGCTCAAATCACAGCATATTGCCATGTCACATTCATGCATCATATTGTTGCATTGCATTGATTGTGTTTCCTCTCTGTTGCCGGTAGTTGCCCCCCTTCAGTAGATGTTGTTCCGGCGATGAGATCGATGACACCGATGAAGAACTATACTATCTTCAGAAGTGACAGGCAAGCAAAAACCCCTTGTTCATTTTTGATAAAATCCCACTCTCTCGCTCCTGCTCTCTTTTACTGCATTAGGACAACAACGATTCAACTGTTACATGCTGCAGTAGTTGAACCCCTTTCCTCTGCATGACCTGTCATTGCCACAGTAAATAGATGAAACCAACTAGCATGCGTAGGAGTTGTTTGACCCATGGTGTGCCTACTCATTCATGCTTGTTGTCATGCCTGCTACTGCTTAGAGCTAAGTCAGGTCTGATTCATCAGGGATGAATCGGAGGTGTGTGAACATGTCCTACTATTGAGAGCTAAGTGTGTGAACACGATTTGGTAAAAGTAGCAGTGAGAGGCCATGTAGGAGTACATGGTGGGTTGTCTCACTTCAGTCGTCCTTAGGAACTGAGTACTGTGTTTGTGATCCATGAACAGTTACTACCACACATTGGGCTCCGAGCGCTCCAAGCTCTCTCGACTTATTAATCAACCTGATCTCTGTCCAGGAGTTGCAACTAGTTTCTGGTGTTTGTAGGTAGTGTTAGTAGTTGTTTGTAGGTAGTGTTAGTAGTCTACCAAGTGGCACCCGGTACAGGTGGGCTTGGGACAGACTAGGCACAGTGGCATGGTGTACCAAGTGGCACCTGGATGGTGGGCTTGGGAACCCTGCTCCCATCGTTTGGGGCCGTGAGCGGCACCCCGGCTGGATCTCCTTGCGGATGGAACCCGAATAGGCAATAAATCTGGACGAGAGACTTGTGTGGTTAGTCAGGTCGTGGCCGACTCCCTTGTCAGGCTTCCGCTTATAGGTTGCCGAGATACACGATGTGTACATGGTGGTAAGTGGCGAGAGCGTTTGTGAAGAAGTACACCCCTGCAGGGTTAACATCATCTATTCGAATAGCCGTGTCCGCTGTAACGGACTTCTGGGTTGCCTGTACAGTTCATAGAGAAGTGAAAGTGGATACTCTAAAATGCGCAAGATAAGCGTGAGTGCTATGGATGGCGTTCTCGTAAGGAGACGGGAGCGGATCCATAGTGGTGTATTGGTATGGTGAATATGTGGACTCGTGTGCGCCACCTCAAAAGAGTTACTTGCAGTCGTAGTTCAGGATAGCCACCGAGTCAAAGCTGGCCTGCTGTACGTAAATTCCACCACCCCTTTGTTGATACCGATGCATATGTAGATAGTTTTGATGTATGTCTTGTTGGGTACATTTGTACTCACGTTTGCTTATTTTATGTTTTGCAGAGAGACTTCAGTCTCGCTAGTAGTTCCACGTGGACTTCGACATTTAGCTTGTTACCTCAGCTACGATCTTGTACCCTTGGGATGGTCTTGTAGATAGTCAGGATTCTCAGTCTTCTTCATTTGTAGTTGTCTGTACTCAGACAAGTTAAGCTTCCGCATGTGCTTGTTTCTTGTATGCTCTGTATGTTGGGTCATGAAACCCATGCTTCTAATACTTGGCTCCTCGGAGCCTAATGAATAAATACTTGAGTCATAGAGTTATGTTGTGATGCCATGTTGTATTTACACATATCGAGCATATTGTGTGTATGATTGAAATGCTTGGTATGTGTGGGATCCGACAACCTAGTTGTTTATCCTTGGTAGCCTCTCTTATGGGGAAATGTAGTCTTGTGCTTCCATGAGCCGTAGTAGTCCGCCACTGACCCGGTTCACCGAGTCCCGCTAGCCCAAAGACTACTGCTCCGGAACACTTGACTGGCCGGCATGTGATTCACTTTGTTCTCGTGTCTGTCCCTTCGGGAAATGTCACGCAGTGACATCCGGAGTCCCGCCTAGCCTGCTACAACCCGGTTCACCGAAGTCCTGTTAGCCGAGTGCTACAGCCCAGATTCGCACGCTGCTGACCGACATGCTCGATGTTGATTCATGTATGTCTGTCCCCGTAAGTTAGTGCCACTTTGGGTTCACGACTAGTCATGTCGGCTCGGGTTCTCTGTCATATGGATGCTAGGGACACTATCATATACGTGAGCCAAAAGGCGCAAACGGTCCCGGGCCAGGGTAAGGCGACACCCGTGGGAATACCGTGCGTGAGGCCGCGAAGTGATATGAGGTGTTACCGGCTAGATCGATGTGACTTGGAATCGGGGTCCTGACATTGCTGTTTTCTTCAATCGGTGGCTGCATGTTAAGAACATATTTTGTATCACACCAAAACAAATTACAACTATAAAACAAAAGGAAGGTTGGCATAAAAGTTAACAGTCTAGCAGATAAATGCACAACTAGAAGTTCAGAAGCTTAGTTCATTTTACCTGACTATTACGTTTTCATGTTGTATTGTCCGATGGAGCACCGGAACCTTCCCCTTCAGTTCTCCTAGGCTCCTGAACAAAATAGCAAATGTGTGATAGTCTGGTTTCAAAACCATGCATGTCTTGACAACATCGAACAATGTCTCTCCTTGTTTCACAAAGTGTCTCTGTTAGGGAATGGACTTGTCTCTGGAGTGCAGATACAACATTGTTTTGAGCTTGCATATCTTGATCATGAGGCAGTTTGGACGAGATTGCCTTAACAACCAATCCAGTATTACGCAGGAACGTGCTTTTGGCACTGTTAGTGGACAGGTACTGACCCACTGCAGCAAGAGCTGACATTGCGGTTATAGTTGCCTCGCCACCTTCAGAAGGTGGCGGTTCCACCATTTTTTCCATAGCTCGCTAAAAAGTTAAGGTTTTACATTAGTAGTACCAGTACAGAAGATATTAAGGAGGAAGCAAAACCAAACAAAATAGCTTTGGTCTATATACAGAACTTATTCTGGTGAACCCATGTAAAATATTAGTTGTATTTTATTGGAAAGTACATAATAAAACCAGGTTCCAAACATATGACCATGTACCATCGCTAATGTATTGTCTATTTCTTCACATTGTATTGAGGTCTAAGGATAAAGAGACGAAGTTTATAATACGGTAAGCATAGTATGACATCATTCATATCACAAAACAACTGAGAACAGACAAACAGGCAATTGTAACATTGTGTGGGCAAGTCTAGCACGGAACTAGATTACATGTCAAGATCAAAGGAACAACACTCCTCTTTTTTAAACCTTGTAAGGTGCCATGATACGCTAAGACAATTGTGTATAAAATTGAAATGAGTAATAGACATTTGCTGCAAACCATGCAGTTCAAGGCACAAGTCAGAGTAAGTAGTAGTTAAAAGGCATGAGGATTGAGGACTTACAACAGCGGCTTTGGTGGTGTAGTCATGCCCTTCTTCTTCTTGGTGTGTGCGGTCCTTGAAGATTTCCACAACATTTGGTTCAGGTACTTTTTGTTCCTTGTGGGCTTTCCTCGCATTTGGAACAAGTAAATATAGATCTCGATAATATGGTACAATGAAAAGAGTGAAAGCAGGCGAGGGATTCTGGATTAGGGGTGTCCGGATAGCGAACTATCACCGTTGGCGGACTCTGGACTATGAAGATACAAGATTGAAGACTTCGCCCCGTGTCCGGATGGGACTTTCCTTGGCATGGAAGGCAAGCTTGGCGACACGGATATGTAGATCTCCTACCATTGTAACCGACTACTGTGTAACCCTAACCCTATCCGGTGTCTATATAAACCGGAGGGTTTTAGTCCGAGGATCGAACAACAATCATACCATAGGCTAGCTTCTAGGGTTTAGCCTCTCTGATCTCGTGGTAGATCTACTCTTGTACTACCCATATCATCAATATTAATCAAGCAGGAGTAGGGTATTACCTCCATCGAGAGGGCCCGAACCTGGGTAAAAACATCGTGTCCCTTGTCTCCTGTTACCATCCGCCTAGACGCACAGTTCGGGACCCCCTACCCGAGATCCGCCGGTTTTGACACCGACATTGGTGCTTTCATTGAGAGTTCCTCTGTGTCGTCATCCTTAGGCCCGATGGATCCTTCGATCATCAACAACGACGCGGTGCAGGGTGAGACTTTCCTCCCCGGACAGATCTTCGTATTCGGCGGCTTTGCACTGCGAGACAATTCACTTGGCCATCTGGAGCAGATCGAAAGCTACGCCCCTGGACATCAGGTCAGATTTGGGAGTTTGAACTACACGGCCGACATCCGCGGAGACTTGATCTTCGAAGGATTCGAGCCATAGCCAAGCGTGCGTGTCGGTGTACTAAAGTAGGGGTACCCTAGTATCCCGAACTCGTGCACGGGCAGTTGCAGCACCCCGCGGCAAGGCTTGCCTAGTGACCGCCAAGGTCCTCCATGGTTCCTTTGGAGGACCATTCAAGAACAAAGTATTTAAGCCAAGGAGACAAGGCCCCGGCAAGAGGAGCTTGCCGGGAAGGCCACTCGAGGCACGCAGAAGACAAGACCCCGGCAAGAGGAGCTTGCCGGGAAGGCTCGATGGCGACAAGCTTCCGGGCGCGACAAGGATTCAGCGCGGCAAGGCGCTTGCCGCGGCAGCAACCACTCTTCATCTCCGCTTCAGCTCATCCACCAACGTGTCGCCATGGGACCATTCTAGGCGCGCGTGTCAAGAGGCTGTGCGGCCAGCGGAGAGCAGTGGTAAGCGGCGCTGACAAGATTGCCATCGTGGCAAGCGGTGGCGCCCTGACGGTCCCTGTTGCCTTTGTTTAGGCGACATGGACGGCATTTAATGCTTTTGTCCCTTGCCGTCGAGTTAGGTAGAATACATCGTACAAAGTAGCTGTACCAACCGCAACTCATTTTCCCTTTTTACCCTTGTCTACGTTGCCACCTGTTGGTGACCCCTTGAGCGTATAAAAGGAGGCCCATGCTGTAACACCCCAGAAGTAACTTGCCATATTTGTAACTCCAACTCTTGCCATTTTCGGCATTGATATATGATATTCCCTCCGTGGTTGGGTTTCTTCTTTTTGCATTTTGTCCATGTCATGCATTTTATATTATGTCATCATGTGCATCGCATTTGCATACGTGTTCGTCTCATGATTCCGAGCATTTTTCCCGTTGTCCGTTTTGCAATCCCAAGCACTCCTATCTCCCCGCAGTCCCTTTTACGTATTTCCGCAAAGGGTATTAAACCTCCTCGAAATGGACCGAGGTTTGTCTAGTGGCCTTGGTATACCACCGTAGACCACCGTCAAGTTTGGTCATTTGGAGCTCGTTTGGTACTCCAACGGTTAACCTGACTCTCGCAAAGGCCTCTTTTAAGTTGCAGCCCAACACCCTTCAAAACAGCCCAATAACCCATCTAAGTCACCTCCATGCTCTCCGTCGCTCGATCACGATCGTGTGGGCGAAAACTACACCTCATTTGGACTCTCCTAGCTCCTCTATGCCTATTTAAGCAAACCTCCCAAATCCCGGATCATCCCGCGAAACCCTAGCTATTTTCCCTCCGCGCGCCGCGGACACGTCCGGCGAGCGGACAGCGTCCGCCCGCCGCCGGCGGCAATCATGGGCGCCACGTCAACCCGCGCCACGCCGCCGCCCTTCGCGCCCGGCCCATGGGCAGCAGAAGGGCTCAGCGAGCGCCGCCGCCGCCCGGTTCCCCGCCTCCCGGCCGAGGCCGCCGCCCGCCCAGGCGCGGCGCCCGCCCCGCCGCGAGGCACGCCGCCACCGCGCGGCCGCTCCTCCCCCGCCGCCCTCCCGGCGCCCCCCGGCCGCCCGCCGGCCTCGGCGCCCCTCCGGCGCCGCCTTCCCGGCGAGTTCGCGGGCAGCCCCGCGCCGGCGCCCCGATCCGGTCGATCCGGCCCGATCCGACCTCGGGAACCGCACCCGTTGACTTCTCCCTCCTCTTATTTCTCTAAGTTTTTGCATCTTTTGTTAATTTGTGCATTTTTCGACGTGCTATATCTTCGCATCCGTAGATCCATTTTATGCGTATAATATGTCAAAATGTTTGTCTCAAGAGTAGATCATTTCATTCCATTGCATCATTTTCATTCGAGCTCATCTTGATGCCCGAAATGCTGTTGGAAGAATGCTATGTGATGTTAGTTTCTGATTTTTATCAGAACTTGCACTTTTGTTATTTTTGCCATGATTATTGTATGCACCCTATGAATTTGAGTCCTACATGTGTTTTGTAAAATGCCATGCCATCTTTCCAGGGGTGTATGCCATGTATTTTTGTGATCTATGTGGTGACTAGCACAAGCATGCAAAGTAGGTGTCCTGATGTTACTGATTTTTCAGCCCTGTTTAGCTGATTTTGATACCAAGAGATCTATGCATATTTTGAGATACTTCAGTAAGGGTGTTTTGTAAAGCATGTCTTGCTCTATCCATTCATGCCTTTTTTTGCAATTATGGAGTGCCATAGCTTGAGTCAATCGAGCTCTACTTTTGCTATCAAATGTTTCCTGGCAGATTGTGTACGTGTTATTCAATTTTGCCAAGCTTGTTGTGGTTGATCCATTCATGCTATGTTGTTGTTCTTGCCATGTATCTCTTCTATGTCATGTCTTCTTGATGTATGTATGCTTAGTTTATCATATAAGGCTCTGTAGTGAGTGCATTGAGCTTGTATACATGCCCTCTCGTTATCAGTTTTTGACATGTCATGTTGCTGAATCTGTTAACGAGACTTTCAATATTGACATGGGTGTTACTATATTTTCTAGTCCTTTTGGCTTATGGTCAGTAAGGGACTTTTGTTCTAGGCTTTGAGTAGATTCATGCCATGCCTTGTTTTGCTATTTTAAGGTCCTGTAGCATGTAGTTTTGCTGCTCTGAACATTGCAACCTGTTACTGTTTTTGCCATGTCCAGCCTGATATTTTGTGCTCTTTTGCCATGCTTGTTTGAACATGTTATGATGTGAACTAGCCGTAGCTCAGTGCTCATCTTTTGTCGAGCATCATGTGTAGATCACTGCCATGTGCTTTGTTGTTACGTTTGGGTGCAGTAGCTTAATTAATTGTTGCTTGCTAAGTGGCATCATGCTGTTAATGGCAGATTTGTGCCATTCTTGTTTTGCTTGTCATTTGCAAACCGTGCATCCGATTCCGGTGATCTTTATATCGATTTCAACCGAAATCATCTCATCTTTCCAGTGGCATGCTTGGTTTGCCAAGTTGATGCCTGGTTCATCATTTTCCTTCCGGAGTGCACATACGCATTGCATATCACATCCCGCATATCATGTCATGTTTTGCATCATGTTGATTGTGCATTGCACCGTGATTTATTGTGGTTCCTTTGTTTGTGTTGTTGCTTTGGGTAGAGTCGGGAGACGAGTACGTGAACGAGGAGCCTGTTGAGAACGTTTTCGAGGATCAAGCTTTCGACAACTCTGAGAACATTGCAGGCAAGATGACCATACCCTCGAAATCACTTCTATCTTTGCTATGCTAGTTGCTCGCTCTTTTGCTATGCCTATGCTGCGATGCCTACCACTTGCTATATCATGCCACCCATATTGCCATGTCAGCCCTAACCATCCTTTCCTAGCAAACCGTTGATTGGCTATGTTACCGCTTTGCTCAGCCCTCTTATAGCGTTGCTAGTTGCAGGTGAAGCTGAAGTTTGTTCCTTGTTGGAACATGGAGATGTTGTTCCTTTTGGAACATGTTTACTTGTTGGGGATATCACAATATATATCTGCTATAATTAATACATCTATATACTTGGTAAAGGGTGGAAGGCTCGGCCTTATGCCTGGTGTTTTGTTCCACTCTTGCCACCCTAGTTTCCGTCATACCGGTGTTATGTTCCTTGATTTTATGTTCCTTACGGTTGGGTGATTTATGGGACCCCTTGACAGTTCGCTTTGAATAAGACTCCTCGGCAAAGAAGGCCCAACATTGGTTTTACCATTTGCCACCTAAGCCTTTTCCCCGGTTTTCGCGAGCCCGAGGGTCATCTTATTTTAAACCCCGGGCCAATGCTCCTCCGAGTGTTGGTCCAAACTAGAGCACCGTCTTGGGACCATTCCTTGGCAACATGGATTACGTCGGTTCTCAGACGCTTCGCTTATCCGGTGTGCCACGAGAACGAGATATGTGCAGCTCCTATCGGGATTTGTCGGCACATTCGGGTGGCTTTGCTGGTCTTGTTTTATTGCTGTCGAAATGTCTTGTAGTCCGGATTCCGAGATTGATCGGGTCTTCCGGTAGAAGGAATATCCTTCGTTGACCGTGAGAGCTTATAATGGGCTGTTGGGACACCCTGCAGGTAATATCTTTCAAAGCCGTGCTCATGTTATGAGGCAGATGGGAATTTGTTAATGTCGGTTGTAGAAAACCCAAAGTTGATCTCAATAAAATACACATCAACGCGTGTGTAACCGTGATGGTCTCTTCTCGGAGTCCGGAAGTGAACACGGTGTTGGAGTTATGTCGACGTAAGTAGTTCAGATCACTTCTTGATCGCTATTAGCTTCACGACCGTGCTTTGCTTCTCTTCTCGCTCTCTTTTGCGATGTAGCCACCATATATGCTAGTCGCTTGCTGCAGCTTCACTTTACTACCTTGTCCTTCCTATAAGCTTAAATAGTCTTGATCTCGCGGGTGTGAGATTGCTGAGTCCCGTGACTCATGATACTTCCAAAACAGTTGCAGGTTCCGACGATGCGGTCAGGTGATTCCACCGAGCTCAAGTGGAGTTCGACGAGGAACGTGGTCGTTACTATGTGTCTTTTTCCGATGATCGTAGTGGTGCCCAGTTGGGACGATTCGGGATCCTGTAGCATTTGGGGTATCTTCTTTTATTTTGGTTCCGTAGTCGGACCTTGAGTGTACTCAATGATGGATGTTTTTTTATGTCTTGTGTGAAGTGGCATTGTAAGCCAACTATGTACCTTTTCCCTTAATTATTACATGGGTTGTGTGAAGATTACCTCACTTGCGACATTGCTTTCAATGCGGTTATGCCTCTAAGTCGTGCCTCGACGTGGGAGATATAGCCGCATCGGGCGTTATAAGTTGGTAATCGAGCCTTCCCGACTTAGGAGCCCCTACTTGATTGTTTGTTGACGTTGTTGAGTCTAGAATGGAAAATGTTTTGAGTCTTAGGATTATATATCGAGAGTAGGATTCTTTTTACTCCCCAGTCCTTAAATCGCTCTGGTGAGGTATCCTGGCGAGAGTTTTGACTCTCCTCTTCTCAAATTTCACTAAAAAATTTTTTAGGATCACGTGGGTATCTTGGAATCGTTCGATGGTTTTGTGACGAGAACATTGTTCTTGGTGCCTCGACATTTAGGGGTTGTGGCGGTGTCCCGGGAGTTGAGCTCCGAGGTGTTGTCGCCACAATTTTATCGCTGCGATTCTCGAATACTGAGTTTTGCCGACATCGAAATCTCTTTTGTGCAGTTGTTGGTGAGATAACCACGATAGCCCGAAGATGTGGCGAAAAGGGAGTATTGCCATGACTTGCATAACGGATGTTTTTCAAGGTCGAGGTACACGATTTCGAGGATTTCTTGGTTATGTGTTGACGGATGGATACAAATGGATCTAGGTATTGTTAGTTTGGGTGATATATTTTGTGTCCCTGTATCCCCAACACCAGATTGCATAACCGAAAGTTTCGGAGTTTATAGGTGGGAATTCTAGTAGCTTACGGGATATTCTTTCCGATGATGTATGATTTGAGATTGGGGTTCAAAGTCTAGTGGTCCGCCCATTCACGGTCGATTTACAAGTGGTCGCGAGACGCCTTAAAGAATCCTTGGCTATGCTGATTCGGGACGTCTTGTTTGTCATTCGTGACGTCCGCTATACGTCAGGTCCGTGTGGGCCCCACCACGAACACTTTGGGCGTAAATCTCTATCATGTGTTTGTTCCGCTCATTCTAGAAGCCAACCTTTTGTTTTCAGTTGTGATATTCGAATTGTTTCTAAGACAGTTGTTGTTTCCATATCTTTATCTAAGTGGCTTCTCACCTTAATGGACGTGTGATGATTAACTTTGAATTCATTCGCTCATTCTTGTTGAATGTTTATTGTGAAGACTATATGTTGCAATTTCTATCCGCTGATTCTACTTATCTATTTGTCTATCAAAGGACTAACGGATGTCACCCTCTTCAGATGGCTCCGCCAACGTCGAATCCGGATCGCAATGATGGGGATCACCGAATCCTCCACCTCCACCTCCACCTCCGCCTCAGAGGCCGGCAAGCTATCATGGCAGCCACCAATGCCAATGCTCGATGATTTTGCAGCTCTTGCAAGAACGCACTCGAGGGCAAGGCAATCAAGGAAATCAAGGTCAAGGCAACAATCAGCCACACTTTGCTACTCTCGATCGGTTCCTCGCTAATCAGTCAAGTCTTTCAGTTTCTGTGTTGAAGCCACAGACGTTGACGATTGGTTAGTGGACATATGCAAGCACTTTGACTGTAGCAATGTCAGACCTGAGGACTTTGTCAAGTTTGCATCGTTTCAACTCAAGGATCAAGCTGCCGAGTGGTACCAGCAATACAAAGATTCCAGAGGAGGTCGTGTCATTACCTAGGATGAGTTCCGCCATGATTTGAGCTCATCACATTCGAAAAGTGTTGTTGAGAGCAAGCGTGAGGAGTTCCGCAATCTCAAGCAGGGCACCATGTCTGTCTATCAATACAATATCCAGCCGAAGCTCGCTTCGTTTTGCTAAGCAAGACGTACTGATGAAAAGAGTATGATCTATCAATTCAGAGGTGGTCCGAGAGAAGATCTGCAATTACCTCTTGTGCTTTTGAGCGAGATAAGTATGATGTTTCTACAACATGGCATCAAGCAAGAAGCTGCCCAGCTCAAATGTGAGGCTTCTAAGAAGAGAATCGGGGATGCAGTTCAGTCCTCTTCGTCCTCTCAAGTGGCAGCTAAGCAGCAGAAGTTTTACCTCCCCCTCCTCCGTCTCCGTCGGCCTTACCAGAGAAGAACTCAGGTGGCCGTGGATCTTCCCACCCACCCAACCCAAGCTATCGTAACAAGTCTAATTCTCAAGCTCCAAGGTCAAGTGCTCCTTACCACCGTCCGCTCTCTCGAGGTCACTTGCAACAAGTGTCGGCAGAAGGGTCACTATGCTGAACAAGTGCTTCAACCGAGGCGTCTTCGCCTCCTCCTCCGTGAAATCTTCCAGCAATGCGGTGGTCAAGCATAATCCAAAGTATGCCAAGGTCAATATGATGAATGCAGCTCAAGCAGAGGATTCTTCCGATGTGATCATGGGTAATCTCTCGATTAATGATATTCCTGCAAAAGTCTTATTTGATTGGTGCATCGCATTGTTTCATGTCAAGATCGTTTTTGCAAAGAATGATTTTTCTTGGTCTTACTGGATAAACCTTTGGGTGTTATTTCTCCGGCAAAGTCAATGAGAGCCAACTCAATAGTTCATGATGTCTCTATCAAGATGGGCGATTATAGATTTCTTTCTAAACCAATGGTTCTTGGTGACTCGGATATTGATCTTATTCTCGGAATGGATGGCTTTATCAAAGACAAAGCTCAGCTTGATTGTGCTGCTGTGAAATTCAATTGACTCACTCTTCTAATGATGTGATCATCTATGCCGCTTCGTGATGAAACCATTGGTTGTTTTCTCTCAATGAGAAGGGCGAATTGAATGCCATCTCTCGATTCGACTGCTTGTGAGTACCAAGATGTCTTTCCGTAAGAGCTTCCGGTATGCCTCCTCATCGCCGCTTGAGTTCGTTATCGATCTTGAGCCCGCACCGAACCCGTTGCAAGCGCCCATACAAGCTTGGACCTGATGAGCTGAAGGAATTGAAGAAGCAGCTCGATGAACAAGAGCGTCTGGTTTGATCGGACCGAGTTCATCTCCTTGGGGTTGTGGTGTTCTTTTGTCCGAAGAAGGATGGCACGGACCGACTTTGTGTCGATTACCGTCCATTGAATAAGAAGACAATCAAGAACAAGTATCCACTTCCCAACATCAATGAGCTTTTCGAGCAACTCAAAGGTGCTACAGTGTTCTCCAAGCTTGACCTTCGTATGGGGTATCATCGATTCGCATTCGTGAACAAGATATTCCCAAGACAGCATTCGAACAAGCTTTGGTTCTTATGAATATCTTGTCATGTCTTTCGGCCTCGTCAATGCTCCTCCAACATTCTCTCGGATGATGAACTTCATATTCAACCCCTACACCAATGAATTCGCCTTGGTCTATCTTGATGATATTTTGGTCTTCTCCAAGAATAAGAAGGATCATGCCAAACATTTGCGATTGGTGCTAGACAAGCTCGAGAGTACCAATTCTATGCTAAGTTCTCCAAATGTGAATTTTGGCTTGATGAAGTGCTTTATCTTGGTCATATCATCTTCGCTAAGGGCATCGCTGTTGATCCCGAGAAGGTGTCCGCAATTGTGAATTGGGAACCTCCTCGAATGTCAAGCAGCTCCATGATTTTCTTGGTCTTGCAAGCTATTGTCAAGATTCGTTGAGAACTTCTCCAAGATTGCAAAGCCTCTTTCCAACCTTCTCCAGAAGCATGTGAAGTATGTCTGGTCTCCCGAGTGTGACGTTGCTTTCAATACCCTCAAAGAGAAACTCGTCACAGCTCCTGTTCTGACTCCTCCTGATGAATCCAAGCCATTTGAAGTTTTCTGTGATGCTTCTCTTCAAGGTCTCGGTGCTGTGTTAATGCAAGAGAAGAGAGTTGTGGCTTATACATCTCGCCAGTTGAAGCCCAACGAGAAGAACTACCCCACTCACGATCTTGAGTTGGCGGCAGTTGTCCATGCATTGATAACTTGGAGACATCTCTTGTTGGGAAGGAAAGTGGACATTTTCACCGATCACAAGAGTCTCAAGTACATTTTCACTCAGCCCAACCTCAACCTCAGGCAGACTCGATGGGTCGAAATGATTCAAGAGTACAACCCAAGTATTGAGTATACTCCGGGCAAAGCCAATGTCATTGCAGATGCCTTGAGCAGGAAAGCTTACTGCAACAGTCTAATCCTCAAGCCCTTTCAGCCGGATCTCTGTGAATCTTTCCGCAAGCTGAATCTTCAAGTTGTTCCTCAAGGCTTTCTTGCCAACCTCATAGTCTCTCCTACTTTGGAAGATCAGATTCGTGAGGCTCAACTTCTGGATACCATGGTGAAGAAAGTGAAATGTGGTATCGACAAGGGCATTTCCAAGTACAAGTGCTTCCATGTTGATGACAAAGACACTCTGTTCTTTGAGGACCGGATTGTGGTTCCTAAGGGTGATCTGAGAAAAGTCATTATGAACGAGGCTCACAATTCGCTTCTATCCATTCATCCTGGTAGTACGAAGATGTACCATGACCTCAAGCAGTCATATTGGTGGACTCGAATGAAGCGAGAAATTGCTCAATTCGTGAATGAGTGTGATGTCTGCAGAAGAGTGAAAGCGTAACACCAAAGACCAGCTGGTCTCCTCCAACCTCTTGCTATTCCTGAATGGAAGTTTGATCATATTGAAATGGACTTCGTGGATCGGCTTTCCAAAGTCCAAGCGTGGAAATGATGCTATCTTCGTTGTCATTGACAAGCTTACTAAAGTGGCTCATTTTCTTCCTATCAAAGAATCCATCACAGCAGCTCGGTTGGCGAGCTATACACCTCGTGATTGTCTCCTTGCACGGCATTCCACAAGTGATCTCTTCTGACCGTGGCAGCATCTTTACCTCCAAGTTTTGGGATTCTTTTCGAAGGCCATGGGCACCAACATTCGTTTCAAGACAGCTTTCCATCCTCAAACAAGTGGCCAAGTTGAGCGAGTTAATCAAATCCTTGAAGATATGCTCGGGGCTTGTGTCATTTCTTTCGGTATGAAGTGGGAAGATTGTCTTCCATATGCCGAAGTTCTCTTACAACAACAGCTTCCAAGTGAGTTGGGCAAGGCCCCATTCGAAATTCTCTATGGCGAAAGTGCCGTACTCCTCTCAATTGGTGCGAGAAGGTGAACGCCAACTTCTTGGCAATGACTTGATCACGTAGCGTAAGAAATGTGCCAAGTCATTCGTGAGAATCTCAAAGCAGCATAATCGCGCTAAAAGAGCTATTATGATGATAAGCACCGTGATGTGGCTTTTGAAATTGGAGACCATGTCTACCTCCGCGTCTCCCCAATGAAAGGCACTAAACGCGGTATCAAAGGGAAGCTTGCACCTAGATACGTGGGTCCTTTCAAGATCATTGGCAAAAGAGGCGATCTCGCCTATCAACTTGAGCTTCCATCCAACTTTGCAAACGTGCACGACGTGTTTCACGTGTCACAGCTTCGCAAGTGCTTCAAGACTCCTGAACGCACTATCAACTTCGAAGAGATTGACCTTCAAGAAGATCTCTCTTACCATGAGCAACCCGTTGCTATTCTTGAAGAAACCGAGCGCAAGACTCGCAACAAGTCAATCAAATTCCTGAAAGTGAAGTGGTCACACCATTCCGACCGAGAAGCTACCTGGGAGCGCGAGGATCACCTCCGTTCGAATATCCGGAGTTCTTTCAGTCCTAGATCTCGGGACGAGATCCTCTTGTAGTGGTGGAGTGTTGTAACACCCCGGAAGTAACTTGCCATATTTGTAACTCCAACTCTTGCCATTTTCGGCATTGATATATGATATTCCCTCCGTGGTTGGGTTTCTTCTTTTTGCATTTTGTCCATGTCATGCATTTTATATTATGTCATCATGTGCATCGCATTTGCATACGTGTTCGTCTCATGATTCCGAGCATTTTTCCCGTTGTCCGTTTTGCAATCCGGCACTCCTATCTCCCCGGCGGTCCTTTTACGTTTTTCCGTGTGGGTATTAAACCTCCTCGAAATGGACCGAGGTTTGTCTAGTGGCCTTGGTATACCACCCGTAGACCACCGGTCAAGTTTCGGGTCATTTGGAGCTCGTTTGGTACTCCAACGGTTAACCGCACTCTCGCAAAGGCCTCTTTTAATTTGCAGCCCAACACCCCTTCAAAACAGCCCAATAACCCATCTAAGTCACCTCCATGCTCTCCGTCGTTCGATCACGATCGTGTGGGCGAAAACTACACCTCATTTGGACTCTCCTAGCTCCCTCTATGCCTATTTAAGCAAACCTCCCCCGAAATCCCGGATCATCCCCCCGAAACCCTAGCTATTTCGCCCCTCCGCGCCGCCGGACACGTCCGGGCGAGCCGGACAGCGTCGCTCCGCCCGCCGGCCGCTAATCATGGGCGCCACGTCAACCCGCGCCCACGCCCGCCCGCCCTTCGCGCTGGGCCCATGGGAGGCAGCGAAGCCTGCTACCCGCGCCGCCGCCCGCCCGGTTCCCGCCTCCGGCCGAGGCCGCCCGCCCGCAGGCGCGCCGCCCCGGCCGAGGCGCGCCGCCCGCCGCCGCCGCTCCTCCCGCCGCCCTCCGGCGCCCGGCCGCCGCCCGCCGCCCTCCGGCGCCTCCGCCGCCGCCTTCCGGCGAGTTCGCGGGCAGCCCCGCGCCGGCGCCCCGATCCGGTCGATCCGGCCCGATCCGACCTCGGGAACCGCACCCGTTGACTTCTCCCTCCTCTTATTTCTCTAAGTTTTTGCATCTTTTGTTAATTTGTGCATTTTCAACGTGCTATATCTTCGCATCCGTAGATCCATTTTATGCGTATAATATGTCAAAATGTTCGCCTCGAAGAGTAGATCATTTCATTCCATTGCATCATTTTCATTCGAGCTCATCTTGATGCCCGAAATGCTGTTGGAAGAATGCTATATGATGTTAGTTTCTGATTTTTATCAGAACTTGCACTTTTGTTATTTTTGCCATGATTATTGTATGCACCCTATGAATTTGAGTCCTACATGTGTTTTGTAAAATGCCATGCCATCTTTCCAGGGGTGTATGCCATGTATTTTTGTGATCTATGTGGTGACTAGCACAAGCATGCAAAGTAGGTGTCCTGATGTTACTGATTTTTCAGCCCTGTTTAGCTGATTTTGATGCCATGTTTACTTGATGATACCAAGAGATCTATGCATATTTTGAGATACTTCAGTAAGGGTGTTTTGTAAAGCATGTCTTGCTCTATCCATTAATGCCTTTGTTTGCAATTATGGAGTGCCATAGCTTGAGTCAATCGAGCTCTACTTTTGCTATCAAATGTTTCCTGGCAGATTGTGTACGTGTTATTCAATTTTGCCAAGCTTGTTGTGGTTGATCCATTCATGCTATGTTGTTGTTCTTGCCATGTATCTCTTCTATGTCATATCTTATTGATGTATGTATGCTTAGTTTATCATATAAGGCTCTGTAGTGAGTGCATTGAGCTTGTAAACATGCCCTCTCGTTATCAGTTTTGACATGTCATGTTGCTGAATCTGTTAACTAGACTTTCAATATTGACATGGGTGTTACTATATTTTCTAGTCCTTTTGGCTTATGGTCAGTAAGGGACTTTTGTTCTAGGCTTTGAGTAGATTCATGCCATGCCTTGTTTTGCTATTTTAAGGTCCTGTAGCATGTAGTTTTGCTGCTCTGAACATTGCAACCTGTTACTGTTTTTGCCATGTCCAGCCTGATATTTTGTGCTCTTTTGCCATGCTTGTTTGAACATGTTATGATGTGAACTAGCCGTAGCTCAGTGCTCATCTTTTGTCGAGCATCATGTGTAGATCACTGCCATGTGCTTTGTTGTTACGTTTGGGTGCAGTAGCTTAATTAATTGTTGCTTGCTAAGTGGCATCATGCTGTTAATGGCAGATTTGTGCCATTCTTGTTTTGCTTGTCATTTGCAAACCGTGCATCCGATTCCGGTGATCTTTATATCGATTTCAACCGAAATCATCTCATCTTTCCAGTGGCATGCTTGGTTTGCCAAGTTGATGCCTGGTTCATCATTTTCCTTCCGAGCGCACATACGCATTGCATATCACATCCCGCATATCATGTCATGTTTTGCATCATGTTGATTGTGCATTGCACCGTGATTTATTGTGGTTCCTTTGTTTGTGTTGTTGCTTTGGGTAGAGTCGGAGACGAGTACGTGAACGAGGAGCCTGTTGAGAACGTTTTCGAGGATCAAGCTTTCGACAACTCGAGAACATTGCGAGCAAGATGACCATACCCTCGAAATCACTTCTATCTTTGCTATGCTAGTTGCTCGCTCTTTTGCTATGCCTATGCTGCGATGCCTACCACTTGCTATATCATGCCACCCATATTGCCATGTCAGCCCTAACCATCCTTTCCTAGCAAACCGTTGATTGGCTATGTTACCGCTTTGCTCAGCCCTCTTATAGCGTTGCTAGTTGCGGTGAAGTGAAGTTTGTTCCTTGTTGGAACATGGAGATGTTGTTCCTTTTTGGAACATGTTTACTTGTTGGGGATATCACAATATATATCTGCTATAATTAATACATCTATATACTTGGTAAAGGGTGGAAGGCTCGGCCTTATGCCCAGTGTTTTGTTCCACTCTTGCCACCCTAGTTTCCGTCATACGGTGTTATGTTCCTTGATTTTGCGTTCCTTACGGTTGGGTGATTTATGGGACCCCCTTGACAGTTCGCTTTGAATAAGACTCCTCCAGCAAGGCCCAACATTGGTTTTACCATTTGCCACCTAAGCCTTTTCCCCCGGGTTTTCGCGAGCCCGAGGGTCATCTTATTTTAAACCCCCGGCCAATGCTCCTCGAGTGTTGGTCCAAACTAGAGCACCGTATGGGACCATTCCTTGGCAACATGGATTATGTCGGTTCCTGTATGCTTCGCTTATCCGGTGTGCCACGAGAACGAGATATGTGCAGCTCCTATCGGGATTTGTCGGCACATTCGGGTGGCTTTGCTGGTCTTGTTTTATTGCTGTCGAAATGTCTTGTAGTCCGGGATTCGAGATTGATCGGGTCTTCCGGTAGAAGGAATATCCTTCGTTGACCGTGAGAGCTTATAATGGGCTAAGTTGGGACACCTGCAGGTAATATCTTTCAAAGCCGTGCCCGCGGTTATGAGGCAGATGGGAATTTGTTAATGTCGGTTGTAGAAAACCCAAAGTTGATCTCAATAAAATACACATCAACCGCGTGTGTAACCGTGATGGTCTCTTCTCGGCGGAGTCCGGGAAGTGAACACGGTGTTGGAGTTATGTCTGACGTAAGTAGTTCAGGATCACTTCTTGATCGCTATTAGCTTCACGACCGTGCTTTGCTTCTCTTCTCGCTCTCTTTTGCGATGTAGCCACCATATATGCTAGTCGCTTGCTGCAGCTCCACTTTACTACCTTGTCCTTCCTATAAGCTTAAATAGTCTTGATCTCATGGTGTGAGATTGCTGAGTCCCGTGACTCACAGATACTTCAAAGCAGTTGCAGGTTCCGACGATGCGGTGCAGTGTGATTCCACCGAGCTCAAGTGGGAGTTCGACGAGGAACGTGGTCGTTACTATGTGTCTTTTTCCGATGATCGAGTAGTGGTGCCCAGTTGGGACGATTCGGGATCTGTGTAGCATTTGGGGTATCTTCTTTTATTTTGGTTCCGAGTCGGACCTTGAGTGTACTCTGAATGATGGATGTTTTTTATGTCTTGTGTGAAGTGGCATTGTAAGCCAACTATGTATCTTTCCCTTAATTATTACATGGGTTGTGTGAAGATTACCTCACTTGCGACATTGCTTTCAATGCGGTTATGCCTCTAAGTCGTGCCTCGACACGTGGGAGATATAGCCGCATCGGGGGCGTTACACATGCGCAACGTAGAGGAGGTTCAACTCATTCGAAACCAGAGAAACTCATGCTAGGTCTTGTAGCTCCCATAGCTCTCTAGCAAGAACACAATACAATCAGACAAACAGCAGTAGGAGTATTATCTCTCCGGAGAGCTCCGAAGTCGGGTAAACTGCTCGAGTGCTCCGCCTCGATCTGCTCTTCGTGCGACCTCCGCCCCCCACCGAACCGAAAGGGGCTCGGTCCGCTGGTCCCATAGGTGGACTCCCGAAGTGGAGGCTGCGCTGCAGGACTTAAAGAGGTACCTGTCCTCCACTCCAATACTTGTCGCACCTAAGCCACAAGAGAAGTTGCTGCTATATATAGCGGCAACCAATCAAGTGGTTAGTGCTGCGTTAGTAGCGGAGAGGATGCGACGATGAGCCGGCAACCAAGGCGAGATGCATCCAGCGATAAGGGGGGCTTCGCCGACAAGCTCGTCCCGACAAGGACGGATCGGCAGCGCGCATGGAAGATCTGAAAAGGATGGTGCAGCGCCCGGTTTACTTTGTCAGTTCCCTTCTCTGAGGGGCTAGGTCAAGGTACTACGGTGTGCAAAAATTGCTTTTCGGCCTCCTCATGGCCTCGAGAAAGCTGCGCCATTACTTCCAAGCACATGAGATAACGATCGTCACTCGCTTTCCCAAGAGAATATTGCAAAACCCAAGAAGCAGGCGGGATTGTCGAGTGGGCTTTGGGAACTGTCAAGCTTTGGCCTCAAGTTTGAAAGCACTTCAACTATCCAAAGCGAGCATTAGCAGAGTTCATAGCAGAATGGGCGTACGCAGGATGAAGAAATTTCGAGATGAGCATCCCGTCAAGGAAGCAAGCAAAGAGTGGCTGATGTACTTTGATGGTGCCTTCTCGCTACAAAGGCGCCAGTCTTGGGCGTCTTGCTTGTCGCGCCCACGGAGAACACCTCAAGTACATAGTCCAAATGCACTTTCCCAAGGAGCAAGCAACAAACAATACCTGCAGAGTATGAAGGTTTGCTTGCCGGTCTCAGAATTGCCGTAGACCTTGGGATCAAGAAGCTCATTGTCAGGGGTGACTCGCAGCTTGTCGTCCGCCAAGTGAACAAAGATTATCGAGTCCGTTGATGGAAGCCACGTTGATGAAGTGAGAAAGCTAGAAGAGCACTTTGACGGCCTGCAGATGGAACATGTTCCAAGAGCTCGTAATGATATTGCCGACGGCTGTCAAAGTCGCGCCGCACTCAAGTTACACAATGGAACCGGGGATCTTTGTGCTCAAGCTAACTCAACCAAGCTGTAACACCATCAACTGGACAGAACAAGAAGAGGAAGTTGATTTCGGTGACTACTTCCGGCCGAGCTCCCGAAGCCGCCGCCAAGGTCCCCAAGTTCAACACCAAAAGTCTTGAGAGCGATCTGCTCCGACAAGCCCTGTGGTTTGTTTCGTTGAAGCGACGCGCCCGACAAGTTTTGCTCGGCAAGCTTGCCGGGAACATCAAGCTCGCCGAGCCGCAGGTTCTTGCCGAGAAGCGGATGTTCCGCAGCAGCATATGTGCCTTTAGTCCTTGTTGTCGAGCCACAAGCTCCAAAGCATGGGCACAGCAGATTGTCCATTTCCTTGAACGGAGAACTTCCGAAGAGCAAGAAGAAGCGGAGAGAGTAGCCCGGCAGTCAAGTATGTACCAGTTTGTCAACAGACGCTGCATGTAAGAAGACTCAGCGGTGTGAAATTGAAGTGTATTCACTTTGGAAGATGGATGAAGCTGTTGGCGAGAGATACGGAGGCATATGTGGTCACCACATTGGCGCAAGAGCACTTGCGGCAAAGCTTTCCGGCAAGGTTTCTTGGACGACACCCTCCAGGATGCAACTGCACACGTAACCAAGTGTGAAGCGTGCGGTTCCATTCCAAGCAGATACACCAGCCAACTCAAGCTCTCGCACGATCCCTTTATCCGGCCATTTTCGATGCAGGGGCTCGACATTCTCGGCCCCTTTCCCGAGCTGTCGGGGCTTTGAGTACTTATGCGTTGCAATCGACAAGTTCACAAAGTGGCGGAAGTGGAAGCGATGAGGAAGGTGACAACACGATCGGCGATCAAGTTCTTGGTCGATTGTTTGCCGTTTGGGATTCCTAACAGGATCATCACCGACAACGGCACACAGTTCACGACCGCACCTTCATGCAGTACATCCAAGATCTTGGTGCCAAGGTCTGCTTTGCTTCTGTTGCTCATCCGAGAAGCAACGGTCAAGAAGAGAGGGAAAATGCTGAAGTGCTGCGCGGGCTCAAGACCAGAACTTTCGACAGGCTGCACAAGTGCGGAAGAAACTGGATTGAGGAGCTACCGGTGGTTCTTTGGTCGATCAGGACGGCGCCAAATCGAGCCACCGGCCGGACACCTTCGCTCTAGTCTATGGAGCAGAGGCAGTTCTCCCCACGGAACTCAGTATATGGGTCACCTCAGTACTTGCTTATGATGAGCTTGAGCAAGAGCAGCTGCGACAAGATAACGATTGCTCCTTGAGGAGGACCGTCTTGAGGCTCTGTCACGAGCTGCTAGTTACCAGCAAGCTTTGCGCGCTACCATAGCCGCAGTTAACGTTAAGAAGTCTCGAGGAAGGCGACCTTGTTCTTGGCGCGTTCAGTCCGCCAAGAATTCCAACAAGTTGGCCTTGAAGTGGGAAGGCCCTTATCGGGTGAAACGAGTCACTAGGCCTGGCGCTGTCCGCCTTGAGACCGAAGATGGCATTCCGGTGAGCAACTCCTGGAACATTGAACATCTTCGTAAGTTTTACCCGTAGGGCGCGGTTGCTGGAACCTGTTCCGGCAACCACCTTTTGTACAAGTCTTGCCGATGCTGCATGTAATCCTTTGTACAAAGCCGGGCGCAGACCCCGTGCATAAGTAAAGCTCATGTGTTGCGCACAACTTGTCAACTACATGCTTTCGTCATCCTTTTTGCATGTGTTATCTAACATTTTGTGCAACATCCACACCCGGTAAGCAATAACGAGTCGCAAGGCTCCATAACTTTATTTTCTCTTCTTTCTCTTTCTCAAAGAAAGGAAGGTTCCCTCGCACACAAGTTAACCAGGGGGGAAGGAGAAGATAATGCCATGGACCAAGCGTTGCTCGAGGAAGTTTCCCCTTACCGGGAAGCAAACGACAGAAAAAGCTAAGTTGCCAAAGTTTGAGCAATCAGTTTTTTTTAATCTTTAAGTTATCTTCCTCGAACGATAGTACTTTGTATGAAAAACATGTGCGCGGAGGAACCCACTCGTAGCTGGTCGCGCCCTTACTTTGTTTCGAGCCCGCTCAACAACTTAAGTGAGCTGCAACTAGTTGCGACAAGGTTGCTTGTCGGTGGCGGCACCGCCAGCAGGCTGCTGACGTTCCGCACTCAGCGCTCGCGGCAAAGGTGTCCGCGCCGACAAGTTCCCTAAAAGCGTAGGGCACAAACATACAAAGGAACGAATCAAGTAAATGAAATAACATTGCAATCATTGCCTAAGATAAAGTTATATTACAAAATAGCTTGTCGCAGATCTAATAAATTGTTCTCCTAAACATGATCAGCAGCGACAAGGGAAAGATAAAATTGGCGGCCTAGTCTACGCGGTCGCCATCAACCCGCTTGATCTTGCCCACCTTGTCCACAATGGGTGCGACAAGGGCTTTGAGCGCCTCCACATCGGCATCTGGCGGCAAGGATCACGAGGGCGCCGTTGAGGTTGAGGCACTGGATTGCGAAGGCCACCTTCATCAACACCTTCCGAGAGCTCCCGACAGATCTGGCGCGATTCCTCGGCCGGCTGCTTCGGGATCTCTTCCCGAGTCATGGAGAGCCGTCACCACGCCCTTGAGGAACAAGCTGAGCTTGGCGCTGGGTTGAGGCGCTCGAGGAGTACCGAGATCCACCATCCCAGCTCCGTCGGTTCCTTGTCGATGGCGGCGGCGATATTCATAAGACCTTGATCCGGTGCTCCACGTTCTCCCGAAGGTGCTCTGGCGGCAATAGCTTTTCGCCCGGCAGCCTCGTTGGCCTTGATCTTCTCCAACAGGCCCACCTCCCGCTCCTTGGCGCCCGTCCAAAGATCTCGCATCGTGGTGGTCGGCTTCAGCTCAAGATCTGCCTTGGAGTCCTTGGCGGCGTCGAGCTCCTTGCTCCTCTCAGCGAGACGGCCCTGCAGCTCGCCAAGAGTATAGGCGTCCTTCTCGCGCTCATGCTTGAGTGCAGCAAGCTCCTCGCCGCTCTTCTTCAGACTGGCCTCCAGCTGCGTCACTTTTGTCTCCAACTCTTTCTTGGCGGCCTCGGCAGCTGCGGCAGCATCTTTTGCTTCCTTGAGAGCTCCGCCAATTGATTGCTCGCACGCGGCATGCTCTTCCTCATAGCTGTCAAGATTGATCTTCCGCTGCGCCAACTCGCCTTCTTGCGCAGATAGTTTCTCGGCGGCAAGCCGTTGCTGCTCCTCGACCTCAGCCTTCTCAAGGATGAAGGCTGTGCGCTCAATGAAGTTGCTCCCGCTCTTACGCTACGTTAGGAGAGCTTCTTGGTTGGCGCCGGAGCTCTTCTCGCGCTTCTCCATGTCTGCTCCGCCCTCGCGACAAGTGCTTCCGGGACTCCAACTTGGCTTGTCGGCACGGTAGAGCGACAACAGCTTCTTCAGCAGTGCTCCTCCTCGGACTTCTTGCTGCTGCTTGGCGGCGTCAACCAGCGACAGCTCCAATGAGGCGAGCAGCTCTTCGTCAAAGGTCTCCCCTTCGACCGGCGCCCTGGAGCTCGATGCCCAGGGGAGCTTGATGAAGACGCCGTCGCCGGCCTTCAGATAGGCGCCGGGCTGGGGCTCTTCGGAGCCTGACGCTGCACTGGTGGCGGAGGGATCGGCGGTCGGCGTAGCGCCTAGCGCTCCTGCGGCCTCAGGGTCATCAGTACGATCGCCAGACCCCTCGCCAGCCTTTGAGGCGGCAGCCTTGGCGGCCTCCTCGCCGGCGGACCCATCGGCGCCAGCCTCTTCCTCCATGGTGGCGACGTCGTCAGTGTTGCCGCTCACGTCCTCCTCGCCGGCGACCTCAGTCTCCATCGGCTCTGCGGCAGATGGATCTGACGATCAGAAAAAGAAAGAACAGTCAAGCAAATGTTCGAAAAGAAAAACAGAAGAAAAATAACCCAAGGGAAATTTTCGGTCAAAGGGATTACCTGCGATGGGATCTGCAGCCATGGTCTCGACAACCGGAGGATCACTGGTGCTGTCCCTCGCCGGAGAAATCTCCTTGCCGGGCAGCGCCCTTGCGGAATTCTCCCTTGGCGGCGTAGTTGAAGCAGATCGAATTTCGGGAGCGGCTTCCAGGCACTCCTGATGAGGCTGCTCTGCTCCTACACAAACCAACAGTCAGATATCAACAAAGAAGAAGCATCCATGCACGCCTAACAGTAAAAAGTAAACCATATACTTACGCCGGGGGCTGCTTTGAGGAAGGGTTGCCGGGTCCGGCAAGGGGGTCTCAGACGCACCTCCTGTTGCCACGGGGGGATCGTCCTCGATGACGACCACCGGAGTCTTGGCTCTCTTCGACGCCCTCTGAGCCAGCGTCCTGAAAAAGGAAAGAGTTCAGAATGAAGCAAATCAGATACAAGGCGAAGCAACAAAATTGAAGAAATACAAGCACAACATAGAAGCTTACTCTTCTTCTTCTTCCTCGTCGGAGCTGGCGGAGAGATCAAATTCGGCTCGCCTCCGTGCGAAGAGGCGGAGGAGTAGTTTCTCTTGACCGCTTGGCGGGGTGGCAGCGGTGGCCTAAGAGGATCCGCCTTTAGTTGTTGCGGTGTGGGGTGCTCCTCGGCAACAATGATGCTTGCTCGGTGGAGCAGCGTCGCCATGGCCTGCTTGACTGTTAGCCCGTCTGCCGCCCGTCTCGTCCCGGTCTTGCGGAGCGCCTCCTTAGTGGAGCAGGGGCTCCGCTGCAGCAGCTGCTAGATGGTGGGAGGAAGCGCCTCTGCGGGTTCGTTCGACTCGGCCTCGGGTTCAGCAAGCTCCTCCTCGCCGGCAAACTCCCTTCGCTCGGCAAGGCTTGCCGCCTCAGCTGCATCTGCCTCTTCCACGGTGAACCCGAATACGCCAGCGGCAGCAGCTGCTGCCGCCTCCTCCAACCTGGTGGCAATGCGCTGCATCTCGTCATCAGTGGTGTCGCGGGTGAGCCTCTTCCGCTCGTCGGGGCGGATCGGCATTTCTTCCAAGCTGTCGAAGAACTGCCGCACGACGTCGTCCGCAGGCTCTTGCCAGGTTGGAACGATCACATGCGAATCGCACAACGGCATCATGGCGCGGATGCGGTCGAGCGATGAATTGTTGCACAATGGGATGACTCCCCTCGGCAACCTAAACCACTCGGGGTGATCGGGGTCATGCTTGAACAACTCCAGGAGCATTGCATCCAACTCCAAGACGGTGAAATTCCAGTTGAGGCCCAGGCGCAGCCTCATGATGTCCGCCGCATTTTGGAACTCCCAAGCAGGTCTCCTCCTCTCCTACAAGGGAGCGATGCGGCGGCGAAGAAATCTGCGCCAACGGCGCCTCGATGAGTCCGGCAAGCCCGAGGCGCAAGATCCGGGTCACGGCAATCTTCAACCTAGCATCTTCCGCGCCAAGTTGCTCCAATCGTTGCGCGCACTATTGGAGTTTGGCGCTGAAGCGATCGAAGGGCTGCGGGTTCTCCTCAACGATCCAACACCAATCGGCTCTCCACTCCGCCCACTTGCTGCGGAGCTCTCCTTCGAGATAAGCTTCTTTCTTGCCGATCCACGGAGATCCAAGCAATCCCTCCGCAAGTGGCTCTCCTCTCTCGGCGGGGCATGAAGAAGTGGCGGAAGGGGCTACGTTTGGGTGGACTCCGACAAAGTTTTCGCAAAGGTGTGCGAAAACTGCCATGGTCGAGACAGCATTGGGGGTGAAATCAAGGAGGCGAAGCCCGTAGGGTGTTCATGATATCGCAGAAGAATTAGAGAAGGGAAGCGGCGAGCCCGCAATAGAAGAAAAGCGAAGAATGGGTACCCGGTTGGGGCTAGTTCGAAGCAATGGCGGGAGTACCTTCGATGCGCAGATGTGCCCGCGTCTCCGTCGACGAGTAAGAGGTAGTAGCCCTCCCTCGGCTCCTTTGCGTCGGTGGGGAAAACGGCCGCTCCTTCGCAGCGCCAGCGAGCCGCTGCGCCTCGGCCGACTTCACGCCCTTCCCTTGTCGTCTTTCGAGCCATGGCGGAGGTGGTGGAGGAGACCGAGCGGCGTTGATGGCGCTAGTGGCGATGGGGGCGGAGCGCTGCTCTCTTGAGCTAGAGAAGAAGGGGGCGGCGGTGGTTTTCGAGATGAGACAGCAAATGGCGAGGTGGGCAACCTGCCCCTGCTTCCCCTGTTTATAAGGAGGAGAGGGCGGACGTTCGCTTTCCAAATAAAGAACCCCCACGATCTCCCCACGACGCCACGTTCGACGCGCGTGCTGTTCGTGGGAGGCGTGGGTCCAGAGCAAGTTACGGCGTGTTCTAGGGCAGCGTGCCCATGACTGCTTTTGGGCCTGGCCCAACAGCTGCACTGCAGTGTGGCCCAGAGCCGGGGGCTCTGTTGGTGTACTAGAGTAGGGTACCCTAGTATCCCGAACTTCGTGCACGGGCAGATTGCAGCACCCGCGGCAAGGCTTGCCTAGTGACCGCTAAGGTCCTCCATGGTTCCTTTGGAGGACCATTCAAGAACAAAGTATTTAAGCCAAGGAGACAAGGCCCGGCAAGAGGAGCTTGCCGGAAGGCCACTCGAGACACGCAGAAGACAAGACCCGGCAAGAGGAGCTTGCCGGAAGGCTCGATGAGCGACAAGCTTCCGGGCGCGACAAGGATTCAGCGCGGCAAAGGCGCTTGCCGCGTGCGCAACCACTCTTCATCTCCGCTCCAGCTCATCCACCAGCGTGTCGCCATGGGACCATTCCGGTAGCGTGTCAAGAGGCTGTCTTGGCGGCAGCGGAGGAAAGCAGCGATGGCGGCGCTGACAAGATTGCCATCGTGGCAAGCGGTGGCGCTCTGACGGTCCTGTTGCACTGTTTAGGCGACATGGACGGGCATTTAATGCTTTTGTCCCTTGCCGTCAGAGTTAGGTAGAATACACTATACAAAGTAGCTGTACCAACTGCAACCCATTTTCCCTTTTTACCCTTGTCTACGTTGCCACCTGTTGGTGACCCCTTGAGCGTATAAAAGGAGGCCCATGCGCAACGTAGAGGAGGTTCGACTCATTCGAAACCAGAGACACTCATGCTAGGTCTTGTAGCTCCCATAGCTCTCTAGCAAGAACACAATACAATCAGACAAGCAGCAGTAGGAGTATTATCTCTCGGAGAGCTCGAAGCTGGGTAAACTGCTTCGTGTGCCGCCTCGATCGCTCTTCGTCGACCTCTGCCCCCCACCGAACCGAAAGGGGCTCGGTCCGCCGGTCCCATAGGTGTTCGTGGGTTACGATCAGCTTCCCCGACAGTGCGGCACTGTCTCGATGGGCACGATCTAGCTCTGCCGCCGAACAGTGTCCTGGAGGCCGCACCAGCGTCCGCTCCGACACTTAGCTCGGAGCCGACTCCGCCGATCGAGGACGGGTGGTTGGACACCACCTCGGGGGCTACGATCTCTATGGCGATTGAGCCGAACTCCATCCCTGTCCTTTGCGAAGACCGTGACTCCAAGGTGCCGGACTCCTCTCCGGACTCCGAACCCTCCAGCGCCGCCTTGTCGAATCCGATTGGGCGCCGATTATGGAGTTCTTTGCGCGGACATCTTTCAAGACTCGCCCTTTGGCGACATCCTGAATTCACTAAAGTCTCTCTCTTTATCGAGAGAGCCCTGGCCGGACTAAGGTCGGGGAAGGTTGGGATCTGGACGATGAAGAAATTCAACGCCCACCCACCACCCACTTTGTAGCCACTATCGATGATTTAACCGATATGCTCGACTTTGACTCGAAGACATCGACGGTATGAGACGCGATCTTTGGAGCGACCAAGAACCAGCGCCATGAGGCAATTGGAAGGCCACCTCGTCACACGACATATACATGGTGGACATCCCAAAAGATGGGAACATCGATGGAACAACGGAGGATGACCCTCCAAGAAGCAGCCCAAGCTGGCCGGCCGGCCGGGCGCCGCTCTAAATCCCGCCACAGCAAAACGATGATTCCGCACGGAGATAATAACACCCTGCGGTGCCGAAGACAACCCCTCCGGCAAGATTCAGCACGGGAGGAGGGAGAAGCCAGCCTCATGATATAGCGGTAGAGAGGAGGTGGAGGACGATAATTATATGCCTCCTCCGAAAATGAGGCAAGCCTCGATTTACGGCAATTTGTCATGCCCGAGGATCCTGCCGAACAGGAGGCTTCAAACGCAGGCTTATGGCCACGACAAGCAGCCTCAAGAAAAGCAGCAGCAGCTTAGAGGTGACCAAGACTTGCTAGGTGACGGATGGATCAAGTCCTTGTAGCCAAGAGTATGAACTCGAACGCCTCCATGAGATACCCAAAACGCAGGCTGCTTCCCCAATTAGAGGAAGCAGCACCCAAACCTACATCACCAGCGCATGATGCGGCCGATCGGCCACCCCGTGGCCGCGACAGAGAGGCCTCTAGACCCTCCATTCAAGCCGCACCCCGGCGCCGCTTGACCACGGCACGGGGAAACGCGCCAGACCTGCGAGACATATTGGAGGACAAGGGAAGGCAAACAAGATCGATCTACGGATCGCGTGGGCGCCCCACGACACGTGATGATAACCGTCACGCCGGATACAACAACTCCGACCAGGCCGAACACAGTAGACAAAGCTCATTTGAGCTGCATCGTGATATAGCCCAATAAAGAGGCGCCGCACACCCACTATGCTTCACAGACGAAGTGATGGATCATCAAATCCCCGAGGGTTTCAAACCCGTAAACATCGAATCATACGATGGCACAACAGATCCTGCGGTTTGGATTGAGGACTACCTCCTCCATATCCACATGGCCCGCGGTGATGATCTACACGCCGTCAAATACCTCCAACTCAAGCTTAAAGGACCAGCTCGGCATTGGCTTAACAGCTTGCCAAAGAGAATCAATTGGTTGTTGGGAGGACCCGAAGCCGCATTCCTTGATAACTTCGGGGCACATATGTGCGACCACCAGACGCCGATGACCTCAGCCACATAATTCAGCAGCCGTAAGAATCGCCGGACAATTCGGACACGGTTCCTAACCAAGAAAATCAAATCATTGATCGTCCGGATGTAGAGGCCCTTGCAGCCTTCAAACATAACATCCGCGACAAGTGGCTTGCCCGCACCTAGGACAGAAAAGCCAAAATCCATGGCAGCCCTCTAACGCTCATGACCCGCTTTATGCGGGAGAGGACAGCTGGCTAGCTCAGAGTAACAACTTGACCAAAAACCCGGTAGTTTGAATACCAAGGACAGCAATGGCAGGTCGCGTCGCAATAAGAACAAGCGCCGATTAACGGCGATAATGCTGAAGATACGGCAGTCAATGCCGGATTCAGAGGCTCTAAACCCGTCAGCGAAAAAGCCGCTCAAAAGAAATACTCAGGGCCCGCCCAATCTGGATCGAATACTCGATCGCCGTGCCAAATACATGGCACCCCGAAAACCAGCCAACCACACCAACAAGGATTGTTGGGCCTTCAAACAGGCAGGCAAGTTAAATGCCAAACTCAATGACAAGGTGCTGCATAGCGATGACGAGGAGGCCCCCCGCCGAACAATAGAGGATGTAAGGGTTCCCCCACAAGTGCGGATGGTGAACATGATATACGCAACCCATATACCCAAAGGGAGCGGAGCGTGCGCTAAGGGACGTATATGCGATGGAGCCATCGCCCCAAAGTTCAACCCATGGTCCTCCTGCCCGATCACCTTTGATCAAGGGACCACCCACTAGCATCCGCACGGTGGATTCGCCGCATTGGTTCTTGACCCAATCATTGATGGATTTCACCTCACTAGAGTCCCGATGGGACGGCGGTAGCAGCCTGAACCTGCTCTATCGGGATACATGTGCAAAATGGGCATAGACCCTCAAGGATTAAACCCACAAAGACGACCTTTAAAGGCGCCATACCGGTGTAGAGGCCAATTGTACAGGCTCAGTTACACTCGAAGTTGTCTTCGGATCCCCAGATAACTTCCGAAGCGAAGAGTTAATCTTCGACATAGTCCCGTTCCGCAACAGCTATCACGCACTGCTTGGACGAACCACATTTGCAAAGTTCAATGCGGTGCCGACCACGCATACCTCAAGCTCAAGATGCCAGCCCTCGAGGAGTAATCACGGTTAATGGAACACGAACGCGCTCTCCGAACGGAGGAGCATACGGCGACCCTCGCGCGGAGGTGCAAGGCAGCCTCTCACAGCAATTCTCGAGTCCGCCACTAAACGTGCGGACACCGCCAAGCGCGCCGAGTAACCTACAACAAGACCGCTCGGCACGATCCAAGCATCGCCGTAGTAATCCGCCCCAACCCCAGCCCTCGCGAAATTGCGAAGCCGAAGACTACGCGTACATAACTACGCCTAGAGATACCATGGGCATAAGGGAGGGCACCACCACACACGCCTGAATGTGGCTCAACCGCACTGGGGCCCTGATTGTGTCATTATTTTTCTTTTTCTTTTTCTTACTTTCGGGACTCCGCTTTCCGAAGCCCTGTCCGCACTATAATTGCCGAACTCACGATGCAACAGCCGTGGAAGCGAAAGCTACGCCGAGTGTCGGTGGTCTCTACTACGAGCATTATACCTGTTTTACATACCATCCCGCAGCTTACCCCTGAAGGGGGACATGTTAAATAGTCCCATCCCTTGCTTATCGCACTATTTGTATCGTTCTGCTTTCATTGCAGTACCTTTTTGAATAAACAATACAGAGCTTTTACCTATTATTGCACTCCTTTCTTTATCTATATATATGTTCATTTCATGACATGTTGCACCCGTACACTTTGGTACGGCCAATACACCTGGGGCTTAAGTACCCCAAAAATATGGTGTGATAAGTCTGAACACTTTCACAAGTGCGGCACCCCGAACTTATAGCATTATATGCATCGGCTCCGAATCATGTCTTGGGTCAATAGTTGGGTTTGCCCAACTCCCATGTTTTGGTACCTTACGTTCCGTTATATCGGCTAAGGTAGTGCTGGGAGAACCACTGCGATTGTGCCCCGGTTGAGCTGAGTTGAGCACCTCAGTGGAGAAAGCTAAAACTGACCGTCATGATAGGGCAAGAGCCGGTCGCTGTTCGAGAGGTTTTTTCGGGTCCCTAAAGACTTATGCCGCTTAGAGCGAGGAGTCGGCATTGTCCGGCCAAGGCGTGGATAGCGCCTCGAACTCGGTCTTCCGAATACTAGGGGCTTCGCCGAAATTTAAAATTATAGAATTCTATGGCTAAGTGAGAGTGTTCAAGCACTATAAGTCCGGTTGCCTTGTTCGTTGCGTTGAGCACCTCCCTCGAAGGACCCAAGAATGGGAACAAGAGCGCTCAAGTTTATCCCGAACACCTCGGCACTCGTGGCATGGGGGCTGAAGCCAACGACTTGCCATCTCTCAAATTTGATAAACGGCCACACAGAAGGTAATATTTTAAATTCACAAGCGTTGCTTAGCGCATATGAACAAGTTTTCAGCGTACAGGATAACAAATGCGAGTCTATTAAAAAATTACATCTCTGGAGCATTCACCGCTATAAGGCGGGCACCCTTCATGACGCCTCATAGTACATTTCGGCTTGCGATGCTCCTTGCCCTTCGGTGGCCCGTCCGTCACAAGCTTCTCAGCATCCAGCTTGCCCCAAAGGCACTTTAGCACGGCAAGGCCCGACGGGCACCTTCAATGCAGACGGAGCGCTTGATGACTTCAATCCATGGACAGGCATCCACCAGCCGCCGCACTAGCCCAAAGTAGCTCCCTGGCATGGCTTCCAATGGCCACAGCCGAACTATGAGGCCCTTCATGGCCTGTTCGGCGACCTTGTGGAGCTCGACCAGCTGCTTCAGTTGTTCGCTTAGGGGCACCGGATGTCCGGCCTCAGCATACTGAGACTAGAACACCTTTTCCGTCGAGCTCCCCTCCTTGGCGCGGTAGAACGCGGCAGCATCAGACACACTACGGGGCAGATCTGCGAATGCTCCTGGAGAGCTCCGGATTCGGGTAAGTAATAGATAATTCACTTTCACATGCTTGCTTTGCATAAAGAATGCCTTACCCGCCGCTATCTTCTTTAATGATTCAATTTCTTGGAGGGCTTTTTGGGCTTCGGCCTTAGTGGCTTTGGCACTCTCAAGAGCCGAGGCGAGCTCAGACTCTCTATTCTTCGAGTCACGCTCCAAACTCTCGTGTTTTTCCACGAGAGCCTAGAGCTCTTGCCGCACCTCCGCCACCCGTGCCTCCTGCTTCTCTCGCTCGGTGCGCTCCGCGGCCGCTTTGCTTTCGGCCGTGGACACCGCTTCCTTCAGGGTCGCCACCTCGTTTGTGGCCCCTACAATACCCACGTTATTCCTGTCATTTTTTGCAACCAAATCCTTTCTATAAGGTATTACTTTAATAAGGTATTACTTACCTTCCTTGTCCTCGAGCTGCTTCTTGGCAAGGCCGAGCTCGTTCTCGGACCGCTCGAGGCTCTGCTTCAATGCATTGACCTCCGCAGTCAGTGCGGCAGAGGTCGGCAGCGCAGCCTGCATTCCCATATTGACATACTTATGTTAGACTCCTTTGTATATCTTTTTAGATCCTCAGTCCGGCTTTTCTTCCCGAACACCGAACTAAGCATCAGGGGCTACTGTCTATGCGGTAATATTTTTACATATTCTAAACCTACCTCAAAGCCTGTTAGAAGGCTGGTACAGGCTTCAGTCAGCCCGCTCTTGGCGGATGAACTTCTGGATCACCACACTCATATAAAGGCGGTGCTCCTCGTCGATGGAGGCGCCTTTAAGCGCCTCCAGCAAGCTATCTGGTGCCTCCAGATGGACGGAGGTCACCGGCGTCATAGTCTTACCCTTCTTAGGAAGGGGCCGCTTGCCGGACTTCGGAACCACTGAAGGTTCCGGTACGGAGTCCGGCACAGGGCCAGACTTAGAGCCCTTTGGGGTTTCGCCCCCTTTGCACCCGTAGTCCGGGAGGTCGCCTTGCGGCACCTCCAGGACCACCTCCTCCTGGCTGGGCCCCTATTGGGACTCCACCGCGGTGTCGTCTGCGTCACGAGGGGAGGAGGCGGTCGGAAGTGAAGTGCTATTCACATCCGACGAATTCAGGGAGCCGCTCGACGAAGTGGCGAGCTCCTCCTTGGGCGGGCTACATGGTTATATTCGGCGTTAGAAGACACTATGCGACAAATAAAAAGCCATGAGCTATTCTGGAGTCCGGACACTTATGATCTCGCCAGGGGCTTGGCCCTTGTTGGCCACTCCTCCTCGTCATTGTCGGCGTTGGTGGAGAAGTCCGGAGGAAGGGTCCTTCCTTTCTAGGACCCTCCGGCCTCCCCAGTCGGGGCGGCCTTCCTTTTCTTCTCTCCCCCCGCCGGGGGAGAGGCTTCTTTTTCCTCCTCCTCTTCCTCAGAGGAGGATTCCGCCTCAGAGTCGTCGGACGATGAGTCCGACAGCACCTGGCGCCGGGAGCTCCTTCGAGTTCCCGTGGCCTTCTTCTTGGACTTCTTCTCCGGCACCACGTGAGGTGCCGGAGCCAGCAGCCCCGTCAATCGGGCGTCCGCTGGGTCTTCTGGCAAGGGGGCCGAACAGTTATTCTGTCCGGATGTCTTCAGCCAGTCCTGTCAAAGGTTAGGGAGTTTTAGATCCCGCATAGAGTCAAACTATGAAAAAAGAGTCCCATAAAGGGTAAAATAACTTACCTCGCTGGCTTGACGCTGCGAGCTGAATCCGCGATCTTCGGTAGCGGATGTGGGAGCCTCGGCGCCCTTGAACAGCACCTTCCAGGCATCTTCGTACGTAGTGTCGAAGAGCCTTTTCAGAGTTTGGTGTTGTGCCGGATCGAACTCCCACAATTTGAAGGCCCGTTGTTGGCATGGGAGAATCTGGCGGATGAGCATCACCTGGATTACGTTGACAAGCTTGAGATTCTTGTCCACCAGGTTTCGGACGCAGGTTTGGAGTCCGGACAGCTCTTCCGAATCACCCCACGTCAGGCCCGTCTCTTTCCATGATGTGAGCCGTGTGGGAAGCGGATCGAAATCGGGGCCGCCGCCCATTGAGAGTCGCTGCTCGGTGATGTAGAACCACCCGATTGCCACCCCTTTATGGTCTCCACAAAGGAGCCCTCGAGCCATAAGACTTTGGCCATCTTGCCAACCATGGCACCTCCAAGACTCTGCTTGGCGGCCGCCCACTACCTTCGCTTGACATTGAAGATCTTCAGCCATAAGCGAAGTGGGGCTGGATGCAGAGGAAGGCCTCGCACACTGACGATGAACGCCGAGATGTTGAGGATGAAATTGGTCCAGATCATGGAAGTCAAGCCGTAGTAGAACATGAGCCCCGGACAAATGGGTGAAGTGGAAAACCTTGTCCATGGAGGAAGTGGGTGAGGAACACCACCTCTCATGGGGCCTGGGGTTGGAATGAGCTGCCCTTGTCGGGGAGCCGGTGCGCGATGTCGCTGGACAAGTATCCGCCTTCCGCAGCTTTTTTGATGTGCCCCTCCGTGATGGAGGAGGCCATCCACTTGCCTCCCGCTCCGGACATAGTTGGAGAAGGTTGAGGTGGGATGTGCGGACTTGGGCGCTGGAGCTCGAGTGCACGGAAATGGATGAGCAAAGGAGGAAGAAGGCGTAGGCGAAAAGGTGGATCCTTATCCCCTTATATGGACGGACGGCTATGCGTCCCCGCCACCGGTAAAACTCGCTTATCCCCAAGCGCCACAATCAATGGCGCGGTTGGGTTACCCACGTCCGTATTGATGGGAATCCCGGAATAAGGGGGCACGGTCTCCGCTTTGATAAGACGTTCCAAGGAAACCGCCTCACTAAACGCGGTGAGGTGGAACAGTAAAAACGATTCGTATAAAGGCCTGGCCGTGGTGCGATGTCACGCCGCGGAAAACGTCAGCAGATCTGTGCAAAGGTTAATCTCTCTACGGTAGTATGTGGAACTTGTTTTGCAGAGCCGGACACTATCCTTGTGTTCAAAATCTTCTATGAAGTATTCGGAGGAGGAACCCGCCTTGCAATGCTGAAGGCAATATGCGCGCCGGACTCGTCGTCATTGAAGCCAGGTTCAGGGGCTACTGAGGGAGTCCTAGATTAGGGGGTGTCCAGATAGCCGAACTATCACCGTTGGCCGGACTCCTGGACTATGAAGATACAAGATTGAAGACTTCGTCCCGGATGGGACTTTCCTTGGTGTGGAAGGCAAGCTTGGCGATACGGATATGTAGATCTCCTACCATTGTAACCGACTCTGTGTAACCTTAACCCTATCCGGTGTCTATATAAACCGGAGGGTTTTAGTCCTTAGGACGAACAACAATCATACCATAGGCTAGCTTCTAGGGTTTAGCCTCTCTGATCTCGTGGTAGATCTACTCTTGTACTACCCATATCATCAATATTAATCAAGCAGGAGTAGGGTATTACCTCCATCGAGAGGGCTCGAACCTGGGTAAAAACATCATGTCCCTTGTCTCCTGTTACCATCCGCCTAGACGCACAGTTCGGGACCCCCTACCCGAGATCCGCTGGTTTTGACACCGACAAGCAGCTAATTACAAGAGCCTCGCAGTGTGCAATATAGCTACGAGATCCTGTCGTCTGTTGGAATTTGACTTTTGTATGGTTGGCCATATTCTTTGAGCGGTTCACCTACAAGAAGATAGATTTGGGTGGCACATGCGTAAATAGGACTTCGACATGTGATCTGATCACATATATATAATGTACCTGATATTCGAATCGGACCAGTGTTTAACGAGGCCTCTCCAGTCTTCATCAGATATATTTTCCAATGGAGATGTTTGGGCAAGTTCACTGTTAGCCTTGCCTTCAAAGTGAGTTTTCTTCAAGTTATACCAATGTTGTCGCATAGCAGACTTGAAAACATGGGTGCAAGCTTGTCTGATTGCATCATCTTGTCTATCTAACTTGAACCTCATCTGTTGAAAATTATGGGAGTCTCATTATCAGCAACCTAGAAAGTATTGGACAGAGCAAGATGATATTACTAGTTTCCATACATAACCATACTTACAGATAAATGGTCGGGGAAGGTGTTGAACTGGGTTTCGTCTTTGTCATTCCTGTACTAAATCCACGTTGGGAGGATACGTACATGACACCTAACAACAACCGCTGCCTCTGATACTAACTTGGCTGACTCTGTAGCATCACGTGGCCTTTTTAAACCTGCCTCAAAACGGATCTCCATTATTCCTCCTCTTGATTTAGTTAACCTATCGAGCATTATCCCTGATGTTTGTTTCCTCTTGAGCCTAGGTGCTAGTCCAACAACAAACATAGGAAGTGTTAGTGTACATCAAACTGTGAGACTACATATAAAGAAGTATGTAACAGTAACTTGACTCCAGCAACTACCTTCTTGCTGTTGAAGCTCACAAATTTCATCTGATCTTGCCAACTCATCTTGTGTCAAGAGTGCTTCGGAAGTAGTGTCAGGTGGCAAGGGAGCTTGGGAACGCGCTGCTAGCTGAGTTGACCAATGAGTAAATTGTGCAGCTGGTGGTACTGTGGAAGGTGTTGCAACAACTAGGGTTGTCTCTGCTTGTTTGGTGGCAGCTATTTATTTCTGTTTGGCTTGTTCTGCAGCTCGTGTAGCACGGGATACCCTGTCGGTACAATTTTCCACTGGACTTTGACCTTCTATTGCACCACCAGTACTAGCAGAATCTACAGGATTCTTCCGCTTCCCTTTCCCTGTCCTTCTGTCTTGCTTCCTCATTCTCTATGCCATGTTAAGTCAAGTCGACAATAAAAACGGATAACAATTTAGTTCTTCAGAACAAATTGATGCGTGATACAGATGAACTGAACTTTGATGTTAGGCAACCACATGATAGGAGGATGTAATATGTAAGAAAAATAGGACGTCATGAGATAACCAGAACTATGATGTGTAAACTAAGCAGAAGACATTTCACTAAATTATAAGCAATGCAATGGAAGGTAGACACCATATGAAAGATGCTACAAATATCGCTCTGCCAAGTTAACAGTACAAGAAAGATGCTACAAATGCCATTTAAACAAATATGAAGCAGTACAAGAAATAAATCATATGCAAGATGCAAACAACATCACACTATCAAGTTAGAGGTCTCTCGTCATTAGTACCATTGCATATTCACATCATTGCATATTCAGAGCTTATGATGTGTAAACTAAGGAGAAGGCATTTCAACATATTAGAAGCAATGAAAGCTAGACACCATATCAAAGATGCAACTAATATCACTCTACCAAGTTAAAACTATCTCGTCATAAGTGCCATTTCAACAAATAAGCAGTACAAGCTAGAAAATAATGCGAGATGTAACCTATATCACACTCCAAAGTCAAACGTGTCTTATGATAAGTGATTGTTGCATGTTACACAACAGTAGTAATTTGATGTAAGAACACGGTGTGATAGACAGATATTGTATGTTCTAGAAACAGGAACACATGTCTTATTCAAGTATAATGTGTAAAGTAAGCAGATGGAATTCAACAAAATTAGAAGCAATACAAGCTAGACATCACACATAACATGCAACCACATATAACAGTGCCAAGTTAGAGGGAGCACCAGTGATGGTGCACTAGGGGAGATGTGCTCATCATAAACACAGCTATGTTGAGTGTCTATGCATGTGTTGTCTTGGAAATCATCTTGGGGGGATGGAGGAGTAGAAACTGTAGAGGCCCTCCATTTGGAAGGAGCACCTTTATCTGCCGCCTTGCTAACTTCCTTTCGCTTTATTGATTTTGAATTGTCAAGTAAAACCGACAAGAAAAAGCAATAAAATTCTCTCTTCAGAACTCATTCATGCATGATACTGACAATCATTACTTTGATGTAAGGCAAACACATGATACCAGGATGGAATATGTACGAAAAACAGGACGGCATGGCATGTTCACTTTTTGTGTAAACTAAGCAGAAACCATTCCAACAAATAAGAAGCAATGCAAGCTAGACACCGCATGAAAGATGCAACCAATATGACTCTACCAAGTTAAAAGCGTCCCATCATAAATGGAATTTCAACAAATTAGAAGCAGCGCATGCTATAATTCATATGAAAGATGCAAATAAAATCGCACTGCATATACTAAAGGTGTCTCATCATATTGATTGATGCGGGATACAAAAAAACAATAGTTTTATTTAAGGACATGCTTAATAGACAGATGTACTATGTACTAAATACATGAAGGCATGTCACATTAACAGGTATAATGTATAAGCTAAGAAGAATAGCACATGCAGTTTAACCAGATTAGAAGAATTACAATCTAGACACCATATGCAAGATGCAACCTCATATCACACTGCCAAGTTAGAGCAAGCACCTGCGATGCTAGTGTAGGGGAAATGCGGTAATCAACTACAGAGCTACGTTCACTATCTTCATATAGCCTTGCCGTTTCTTGAATCATGTCGGGAGGCTGATGCTGCATTCTTTAAATGAGGAGTAGTCATCTTGCCTGACTGCCTCATCATAAGTGATTGATGAGGGATACACAAGAACATTAGTTTGATGCAAGAACATGGTTAATACACAGATGTACTAGTATGTACCAAAAGCAGAAAGGCATGTCATATTCAAAGGTATAATGTGTAAGCTAAGCAGATGCAATTTAACCAAATTAGAAGCAATACAAGCTAGACAACCGACTGGAGTGGTGAGCATGATCATCTAGGACCTGAGAGCCTGGTGGGAGGCGGGCTGCTTCGCCACCATCGCGGCTTTTTAGTTGGCTTCCAGGTGATTCCTGTCTTTGCTGGGCTTGTCACTTGCTCGACCAGTGCCCTGACTAGCTATTTATCTTCTGGTGCTCACAGGATGGTGGTTCATGTAAAAAATATCTTTCCTTATCTTAATAAAGACCGACTTCGGCCTTTCGAATACAAGCTAGACACCATATGGAACATGCAACCACATATGACACCGCGAAGTTAAAGCAAGCACCTGGGATGGTGGTTCATTGCGAGCGAGGTCATCAACTCCAGAGCTACGTTTACCATTTCCATCTGCTGACACTGCACCCTTTATAGCGCTGTAACGTGCCATGTTTACCCGCGTAGAAAGATAGAGCAACTTCTCACTTTTATTTTCTCCTTTTCTCGAGGCAGACTCTGAAATACCCTTGCATAAAAACACAATAGTGAGAGTATGGGTGAAGTGTGTGCAGAACTAGTGCACTGTAAAAGTAGCAGATAGCAGGTGGCTGAAAAAATTAGATTCTACAACATTGCATGGCAAACAAAATTAGATTCTAATCCGTATGGTTTTGTAATATATGAGCACAGGAAATGCAGGTACTCCTCCAGCACACCACCACATGTGGTCATATCAAGATAATAGTCGACTGAAAATAAATAGGTCAGTCAATTTTTTTAATGAACTGTCTGATCTATAAGGAACGGGCAGATGGCCTTCGTCTACCTCCCGCCAATCACTATTGACGATCTTTCTCAAACTGCCAGCGACCACCGGCCCAGACCCCTGCCTCCGCTGCCCCGCCCTCCCCTCGAACTCACACCACCGCCGTGCTTGGCAGCGTCCCTAGCCCATCCCTTTAATCCCGGCCGACCTCCAGATCGGGCGCCAGTAGCTCTAGGCCCCACATGCCCCTAAGATAAACACCGAGGCATTGCTTCCCCGGCGTAATAGGCGGACTAGCGCCTGTTACGCCGGGGAATGCTTCCGTTAATTGGGAATCAACTGACCAGGAATTGAAATTCAAGGGGGCGACGGACCTCTAGCTAAGGTGAAATAGTATATGAGGAGAAACCTTGTGCATCGTGAGTTAGGAACATCTAGTATCAATAAGAAGCGGTCAACTAGTGTCTTCTATGGGATGAATACCGTGCAAACTAACACGTGAGATTTGCACGAATAAGGGAAGAGGAGTACCCTTGTCGGTTGCCAGTGTGGTCTCCTACATATGTCGCCGCGATCTTCTTTTTTCTCCCGGGGGAACCGATGTTTTGGAGAATCGTGGATTCTTGGAAAAACCCATGGCCAAATTGTTGACTGTGTTGTCGTGGCCGTATATCAGCGGAGGGGAAGCAGATCCGAGGCGGCGAAGGATGGCATAGCAAGAACAACTCCGGTGCGATGGAGGGTGGCGAAGTTGGAGCGGCAGCGGTGAGGCGCAGGACGGCGTGGTTGAACTTGCTCGGGTACGGACGGCTCGGCCTCGTCTTCAACTACTAGCCATGGAGGGCATTGCGGTTGAGGTTGCGGTGGACGACGACGTCGGGGTATCGGCTCCGGTGTGATGGAGGAGGGCGGCGGTTGATGGGTGGGATGGGGTGGCGGACGGAGGACGCAGGGGTTTCGGGCTGGTGGAGAGGTAGTTTTTGCGCCCACGGAGTACGAATGGGGAATCAGATGGGTGGGCGGGGGGGAGGGGTGTCACACCCTGCATTTTGTAACATTTCAATTTGCATTAATAAAGCATGAAAATTTGGACCAACAAAAACTTTTGCATTATTTGGCTTTTATTTGGAGTTGGTTTTTCTCTCTGTGTTTTCAAGTGCTCTCTAAAGTAAACACAACTCCACCTTATATACTTCATCTCCTTGCCCCAAACTTCTGTCCAATTATCATGCCATGTTTATAGTGCAATATAGTATTTGCTTACAAAAATAATTTGGCCAAATAGTGTTTTCAAAAAAATTAGTTTTCCAAAAACCCCTAAATTGAGGTTTGCACTACAAGTACCTGATTTGGGGTATGAAAAATAATTCAAAGAGTATATTTGAAACCTATTAGATATAGGACTTCCATAAACCACAAAAATATAATTTTGAAAGTTATTTTCCTATTTTATTTAAAGGCTTTTTCTTAAGGCCAGAAGTGGTCTTTAATAGGTTAACATTATTTTAAAGCTTTAAAAATATTCGAGGAAACTTAGGGAGACTCAATGGACATATATTTACCATATATATGAGTTTAAACGCATGGTTATGATCAAAATATTGGACAAAACCTCCCAAAACCATTTCTGCTCATTTCAAGGATTTGAAATATTTCTACAGGACATATTCTCCAAAAATTCCAAGAAAATTCTAGCATGTCACATATGACATGTTTTGATGATCTTGGCAAGTATCATGCCATGGAGAATAATATAACCCCATGAAATTCCCCCAAAACCCCCTCTGGCCAGAATCAAATTTGAACTACTTTGTACTACCAACTTTCTCTCCTTGATCCCAACTTTTGTGAGCATGATCACATGACCAAATGAGGTCACCACACCAAGTGGTGCATCAAGGAGAAGTGATTTACTCAACTAGATCTGCACAAGTCCATTCCTGCCAGTTTCTAGGGTTTACAAAGTTGCATTGGCAACTTAGCCCAAATAAGCTCCAAATTGGTGGAAGGCCCTAATTATATGTGACACTTCACCTGTGGAGTCTCATGACAAGTGGAAGTCATCTACTTGCCCAAACCATCATTAAACACCTTCGGCAGAATTTTAAAAGCAAATTCCAGCCTCTTCCACTAATCTCCTTGAGCCACTGCTTTTACCACAACCCTCCTAGTTCCCTCTATCACCTGGATGCTTCCCTGCCCGAGGAAGCAATGATGAAGGAGGGAACCCCATTTTCTTCTCTCGGACAGCAGATTTCCTCTCTCTCTCAGCCTCCTTCTCTCCCCTCGGCTTTCCAGAGCATCCAAGGCCCTCTCCAGCTTTTGCCCATACCCCTGCAACCTCCAGACACAAGTGGGCCTTGACTTGACGCAGAAAGCCGCGGATGCGGCCAAAGTCACTTCTGGAGCGCTGGCAGGCACCGACCGTTGACGCCTGCGTCTCCCGCCACGTCGATCCTCCCAGCGCGCGCCGATGCCCCTCGGCGTCCGCTCCACACCAGCAGCCGCCCACTTGCTCCCGCGCCTCCTCTCTCTCCTGCAGCTCGCGCGCCAGGCCGCCCGCTCGGCCAATGCTCGCGCCACTCCTGTGGCCAGCGTGCAGCTTCGCCCGCTCCTCCTCTCTCTCCCTGGCACCCTACACCACTCCCACGAACACCCCCGAGCCCTCCATTTCCTCTCTAACGGCCACCTGAGCCGACCCCGCGGGAATCCGTAAGCCGCGCCCACGGTGGACCTCGGCCAGTCTACAAAAGGCGACCCCGAGCCTCCCTCTCACCTCCTGTCGCTCCCCCACGCTCCTAATCCACCTCCCGCACCAACCAGTTGCCTCCAGAGCCGCCCGAGCTCGAGATCGAGCTCGAGCTCCGCCGCGGTCGCCGTCGGCCACGCAGGTACATGCCTCCTCCGCCCTTGTTCTCTCTCGATCTGGAACCGCAAGGCGCCATCGACCCTTTCACCTCTCTTTCCCACTCTTTTGCAGCCGGAAGCGCCGAAACCATCGGCCGCTCAAGCACCTCCGCCGCGTGACCTCGTCGCCGGCGAACTAGGCTGCTCCGGCGACCATCTCCATCGCCCCCCGAGCGGCGACATCCTCCCGAGTCCAACGGTACCACCCACGCACCCTCCGTGCCTGTATCGCCGCCCGGAGCTTCGCGTGCCTACGGATGGAGGTAGACGGCGACGGCCGTGGCCCTGCCCGTCGACCTCACGCCACGGCGGGTGGGATCCACCATCGAGTTTAACGCCGCGCGCTCAAGCCGGTTCACCGTCGGCCGAAGGCGTACTTCGCCTTTACGCCTTCGACGTGGCGGCCTCGCGCGGGCTGATTTCCCTCTGGGCCTGTTGCCCCGTGGCCTCTCTAGCCCAGTGGCACAGTGCCGCTTTTCTTTTTATTTTTCTGCCTGTTTTACAAAAATTCCAGAGGACAGAATACTTATCCAAATGAAATAATTCCAACTCCTAAAATCTCAGAATAATCCCACCTATTTATTGATGTAACTTTCATGCACATCCATTACACTTTCCTGCTCTGTTCAAATTTAAATTCAAATTTGAACAATAGAACCTCTGTTTGAAAATCCACAACTTTGTTTCCCTAGCTCCAAATCCAAAACCAAGAATTTTCCCCTTCCTTGTTTTCCTCCTAGTATTTTACAAAAATAAGTTGACATTTTTCTGAGCACTTTTACTTTTCTGTTCTTATTATTGTCTCATTTATCCGTTGTTTTCTTGCGACGATTAGACCCCGTGTTTGACGAAGTAGTTGGAGAAGAAGGAGAGGAAGGGCCTGAAGACTTTGAAGACCAAGCCAACCAAGGCAAGCAGCCCTTTGACCATGCCCATGAAACACTTTTTATGCATGTCTTATAGCACTTATTATTGTTGCATCGGTATCATGATGAGATGGTAAACCACGTTGATTGGTTGCCTCTATTACTTCCTCGTTGATACTTGCATTGTGCGTGACCCTACCTTCCTATGAGGGTTATGCCGGTGGGAGTAGATAGGATGCTAAAGTAGATGCTACGCAAAAAGGGACGGGTATATGCATGGTGAAGGAGTCAAAGCATTTTTCGAAAACCCCGTCGGGTGCCACTTATGCCCGAGGGAGATGATGAGATGGGTAACCACTTGATGACGAAGTGGTGTACCGAGGCAAGTGGGTGTTGTTTTCGAAAACGGATAAGATTTAAGATTTGTCGACTGTCCCAACCTTACATGCGCAACCACTTTACCCTTATATGGGAAAGGGCATTATTGATTACCTAGGCCGATACTAGCTTGGAGCCCGCATTACTAGTGACGGGGAAGAGTTGGTGCTCTCTCTTGGGACGGGGTCGTGCCAGGTAGGGCGGCCATGACTGTTTTCACAGGGCACCGGATGCACCATTGTGTCCCCTCTCGGATGTTACGATCTCGAGTGAGTCTCGTATGGTGTACATCGTGAGGATTCAGAACAACGAGTGGACTCCTTGTTAGTGTCGTCTAGGGAAAGGTAGTGATCGGGTGCTTACCCCGGGTACTTGAGGTACCGCGGGTCGTGGATGACACGGAAGTTCCCCGGATCTTGTGGGTAAAGTGTGCAACCTCTACAGAGTGTAAAACTATTCGAATAGCCATGTCCACGGTCAAGGACAGTTGGGCGGTGCTGCTTAAACTACGTCCACATGTTTACAAACCAGTGTGTGTGTTTGGATAAGTGGGAAGTTCTACATGGGTCAAGTCCAAGGACTTGACATGATTGAGTTGGGTTGGTGCCCACTCTATTTATGTTGATATCTGTAACCTGTCCTCAGGGTTACTTGAATTCGCCTGATGCATGTCTTGCAAGTTGTTGAACATGTCATTGCACTCAAAACTAGCTTTCTGCAAAAGTTTACCTATATCATGCATTGTTATATCTGGAACCAAAACATGGGTTGCTTGCGAGTACATTCAAAGTACTCATTGGCTTGCCACTGGTTATTTAATTGGCCAGGCATGGAAGAACCGGAGTTCGAAGAAGAGTTCTATGGAGACGAACATGCGAATTAGGACGTTTCCCCAGTCGGAATGCCTGTAGGTTTAAGGCAGATGGCATGGGTTCTACTTATCAACGAAGATTTCCGCTGCTTGTGTTTCATTTGATGTTCAGCCCTTCAGGCTTTATCAATGTAAGACTTGACCATAATGGTCATAATTTGTGTCAGACGGTATGTATGGATGTAAGACTCTTGTTATTCAGCTTCGTGTGTTGGTGAGCATTGATCTCGGGATCACTTTGTACGCGTGCATTCGGTGATCACGACTTATGAGTCGGGGTCCCCACAGAGCTGGTATCGAGCCATCTGACTGTAGGAAGCCCTAGTTAGCATGGGCGTTAGCTAGAGTGAGACTATCTCTGAAGATTACCTATATACCTCGTTTTCTAGAAATATCCTAAACATAGGTCACATTTCCTCTATTGACCCTTTCCTTCCACTTTTGTAGATGGCGTTGTGCCGAGGACCTCCCGACCACCGGGTTTCCCGTACTTCTCGAGGACAGCCTCAAGAAGTGTCGGTTTACTCGAGCCCTACCTTCTCCTACCACGAGCTTTGGATCAACAAGATCTTGAGTAGGAGTATCACGTGGAGGTAGTCGTTAGGGTGAACGACGCCCCGACGAGCTGGTTCTTTGAGGGACCCCAGATGGCGACCCTGCTTCTCGCCGTTGAGACTGCTGCCCTCAAGGCGCTGACTCGCCTTCGGGATCTTCTTCCCGAGATGGCGAGTGAGCCAGCCACTCGTTACCTGCCTTATCGTAAGGAGGGAGATGACGAGAGCAGCGCACCAGCCCCACCCATGGACGAAGGACTTTCTCTCCGCTTCCAGACCTACTTCAGCCTGTGTGCCGACAGCCTAGCTCAGCACCTGGCCTCGGAGTCGATGGAGCTTCGGAAGGAACTCCACGAGACCAAGGAACTCCTCCGCCTAGCTCAGACAAAGGCGGACAGGATCAAGAAGGATGGCGCACCCCCTGGACAGCCCGTTGTAGCCTATCGAGGCGGGCGACCCCCACAGGACACGCATGCCAAGGGATCACCGCAGCCGCGCCGTATGACGGCGAAGGAGTATCGCAACCTCTTCACGGTGCCACCGGCGAAGCAGCGTCGTGTTCAGCTCCTCCACTCCCCCTCTCCCTCAAGTGACGAAGATACTGAGACAGATGAAGGTGAGGAGGAAGACCCAGAGGAGCCGGAATACGCGACCGAGCATTCCACCACTTAGACACCGTTCAGGACTAGGGTAGGCCGGTCTGTAACCCTTAAGGTAGGATAGGTCGTGTACCCCTTATGCGAAGTCGAGTCCGTGTAATGGTTCAAATGAAACCATGTTATCTTGTGCTTGCTTTCAACTTGCTTTGATGAAGTCGTACTTTCCCTTCGGGAACTTGTAAACGACTACATCCCCCATTTGGTTTTAATGCATGAGTTTGGCCCTTCTGGACCTTGTTTAACTTAAAATTGTGTCACGCCCACCCCCTTACTAGGCACCCCACCTGTCTTGCTTTACCTCATGAGCCCTTGACCGCTCCAACAGGATGCCTATTGTAACACGTACTGGTACCTCTACCCAGCAGCAAGAAGCCGGAGCAGGAGCCACTCAGGACCAAGCCCAAGGACAAGCTCCACCACCGCCACCACCTCCAAACATGGACATGACTCAGCTCCTCCAAGACTTCCGAGAGGAACACCAAGCCAACACAGCAGCCCTCCAGGTGATTGCTCAGGCTGTCAACCGCCAACCGGCGGGGAACAGCAATGGACGTTCCATGTTGGCAGAGTTCAAGAAGCATGCACCACCCACCTTCATCGAGACTGCTGAACCCACGGATGCGAGGCGATGGGTCCGCACCATTGAGGACCTGTTGGAACTAATCGGCTGCATGAAGACCGTGAGAGGGTAGCATATGCTGCCTTGTCTCGGGGTACCTCGAGCTTGGTGGGATGGATTCAAGGTCATGCGCGTTGGGCAAGACATCACTTGGAATGACTTCAAGGCAGAATTCCGCAAGGCCCACATTCCTTCGGGATTATGGCCATCAAGAAGCGTGAGTTCGGCCTGAAGCAAGGTAGTAGCACTGTCAAGGAGTACATGCACGAAGTTGAGTGTTACGTCAAGGTATGCTCCCGAGGATGTCGACCGATGTTGCCAAAAGGGCGCTTCATGGAAGGCCTTAACCAGACTCTGAAGCTTCGCTTGTTGTGTGTGACTGCCCAACCTTTCGGATCTGGTGAACAAGGCACTCATGCTTGAAGACAAGTGGCGTGCTTTGGATGATACCCGTAAGCGCAAGATGATCAGCAAGGGTAGCTCCGAACCGAAGCCTCGCCAATGGCAGCCAGCCCGATCAAGCCAACCTATCGGCAGCCAAGAGCTCCTGCACCCGCACCAACTATCCACCTCAAGAGACGCCAACCCTGTGCCAGCTTACAACAACCCCAATAACAATGCGGCAAGAGCATCAACCCCAACCAAGTTACTTGCTTTGGATGTGGTCAGCCAGGACACTACTCCAAGAATTGCCCCAACAAGAAGCCCGACGCCCTGCGCCCCAATGCGCAGAACCCAGGACAAGGTCGTGGGATGCCACCAAGGAACCAAGCTCCCCGCAACCCGCCCAACAATGGAAGGGGTCGTGTGAACCATGTCACTGCAGAAGAAGCCCAGGAAGACCCGGACGTCGTGCTGGGTACGTTCCTTGTCAACTCAGCACCCGTAACTATTTTGTTTGATTCGGGAGCCACGCATTCATTTGTCACCCAAAAGTTTGCACTAAAAAGTGGCATGACCCCTACACCCCTGAATAACCCTATGGTGGTACAAACCCCCGGAGCAGAGATGAGAGCCAAGATAGGATGTAAAGGAGTCGGAATTGTCATTAATGGGGTAGACTTCCTAGCAAACCTTATCATCTTAAGATCGCAAGGCTTGGATGCGATCTTAGGAATGGATTGGCTCATCAAGCACCAAGGCTTGATAGATTGTGCCAACCGGACTGTCACCGTGACCAATGACCGAGGAGTCGAAGTTAAATTTGCCTCCAACCCCTCCTCTGCTCGAGCCAACCAAGTCAACTGTCTGACTAAAGTTGGATTGGAGCAAGTGCCGGTAGTATGCGAATACCCCGATGTTTTTCCTGATGAGCTACCAGGGATGCCTCCTGACCGAGACATTGAATTCATCATCGAGCTCATGCCCGGAGCAGGACCCATCTATAAGAAGCCTTATAGAATGGGATCGGAAGAGTTAGCAGAATTGAAGAAGCAACTGGAAGAGCAGTTGAGGAAGGGATTTATCCACCCTAGTGCCTCCCCTTGGGGATCACCTATTCTGTTTGTGGCAAAGAAGGACGGTACCATCCGCTTGTGCATTGATTACCGCTCCCTCAATGAGGTTACAATCAAGAACAAGTACCCACTCCCCAAGATTGAAGATCTGTTTGATCAACTCAATGGGGCCAAGGTGTTCTCCAAGATCGACCTTCGGTCCGGATATTATCAGTTGAAAATCAGGCCCCAAGATATTCCGAAGACGACATTTGTAACCAGATATGGCCCGTATGAGTGCACGGTCATGTCCTTTGGATTGACCAATGCCCTAGCTTACTTCATGTATCTCATGAATAAGGTCTTCATGGAATATTTGGACAAGTTTGTCATTGTCTTCATTGATGACATTCTTTTCTTCTCGAAGACGGAAGAAGAACACGAGCAACACTTGAGGATGGTCCTAGACAAGCTTCGAGAACATCAACTGTACGCCAAGTTCAGCAAGTGCAAATTTTGGCTGCGTGAAGTTGGATTCTTGGGTCATGTATTGAATGTCGAAGGGTTGTTAGTGGACCCCACCAAGATTCAAGCCGTGACTGAATGGCAAACTCCGAGCAATGTGAAGGAAGTCAGAAGCTTCCTCGGACTCGCGGGATATTACCGCAAGTTCGTAGAAGGATTCTCAAGCATTGCCCGACCTATGACCCTTCTCTTGAAGAAGGACAAGAAGTTTGAATGGACGCCGAAGTGCGAAGAGAGCTTCCTGGAGCTGAAGAAGAGACTGACCACCGCCCCAGTTCTGGCCACACCAGATATACACAAGGAATTTGTGATATATTGTGATGCGTCGAGAACCGGACTGGGAGGCATTCTGATGCAAGAAGGCAGAGTCGTAGCATATCTATCTAGACAGCTACGTCCTCATGAAGAGAACTATGCTACTCATGATCTTGAGTTGGCAGCTGTAGTTCACGCCTTAAAGACCTGGCGACATTACCTTCTAGGGAAGCGGTGTGAGATATACACGGATCACAAAAGTCCGAAGTATATTTTCACTCAGAAGGAATTGAACATGAGGCAGAGAAGGTGGCTAGAGTTGATCAATGATTATGACCTCGATGTCCGATACCACCCTGCAAAGGCTAATGTGGTAGCAGATGCCTTAAGCAGAAAGGCTTGTTCCTTAAATGCTATGCTTAAGGGAAGGCTACCCGCCTTTTATGCAGAACTTGAAAGCTTCGGGGTGGAACTGGTTGCACCAGGATTCTTAGCCAACCTTGAAGTCAAGCCTACCCTGATGGACGACGTTAAGGAAGCCCAGAAGGGACACGAAAGTATTGAAGGCATCAAGAGGAAGATCGAGGCAGGCAAAGCCCCAGGATTCTCAGAAGATGAGCAAGGAATTGTGTGGTTTGGGAATCGCATTTGCGTACCCAACCAGATTGAGCTCAAGAATTTGATCTTGCAAGAAGCTCATGACACCCCGTATTCCATCCATCCTGGAGGAACCAAGATGTATCAAGACCCGAAGGAAAGATTTTGGTGGCACGGGATGAAAAGGGAGATTGCCACCTATGTTGCAAAATGTGATGTATGCCAAAGAGTCAAGGCTGAACATCAGCGACCCGCTGGATTGCTCCAACCACTCAAGGTTCCCGAGTGGAAATGGGATAAAGTCGGAATGGATTTCATCACAGGGTTACCTAGGTCAAATAAGGGTCATGACTCCATCTGGGTTATAGTCGACCATTTGACTAAAGTAGCCCATTTCATCCCTGTTAAGACTACCTATGATGGTAACCACCTAGCAACTCTATACATCAACAGAATCGTAAGTCTTCATGGTGTTCCTAAGGAGATTGTGTCAGATCGAGGAACCCAGTTTACCTCGAGATTTTTGGAAGAAGTTCCAAGAGGCCATGGGAACCAAGTTGTCTTTCAGCACTGCTTTCCACCCACAGACCGAAGGTCAGACAGAACGAGTAAATCAGATACTTGAAGACATGCTCCGGGCCTGTGTCCTAACATATAGAGCTAGGTGGGAAGATTGCCTCCCTTTTGCCGAGTTCTCCTACAACAACGGTTATCAGTCAAGCCTCCGGATGGCACCATTTGAGGTGCTATACGGACGGAAATGCCGCATGCCCCTCAATTGGTCAGAGGCCGGAGAAGGACTAGTCTTTGGGCCCGATATCCTCCGTGAAGCAGAAGAGAAAGTCCAGCTTGTCAGAGAGCGTTTGAAGACCGCCAAGTCAAGGCAGAAGAGCTATGCTGACACTCGTCGCCGACAAGTAGACTTCCAAGTCGGAGACCATGTGTACCTGCGAGTAACTCCTCTTAAGGGAACCAAGCGTTTCCACGTTAAAGGAAAACTTCGCACCAAGATTTATCGGCCCTTTGAGATCACCGCACGACGAGGTGAAGTGGCTTACCATTGGAACTACCACGAACTATCCGATGCACTGGCGTATTCCACATGTCACAACTCCGGAAATGTCTCCAAGTTCCAGACAAGCCTGATCTTTACAAGGACGTCAGTCACCAAGCCATTGACCTTCAGCCTGATTTGACTTACCGTGAGAGGCCCATCCGCATTTTGGATGAGGCTGAGCGACACACTCGAAGCCACACCATCAAGTACTTCAAGGTCCAGTGGAGCAACCACACTGAAGCAGAAGCAACTTGGGAACGTGAAGACTACCTTAGATCCGAGTTTCCGTATCTCTTTAAAGCCTAGTTTAGGAATCTCGAGGACGAGATTCTTGTAAGGGGGTAGGTCTGTCACACCCTGCATTTTGTAACATTTCAATTTGCATTAATAAAGCATGAAAATTTGGACCAACAAAAACTTTTGCATTATTTGGCTTTTATTTGGAGTTGGTTTTTCTCTCTGTGTTTTCAAGTGCTCCCTAAAGTCAACACAACTCCACCTTATATACTTCATCTCCTTGCCCCAAACTTCTGTCCAATGATCATGCCATGTGTATAGTGCAATATAGTATTTGCTTACAAAAATAATTTGGCCAAATAGTGTTTTCAAAAAAATTAGTTTTCCAAAAACCCCCGAATTGAGGTTTGCACTACAAGTACCTGATTTGGGGTATGAAAAACAATTCAAAGAGTATATTTGAAACCTATTAGATATAGGACTTCCATAAACCGCAAAAATATAATTTTGAAAGTTATTTTCCTATTTTATTTAAAGGCTTTTTCTTAAGGCCAGAAGTGGTCTTTAATAGGTTAAAATTATTTTAAAGCTTTAAAAATATTTGAGGAAAATTAGGGAGACTCAATGGACATATATTTACCATATATATGAGTTTAAACGCATGGTTATGATCAAAATATTGGACAAAACCTCCCAAAACCATTTCTGCTCATTTCAAGGATTTGAAATATTTCTACAGGAAATATTCTCCAAAAATTCCAAGAAAATTCTAGCATGTCACATATGAAATGTTTTGATGATCTTGCCAAGTATCATGCCATGGAGAATAATATAACCCCATGAAATTCCCCCAAAACCCCCTCTTGCCAGAATCAAATTTGAACTACTTTGTACTACCAACTTTCTCTCCTTGATCCCAACTTTTGTGAGCATGATCACATGAACAAATGAGGCCACCACACCAAGTGGTGCATCAAGGAGAAGTGATTTACTCAACTAGATCTGCACAAGTCCATTCCTGCCAGTTTCTAGGGTTTACAAAAGTTGCGTTGGCAACTTAGCCCAAATAAGCTCCAAATTGGTGGAAGGCCCTAATTATATGTGACACTTCACCCTGTGGAGTCTCATGACAAGTGGAAGTCATCTACTTGCCCAAACCATCATCAAACACCTTCTGGCAGAATTTTAAAATGCAAATTCCAGCCTCTTCCACTAATCTCCTTGAGCCCTGCTTTTTACCACAACCCCTCCTAGTTCCCCTCTATCACCAGGATGCTTCCCTGCCCGAGGAAGCAATGATGAAGGGAGGGGGAACCCCACTTTTCTTCTCTGGACAACAGATTTCCCTCTCTCTCTCAGCCTCCTTCTCTCCCCTCAGCTTTCCAGAGCATGCAAGGCCCTCTCCAGCATTTGCCCATACCCCCTGCAGCCTCCAGACACGAGTGGACGCGCGCGGACGCGGGAAAGCCGCGGATGTCGGTCAAAGTCGCGCTCTGGAGCGCCTGGCAGGGCACCCGGCCGTTGACGCCGCGTCTCCCGGCCACCTCGATCCTCCCCCGCGTGCCAGTCGATGCCCCTCGACGTCCGCTCCACACCAGCAGGCCGCCCACTTGCTCCCGCGCCCTCCTCTCTCTCCTGCAGCTCGCGCCAGAGCACCGCCCCGCTCGGCCAATGCTCGCGCCACTCCTGTGGCCCGCGTGCAGCTCGCCACGCTCCTCATCTCTCTCCCTGGCATCCTACACCACTCCCACGAACACCCCCGAGCCCTCCATTTCCTCTCTAACGGCCACCCGAGCCGATCCCGCGGGAACCCGCAAGCCGCGCCCACGGTGGACCTCGGCCAGTCTATAAAAGGCGACCCCGAGCCTCCCTCTGACCTCCTGTCGCTCCCCCACGCTCCTAATCCACCTCCCGCACCAACCAGTTGCCTCCAGAGCCGCCCGAGCTCGAGATCAAGCTCGAGCTCCGCCACCTCGGGTCGTCGACGTCCACGCGGTACAGGCCTCCTCCGCCCTTGTTCTCTCTCGATCTGGAATCGCAAGCCGTCACTGACCCTTTCCCCTCTCTTTCCCACTCTTTTTGTAGCCGGGAACGGCCGGAACCATCGACGCCCGAAGCACCTTCGCCGCGTGACCTCGTCGCCGGCGAACCAGGCTGCTCCGGCGACCATCTCCACCACCCCCCAAGCGGCGACATCCTCCCCAGTCCAACGGTACCACCCACGCACCCTCCCGTGAACTGTATCGCCGCCGGCGAGCTCGCCGTTGCCTCTGGACGGAGGTAGACGACGACGGCCGTGGGCCATGCCCGTCAGCCTCAAGCCTTGACGGGTGGGATCCACCCGTCAGGTTTAAACGCACGCGCACTCGCCCGCCGGTTCGCCGTCGGCCGAAGGCGTACTTCGCCTTTACGCCTTCCACGTGGCGGCCTCGCGCGGGCTGATTTCCCTCTGGGCCTGTTGCCCCGTGGCCTCTCTGGCCCAGTGGCACAGTGCCGCTTTTCTTTTTCTTTTTCTGCCTGTTTTACAAAAATACCACATGACAGAATACTTATCCAAATGAAATAATTCCAACTCCTAAAATCTCAGAATAATCCCACCTATTTATTGATGTAACTTTCATGCACATCCATTACACTTTCCTGCTCTGTTCAAATTTAAATTCAAATTTGAACAATAGAACCTTTGTTTGAAAATACACAACTCTGTTTCCCTAGCTCCAAATCCAAAACCAAGGATTTTCCCCTTCCTAGTTTTCCTCCTAGTATTTTACAAAAATAAGTTGACATTTTTCTGAGCACTTTGACTTTTCTGTTCTTATTATTGTCTCATTTATCCGTTGTTTTCTTGCGATGATTAGATCCCGTGTTTGACGAAGTAGTTGGAGAAGAAGGAGAGGAAGGGCCTGAAGACTTTGAAGACCAAGCCAACCAAGGCAAGAAGCCCTTTGACCATGCCCATGAAACCCTTTTTATGCATGTCTTATAGAACTTATTATTGTTGCATCGGAATCATGATGAGATGGTAAACCACGTTGGTTGGTTGCCTCTGTTACTTCCTCGTTGATACTTGCATTGTGCGTGACCCTACCTTCCTATGAGGGTTATGCCGTGGGAGTAGATAGGATGCTAAAGTAGATGCTACGCAAAAAGGGACGGGTATATGCATGGTGAAGGAGTCAAAGCATTTTTCGAAAACCCCGTCGGGTGCCACTTATGCCCGAGGGAGATGATGAGATGGGTAACCACTTGATGACGAAGTGGTGTACCGAGGCAAGTGGGTGTTGTTTTCGAAAACGGATTAGATTTAAGATTTGTCGACTGTCCCAACCTTACATGCGCAAACACTCTACCCTTATATGGGAAAGGGCATTATTGATTACCTAGGCCGATACTAGCTTGGAGCCCGCATTACTAGTGACGGGGAAGAGTTGGTGCTCTCTCTCGGGACGGGGTCGTGCCAGGTAGGGCGGCCATGACTGTTTTCACAGGGCACCGGATACACCGTTGTGTCCCCTCTCGGATGTTACGATCTCGAGTGAGTCTCGTATGGTGTACATCGTGAGGATTCAGAACAACGAGTGGACTCCTTGTTAGTGTCGTCTAGGGAAAGGTAGTGATCGGGTGCTTACCCCGGGTACTTGAGGTACCGCGGGTCGTGGATGACACGGAAGTTCCCCGGATCTTGTGGGTAAAGTGTGCAACCTCTGCAGAGTGTAAAACTATTCGAATAGCCGTGTCCACGGTCAAGGACAGTTGGGCGGTGCTGCTTAAACTACGTCCACATGTTTACAAACCAGTGTGTGTGTTTGGATAAGTGGGAAGTTCTACATGGGTCAAGTCCAAGGACTTGACATGATTGAGTTGGGTTGGTGCCCACTCTATTTATGTTGATATCTGTAACCTGTCCTCAGGGTTACTTGAATTCGCCTGATGCATGTCTTGCAAGTTGTTGAACATGTCATTGCACACAAAACTAGCTTTCTGCAAAAATTTACCTATATCATGCATTGTTATATCTGGAACCAAAACATGGGTTGCTTGCGAGTACATTCAAAGTACTCATTGGCTTGCCACTGGTTATTTAATTGGCCAGGCATGGAAGAACCGGAGTTCGAAGAAGAGTTCTATGGAGACGAACATGCGAACTAGGACGTTTCCCCGGTCGGAATGCCTGTAGGTTTAAGGCATATGGCATGGGTTCTACTTATCAACGAAGATTTCCGCTGCTTGTGTTTCATTTGATGTTCAGCCCTTAAGGCTTTATCAATGTAAGACTTGACCATAATGGTCATAATTTGTGACAGACGGTATGTATGGATGTAAGACTCTTGTTATTCAGCTTCTGTGTGTTCAGTGAGCATTGATCTCTAGGATCACTGTACACGTGCATTCGGTGATCACGACTTATGAGTCGGGGTCCCCACAAGGGGGGAGAACCATGTTTCGGTCTGGGACGCGCTTGTTTTTGGCTTTTTTGAACAGAATATGGGACGCGCTTGTTTGAAATTTGGGAAAGTACAAACTTTGCCGCCCTCTTAAATTTCGGACCTACTGCGGGTCGGGGGTAGGATGGTAATCCCAGGTGTCCCAAATAGTGGACAGGAGCGATTTCGGCCGCGCGCATGTGTGCTTAGGCGGCCATTGTGTATGAACGTTTTTCGGAGGCGGTTGCGTGGCGTCTAGATGAAGCTACTAACGTACCCCGGTTTAGACCTTTGGACGTCGGGCCGGTAGGTTTCACGGGTTTGAGTTATTAGAAAAGTAATTTCCTTGTACTACCAAACATTGGTCTCACGCGGTTTCCAGCGAGTAGAGGCTCTTTTGGCGCTTCGTTCAAAATTTTGAAAAACAAGCATTCATGTTTAGAGTACTCTTGAACTTTGAGGATTGACCTAAATAGACAACGTAAAATTTGACCTTGTATGTTTGAAAACCTCATTAAATTATCCGCTTCTTTTTGAAATTTTGACACTTGAAAATTGTAACACCCCGGAAGTAACTTTCCATATTTGTAACTCCAACTCTTGCCATTTTCGGCATTGTGATATGAAATTCCCTCCGTGGTTGGGTTTTTCTTCTTTTTGCATTTTTGTCCATGTCATGCATTTTATATCATGTCATCATGTGCATCGCATTTGCATACGTGTTCGTCTCATGTTTCCGAGCATTTTTCACGTTGTCCGTTTTGCAATCCGGCACTCCTATCTCCCCGCGGCCCCTTTTACGTTTTTCCGTAAAGGGTACTAAACCTTCTCGAAATGGACCGAGGTTTGTCTAATGGCCTTGGTATACCACCAGAGACCACCGGTCAAGTTTGGGTCATTTGGAGCTCATTTGGTACTCCAACGGTTAACCGCACTCTCGCAAAGGCCTCTTTTAAGTTGCAGCCCAACACCCCTTCAAAACAGCCCAATAACCCATCTAAGTCACTTCCATGCTCTCCGTCGTTCGATCACGATCGTGGGCGAAAACTACACATCATTTGGACTCTCCTAGCTCCTCTATGCGTATTTAAGCAAACTCCCCGTCCAAATTCGCGGATCAAACTTCCCCGAAACCCTAGATTTTTCCTCTCCGCCGCGCGGACGCGTCCAGCCGCCCGGACACGTCCGCCCCGCCCCTCGTCAATCGGAGGGCCGCGTGGCCTCCGCCTCCTCCCGCGCATGGTTCGCCGGGCCCATCCAAGAGCCCGCCCGGCCCGTCGGCGCCGCGCTGCCGCCCGCGGCTGCCCCGCGCCTGCCCTCCGCCGCCACCTCGCCCGCCCGGCCGCCCGCCGCCGCCCTCGCCGGCCGCGCGCCGTCGCCAGCATCCGGCCGCCGCCACCGCGCCTCCCGGCTCGGCCGCCCGCTCTCCGGCGCTGCCCGCGCCTCGCCTCGCCGGGGACGGACCGGCCCGCCACCCGCCGCCGCCCGGCCCGCCTCGCCGGCCGTCTTCTCCGGCGAGCCCGCGAACCGCCGCCCGCCGTCGCCCGATCCCGATCCGGCCTCGGGCCGCGCGCCGCCCGTTGACTTCTCTTCCCTCTCCTTTTTTTCTCTAAGTCTTTTGCATCTAATTGAATTTTGTTGCATTTTCAACCGAGTGTAACTCTGTCATCGTAGATCCATTTTGCGCGTATAATATATCAAAATGTTCGTCTCGAAGAGTAGAGCATTTCATATCATTGCATCATTTTCATTTGAGCTCATCTTGATGCCCGAAATGCTGTTGGAAGAGTGCTATGTGATGTTAGTTTCTGTTTCTTAACAGAACTTGCACTTTTGTTATTTTTGCCATGATTAATGTGTGCACCCTATGAATTTGAGTCCTACATGTGTTTTGTAATATGCCATGCCATCTTTCCAGGGGTATATGTCATGTATTTTTGTGATCTATGTGGTGACTAGCACAAGCATGCAAAGTAGGTGTCCTGATGTTGCTGTTTTCAGCTCTGTTTTAGCTGATTTTGATGCCATGTTTACTTGATGATACCGAGAGGTCTATGCATATTTTAAGATACTTCAGTAAGGATGTTTTGTAAAACATGTCTTGCTCTATCCATCCATGCCTTTGTTTGCATTTATGGAGTGCCATAGCTTGAGTCAATCGAGCTCTACTTTTGCTATCAAATGTTTCCTGGCAGATTGTTTACATGTTATTCAATTTTGCCAAGGTTGTTGTGATTGATCCATGTATGCTATGTTATTGTTCTTGCCATGTATGTCTTCTATGCCATGTCTTATTGATATATGTATGCTTAGTTTATCATTTAAGGCTCTGTAGTGAGTGCATTGAGCTTGTAAACATGCCTACTTGTTATCAGTTTTTAACATGCCATGTTGCTGAATCTGTTAACGGAACTTTCAATATTGACATGGGTGTTACTATTTTTTCTGATCCTTTTTGTCTTATGGTCAGTAAGGGACTTTTGATCTATGCTTTGAGTAGATTCATTCCATGCCATGTTTTGCTAGTTTAAGGTCCTGTAGCATGTACTTTTGCTGCTCTGAACATTGCAACCTGATGCTGTTTTTGCCATGTCCAGCCTGATATTTTGTGCACTTTTGCCATGCTTGTTTGAACCTGTTATGATGTGAACTAGCCGTAGCTCAGTGCTCATCTTTTGTCGAGCATCTTGTGTAGATCACTGCCATGTGCTTTGTTGATACGTTTGGGTGCAGTAGCTTAATTAATTGTTGCTTGCTAAGTGGCATCATGCTGTTAATGGCAGATTTGCGCCATTCTTGTTTTGCCTGTCATTTGCAAACCGTGCATCCGATTCGGTGATCTTTATATCGATTTCAACCGAAATCATCTCATCTTTCAGTGGCATACTTGGTTTGCCAAGTTGATGCCTGGTTCATCATTTACCTTCCGGGCGCACATAAGCATTGCATATCACATCCCGCATATCATGTCATGTTTTGCATCATGTTGATTGTGCATTGCACCGTGATTTATTGTGGTTCCTTTGTTTGTGTTGTTGCTTTGGGTAGAGCCGGAGGCGAGTACGTGAGCGAGGAGCCTGTTGAGAACGCTTACGAGGATCAAGTTTTCGACAACTCTGAGAACATTGCAGGCAAGATGACCATACCCTCGAAATCACTTCTATCTTTGCTATGCTAGTTGCTCGCTCTTTGCTATGCCTATGCTGCGATGCCTACCACTTGCTATATCATGCCACCCATATTGCCATGTCAGCCCTAACCATCCTTTCCTAGCAAACCGTTGATTGGCTATGTTACCGCTTTGCTCAGCCCTCTTATAGCGTTGCTAGTTGCGGTGAAGATGAAGTTTGTTCCTTGTTGGAACATGGAGATGTTGTTCCTTTTGGAACATGTTTACTTGTTGGGGATATCACAATATATATCTGCTATAATTAAAGCATCTATATACTTGGTAAAGGGTGGAAGGCTCGGCCTTATGCCAGTGTTTTGTTCCACTCTTGCCACCTAGTTTCCGTCATACCGGTGTTATGTTCCTTGATTTCGCGTTCCTTACGGTTGGGTGATTTATGGGACCCCTTGACAGTTCGCTTTGAATAAGACTCGTCCGGCAAGGCCCAACATTGGTTTTACCATTTGCCACCTAAGCCTTTTCCCCGGGTTTCGCGAGCCCGAGGGTCATCTTATTTTAAACCCGGGCCAATGCTCCTCGAGTGTTGGTCCAAACTAGAGCACCGTCTTGGGACCATTCCTGGGCAACTTGGATTACGTCGGTTCTCAGACGCTTCGCTTATCCGGTGTGCCACGAGAACGAGATATGTGCAGCTCCTATCGGGATTTGTCGGCACATTCGGTGGCTTTGCTGGTCTTGTTTTATTGCTGTCGAAATGTCTTGTAGTCCGGGATTCGAGATTGATCGGGTCTTCCGGTAGAAGAATATCCTTCGTTGACCGTGAGAGCTTCTAATAGGCTAAGTTGGGACACCCTGCAGGTAATATCTTTCAAAAGCCGTGCCCGCGGTTATGAGGCAGATGGGAATTTGTTAATGTCGGTTGTAGAAAACCGAAGTTGACCTCAAATAAAATACACATCAACGCGTGTGTAACCGTGATGGTCTCTTCGGCGGAGTCCGGGAAGTGAACACGGTGTTGGAGTTATGTCGGCGTAAGTAGTTCAGGATCACTTCTTGATCGCTACTAGCTTCACGACCGTGCTTTGCTCCTCTTCTCGCTCTCTTTTGAAGTAGCCACCATATATGCTAGTCGCTTGCTGCAGCTCCACTTTACTACTCTGTCCTTCCTATAAGCTTAAATAGTCTTGATCTCGCTGGTGTGAGATTGCTGAGTCCCGTGACTCACAGATACTTCAAAACAGTTGCAGGTTCCGGCGATGCGGTCAGGTGGCGCATCCGAGCTCAAGTGGGAGTTCGACGAGGCGTGGTCGTTACTATGTGTCTTTTCCCGATGATCGTAGTGGTGCCCAGTTGGGATGATTCGGGATCTGTGTAGCATTTGGGGTATCTTCTTTTATTTTGGTTCGTAGTCGGACCTTGAGTGTACTTTGAATGATGGATGTTTATTTATGTATTGTGTGAAGTGGCATTGTAAGCCAACTATGTATCTCTTTCCTTATTTATTACATGGGTTGTGTGAAGATTACCTCACTTGCGACATTGCTTTCAATGCGGTTATGCCTCTAAGTCGTGCCTCGACACGTGGGAGATATAGCCGCATCGGGGCGATACAAGTTGGTAATCGAGCCTTCCCGACTTAGGAGCCCCTACTTGATTGTTTGTTTGGCGTTGTGGAGTCTAGAATGGAAAATGTTTTGAGTCTTAGGATTATATATATCGGAGAGTAGGATTCTTTTACTCCCAGTCCCTTCGTCAGCTCTGTGAGGTCTCCGACGTGAGTTTTGACTCTCCTCTTCTCAAATTTCACTAAAAAAATTTTAGGATCACGTGGGTATCTTGGAATCGTTCGATGGTTTTGTGGCGAGAACATTGTTCTTGGTGCCTCGACATTTAGGGGTTGTGGCGGTGTCCGGGGAGTTGAGCTCCGAGGTGTTGTCGTCACAATTTTATCGTTGCAGATTCTGGAATACCTGAGTTTTACCGACATCGAAATCTCTTTTGTGCAGTTGTTGGTGAGATAACCCCGATAGCCCGATCGAGGCGAAAAGGGAGTATTGCCATGACTTGTATAACGGATGTTTTTGAAGGTCGAGGTACACGATTTCGAGGATTTCTTTGTTATGTGTTGACGGATGGATACTGCTGGATCTAGGTATTGTTAGTTTGGGTGATATATTTTGTGTCCCTGTATCCCCAACACCAGATTGCATAACCAGAAAGTTTCGGGAGTTTATAGGTGGGAATTCTAGTAGCTTACGGGATATTCTTTCCGACGGATGTATGATTTGAGATTGGGGTTCAACGTCTAGTGGTCCGCCCATTCACGGTCGATTCTGATGATCGCGAGGCGTCTTAAAGAATCCTTGGCTATGCTGATTCGGGGCGTCTTGTTTGTCATTCGTGACGTCCGCTATATCGTCGTGTCCGTGTGGGCCCCACCACGAACACTTTGGGCGTAAATCTCTATCATGTGTTTGTTCCGCTCATTCTAGCAGTCAATCTTTGTTTTCAGTTGTGATATTCGAATTGTTTCTAAGGCAGATGTTGTTTCCATATCTTTATCTAAGTGGCTTCTCACCTTAATGGGCGTCGATGATTAACTTTGGAATTCATTCGTTCATTCTTGTTGAATGTTTATTGTGAAGACTATATGTTGCAATTTCTATCCGTTGATTCTACTTATCTATTTGTCTATCAAAGGACTAACGGATGTCACCCTCTCCAGATGGCTCCGCCAACGCGTCGAATCCGGATCGCAATGATGGGGATCATCGAACCCCCACCTCCACCTCCACCTCCGCCTCCAGAGGCTGGCAAGCTATCATGGCAGCCACCAATGCCAATGCTCGATGATGTTGCAGCTCTTGCAAGAACGTACTCAGGGGCAAGGCAATCAAGGAAATCAAGGTCAAGGCAACAATCAGCCGCACTTTGCTACTCTCAGTCAGTTCCTCGCTAATCAGCCGAAGTCTTTCAGTTTCTGTGTCGAGGCCACAGACGCTGACGATTGGCTTGTGGACATCTGCAAGCATTTTGATTGTAGCAATGTCAGACCTGAGGACTTTGTCAAGTTTGCATCGTTTCAACTCAAGGATCAAGCTGCTGAGTGGTACCAGCAATACAAAGATTCCAGAGGAGGTCGTGTCATTACCTGGGATGAGTTCCGCCGTGATTTCAGAGCTCATCACATTCCGAGAAGTGTTGTTGAGAGCAAGCGTGAGGAGTTCCGCAATCTCAAGAAGGGCAACATGTCTGTCTATCAATACAATATCCAGTTCCAGAAGCTCGCTCGTTTTGCTAAGCAAGACGTACCTGATGAAAAGAGTATGATCTATCAGTTCAGAGGTGGTCTGAGAGAAGATCTGCAATTAGCTCTTGTGCTTTTGAGCAGATAAGTATGATGAATTCTACAACATGGCCTTTGAAGCAAGAAGCTGCCCAGCTCAAATGTGAGGCTTCTAAGAAGAGAATCAGGGATGCAGTTCAGTCTTCTTCTTCCTCTCAAGTGGCAGCTAAGCAGCAGAAGTTTTACCTTCCTCCTCCTCCGTTCCGTCGACCTTATCGCGAGAAGAACTCAGGTGGCCGTGGATCTTCCCACCCACCCAACCCAAGCTATCGAACAAGTCTAATTCTCAAACTCCAAGGTCAAGTGCTCCTTACCACCGTCCGCTCTCGAGGTGACTTGCAACAAATGTCGTGAGAAAGGTCACTATGCGAACAAGTGCTTCAACCAGAGGCGTCTTCCGCCTCCTCCTCCTGTGAAATCTTCCAGCAATGCAGTGGTCAAGCATAATCCCAAGTTTGCAAAGGTCAATATGATGAATGCAGCTCAAGCAGAGGAATCTTCTGATGTGATAATGGGTAATCTCTTAGTTAATGATATTCCTGCCAAAGTTTTATTTGATACTGGTGCATCGCATTGTTTCATGTCAAGCAGCTCCGCAGTTTTCTTGGTCTTGCAAGCTATTGCCGAAGATTCGTTGAGAACTTCTCCAAGATTGCAAAGCCTCTTTCCAACCTTCTCCAGAAGCATGTGAAGTATGTCTGGTCTCCTGAGTGTGACGTTGCTTTCAATACCCTCAAAGAGAAACTCGTCACAGCTCCTGTCTTGACTCCTCTGATGAATCCAAGCCATTTGAAGTTTTACGTGATGCTTCTCTTCAAGGTCTCGGTGCTGTGTTAATGCAAGAGAAGAGAGTTGTGGCTTATACCTCTCGCCAGTTGAAGCCCAACGAGAAGAACTACCTCACTCACGATCTTGAGTTGGCGGCAGTTGTCCATGCATTGATTACATGGAGACATCTCTTGTTGGGAAGGAAAGTGGACATTTTCACCGATCACAAGAGTCTCAAGTACATCTTCACCCAGCCCAACCTCAACCTCAGGCAGACTCGATGGGTGAAATGATTCAAGAGTACAACCCAAGTATTGAATATACTCGGGCAAAGCCAATGTCATTGCAGATGCTTTGAGCAGGAAGCTTATCGCAACAGTCTAATCCTCAAGCCCTTTCACCGGATCTCTGTGAAGCTTTCCATAAGCTGAATCTTCAAGTTGTTCCTCAAGGCTTTCTTGCCAACCTCGATAGTCTCTCCTACTTTGGAAGATCAGATTCGTGAGGCTCAACTTCTGGATACCATGGTGAAAAAGGTGAAGCGTGGTATCGACAAGGGCATTTCAAGTACAAGTGCTTCCACGTTGATGACAAAGACACTCTTTTCTTTGAGGACGGATTGTGGTTCCTAAGGGTGATCTGAGAAAAGTCATTATGAGCGAGGCTCACAATTCGCTTCTATCCATTCATCCCGGAAATGCGAAGATGTACCATGACCTCAAGCAGTCATATTGGTGGACTCGAATGAAGCGAGAAATTGCTCAATTCGTGAATGAGTGTGATGTCTGCAGAAGAGTGAAAGCAGAACACCAAAGACCAGCTGGTCTCCTCCAACCTCTTGCTATTCCAGAATGGAAGTTTGATCATATTGAAATGGACTTCGTGACTAGTTTTCCAAAGTCCAAGCGTGGAAATGATGCTATCTTCGTTTTCATTGACAAGCTTACTAAAGTGGCTCATTTTCTTCCTATCAAAGAATCCATCACAGCAGCTCAGTTGGCAGAGTTATACACCTCCAGGATTGTCTCCTTGCACGGCATTCCACAAGTGATCTCTTCAGACCGTGGCAGCATCTTTACCTCCAAGTTTTGGGAGTCTTTTCGAAGGCCATGGGCACCAACATTCGTTCAAAGACAGCTTTCCATCCTCAAACAAGTGGCCAAGTCGGCGAGTAAATCAAATCCTTGAAGATATGCTCGGGGCTTGTGTCATTTCTTTCGGTATGAAGTGGGAAGATTGTCTTCCATATGCCGAAGTTCTCCTACAACAACAGCTTCCAAGCGAGTTCGGGCAAGGCCCCATTCGAAATTCTCTATGGCGAAAGTGCCGTACTCCTCTCAATTGGTGCGAGGCGGTGAACGCCAACTTCTTGGCAATGACTTGATCACGAAGCGGAAGAAATGTGCCAAGTCATTCGTGAGAATCTCAAAGCCGCATAATCGCGCGCGGAAGAGCTATTATGATGATAAGCACCGTGATGTGGCTTTTGAAATCGGAGACCATGTCTACCTCCGCGTCTCTCAATGAAAGGTACTCGCCGCCCGGTATCAAAGGGAAGCTTGCCCCTAGATCGTGGGTCCTTTCAAGATCATTGGCAAAAGAGGCGATCTCGCCTATCAACGAGCTTCCGTCCAACTTCGCAAGCGTGCACGATGTGTTTCACGTGTCATAGCTTCGCAAGTGCTTCAAGACTCCTGAGCGCACTATCAACTTCAAGAGATTGACCTTCAAGAAGATCTCTCTTATCATGAGCACCCGTTGCTATTCTTGAAGAAACCGGCGCAAGACTCGCAACAAGTCAATCAAATTCCGGAAAGTGAAGTGGTCACACCATTCCGACCGGAAGCTACACAGGGGCGCGAGGATCACCTCCGTTCGAATATCCGGAGTTCTTTCAGTCCTAGATCTGGGGCGAGATCCTCTTGTAGTGGTGGAGTGTTGTAACACCCGGAAGTAACTTTCCATATTTGTAACTCCAACTCTTGCCATTTTCGGCATTGTGATATGATATTCCCTCCGTGGTTGGGTTTTCTTCTTTTGCATTTTGTCCATGTCATGCATTTTATATCATGTCATCATGTGCATCGCATTTGCATACGTGTTCGTCTCATGTTTCCGAGCATTTTTCCGTTGTCCGTTTTGCAATCCGGCACTCCTATCTCCCCGGCGCCCCTTTTACGTTTTTCGGTGTGCGGGTACTAAACCTTCTCGAAATGGACCGAGGTTTGTCTAGTGGCCTTGGTATACCACCCGTAGACCACGGTCAAGTTTGGTCATTTGGAGCTCGTTTGGTACTCCAGCGGTTAACCGCACTCTCAAAGGCCTCTTTTAAGTTGCAGCCCAACACCCCTTCAAAACAGCCCAATAACCCATCTAAGTCACTTCCATGCTCTCCGTCGTTCGATCACGATCGTGTGGGCGAAAACTACACCTCATTTGGACTCTCCTAGCTCCCTCTATGCCTATTTAAGCAAACTCCCCCGTCCAAATTCGCGGATCAAACTTCCCCCCGAAACCCTAGATTTTTCCTCTCCGCCGCCGGACGCGTCCAGCCGCCGCCGGACACGTCCGCCCCGCGCCCCTCGTCCAATCGGAGGCCGCCGCGTGGCCCTCCGCCTCCTCCCGCCCGGCCATGCCTGGCCGGGCCCATCCGGCCCGCCCGGCCCGGTCGGCGCCGCCGCCCGCCAGCGGCTGCCCCGCTGCCGGCCGCCGCCGCCGCGCGGCCGCCCTCCGCCGCCACCTCGCCCGCCCGGCGGCGCCGTCGCCCGCATCCGGCCGCCGCCACCGCGCCTCCCGGCTCGGCCGCCCGCTCTCGGCGCCGCCGCCGCGCGCCTCGCCTCCATGGGGACCGGACCGGCCCGCCACCCGCCGCCGCCGGCCCGCCTCGCCGGCCGTCTTCTCCGGCGAGCCCGCGAACCGCCGCCGCCGTCGCCCCATACCGATCCGGCCTCGGGCCGCGCGCCGCCCGTTGACTTCTCTTCCCTCTCCTTTTTTTCTCCAAGTCTTTTGCATCTAATTGAATTTTGTTGCATTTTCAACCGAGTGTAACTCTGTCATCGTAGCTCCATTTTGCGCGTATAATATATCAAAATGTTCGCCCCGAAGAGTAGAGCATTTCATATCATTGCATCATTTTCATTTGAGCTCATCTTGATGCCCGAAATGCTGTTGGAAGAGTGCTATGTGATGTTAGTTTCTGTTTCTTAACAGAACTTGCACTTTTGTTATTTTTGCCATGATTAATCTGTGCACCCTATGAATTTGAGTCCTACATGTGTTTTGTAATATGCCATGCCATCTTTCCAGGGGTATATGCCATGTATTTTTGTGATCTATGTGGTGACTAGCACAAGCATGCAAAGTAGGTGTCCTGATGTTGCTGTTTTCAGCTCTGTTTTAGCTGATTTTGATGCCATGTTTACTTGATGATACCGAGAGATCTATGCATATTTTGAGATACTTCAGTAAGGATGTTTTGTAAAACATGTCTTGCTCTATCCATCCATGCCTTTGTTTGAAATTATGTAGTGCCATAGCTTGAGTCAATCAAGCTCTACTTTTGCTATCAAATGTTTCCTGGCAGATTGTTTACATGTTATTCAATTTTGCCAAGGTTGTTGTGATTTATCCATGTATGCTATGTTATTGTTCTTGCCATGTATGTCTTCTATGCCATGTCTTCTTGATGTATGTATGCTTAGTTTATCATTTAAGGCTCTGTAGTGAGTGCATTGAGTTTGTAAACATGCCTACTTGTTAGCAGTTTTTAACATGCCATGTTGCTGAATCTGTTAACGAAACTTTCAATATTGACATGGGTGTTACTATTTTTTCTGATCCTTTTTGGCTTATGGTCAGTAAGGGACTTTTGATCTATGCTTTGAGCAGATTCATGTCATGCCATGTTTTGCTATTTTAATGTCCTGTAGCATGTACTTTTGCTGCTCTGAACATTGCAACCTGATGCTGTTTTTGCCATGTCCAGCCTGATATTTTGTGCACTTCTGCCATGCTTGTTTGAACCTGTTATGATGTGAACTAGCCGTAGCTCAGTGCTCATCTTTTGTCGAGCATCTTGTGTAGATCACTGCCATGTGCTTTGTTGATACGTTTGGGTGCAGTAGCTTAATTAATTGTTGCTTGCTAAGTGGCATCATGCTGTTAATGGCAGATTTGCGCCATTCTTGTTTTGCCTGTCATTTGCAAACCGTGCATCCGATTCCGGTGATCTTTATATCGATTTCAACCGAAATCATCTCATCTTTCAGTGGCATACTTGGTTTGCCAAGTTGATGCCTGGTTCATCATTTACCTTCCGGGCGCACATAAGCATTGCATATCACATCCCGCATATCATGTCATGTTTTGCATCATGTTGATTGTGCATTGCACCGTGATTTATTGTGGTTCCTTTGTTTGTGTTGTTGCTTTGGGTAGAGCCGGAGGCGAGTACGTGAGCGAGGAACCTGTTGAGAACGCTTACGAGGATCAAGTTTTCGACAACTCGAGAACATTGCGAGCAAGATGACCATACCCTCGAAATCACTTCTATCTTTGCTATGCTAGTTGCTCGCTCTTTGCTATGCCTATGCTGCGATGCCTACCACTTGCTATATCATGCCACCCATATTGCCATGTCAGCCCTAACCATCCTTTCCTAGCAAACCGTTGATTGGCTATGTTACCGCTTTGCTCGGCCCTCTTATAGCGTTGCTAGTTGCGGTGAAGATGAAGTTTGTTCCTTGTTGGAACATGGAGATGTTGTTCCTTTTGGAACATGTTTACTTGTTGGGGATATCACAATATATATCTGCTATAATTAAAGCATCTATATACTTGGTAAAGGGTGGAAGGCTCGGCCTTATGCAGTGTTTTGTTCCACTCTTGCCACCCTAGTTTCCGTCATACCGTGTTATGTTCCTTGATTTAGCGTTCCTTACGGTTGGGTGATTTATGGGACCCCTTGACAGTTCGCTTTGAATAAGACTCGTCCGGCAAGGCCCAACATTGGTTTTACCATTTGCCACCTAAGCCTTTTTCCCGGGTTTCGCGAGCCCGAGGGTCATCTTATTTTAAACCCGGGCCAATGCTCCTCGAGTGTTGGTCCAAACTAGAGCACCGTCTTGGGACCATTCCTGGGCAACTTGGATTACGTCGGTTCCTGACGCTTCGCTTATCCGGTGTGCCACGAGAACGAGATATGTGCAGCTCCTATCGGGATTTGTCGGCACATTCGGGTGGCTTTGCTGGTCTTGTTTTATTCTGTCGAAATGTCTTGTAGTCCGGGATTCCGAGATTGATCGGGTCTTCCCGGTAGAAGGAATATCCTTCTTTGACCGTGAGAGCTTATAATGGGCTAAGTTGGGACACCCCTGCAGGGTAATATCTTTCGAAAGCCGTGCCCGCGGTTATGAGGCAGATGGGAATTTGTTAATGTCCGGTTGTAGAAAACCCGAAGTTGACCTCAAATAAAATACACATCAACCGCGTGTGTAACCGTGATGGTCTCTTCTCGGCGGAGTCCGGGAAGTGAACACGGTGTTGGAGTTATGTCTGACGTAAGTAGTTCAGGATCACTTCTTGATCGCTACTAGCTTCACGACCGTGCTTTGCTCCTCTTCTCGCTCTCTTTTGCGAAGTAGCCACCATATATGCTAGTCGCTTGCTGCAGCTCCACTTTACTACTCTGTCCTTCCTATAAGCTTAAATAGTCTTGATCTCGCGGGTGTGAGATTGCTGAGTCCCCGTGACTCACAGATACTTCAAAACAGTTGCAGGTTCCGACGATGCGGTGCAGGTGGCGCATCCGAGCTCAAGTGGGAGTTCGACGAGGCGTGGTCGTTACTATGTGTCTTTTCCGATGATCGAGTGGTGCCCAGTTGGGACGATTCGGGATCTGTGTAGCATTTGGGGTATCTTCTTTTATTTTGGTTCCGTAGTCGGACCTTGAGTGTACTTTGAATGATGGATGTTTATTTATGTATTGTGTGAAGTGGCGACTGTAAGCCAACTATGTATCTCTTTCCCTTATTTATTACATGGGTTGTGTGAAGATTACCTCACTTGCGACATTGCTTTCAATGGGGTTATGCCTCTAAGTCGTGCCTCGACACGTGGGAGATATAGCCGCATCGGGGGCGTTACAAAAATCCTATAACTATGATTAATTTGGAATGGAGGAGCTAAATTTGAATATATTTTGTACACGACTACATATGCTATTATGTATAAAATCAGAGCAAAGATTGATGCCCCCATAATTTAGGTATGATATACAAATGCCATGATATCAAATTCAAATAATTGAATGGACTTCATGTTGAATTCGATTTTTTTAAAACCACCTTAAGTTCAATTCAAATGTATGCTAGTTCATAGGTAGCTATTTATAACGTTCATTGTGTAACTTTCGTATGTATAATATGCTTTACACACACAACATGAACTATACTCACGTTTATATTCGATTGCTAAAGTGATGCATTGTCTGGAGTTCAAAATATTAACTATGTGGATCAATTGTGTCAAATAATAACATAGACATGCTCAAATTCGATAGAATCTAGATGTCTGATGGATCAATGACCGTTCCTTACACGAACTGCAAATATCATGATCCCATCCTAATATTTGGATACAATTTATATCTTTAATCAATGTGTACAGCAGTCTTTTACGTGTAGTTTCACTCTCCATCGATGGTCTCTCACACATGCTGACACGCTCTCTCCCGAGGTGTCTTTCTCGCACACATGCTCTCGATATAATCCTCCCTGCCTCTCATAACCATTTACGACTGTTTTCACTAACCTTTATCACAAGCACTCTTCCTCTCGCAAGCATACACATGCACAATCCCCATCGACCCTTTCTATATACATATACCGCCACGTGTCTCCCCAGACGCACATTATCTTTCGCTTGTCTCTCACGCATTGTCTCACACATCTCTTCCTAATCGACGAGTATGATTCTAGCAGAGCATTTTGTAGGATGCCCCTTAAAGTTAGGTTGGATGAATAGTAATATCAGAGATAAAGGGGTTACCTTAGTCCGAGAACTTAGGGTTACAAACCTAGCCGGCTTTGTCAGTGGACACCGAGTCCTTCACAATTATGCTATCTTTGTCTTGTATGACTAGTCATCCATGGGTCTCCCTAAATGCGTCACGAGCCGACCAATGTGGCGCAGGACGGAACCGAACGAAGGGACTCACCTCGACCCACCGGACTTCACGCGGTGACACGCCCTCTGCCCCCACGTCTTGTTATCTTCTCACACCCACACATACCAACACAAACACCACACACACAAAAAATATTCTCCTGGTTCCTCTATCCACTCCCCCCTTGCATATACACACTCAAGGGAATCTCTCGCCGTGACGTCATATTCGTCTCTCTCTAGACCACTCTCATTTCTCATGCTATCTCTCCCACGCCTCCCCGCCGGCCCCTCTATCCATGCCTCTCTTGAATACGTAATACACACACATACCTCTCTAGGCCCTGCCAAATGCATCAACTACACATTCACACATGTTACATAACGTACCCCATTGATCTAAAAAGCCCTCTCTTCACGTTTATTTCGCATACAACATTCCTTTTGAATAAAGTGTGGCAAAAAAATTATTTTAGAATTTCTACATATATACAATATTACAAAGTTATATGGAGGAGTATGAACGCAAATTTGCATTGCATGGTGCCCACAATGATATTTATTCCGCACTGTGAATTTGTATATTTTTATACTATATATAAACTTAGTCATGATAAAGAGAAATGAAGAGCATCTCTCTCTCCATCACATACTCCCCTCTACGCCCCTTTCACGTACGCACACAAACTATCTCCAGGTCCTCTAAAAGTAAGCCCCTAGCACATTCACGCATGTTTCATCTTTCTCTCACGATATATACAGTGACGATCATTGTATTTGAAGCGGAAGCACGATACCTACATTGGACTTCAGAATCCACTCATTACGGTCACCATTTACGTTTTGTGGTTATTATACAGTCACGGGCTCACCGTACAACTCTGTATTTGCTCAAGACACGACTAGTTGACCAGTTAAACGCTCCACATGGCACCTCTAGTGTTGCATCACATTATCTCACTACCATCGGGCCCACCTGCCGGCTTGTATCTACTCTACATCTACACTCTTATAAAATATAAAATACACCCATAAAAAAACAGAGTTGGTGATGATGGTGTGCCTGCCATCCTGCAATACAGGCTGTCCGATTTATATCTGACGGATAGGAAGGAAACTATGACAATTTTGCAAAAAGGTACCCACACACCTCTCCACATTTGCAAATAAGGACTTCCCTCGTTCATACTTTTCTCTCAGAAGATAAACTAGTCATACAAATGCATCTTGATGTTACGTGCAACGCACGGGCATCTTGCTAGTAAGAATGAAAACAAACGACAAAAAAATATTGGACGGTGGTTCAAAGTCATGACCGCGGGCACACCGGACAAGGTGGCCTTGTATTGGTATGCTGAGCCGTCTGTTTTAACACACATGAGCTGGTGTGGTGATTATACACACACACACACACGCATGCACACAAACTGCATGCACGCAACACTCACATGAACACATGCACCCATGCACGCACGCAACACTCACACGTACACACACAGCCACACACGCACGCAACACTCACATGCACACACGCTCGCATCCATGCGCACACCAGTACACCACACGACCAACACACACTCTCACGCTCAAGTGCTCAACCTACACGTGCATGCGCACACATCAGGCCCTGACAGACACATACACAACCAGGTGATTCCCTTGCACGGGTCGGAGTCTTGTCGCACCTGCGTAAATTTGTGTTTATCTTACCTTTTCCCTATGCGAACTAACAGGTGGGACCCACAAGGAACATGGTTAATTTAACTAGTCAACATGGTGCCACGCAGACTCTTTGGCCAGTCAATAGAGTGCAATCCGATGCTAAATCGTGAGCAAGTGACCGTATAATCACCGCAAAACGTATACATTGACCATAATCAGCTTATTCTAAAGTTCAGTGAACGTATTGCGCTTTTCTCTCTATAGGCCCTCCAAAACTACACCCCTACACGTTCTCGCATGTTACATCTAACAATTATGCAATACACCACTACTACTACACTCTAACACAATAAATCATATGTGTTTTTAGTTTTACTAGATATCATATTGTTACTTAATTATTTAGTTTGCATACATTAAAATTGCCTTTGAAATGTATGGCCAGACCGCTCGGGAAAAATCCCTCCCTTTCCTGTTTAATCGGGTTTGTATCGATGGATCGTGCGAAACAACAAAACTATAGTACTATACAGTTCACTGGGCCGTCGTGTCGTGTACTCCTCCGTCCTAAGAGTGGAGCGCTCGCTTTCATAAATCTTCTAGTCCCTTTCGCCGACATGTGGGACATCAAGCTATCGGGTCCACGTGCCATACCGGAATACAGTGCAGAGCAGCCAGGGTGAAGCACCCAGTCATGGCGCTGGCGTAGTAATGAGCAATGAGGCGTCAAATCACAAAGCTGCACCTTTCCCGCAGTTAAGTTGGAGGGACAAAGTAATAATGCTAAAAAAAGAAGTTGGATGGACGAAGCAACCATCATTTCACTTGTTGCTGAATCTGCTTCTCCCTCATCTTCTTCAAGTTAACCACGTGTTGCTTCTGTCGTTGTTCTGCCTCATGTGGGATGCGGATCGGCTTGGTAAAGCACTGACACGTGGGACCACATGTTAGCAAACCGCCAGGACAACGTCCTCTAAAAATAAGAAACCTCCCCCGCCATCCGCGCGGCAAAATCACCTCCTTTTTACTAATCTTGATTCTATAATTTTTTAGATCAATATAGTTGAGATTTGTATAGATAGCACACAGGAGCAAAACCAAGTGGTATGGTTAAGGGCATCCACAATGTGTAGCCAAATGTGAAAATAGCTTTTGGCATCGTGGGAACCATTGTGGACTGTGTTGCCAAAGCCAATAGGATTGAACCCTGATTGATTGATTGAAGGAATAAAAAAATGCAACGTCTCTCCTCTTTCTCTCGTGCTTGGACGCATGTACAGTATAGAGCACAAAGTCTACTCCCCTGTCCCTTCTATCACAAATCACAAAGCAGTGAGGCGTCAAATCACAAAGCACGGACGAAGCAACCATCATTTCACTCTTCGCTGACTCCGCTTCTCCATCGTCTTCTTCGCGAAACCATCTCACCGCACTAAGCTGGACGGATGATGCTATTGTGTACGAGTAGTACTAGTACATTTATGCGTCCTTTGGTTCAACGGACTTCCTGGATGCAAATAAGGCGGTTGTCTTGGCTTGCAGGGGGCACATGCGAATGACTTACCGTGGTCTCCCTCAATGGTGCTCTCCGTCGAACGCAATTCGCGAAACCACAACGTTCGAGATATCGTCGATGTCGCCGCAATGGGGAAGGAAGTCAAATAGAGTTACTACCTCCATTTTTTTTGTACACAAGACCAGTATATCAAAATTACAATTTTCAAAAGGCCACTAATACTAATCGAGGCAAAATTGATGGGGTTTTCCTCGTACTAGCAACCAAGGACATTAATATCCCCTCCGTGCATGCGGAAGTGAGAAGGTTGGTTTGCATGGCGCTGCATTAATCAAGCGATGAGGAGTGAGATGGTTAGCTCTTTGGGCTTTGGAGAAAAAATGCATTAATTGACATGTGAAACAAGGATTTGTATCGATTAATCCCGCGAAGGAAAACCCCGCCTTTCTTTTTTAACACTAGTACTCCTAGTACGCAGTACGTACTTATCCTGTTTGGGTCTAGGCCTTGCATTGCCATACTTTGCCACACATTTTTGCCAAGCTTGCCTAAAGTTTTCAAAATGAAAAGGGGGTACACTTGCACACGGCTATCGCAGTCGCACCGCACCCTCACACAATCGCTCCTGCACGCTGCGGTCGCACCGCACCCTCACACAGTCGCTCCTGCACGCCGCAAACCCAACCAAGGGAACACACCCTCACTGACACAGGCTGTCGCATGTGAACAAACCAAACTCAGCCATCCTACCGCTGACACATAATTTTCGTTCATAGAGTATGTTTATCCAACCGCATGTTGGGGAGTATCCGTACGGCCAGTGCAGTGGTCTGTTGGGGAAGAAGAAGAGGTGATGAAGAAGGGTTAGGAGACGTAGGATATTCATCCAACCGCGTGAAATGGTAGACTGACCCAACTCAGGCGACTTGCATAACAATATATGTTTTTTACATAGCAAAAGATCCATAAAAGCAACAACATAAAGAAAAACTATCACTGCTCGCGGAACGAGACGGCCTCGTCGTCTTTGTCTGCCGGCGCGAACCAGCCGTAGCTGCCGACATGTGTCTCCGCACCGTGGTTGTCCTCGGCCTCCAGCTACTCGTTCACGCGGAGCGTGCGGGCGCTCTGCACGGACGAGAGCACTGCCCGGTTCAAGTCGAGGACGTCCGGTTCCGCCTGCATGAGGGCCTCGATGGCAACAGCATCCGCGCGCTTCGCATTGAGTCGATCCTCCGCCTCCCGGTTTAAGTCCAGGACGTCCGGTTTTGCCTGCAGGAGGGCCTTGATGAGAGCGGCATCCGCGCACTCCACGCACTCCGCACCGAGTTGAGCCTCTGCCGCCCGGTTCAAGTCCAGGACGTCCGGTTCCTGCAGGAGGGCCTCGATGGTAGAGGCATCCACATGCTGTGCCTCAAGTTGAGCCTCCACCGCCTGGTTCACATCCACGTCATCTGGTTCCACCTGTAGGAGAGCCTCGATGGCAGCGGCATGCGCGCGCTCCGCGTCGAGTTGAGCCTCTGCCTCCCGGTCCCCCTTTAGTATCGCCAGGTTGAACCGCTGGTCCGCCTGCACCATGGGGGACTCGGACGCCGGCACGAAGTCGATGTCCATCGTCTCATACCCATCAGGGGCCTTCTGCGCCGCGACCTCCGCCATGAACATTGGATCGGCTTCCTCCTCCTCATAGCTTGGCTCTAGAGAACTCGGGGATTGGCCCACCGCAAAGCGAGCTTGGGAACGGATGTCTGTGGTGCCGACTGCCGCCGTGATTTCTGCGCGGCACTCCGGTGTCAGCATCTTGTAGTACGTGATCTTGCGGCACACCATGGCTTTCCGGCGAACTAGGGGACGCTTGATGCGGGCTAGGGGATCGAAAGGTGGGGAAGGGGCTGGAGATTAGGTGTGGTTTTGGGCGTTGGCTGGCGAGGCCGAGCAGCAAGGTTACGGTGTGAATAGTGGTTCCGATGACGACCGGTCAATCGGTTTTGACTATACATCGCTCTTGTCGCGTTCGCGTTGTAGCCCGGCACGCTGGACCCTCCATGTTGCTAACCAAATGGAACGCGCTTCGTCTTGCATTTTCGCTCGCTTGTGGGACCATAGTTGAGACCAAACCGACGTCCCTCCCCCTCCCCCGCCCGCGTCATTTATACTACCACTCCCTCCGTTTTATGTGGAGTAAATAAAAACAAAGGGAGTATACTATGGATGAGGATCCCCTGACGTGGCCGAACCCATTGAGTAACTGACATGCGGGGCCTAGCAAGCATGGGGTCCTCCAGTAAGTGAACGAAAGGGAGGGTAAGGCAGGGATACCTACGTCAGAGGATCCACTTCCACTACTACTCCCTCCTTCCATTTACTATACAGGGCCTAATGCGTTTTTCGAGGCTAACTTTGACCAAATGTTAGAGTAATAATATATGACATGCAACTTACACAAAGCATACGGTCAATTTCGTATGAGGAAGGAGCTTCCAATGGTATAATTTTCACATTATACATCTCATGTACTATTAATCTTGTCAATAGTCAAATGCGGTTTTGAAAAACGCATTAGAGCATGGTTAATAATATAGCTGGTCGATGGCAATAAGGAACTGCCATGTCATCTATAGCCATCATCTATTATATGCACTCATACAGTCGTGTGGGCTATAAGGTTGGCTATTTCCCGCAAAAAGAATTATAGGGTTGGATTATTGTATTAGTACTTTTTTCCATCTCCTCTCCATCTCTTTCTTCATATTTACTGTATTTAACTAGGAATGCGTATATATCTAGGCTCTTGCATGAGAGCTCACTCCCCTTACATTTTTCACATCTCTCTCCTCCACATAGGCCCTATATAAATGGAAGGAGGGAGTACTACTATGAGCACTGCATACTCTAGTACAGATGTTGTCAGTACTCCACTAGTACTATTGGATAGGGACCTTTAAAAAAGTTACTATTGGACTAGCTATACGTGGCGAAATCCTAGTAGGAAGAGCATGCGCGAGAACAAGCACATTCACGTGGTTGAAAACAAAATGGAAACCATCTCGAGTACAAATCTAGGAGTACGTACAATCTAACAATATTGATTGGGCGTTGTTGAATGTTGATACTTTTTTGATCAAAGTAGAGATACTTTGACTACACATGAAACTTATATGTAAACTAGAAAGGATAGGAGGGAGTATATTGTACGTTCAAAAACAAAACAAACATTGAAAACCCTTTATATATGATTTGTGGATGCTATGATCACCTGTTCAAAATTTTGAATCCGCCTTAGGTATCACACATGCCCCCACTCGTTCTCTCTCGATTTCATCTCGGGGTCCGGAGATCGATTGAAAGAGGACTAGGGTGGGTACAATACATTTGTTTCGCTTATGAACGGACAACATACTCCCTCTTATCCCCACAGACCCCCCCCCCCGCGGGTCATTTCTATCATAGAAACAGACCAAACCTTTATCACCTTGCACGACACGCAATTGATCTCTGAACATCAATCGATCTCGTCAACATGTGTTGGGGCATGAACCAAATGGGATGTCAAAACTAAGACGCGAAGCAACACGTAGTGGAGGCAAAGTGAAACTTTAAACGAACCGTTTGTTTGTATGCATGTCGGACAAATTGCAAAATATTGGAAATACAAGCATGCTCTAGGCCCACATGCGAATGATACTCGGCGGAATGTTCAAATTAGGCATGCGGGAGGATGGACTCGACCGGAGGGCGACATGATCGATGGAGAAGAGGATTTGAGAGGAATGAGACATAAGCAAAAGCCACTTGATTATACTTGAATGGCTCAAATAAACAATAAGTTGTCTCGCTTGGCCTACATAGTGAAAGGCCTAATATGCAACGTGGAGCACTGACGCTCGAATATGGCCGGGAAAACAGGGAAACCGACATGTGGGGCACACCTGTCGGACGATGTAGCGCAGACTAGTCCACTGGAGGAGCTGGCCCACGAACTCCTCGCCACCCGCAACCATTCATGTGGGTCGTGGGGGCCAACAACGTGGCGCAGCTCCAGCACCGCCTTTGGACATGGTGACTACGGTGAGCGACATGCTCATCATCGCTAGACACGGTCGGTTTTAGTGTGCCGAGGGTGGCATTAGTGCTGTGGCACGACCAACAATATGTTTGGTTTGTGCCCAAGGTTGCCCCATCAAAGCATTGGGTAGCCAAAATTTTGTTTGAGGTTTTGGTTGCCCATGATTTGGCCGACATTGGAAGAAAAATGAACTAGAGTTGGCTAGAGTTCATTGGCATGCCAAAAAAATGGCAACCATTCAAACAAAGACCAATCTTTGGGTCACGACCAAAATTTTGGTAACGTGCACTTTGTCCACAATCCAAACACACCCCAACACCCAGCTCATCGAGGATGCACGGGGCACCGGGACGTGTCCGTGGAGTGGTGTAGCACACCCAACTGCATCCTCAGGACCTGAGACCATGCCGGGTCGTCTTGCTTTTTCAATGACATGCGTCGATCGCATGTGAGCAAAGGGCATCTCCAGCATTGCCAAGACCGCAGCTGACTACCCTGGCACACCAAAAACCCTCGTCCCTCGCCTCGTCGGGCGGTGCGTTCCCAGCCGGCGCCCTCTACCCGCATTCATGCCGTCCATCCGTATGTCGTCGTTAAGAGGCTCGGTGCCCGAGGAACCAACTCCGGTGACTTAATGACGCACCAAGACGCTTGGCCTCACCGGAATGCGCTACTTAAAGCGTCAATGCCCAGCTAACCTCCACACCATAGCGCATCATCCTCCTACCTGGCACCACATCCACCATGACCGCAAGGGCGAACGCTCTGCAGGAGAGCTTGTCTTCGGGGATGAAGCTCGAGGTTGCCGCCCTCGCTCAAGTCGCCTCTCGCGATGCAATAGCGGCGTAGCCGGACGCGGACGCGACCACACAAGCGGTGGCCACGCTAGAGGACGACGACGAGAGCACCGTCAGCCACGTGTCCTACTTCCAACCGTCCAACGTCCGGGACCGCCGAGGTCAAGGACTCCTCCGAGGATGAGTAGGGCATGGGAGGCGGCAGGGCATGGTGTGCCAACTGGCCGATCTGTATCCCGTGTTCTACTCTTCCTCGTCGGAGACCGCACCTTCACTTCACGGGTCTTGAACCCCGCCCCCGTACATAGAGATTGCAGATGGAGGACGTTGGTCGCCGCCGTAGAATAGGTTTAGGGTCTGGTTTCTTTTATTTTTCTATCCTATAAAATTTCGAAATGTAATGAAAATCTACCGTGTTTGCATTAATCTCGGCCGGTGTATATGAACTTTCACAATAATATAGTATATTGTAGGAGTACTAGCAAGATGCCCGTGCGTTGCACGGAAGATCAAGATCTTGTGGGAGAAACGGATGAACGAGGGAAGGCCTTATCTGCAAATGTGGAGAGGAGTGCGGGTAAATTGTCATAGTTTCCTTCTATCCGTTAGATATAGATCGGATGGCCTATATTGCAGGATGACAGGCACGCCATCATCACCAACTCTGCTTTTTATTGAACCGAGACAAAGCTAACATGCAAAGTAAAATAAGCACATAGGGTCTATACATACACAATTTATCTTAGGCGCTCCAATAGTACGTCCACTACAAATTGATGCATTTCACATCTTTCTACATCTATGGGAACCTACGAAAGGGTTAACGTAAATTTCCTCTCTCTCTCCTCCCCTGATTTTCATGGTGGTGGGCCCTCCCTCCCCCCAATCTACAATCAACAGCTCACACGTTTCACATTACGTTAATTACGTAACTGGGATTACGTAGGTGTAGCATTACTCGTCCTATAAAACCCAACTAAGCCAACCTCCCAGCATATCGTGCGGGAAAAGACCCGGCCGCACCGTTTTAGTCGGGATTACCGGATTACTAGTAGTAGTATCAATGGATCGCGTGAAGCAACATGTTTTTTTAGGGGGCGAAGCACCTAGTTTAAAAGGAAAAAGGTGGTACACTCACAACACCCCTGTCGCAGTCGCATTGCACCCCACACACGTTCGGTCCTACACACGGCTCACGCAAACGGAACGCACTTCGGCTTGCCTCTTCACTAACACGTGGGACTGCACTTGGAGAAACCGACCATGTGCCAAACTCCCCCGGCCCACCGCGCGAAAATCCTCCCCCACCCAAAAATTCCCCCCAAATCCTAGATTCAACCGCCCTTCGGCCAACTAGCCAATAATATTCCCCAAATCCCCTCCACTCCATTTGCTCCGCCAAAGCAGCCCTCCCCGCCGCGCCAATACGTCGGCGCCGCTGTTCGTCGAGGGGGACGCATGGCGATCCTCTCGCTCCCACAGTACGCTCTCGTAGACTGTCGTCCTCTAGCAGCGCCACCACCGCTGGCGACGTTCTTGTGGAGGCGCACGGCGGTCAGCGCCGCCACCGCTGGTGACGTTCATGTGGAGATGCACGACGGTCAGCTTCTCCCACGGTACGCGCATTCTAGACTGAGGCCCCGTGCATGTCGGTGTAGCGCTGAATGTTTGCTGATAGACGCTGTTAATTTCACTGTTTGCCAAAGTAGTTTACAGTCAATATGCTCTGCTTAAGAAGCTTCCTTGCCCTGTTATGCACTCAATCTGCTTAGCTGGGATGGCATGCCAAGGCCGATTAGTTTCTAAAATATCCTGCCATATATTTATTGTGACGTAGATTGCCATGGTCTAGTAGCCAATCTGTTAGGTGAAATAGCTGTACACCGTTTTATACTCGATCTTTGTTGCTGCAGTGACCTTCGATAGTTTGATGGATGTGTGCTCGGCCTCATTGACTACTGAAACAGCCTGCCATAATTTAGCACTCAAATCTGTTTGATGAATTAGCTTTACATATATTTCGTTACTTAGATCTGCTCGTCCAAATATCTTGCCATAGCTTTAGACATCGACCTAGGTATTTTTTCTAGACTTCGTAAAAAAGCATATATGTTTTTCCTGTAATATCTAGTAGAAGAACTAATTTGTATGTCTAATGATGGACGAGACTTGGATAACTTCTGCTCAAGATGCTCCGCTGCATACGCCGAGGGGTTGAAAACTTCATGAACTTTATCGAGCTGAGTACGGTGGTCCAAATCAGATGTGCTCTGCCTCACAGTAGTGCTTGTATGCAATTTAGTTACAAGACCCGAGTCAACTGTGCAAAATCATCTACACTTGTATGGGATGTCGGTCACATATACTAGGTGGGTTCATCATGGTGAAGCTGTGAACGTCAATGTTACTGACTACGTGGACGCAGCAGATCACCATCTTGATCTGCCTGATGCTCAGGTGGAAGAGGAGGAGGAGGAGGAGGTGGTGGCGGAGCTAGTGAGTTTGACCAACATTGAAGCAATGCTACGAAATGCTCGTGCATTCCGTGAACTTTCATCTGCAGAAGAAAATGGTGGGCCCGCATGTTGGAACAATGCAACATGGATGTCACCCCAGGAAATAAGCTGATCAGTATTCTCAGCTATGGTCACCTTTCTTCAGGTGAAGACATCTGAGCGGATGACCAACAAATCATTCGATGTGATGTTGGCTGCTTTCCGCAAAGCTTTCCCAGATGCGTCTGAGCTGCCACACACCTACAGTAAAATTAAGAATTTCCTTCGTGCAGTTGGAATTGGATATGATATGATCCATGTTTGTAAGAATAATTGTGTTACATTAGGAAGGATTATGCCAACTTAAGTGAATGCCCGAAATGCAAATCATCAAGATGGAAAGATGGCGATGCTGTGAAGAGGATTCCTCATAATGTTCCGAGACATTTTCCAATTACACCAAGATTGCAGAGGTTGTTTCATGATGTTGAAACAAGAGAGGATGTAATGTGGCATTCTAGGAACCAGGGTACAGAGATCGAATGTAATGAGCCATCCATCACATGGTAGTGAGTGGAAAAGCTTCAATCGTAAACACGAAAAGTTTGTGCTGACCCGAGAAACATTAGACTTGGCTTAGCTTGGATGGATTTAACCCATTTGGCCACCAGAGCGCCACATATAGCATGTGGCCAGTGCTTGTTATCCCTTACAAGATGCCTCCAAATGTCCGCACCAAAGAATCAAACTACATGATGGCCTTGCTCATCCCATGTCCAAAAAGTCCTGGAAAGGATTTTGATTTGTTCATGGATCCTCTTGTGGAGGAACTTCAACAGCTATGGAGGGGTGTTCTCACTCGAGACCTATATAGCAGCCCACCAGCTGATTTCTTTCTGCATGCTGTTACAATTTGGTGCATCCATGGTTATCCGGCTTTGGGCACTATGTCGTATGAACGACATATGGTTACAATGCATGTGTTAGCTGTGATAGGAATCATTGTCATACACAATACTTAGCAAGATCTGTTACATTGGACACCGCCGTTTCCTTGCCAAGGACAAGCCGCATCCTAGAAAATACCGAAGACATGTGTTCAATGCAAAGCATTAAAACCGTGATGCGCCAAAGAGGCTCACCGCCAATGAGTTGCAAGTGGAATTAGAGAAGGTCAGGCATATTACACCAGGAAACCATCCTGGTAATGGTAGCGGGAAAAGGAAGCGTGGCAGGGTAGAAGAGAGAGTATTGTTTACCCGCAGGTCCACTTGTGGGACTTGGAGTATTGGAAAGATTTGGATCTGCGGCATAATCTTGATGTGATGCACATCGAGAAAAATATATGTGACAACATTATTGGCACACTTCTTAATATTGAAGGCAAGACGAAAGATACCTTAAAATCTAGGATTGATTTGGCACACCTGGGTATCAGACAGGATTTGTAGGTGCAAGATGAAGGTAAACCACGGGATAGGGCACCAGTTGTGTACGTCTTGGACAAGGTAAAAAGAAAAGAATTATGCGAGGTCCTGTTATGTGTGAGATTCCCACATAGATTTGCTTCCAACCCTGAAAGGAGAGTCAGAGTCAGTGCAGATGGAAACAAGGTACAAGGGTTGAAAACTCATGACTGCCACGTCCTACTTCAAAGGGTTTTACATGTTATCCTTAGAGGATTGGGCAGCCCTAACTTATATAGAGCAGTTGCAGAGTTGGGACAATTCTTCAGGGAACTCTGTAGTATAAATATCAGGATAGATGCTTTGGAGCCTCTTAGAGGCAAGATACCAACTGTCCTATGCGACCTTGAGAAGATATATCCTCCAGCCTTCTTTGATGTGATGGTGCATTTGGCTGTTCATCTACCTGATGAGGCACTACTTAGAGGTCCAGTACAGTATGGATTAATGTACCCTATTGAAAGGCGGCTAGGCACTTTCAAGGGCTACGTTAGGAACATAGCTAGACCCGAGGGTTCCATTGCAGAGGCCTACATTGCTACAGAAGCGTTAACATTCTGCTCAAAATACATTGAAACAGCTGATCAGCTTAGCAAAGAGGTGGATGAAGACAATCCCGGGCTCAATGTTTTCGAATATTCTATTCGAGTTACAGGGAAGAGTCGACAAGAGGACAAAGCTAAAGATTTGGACAAAATGGTTTGGTATGTGTTGAATAACTGTCCTGAAATACTACCTTATATCAAGTAAGTGCTAAGTACTGCAGCTTATACATCGTAATCTACTAAACTTGCAGCACATTCTTATATATTTAGATGTTTGACGCGATCACTATGTTGTGCAACATCTACAAAAAGGAGTTACTGCCGCAAAATCCAAGAAACATTGGCAAACTGGTTATGGCAGGATTTGTGAAATGGTTCAAGAGCCATGTAAGCTTTTGAATTGCACTGTCAGTTTTTTTAATATATTGTGTACATAAGATGATCAGCTTGTCTATTTTCTAACCATAGGTTAATAAGATGCGGTAGGATGGCAGCCAGTTGATGATGCCCTTTACTCACTAGCAATGGGTCCTAATACTCGGGTAAGACATTATGAATCTTGCGTTGTTGGAGATGTGCGCTACAACACCCTTGCACGAGACGAAGGCAGGAAGACACAAAACAGTGCCATCATGAGCACGGATACGCATGACAAAGAGATAACTGAAATGTGTGCTAACATAACACACATTGTTCAGTTGCAGTATATCTCCAGTTTCAAGGATCATCGGTGTGTGGTTTTGTTGTACTGTCGTTGGTATAACCTGTTTTCTAGGATTGCAAAACCCAGAGCTAATGATTATTTCAAATCTATCAATGTCAAGGCGGCGTACCAGACCAACGAGCCTTTTATTTTGGCAAATCAAGCAATACAGATATTTTTCTTGGAAGACACATTTGCACGTAGCGATGACTGGAGATTATTTCAAAGGTTTGAGCAGAGGAATTTGTTAATGAAGTTGCACAACAAGATGATGCTTACACTGCTCCTGATGTACAAGAGAACACATATGTTCCTAATATCTTTGAGAACCATCACATCAATAACGCCGGCGAAAAGATTGCCTGTCGTGCTGTGGACATACAAGAGTTGATCAAGAAGAAGCCAATGTTCGAGGACATTGAGGACGAAGCAGAAGATGACACCTTGGGGAATTACGATTCAGACTGATACACATGGCGAAGATGTTGACGTTGCTGCTGCGGATGATGATCATTGCTTTTGTCGTATTTGCCTGTCAGAAGATGTTTTTTTATCTACTATGTGAAATTGTGTTTGCTATGACAACTGTGTCGCGACCGGTTTTCCGGGTATTAATTTCCAGAAAATGGTCGTTGTGCTCACCAGCCCTAGGATTACTGTTAGCTGATGAGGCACCAACTTGATACAGAAATTCCAAGCAAAAATACATAATATGCAGTACAAGACCACTCTGGCCTGTGAGTACAACAAATGGTTTCTAGTGGTTTGGTGGCGGAAGCGGTTTGTGGTTCACCACGGTCTATGGGACTCCATTTCCCACAGGAACAGCTGACCAGGTTAACTCCTATCTTCGCGAGGCTACTATCACCATTGCTTAGGTTCCGGGGCGGTCATCGCAACGCTCCTCTCCATGCAAGAAACCGCCAAGACAATAGCTGTGGACAAGCCGGTGAGTACTTTGAATGTACTCGCAAACATTATGAACACGGGTATAATATAAATGATAATCGTGCGCTGAAACATTCTATGATCACATCGTCAGTCATAAAATAAAATCTCTGGTGCATGCAGGCAGGTTATTTATATGCAACATGGATATGCAATAATGGGGTAGAAATAACATGCACCGATCGGGTGTCTGAAGCGATGCCTCGAAAGGACCATGATATGAAGCATGCCACAGTCCGGCGTCTGTGCGACGCCACATAAAGGGCTTGTATGGTAAATAAATAACAGGCATGCCACAATCGGGCGTCTGTGCGACGCCACATAAAGGGCTTATAAAATAAACGATTATGGTGAATATCCAGGAGGTAGAACCGTCCCAGGGATACTCAATAAATCAAGTAATGGCAATAGTTAGTCCACGATAAAAATAATCATAATCATCATAATCAACACAATTCACAATTCATGATCCATGTTCTGGTTTAGCAGTTTCTCCTCCGAAGACCGACACTAAGACCGACACTTGACCCGACCCAGACTGTAGCCCTTAACCATGGACACAGCTTTCTAATAGGTTTCAATACCTCTGCAGAGGGTGTACTCTTTACCCACGAGTAACGGATTTCTTTAGTCCATCGGGACTAATTCCGTTTACGGTCTTTTAGTCGAAAACACGTCTGACTTGCACACACCAGCTTAACTTTACTCGTGTCTTGAATCACCCACGACACTTGTTAAGCAAAACTCTAAGTGGGGAGGCTACAACCTCGCGTAGCATGGGATCAAATTTCTATCGCGCGCTCTAAGGGGTGCCCCCTCTCGGTCCCAACCGGAAACACCCATGCTCCCGGACCAGGTGGCATGCCTACCGGATGCAGCCGGTATCTTCCACCCGGGCCTCTTTGTACGGTGTGTGCCAAGACAAGGGTTGACAACTTACTGAACCATACCCTACCTACGGCAGGAACAAGTGGCAGCACGAAACAAGTATGGGGTTACTGGAACAAGACTTGATCTATGGCCGACTCAGGAGGCTTAAGTATTACCTGCATGATATGTAAAACAAACAAATTTCAATCAACAGGATCACCGCTCATTATACCTTACTATGCCATACCGACATAACCGTCCCAACGGAGACGGCGACAAGCTCACGCCTACCCAAGGCAGAGGCCTTCCGGATTCCTTTCCGCATGCATGCAAGGCACATGAGGATGATCACCATCACAAGTATATTCATTTCCAACAGCAAGGAAAATCACTAATATGCATTCATGCAAAAGATCACATCTCCACATAAAATAACGAAGTTTTTCCAAGTAAGGTGGTGTTATAACGCGTCAACTAACACACCAACAATATTATGCCATGGTTCAGGATGCTTGCCTTCAAGGTGGGGAGAGTCAGGGTGCATTCCAACACTTTGAAAGTTTTCTCCTCTCTCCAACAAATCCTATTTTTGGAAATATTTAAATTAGCACATAGTTTGAAAACAACACAAAAAAGTTGCTTGGGAAATTTTGAAAAAAAATACGAAAATAAACTAGACAATATTTGAGAGAGGTAGGAAAAGGAATCAACTTATTTGGAGTTTTATTTAAAAAGATATAGCCAGTCAAATTCTGATTTTTAAATAAAACAAAAAAAGAAAAGAAAATGTTTCGAAAACGTACGCGTCGAAGGCGATTCGAAATGCGCCCACTTACTCCTGCTTGGACCGCGCTGGTCATCGACGGTGGGCCCGCTCGCCCATCTGGTCGTTTGACCAGTCCACGCGCGCATCGTCCCCCTCCGACCGAATAGAGGCGGAGCTCCGACGAGGATTGCCGGCGAACGGAGGCGTCCCTTGGTGATCTGAGAACATGGGTGTGCTCAGGAGGTCGAGACTAACTCGTGGGTACCCGCCATGGTCGCCGACGTGGACGGAGTCGCCGGCGACGAGCTTCGCGGTGGAGAAGGCATTCAGGTGGATTTGGGGTCCTGGGCTATGGTGGCTCTCGGTCGGGGCTGAGGCGATGGGCGGCTCCGCACAATCACGTGGAGTTCGGTGGTGGCGCTGGATTTCCAAGAGGTGCCTTGGTTGCGACGGAATCGGCCAGGACTTGGCGGCGGCCGAACCGGCCGGAGTCGGGGAAGATGGCCTTCCTCTCCTCGACTGCTGTACATGGTAGCTCTAGGGGGAAAATTTGAGGTTGCTTGAGGATTCGATTGAGCTCCGGGGCCCTTATATAGGCGGTGGAGGTCGGTCCCGAGGCGGCCGGCGATAAGGATGACGACGAACCGCCATTCTGTGCTGCAAGGCGACGTGGCGGCGACGCGAGCTAGAGGACGACTTGCGGATAAGCTCGCGAAGCTCCATGGGGTAGGTGGCGAGAGGGGGAGGCTCGGGCGGCGCCGACCTGAGCAGGGTTGTTGGGCGGCCATGGCGGCTAGTCCTTGGCTTGCCGGAGACGTGGCGAGGGTCTGCTTGGCGCGTTGCGGTGAGGAGGGGAGCGTGTGGCGCGGCTCTGCAGAGCGGTGGAAAACCAGGGGCCGACGCGTCGGCTCGGGTGCGGCTGCGTGCTGTAATACGCTGCTCGCGCCCGAGCAGCACGCACGGACGTGCTCGATTTAAATGCTATGGCATGTTAGGGGCTCCAGCACCACAAGAAAGTTAGCGAGGTGGGGTTATAGTCTAAGGCAAAACCATTGGACATGCTGGTCTGGTCGGGGATTAATTTCACAGTGTAAACAAAAACTCATGTCAAAACAGATCATGCCCATAAGGTGTTTGACAAAATGCCAAGGGCACTTAGGCATTTCTTGGAGTGGCCAAAACTTCCAGATCCTAGTCTCTTTAGATGCACAAGAGGGTGGTGAGGTTAGTTTGTACAGAGCACAAACTTGTTAGTGCAAGTTTTGCAAAACTTCAATTCTAGACAGGAGGTAAATGGCATCATCTCATGGACCAAAATTATTCCAATGGTTGCATGCTCCTGGATTTAGGGGTTTTGTAGGGTGGTCTACAAGTAGGGGAAATAATCAAGGGCCAAAGAGCAAGCAAGAATATGGATGCTATACAAACCATCATGTTGGACCAGAATGAAGATGGGGTTGATTCACTCAAAATTTTCAAATAACATCACTGGGTTTTTGCATAAAGTTGAAACATATGCTACCAACAACATCCCCTAATTTTGGTGGAGGATAGAAAGAAGTATTTAACTGAGTTGTAGTGCAAAATTGCCCACTGGACCAGAGAAGAAAATTGGGTGTAGAGCTCAAAATATTTCATGAATAAAAGATATTTTTGCATAAAAGTGATTTACAAACATCACCTGACATCTCCAAATTTTGGTGGGATTTTTAAATGAATTTATCAAAGGGTTGTAGTGCAAATGGGACCCTAAACTTATGAAAAACCAATTTAGAGAAATAAAGCTCAGGGGAAAATAGTTATATAGATAATCCCACGGATAAAAGAATTGTTTTATTTGAGAGGTTAAACAAGCCCAAATATAATTGGAAAGTTTTTACCAAGGTGGAAACTCCACAACTAGGGAAAAATAGAGGCTCTGAAATCAAGAATAAATCCAGAAAAATAAAAAAAATTACTGGCAAGATTTTAATAAAACAAGGTTGAAATTTTTGGGGTGTCACAAACTGAAACCTGATGAACATGTTGTTTAGTATTTTCCTGTGAGAACATCACTTGTTATGTATGCTGTTATGTGTTTGGTGATTGTATGACGACTAAAACATGATGACATTGTTATTTAGTTGTACTCATATTTGGATGTGAAATTTGAATTTGATGACATAGTTTGCTGTTGGACTGCAATTTGCTCGACGTCTTCGAATGAGAACAAAGCTGACCCAACAGGGCCTCTGCTAATTTATTTATTACCAAAAGGGCCTTTGCTATTTATTTATTTATGAGCAAAAGGGGATACCCCCTGATTTTCGTTAATAGAAATCATTAGATGTTCACAACGCTACGCCCAGCCTGCTACACAGGTTTCATTCATTACTAGTTTCAACAAAGTGCTCATGTCATAGCCATTGAATACATCACGAGTGCTACATACACTGCAAATAAAGAGACAATCATCCTACAGAGCACATCGTTTTTTCCCATTATCTTCACAAGCTCTTTCATTTCCTCATTGTTGTCAAGGTCGTTCAGCAGTTGTTGCTTGGCCATGATCAGAGGAACTGCATGTTTAACCTTCTGCTCTACATATTCCTCTTCTGCCGTTCCTTCAGTTACTTGTGCAACACCCCAACCTGCTGGTATTGGGATTCCTCGGCTAACCAAATAATCAGCATAGTTGCAATCCCCCCCATCAGCAACTTCCCAGAAATACAAATCACACGAATCTTCCCTTTTTTGCACAAATCAAATTGGAAGATCATCAACCAAACTATTAAAAAATCAGCAACTGAAAGCAGAAGAACAACACTTAAACATATTATTACCCCATGATTCGGGCATTTGTAGAAGACTTGGCCAGGGTTGAGGATTGTGGTTGAGACGGGACGGATGACTCTGCATGATTTTCAGCAGTGGCACCACACCAACGGCAGCGGGTTGCGATGAGCAACGGCTGCGATGTGCTGTGTGGCGGGGTGTGATGAGACCCACAAAGCGATGGTATGTGTGGCGACTTGGCGATATTTGGTTGTTACTCGTCAAGAGCGGTGGACGAGTAGCCAGCGGACATGGTTGCTGCGGCGAGCTTCGATGCTAAGCGAGTAAGTAGAGAAGAGGAGAAGCAAACATTGGATATGTCAGTTTCATTACTTGCAGAGTAGCATAGCACCATATATAGTCATATTCTAGGTTTGGATTCGAACTAGCTACAGGAGCACGTCTCTCTTTTTTCTAAAACTCATCAACGTCTCTTTACTGGTACACTAGCTTGTTCCGTACACCTTCTCAAGTCTTTGATTCCTCCCCCTGACATCTGGGACCCACCGGAAGGGCCTCTGTATTTCGTGAAAAAAAATGTGCCCCCTGCTGACAGGTCGGACCCACCTGCTATCTTCGCATGCAAGGAATTGCCTCCTTATTACGCACAAAAAAATGAATACTCCCCCTGCCAGCTGGAACCCAGCATAGTGGGAGGCTGACTTGTGGGCCGACCAAGTTGACGGGGATGGAGGGCTTTGTCAACTTAGTCAATATGAACGATTCTTGCTCCAGTTACCGTACTATGTTCATCCAACGGCTGTAGTGCTTCTTCAACCTCTGGTCTTCTTGCTCCAGGCAGCGTCGGTCGTGCCGCCTGCTCCTGCCTCCCGTGGCCGGCTGTGCTGCTGCGGAGGCCTCACCGCCCCCATACGACTCCCACTGCTGGCCAAGCCATCCCTCCACTCACCCACACCCCCTGTTATTCTGTGGCAACGACAGCCTCACACCACAGCCGAACCAGTGAACCCTCATACTCCTCTCTGTGTGGGCATCCACTGTCGTGTCTTCCCTGGCTCCGCGTCGTCCCCTTCCTAGGCCTCACAGTCGTCCACGGCCTTGGTGCTCTCGGCATGGCGTGGTCAATGTGGTCAACGATCGACTTCCATAGGAAGAGTACTGTACATGGAGAGGCTGATAGCTGGGTCCACGGCCACAACCCAGTTTTTTGTGAAATGCCTCCTTATTACACGCAAAATAATGATTCCTCCACCTGACATCTGGGACCCACCGAAAGGGCCTTTGTATTTCACGAAAAAAAGATTACCGCTGCTGACAGCTCGGACCCACCAGCTATATCTTCGCATGCAAGGAAGTGCCTCCTTATTACGCACACAAAAAATGAATACTCCCCCTGCTAGCTGGGACCCAGTATACTAGGAGGCTGACTTGTGGGCCTAATAAGTTGATGGGGATGGAGGGCTTTGTCAACTTAGTCAATATGGACGATTCTAGCTCCACTGACCATACGATGTCCATCCAACGGCCATAGTGCTTCTTCAACCTCTGGTCTTCTTGCTCCAGCCCCCCAAACCAGCGTCAGCCGTTTCTCGTGCTCCTGCCTCCCGTGGCCGGCTGCGATGCCGTAGAGGCATCACCGCCGCCTACTACTCCCACCGCTGGCTAGGCCATCCCTCTATTCACCCACACCCCCTGGCCACGGTAGCCTCACACCGCAGTGAACCAGTGAACCCTCATACTCCTCTATGCATGGGCATCCACTACCACGTCTTCGCCGGCTCGGCATCGTCCCCTTCCCAGGCCTCGCCATCGTCCACCACCCTGGTGCTCTCGACGCAGCGTGGTCAACATGGTCAAAGAATGGCTTCCATCAGACGTGGACTGTACGTGGAGAGGCTGACAACTGGGTCCACATCCGCAGCAGGAAGTGCCTCCTTATTACACGCAAAATAATTATTTCTCCACCTGACAGCAGGGACCCACCGGACGGGCCACCGTATTTTGTGAAAAAACATTTCCCACTGACTGCAGGGACCCACCAGCTACATCTTCGCATGCAAGGAAGTGCGTTCGGGCAAAAAAATTGATTCGCCCCCTGACTGCTGGGACCCATCAGCTACATCTTCGTACGCAAGGAAGTGCCTGACAGTCAGGACCCGCCTGGTCGAAGCGTACGTAGCGTTGTCATTCTGGTCGCGAACATGTACGTACATACTGGTCGATGTAGAGGCGCACATGTAGCATGTACACGTACGTACAGCGGCCAGTGTGCAAGAAAGAAAATACGGCCAGCGGGGTCTCGAACGCTTACTCGCGCGTATGTACGGCCAGGGCTCGTGTACATGGCTGGGTCGGAATGGAGAAACTGTGTCGTCGTCATGTTCATGGGGAGCCAACCGGCTGGGTCCGAACGGAATGCGTCGTCGCGTTCACCGGGAGGACTTGGACGGAATAGCCGATGGAAACGAGGCCTGGCGTACTGCAGAACGGAGGAAACGGCCTTGTGTTCGACCGGCCACGGTCGAAACGGGATCCTGTTAATCGGGAGGGGTCTGGTGTACCGCAAAATAGAGGAAACGGACCTCCTATGGTCGAAACGGGGGTCCTGTTCATCGGGAGTGGTGTGGCGTACCGCAAAACGGAGGAAACGGACTTGTGTTGGAGAGCTACGGTCGAAACTGGGGTCCTGTTCATCGGGAGGGTGGCGGCGTACCGCAAAACGGGACTCCATGGGATACTATTCATCTCCACCGTCGACCCCCTCCAGCCTCCATGGGCTACTGTTCATCCACCGTCGACCTCCTCCAGCCTCCAGCTGCGACTTTTCATCCACGGGCTCCTGTTCATCCAGCCTCCACCGCGCGCTACTCCACCAGTTACTGTTCAACCAGCCCTCTCCACGGGCTCCTGTTCAACCACCCCTCCACGGGCTACTGTTCATCCAGCCCTCCACCGTCAACTGTTCATCCAGCCCTACACGGGGTGGTCCTGTTCATCCAGCCCTCCACGGGGTCCTGTTCATCCAGCCCCAACCGGCTCGATCGATCGGGGTCCTGTTCATCCAGAGGCAACACCACCGGGTCCTGTTCATCCACCCCCACCGGGAACTGTTCATCCAAACCCCCTAGCAATGCTCACTGTTCATCCAGAGGTAGCATCGATCGGCTTCAGCTAGCAGCAGTAGCGAAGGAATCGCTCGATCGGGTTCAGTTAACAGCCATCGATCGATCGCTCGGGTTCAGTAACGTGTAGCCTGCGGTGCAATCAATCGCGTTCAGTTAGAGCCCAATGCCTCGCTCGGGTTCAGTTAGAGCCCAACACCTCGCACCCACGCGCGTGCATGTGCGAGAGAAATACGCATCGCTCGGCCCCGACCACCCACCGTAACCGGGAACACCCCGATATTTCCCTCGCCCTCGCTTCTACCATGGGTTTTTCCATCATGGATGGCCCAAAGAATGTCACGCAGCTGCGTCTCCGGCCCGCCCAGGACGAAAAGCCCATTTTCTATCATGATTTTTTGTCATAGAAGTAGGAGCCCACCACATCTATGATGATACTGGGTTTTGTCACAATTATCGTCATAGAAGTGTCATAAGTATGAGAGAAAAAAAATTCGATGGGCCCAAAATGTCACGGATGTGTCTTTTTTTTGTATTGCAAGGTTTCCACTATGGCCCCGAACGGTATGTGCAGGGTTCCTGAGGCACCAAATGGGCGTCTCGGTACACCGTGCCACGTGCCTACCACATCACAGCCCACCCCTAGGGTCAGGGCTGTGCACAGCCTCCAGCATACTACAAATACAAGAACTACTTGCAACACGTGGACATAGGACAGTGGGGTTAATAAGTCGAGAGTGCTTGGAGTGGCCGGAGCGCAATGTGTGGTAGTAACTGTCTTGGATCACAAACACATAACTTAGTTCCTGAGGACGGTATCGGTGAGACAACCCACCATGTACTCCTACATGGCCTCTCACTGCTACCTTTACCAAATCGTGATCACACACTTAGCTCTCAATAGTAGGACATTTTCATCACTATTCCAATCCATCCCAGATGAATCAGACCTACCACAACTCTAAGCATAGCAGGCATAACAAGCAAAACATGAATGAGCAGGCACATCATGGCTCAAACAACTCCTACTTATGCTAGTGGGTTTCAACTACTTATGGTGGCAAAGACAGGTAATGCAGAGGAAAGCGGTTCAACTACTACAGCATGTAAAAGTTGAATCGTTGTTGTCCTAATGTAGTTAAAGAGAGCAAGAGCGAGAGAGTGGGGTTGTATTGAAATGTTCAATGGGGGTTTGCTTCCCTGGCACTTCTGAAGATAGTATAGCTCTTCATCAGTGTCATCGATCACAACGCCGGAATAATGTCCACTAAGAGGGAACAACACCAGCAAAGAAGAGGGAACACAATCAATGCAATGCAACAATATGATGCATGATCATGTCGTGGAAATACGATGTTCATTGAGCTAATGCCACTAGAAACACAATTAAATGAAGTTGGTTTGAACCAAAGGTTCAAACTCAAACTCCACATGTGGTTATTTAAATGCCATTTATTTGATTTGTCCTAGACAGTAGCCATAAGTTGTCCTAACATGCATGAAAATGCCATAAACATATTCTTTGGATGTTTTTGATAATTTTTCATATATAAATTATTTCATTCGGTGTTACGGTTGAATTTCTATGAATTTTTGAAGTTTAGAACATTTTTCTGAAATAAATAAATCATTTAGATTTATTTAACATCCAGAAAAGCATTTACTGCGTCAGCCTTGCATCATGCTTGCGTCAGCAAGTCAACATGGCTACCCCAAGTCAAACCTGACCAATGGGGCCCACTAGTCAGTGACCCAGCGCCAGTTTGTATCACAGACAGATGGGGCCAGTCAACGGTGACGTCAACGGGTCAACTGACGTGTGGGGTCCACTTTGGTTAGGTTAAAACTTAACAAGGGTTTACCTTGTGGTTAATTAGAGGGGTGGGGCCGGTCTGTCAGTGGCACATGCAAGATTAACGCGGTGATTAGCCTCAAGCTAATGATGCCACGTTAGCTCACCGGAGTTGAACGCCGGCGAGCACATCCGACGACGGATGCTCATCGAGATCGAGCTACGGGAAACCATTTGCCTCGCCGTTTCCTTCTACGGATTCCTCGGGTTCGCGCCCATCCAGAGGAGCAAGCGAGAGGATATGGGGTGAGCTGGGGCGTCGGCGGTGGCAAGCGAGGCGGTGGCCGGAGTTCGGCAGCAGATGGGTTCGGGGTTGTGGTGTGCTAGGGGAGGAGTTGATGGGCTAGGTGGCATCCGCGGGCCACCAGAAGCCGCTGGTTCCATGGGTTCGAGCAAAGGGGCTCGGGTAAAGGAAGCCAGACGGCCATGGCGGACGACGGTGCTTGAGCACGTGGGCGAGGGTGCTACGGCACGGGAACGAGTAAACGAAGGAGGGGAACCAGAGTGGAGCTCATAGCTAGGTCGTCGGTGGTCTCATTGGGCTTGGGGAGGCCTCTGCGGCGGAAAATTCAATGATGGCATCCGGTGGCCGAGTCGGCGAGGAAGATGACGATGACGATGCTGGAGGGCCTTCAGCCTTGCTTGGTTCGATGAGGAGGTGCAGCACGATACGGCCGATCTCGGGAGCACGGTGGCATGTCGCTTCGTTGTCGGTGGCCACGCCGGCGAGGCATGGCGGCCGGCAGAAGCTCTCGATGAGGTCGGGGCAAGTGGCCTAGAGGGAGAGGGATAGAGCAGAGAGTGAGGGAGCCAGGGGTGTGCGTGGCATCTCCAGGGACGTCCAGGCGGTCGAGGAGGCACACAGGCAGGGTGGAGGTGGCCGGCGTGTGCACACGCGCAGCGACCACACTCCCTTTTCCTTCTGTCCATGGAGGAGGACGACAAGGGGGCTGTGGTGGTGGGTTGGGCCAGAATAGGAGCTGGGCCGGCTCTGCTGCAGGCAAGCGCCAGGTAAGTCTTCTGCCTCTCTTTCTCTTGTTTCAATTTTGATATTTTATTTTTGTGTTTTGATTTAGTTTCTAAACCAAATCATTTGTGTAGCTTCTAAAAATTATTATGTGACCTGATAAAAAGTATTCAGAGCCACTCAAAAGTTTTTAGAATTATTGGAGTTACAAAAGTATTTATAGGAATTTATATCTCCAATTCAAATAAGCATTGATTTAATTCAAAGACCAAAAATGTCCTAGAAAAATGTGTATCATCTCTGGTTAAGGTTTTCACCCTTTTCCATAAATCATGAACATTTTTAAGGGCATTTTGAGCTCATTGAAAATATTTTAGGTTAAATCTATTTTGAATTAGTTTGGTGCTAGGGTTTGAACATCCCCAATTCAAGTTTAAATAAAATTTTAAACACGATGCAACATGCAGATCTAACCCAGGTGCATTAATGAACTAGGGTTGTGACAACTCACCCCCACTAAACAAGAATCTCGTCCCGAGATTCAAGACATGAGGTAAGAAGACAGAGGGGACACAAGATAACATGATATTCATGATCCAACAGCCCTCCTCGAAGATGTTGATTCATTGCTTCAAATTGATCTTGATGTCTTTGCTTTCGAGATCTTCATCCAACACGATGTCGACAGAAAGAAACTCTATAGGAATCGATCTCCTTGAAGATCGAGCAATTCAGGATCAACTCATGGAGTGAGACATAGGAACATATCTTGAGTTGAGACATAAATCACACATCGGGTGCAATGGGAAGAAGTAGATAACAAGGGTTCAATTGGGTAGGCAAAACTTCCACCCTCGGATATGATGGTGAACGGTTTTAAGGTAGCGGGGAGTTAATTGCCTTTTATACTAAAATGGGGCACCTTAGAGAATGTGACTCATAGAATTATTCCCTTAAGTCGCGAAAAGAATTACTTTTGATACATAGATCACTGAAACTCTTCATACCAGCCTAAGGCAATTTACAGACGTTCGTTTGATGGAGTTCGAGAGAATGGCATACTCGGGCTAGAATGGATGATGTGGACTACCTTGTTGAAGACAACGCGATGGATGATTTCTTATTATCATCGAGAGGGGATAGGGCCCAGGGTAAGCGCACTTTTGAGGATGATCCAGAATAACAATCACTGAGAAGGCAGACCCTAGTAAAATGGCACAATGGTGGTGCAAGCTGGGAACAAAATGCAAATGTTGGGAATTTTTTCAGATCTGGTTGGTAATAGGATGCTTCCAGACATCCGCGTGTCTGAAAAGGAAACTTCGCAACACAATCAACGAGATAAGATTGCGAGATTCTCGGGAAATGGACTTTAGTAGTAAGCTCCAAAACATGACCTGGTTCTGCTACACACATGTGAACACGCTGTCCTAGACAAGTATGACCACATCGTAGTCTTGCAATAAAACACTACCGAGTTCAGGTTGGGAACCATCATCGATGATATTAAGAAGGAACTTCTTCTCCTTGAACAAGTCAATCAGTGGCTTGGTGTGCTAGGAAACACATATAGAATGGAGGCGGCCAACCTATCAAACCATAGAGTACTTCGCACAAGCATGACTAACTTGAGACGATTCCAGAGGAAGCAAAAACAAGCTTTCTCGAATTCACGACGGCAACTTGCATCAAATGCACATCATTTAGAGGAAGTCACTTATTTCATCCAACATATGCTTCATGCACGGGACATGAAGATAATGCTTATAAAAGTTTCCAACACTAGCGTAATTCCCAACAAAATCATGGAGAAGATAAGAATGTTGTCAATGAGCTCAACAACAATTCATCTAGGTTTCCATATGATGTAATTCCACGACTATGTGAACAAGGTGATAGCATCGGCCAGACCATAGGATATAACAACGTAAGCTCGAGGAAATAACCACGAGTGAGACAACATTATGAACATCATTGGTTCTGATTTGATTTGACGATAGCCCATAATCCAATCAAAGATTTAATAAGATAATAGGTCCAATAACTGAACACGAAGACCAATCGATGAAGATATCATCTTTGTTCAACACACATATACATTGAGATATCCCTTTGGAATGAACTAAGTCGGATAAAGCTTTTATCTTCCAACTCTCCAAGTTGTTATTTAGCTTGACCAACTAGCTCAGGGTATCCAACATAGGTTCCTGGAGAAATGATGGTTTAGAGGAAAACCAACTTGATCACGAGCTCAACATACCAGTCGGGGGATAACCTAGAAATACTTCCGAGAAGATATCCGGAAAATCATGAACCACCGATATGTTTCTAAGCTCGAGAACAATCTTGCCTTTCAGGGCAAAGGATATGATCAAATAGGCAAGGGTTTGAAACAATCCTAACTCATTGATCAAAGAGTTCACCAGGAAAATGGACTAGGTCGTGCGATCAATCGTAGGAACATGACTCAGTAACCAGCATGCTAAGAATGAGAGTATTGTCAATTAACTACCAAGCAACGTGGTTGCTGGGAGTATTGACTTCACACATCATAATTCACTTGTCGGCATTTCGGTTACAATAACACGGGAACCGAGGTATGAACAATTTTGGTGAGAAGTATCACTGCATCAAAAATTCATAGGATGGTGTGCAATTCCCATGACAATCCTGACATATGGAGGGTAATATTTGAGGGTAGAACAGACTAGGAGCTAGATTAGCATTCTTTATCTGCGGAATACAATTACTTTGACCCAACCCTAGATATGGATGAGGTACCGGATTTTGTTTCTCATAGTCATTCTGGAATAGAATGGCTTGACGAACCACAAGAATACAAGGTACCAATGAGCATGAATGCATGACATGCTCTTGACTATCAAATGATAGATGGAGATCAGAATACAATTAAAGAGAAAAACTCAAAGGAACATGCAGATCTAACCCATGTGTGTTACTAAACTAGGGTTTTGACACAGATTCAACCAAAGTATTAACTCAGGATCGATAGAGAATTCATAATCCTTATCAGTAACAAAGATAGGTGAGGTAGAATACTTAGGATCATATTGCATTCTAGCATTCAAAGATTTTTCTTTTAATTTAGCTAACAGTTTCTTAATATCACCTCTATCATTACAAGCTAAAAAGTCTCTAGCAGTTTCTTCATCCATAATATAACCCTCAGGTACAACATGCAATTCATATCTAGGGGGAGAATCATAATCTTCAGTTTCAATAATATCATCAGTTTCAGTAATTTCATTCTCTCTAACCCTAGCAATTTGTTCATCAAGAAATTCACCTAGTGGCATAGTATTATCAAGCAAAGAAGTAGTATCATCATAAGCATCATTCATAGAAGAAGTGGCATCATCAATAACATGCGACATATCAGAATCAATAGCAGGTGTAGGTGTCGCAAGTTTACTTAAAGGGGTAATTAGATTTATGCCCCTAGTTGTGTCCCACTCGTCTGTTTTACCCCTAATTCCCAAAAGTCACCAGTTCTGTCCAAGTCACTTTGCTCCTCTTATGCTTTTGCCCTTTCACCGTTTGACCGTCAGTTTAAAAACTTCATAACAAATTCATACTAAATCATAAAAATGCAAATAAGATATCAAAATTGTCAGAAAAACATCACCTATATGCTAGTGTCATTTCATTCACGAAAAAAGTGTTCGAAAGTGCCCATCCGAGTTTTAGCTCTTATCCTACCACCATGAATAGTAAAATCTTAAAAAGTTCAAAAAAATTAAAAAAATTGGTGGCAAAGAATGACAAATGTTTTAAGTGCTTGCCAAGTTTCATCAGGGAATAACATTCGTGGAAATCATGGCAAAAAAATTGATGCCCACTTCTTTGTTTGCAGAGTGGCTTGTCATTCCCAAATCCTTCCCTAGACCCTGTCATTTTCAGCCTAGCCCAAATCCCAATATTCTTTTTATTGGGAATATTCCTTTTCTATTAAAGGAATAACTCTAATAGCCCTAGGTTGTGAAGCAACCTTTATTTCCATCACTCCTAAAATTCCCAAATAATTCTCATAAATTTTTTGGGTCATATCTTTCTCAAATATGGCAAAATATTTCATTTGTCAAGTTTATAATCATGCTCAAATAATTCATTTCCTATTTTTCCCTAAATGGCACATTGTGAAGCAAGTGCTATTTTCCTTTTGCCAATTGACCTCAAACTCCTTGGACACCTTTTCCTGTCCATATCATTGCCACATGCCAAAATGCAGACTCATTTGCCTAGTAATTATTTAATTATGATTTTCCAAAGTTTCTATCCAAAAAGAAGCTTTGTGAAGGAGGTGCAATCTAGGCATATCCAAATGAGTTGACATTTTGAAAGATCCCTCATATCATCATATTATAGCCCTCCACCAAAGTAGAGCTCATGTCATGCCTCCATGTGAGCTCATCTTCAATTCTTTGATTCTGTCCAAAATTTCAGTTTGTGAAGCAAGTATATTTTATCTTGCTCCATTATGGTTGTCAATTTTTCTAGGCCTTCAATTCTCCATATAACCTACCTCTACGCTTTTTGGGCATGGTTCATCAAGCCATTATTCCTCTAGAAGTTTTGCAAGTTTCTGTCCAGAGGAGATGTTTGTGAAGCAAGTACTAGTTTGGCTTGGCCAATTGGTATGAGACTTTTTGAGCATCTTCATAGGACCAAATGACTCTGCCTTGCTCAAGTTGAAATCAATTTGACACTCCATGTGAGTGCATCATCCTAATCTAGTTTTTGGACCAGTTTATGTTGTTGTTAAGCAACTACATTAAATCTTGATCCTAATCCTCTCCAAGTTACCAGGGTGAAAGTCCTTCTTACCCTAAACCTACCAGACAACTCCATTGCTTCCAAACTCCTTCCTGTTGGTCAGCAGTTCTCATCCAAGTTCACTGCAGTAAACTTCAGAGGTTAATTACCATTCAACCGGAGGTCTTTTCGCAGAACTACCACAGCAGGTTTAACCTCCCCTAGATGAACTATCAGCTAGACAATGTTTTGGGTGTTGTGGAGCATTGAATGCCCCGGTTCACATGGTGACCACGACAATGGCGTGCCTGTGCACGCGCTCTGTGCGCTGTGGCGTGTCCAGAGCACCGTTTGTGCTTTGGCACCGCTCCCTCTCGTCGTCTTAGAGCTTGTGAGCATGTCCCGTGGCTGCATCTCGTCGTCGCCATTTCCCTGGACCCCTCTCCCCCTCCGTCAGCCCCTCTGTCAGAGCTCGCCGCCGCGCGCCCACTGGCACAATGTGGTCGACCGAGCTTTAATGGTGTCGTGGCCGCTTCTCCTCTGCGCCCTCGGCCGCTCTTGCCCTGTACGCTGCTATAGCTCGTCCGTTGCCTCCCTCGTCTCCTTCTCTCGCCATCTCGTGCTCGCTGGCCGTCGCCAAAGCCTCGGCCGGATGTGCCCGGCGGCACCCGAGCCCATCCTTCTCGCAACGGCTATAAGTAGCCATCCCCCGAGCCGGTCAAGCACACCAGCAGCCTCCCCGCACTCCTAGCTCCCTCCCCAGCCTCTCCTTTAGCCTTCCGGAGCTCCCCTCCTCTCCCACTGCCGCCATGGCTGCGGTTCGGCTCCGCCCAAGTTAGCTCGATGCGGGCCTTCCCCCTCCCTTCTGACCTAACCTACATCTTCACCAAGATCCAGTGGTTCTTCCCACCTCCTCGTTTCACCGCCGGAGCCCGTGTGGCCGCGACCCCAAGGATCGACCGAGCCTCCCAAGCCCTCTGCTCCATGAACCGCCGTTGTCCCGTCCCCTCTCCGGCGCTACTGCTGCTCCAGGCGGGAGAGGCGCACTGTCGCAAGTCTTCCGGTGTCCTCCGCCTGGCCGGAGCCAGCTGGCCCGTCACCGGCAGTGCCCTCCCCTGCTCCCTCCTCTGTTTCCATCGGGGGCGGGGAGAGTAGGAAGAAGATAGGGTCAGGCAGGCCCCGCTCCTCTTCCCTGACCCCACTCGTCAGCCACACAAACCCCGGACCCACCTCTGCGCGCGTTGACCCGGTCGGCCGACGTGGATAAGTGACGGGTCCCACCCCGCAGGACCCGCACGTCAGCGACCCCAAGCCTGGCCCCGCCACTGTCCACGTGGATAAGTGGAAGCGTACTTCATAGAAGTACGTTTTCACCTTCAAAAAGCGTATTTATCTTCTGCTCCAGCCGTAAGTGCGCTTTCATAGTTTGAAAACGTATTTTCGCCTTAGGCTCCTTCTGTTTTCTCACTCAGGGGCTTGTTTGTAGAGATTCTTTTACAGATCGGTCCCTGAACTTCGTCGGGCTATAACTTTTTGCTCGCAACTCCAAATGAGGTGATTCTGAAGCCCACGTCTTTGTTTCGTCGATCCCGTTCTGTTGGTTTCATTTTCATATGGTTTGACACTGTGAAAATTACATTTTTTCCCTTGCACGTAAACAGCCCCTCCGAGAGAGAACTGTTTCTGGCAAGTCATTCTGCGGCTTCACCGCACATCTCCCCGATGCCTTCTTCACCCCCAGGCAAGCCACAATACCCACTTGCATGATAGTCATGCAGTAGCCATGGTTTTAAACTTGAATATTTGTTAAATGATGGCTTGTTTAAAATATGGTTATCGTTGTTTCGGTAATGCTTCTGGGTTAGTGCTTACTTGCTTGCTATGTTGTTATGCACCTGGTTAGCATGCCCTGCTACTTGCTAGTATTACTTTCATATTGCCAAGCTTGATAGTAGTAGTACATGTTGGGTTGGTCATGTTCTTCGGCGCATGACTAACGTCGGTTATCGAGTACTGTTAATATGTGTTGTTCCTTTGTTGTTAGTTGGTTAAGTGTTACTCGGTAATGTTATTGATGAGTTCTTGCATGGTATTTATGGTTGATGCTAGTGGTCATGTTATACTATGAGTAGTGTTGCACTTGTAATATTTATGCTCGTCACTATGCCATGTTCAGTTGGACATTATTCATAGTGATATGGTGGATAGTTATGTTGCATCTCGTGCTTTTGTTGATATCATGCTCATGCTTTGTATATGCATCATGTTATTTTATCATGGCTCAGCATATTGCATTCAAGTTTAACCGGATTAAACTGAACTTGAACAACTGTTGGCTAAGTCATGGTGCCACCATATCGAAACTGACTAGTGCAACCACGCTTACCTTTATGGGAAGCTCCTAACTGGGTCTATTGTCGTGCCTCTCGCCGGTGCCTCCAACTAGGGAAGGTTATGGGCACGCTACCCTAATCAGGTAGGCGGACATAAGCCTTGTGCACCCGTTGTTGTTGTTATGGATCCGGTCCCCGTGAGGGATGTTTGGCCATGACGGTGGTCGTTGTGTCTTTGGTAGACATAGGGCCACCCAGGACTAGCCCAGTTGGGAGTGGGTTGGAGTGGCCAGGAGAGTGTCGTGGCAGTAGATCGGTTTTGTCGGAACGTCGGTGGTCCACCCGAATGGGAGTACGAGGCCATGGGTTCCGTAGTGTGGGTACATTGTACTAACCTCTGCAGAGTGTATATTAAATCTATCGATAGCCAAGTCCGCAGATAAGGGCCCAGTTCATGTCGGTCACACCGTGAGTCAACAGTATTAATAATAATGTGCTTAATAACAACCCCGGTTCGATGATGAGATAAGTTGGTTGTGATCGCCGGAAAGATCACCGTTTGAGACCAAGTGTTGGTCATGGTTGTGATTGCCGGAATGATCAGCGTGGTATCGAGGATACCGAGTTTTTGGATATATGTGATGTTGCGCGAGAATCACGGGTAAAGATCAAGCTCCTTGTGGTCATTTAATGATTACTATGGTATTGTTTATACCAAGCTTGATTTGATCCTGAGATAATCGTGTGATATCCGAGGTTGGTAAGTGATGCATGTGATGGTTACGTAGTAACCCGAGCAGAACAAATAGTGCATATAGTGTCATCATGTTGCATGCTAGTATCGTCAGATTCATATGTTCATCCCATGCTCATGTTGTTCTAGCTGTATCATGTTCGTGTTGCTCATGTCATGTTGTTATGAGGATCTCATGTTAATTCCTGCTTAACCTGAAATTGCCATGCTATTGTTTGTATTGAATGCTTCTGGTTATTGTGAGCTTGCAAGTACATTCAATGTACTGACCTGGCGTGTCATGCCAGTTTGTAGGTCGTGCCCGGATTGCTTGCTTGTTTGGTGTTGTTCTTGTCTTCGCGAGCTAGGATAAGCGTTCCAGCCAGAGTCCCTACGGATTGGAATTCATCATCGCCGTTCTTTGTTCCGCTGCCAGTAGTTGTTCTGCTGCCTCAACTTGTTATGCTGCTTGCATAGAGCAACTAAGGATGGCGTAGTGTCGCTGTGCCGATGTTATTCATTGTAATATCGGAGACCTTGTATTCATATTCGTGTATTAATAGAAAGCTGGTTTGTTCTATGCTAAGCAGTGTCGTATTCCAGAAGACTTCACCTCGATCTCTGGGCTGGAATATAGGGCGTTCCGGTTTTCTCTGAGCCGGGGTGCCACAGGCTTCGTATCAGAGCAGGTCTGGCTGTAGGATGCCCTAGCCCGCGCGAACGTTAGAAAGCGGTAGTATAGACCCCAGTTGGTTTGTTCCACTTGATTGTTGCATTTGTTTGTCGCATAGCATGCATATAGATTATTATTTTGGCAGTAACGGTTAATCTTGTGAGTGTAGGTGGCATCGTTTTCGGTCCACCGCCTGCACCCTCCCTCTTAGCATGTCTGCTCTTGGTGCTCGGCGTCATTTCTGTCCCAGCAGAGTGATGCCCTGGTACCCAGAGTTCCAGACACCATTTGCAGGAGTTATGCTCAGGTATTGCGTATATTTTTCCGCCACCTACCCATATTATTTCGGTGATAGACTTGTTTCTATCCCGAATCATGCCATCCATCTCGTCCCTCTGGCAACCCTTACTGATCTTGGTTATCAGAAAAGGGCAATGCCAGCGAGCCTTGTTTTTCCACCGCTACCCTACCCAGTCATTCTATTCATTGGACGTGTACAAATCCCTTTCATCCGCTTGATGATGATGTGGTCATGAATTTTGTGTCTCGCTAATTGATCGTCAAGTCCGTCCTCACCTGTGTATCCATCCAGATCCAGCCACTGTTCAGCCAGTGCTTGGTGTAGCTTCGGTTACGCCAACTCCTTCCACACATGGATATAATTTTCGTGCACACCGCCACATCATATTAGACCGTAATACCGGAGTTTTCGTGCGATTTGTGTTCTTAGGTGTGCATGCATATTATGGTGAGTAGCAGTAATATGTGATGATTGCTTGATTAATTAAATTAGTAGTATGCTTCTGTGCTTTTGTTTTAGTCGTTTCTTTTGTTTCTTTCTTTGGGCCTCCGGTGTTACAAAATTTCCCCTATCTCGTCAGACGACACCGGACCCGTAGAGTCAGCAAGAAATGCATATATTTGGAAACTCAGTTAAACATAATGGAATTGTCAGCAGACTGCAGTGAAATTGGAAATAGCTTGTCTGAATACAAAAGAAATCTTGGATGGAATGTCAGTATAAAGTTTGCATTAATGATCACTCCTCACAACAATATGGAATTCTCAGTCGACTGCATTCAGATTGAGGGATATCTGATCATGTTACTGAGTGTCAAGTCTCCCTCAGCTTGCATTCCTCATAGCCAAAATGATCAAATCAGCAAGAAGATAAATTGTGTGCAAGGTTGATAGAATATTATCAAATGTATGGCTCAGAAACAAGTTTAATTTTTCTTTGAGAATGATTTTGGAACCCGATGTACCTGGAAGCAAGCAAAACAAAATGGAAAGGAGGATAGTCCTGCAAAATCACGTTTAATACAAGAAAGCAATAACAATAAATGTAAGATGGTTATATATGTGGAAATCGGTCCGCATATCACAATAAGAAGCTTCTGGTGTAAGCAACCCAATCTTCCCTCGCAAGATACCCGAGAAGCTTCCAAGGCAAGGTTCATCTATCTTCCTCAGTAGGATACATGGTTGATTTTCCGTACAAGGTATTCTTCCTTCTTTAGTAAGCAACCGCAAAAGCTTCCGGCATAAGGTACTGAGTCTTTCCCCAGCAAAGTCTTTAAGGGGGTAAGCTTCTGAAGCACGATACCCAGTCTTCTTTAGCAAGCTGTCCGATGAAAGTTTCGAGCACAAGCCAGCCAATCTTCCTTAGTACAAGGTAGTACGCTGTGAATTGATAGCATATGGCAGTGAATCCCAAGAATCAGACCCGCAACATTTTGGTCAGAAGCAAGAATCAGTCAGTATACACGTCTGTCTCAGGGAATCAGATTCTCATATATATGCGGTGAGCATACCACCAAGATCTTACAAGTCACTCAGATGAGGATCTCACAACCACGTGAGGATGGTTAAGAGAAGAAAGCCAGTATACACCACAGTGTGACAAAGGATAATGAGGAATTCACGACATCAATGAGCTCAATGCAAATACCTGTGAACCTGGAAAATGATCCTGATGAGCCCTTGTCCCCTTTTTCTCCAATGACGACTTCGCGCCTGTGATCTAAGCTGTTTTTAGCTATCCGGGGTGGATGCCGATTTTTGTTTCTCTCTTCAACGACTGTCACGAGTTCTGAGCTGCTTTTCGGTCGTCTCGTACAGCTGTTGAGTTTCTTTTTGTGATAGTATCCCTATAGCTGCTTTTTGGCTATTTTATGGAGCTGCCACCTTCTTCTTATCAATCCGGTCTCATGTACTGAGCTGCTTTTCGGCCGTCCTGAGCCGTGGTTGAGTTATTTCAGTAATGTTCCACATCTGAGTTGTAAAGACCATTCTGGCGGCTACTGATTTATTTGCCGATTTCTTGCAAAGGTTCAGATGATCATTTTCCTGCGGTCAGAACTTGAGGGGTGTTGAACCTACCATTTAATGGGGTACCCTGTCAGAAAAATGAGGATAAGCTACGGTTGCCGAAAAATTGCACCAATAGTACCAATGGTGATACGAAGAAGCAATATGACCCAGCTCTTTCAGCCAAGGATCCAGACCAAGAAAACAATAATGAAGGAGCAAGACCAGTTATGCAGGCGACAATCAAATATTTGGTACAAATCTGATACTCAAGACAGTGGAACCAGTTAATATGATTCAGAAACTTCCGCTATAAGACAGAATCTGTCAGGAAAGCAGTTATGACCCAAGTCACTATTTGGAGCCCGAAGGACCTGCATTTAGTGGAGAAACCCAATGCAAGGAGTTAGAACTTGGGTGTCCACTAGAAAATCCTAATCACCATTTTATGAAAGATTGTCAGTGCCGGATGACACACCTAGCGGAAATCACTCTTGGATTTGTGAGACGGGCATGTATTTCAGCATGATAAGAAATCACACTTAGCTAAGTCAGCAGATCTTAAAATAAATGGGAGCCTGTATAAACATGAACCAGCCAGGCAGGATCTGTCAGAATATGGATACAGTGAATCAGACCACCCCAGGACCAGTCAGATAAAAATTTAGTGGGAAAAAAATAAGAAAAGAGATACCTGAGTTGGAAACGGTTTCCTTAAGTCAGTATCTTCATACTTGTTCCCTGAGCAACCAAATCTCGAGGACGAGATTTCTTTAAGGGGGTAAGGTTTGTGACAGCCTGATTTTTGGCCCTTTCTTTTCCTTTTGTTTTTCTGATGGTTTTGCGTGAGATTTCCTTTTTCCGTGGCTATGTGGCCTGGAAACTGAAGAAGATGCCCTCTTCTTTGTTTCAGAGTGGCTTGTCATTCCCAAATCCTTCCCTAGACCCTGTCATTTTCATCCTAGCCCAAATCCCAATATTCTTTTTATTGGGAATATTCCTTTTCTATTAAAGAAATAACTCAAATTGCCCTAGGTTGTGAAGCAACCGTTATTTCCATCACTCCTAAAATTCCCAAATAATTCTCATAAATTGATTGGGTCATATCTTTCTCAAATATGGAAAAATATTTCATTTTTCATGTTTATCATCATGCTCAAATAATTCATTTCCTATTGTGCCAATGGCACATTGTGAAGTAAGTGCAATTTTCCTTTTCCCAATTGACCTCAAACTCCTTGGACACCTTTTCCTGTCCATATCATTGCCACATGCCAAAATGCAACCTCATTTGCCTAGTAATTATTTAAGTATGATTTTCCAAAGTTTATATCCAAAAAGAAGCTTTGTGAAGGAGGTGCAAGCTAGGCATATCAAAATGAGTTGCCATTTTGCATGATCCCTCATATCATCATATCATAGCCCTCCACCAAAGTAGAGCTCACGTCATGCCTCCATGTGAGCTCATCTTCAATTCTTTGATTCTGTCCAAAATTTCAGTTTGTTAAACAAATATATATTATCTTGCTCCATTATGGCTGTCAATTTTTCTAGGACTTCTATTATCCATATAACCTACCTCCACCCATTTTGGGCATGGTTCAACAAGCCATTATTCCTCTAGAATTTTTGCAAGTTCCTCTCCAGAGGAGATGTTTGTGAAGCAAGTACCAGTTTGGCTTGGCCAATTGGTATGAGACTTTTTGAGCATCTTCATAGGACCAAATGACTCCTCCTTGCTCAATCTGAACTCAATTTGACTCTCCATGTGAGTGCATCATCCTAATCTAGTTTTTGGACCAGTTTCTGTGGTTGTTAAGCAACTACATCAAATCTTGATCCTAATCCTCTCCAAGTTACCAGGGTGAAAGTCCTTCTTACCCTAAACCTACCAGACAACTCCATTGCTTCCAAACTCCTTCCTGTTGATCAGCAGTTCTCATCCAAGTTTACTGCAGTAAACTTTAGAGGTTAATTACCATTCAACCGGAGCTCTTTTCACCGAACTACCACAACACTTGTAACCTCCCCTGGATGAACTATCAACTAGACAACGTTTTGGGTGTTGTAGAGCATTGAATCCCCTGGTTCACATGGTGACCACGACAATGGCATGGCTGTGCATGCGCTCTGTGCGTTGTGGCGTGTCCAGAGCACCGTTTGTGCTTTGGCACCGCTCCCTCTCGTCGTTTTAGAGCTTGTGAGCATGTCCAGTAGCTGCATCTCGTCGTCGCCGTTCCCCTGGACCCCTCTCCCCCTCCGTCAGAGCTTGTCGCCACGCGCCCACTTGCGCACTATGGCCGACCGAGCTTTAATGGTGTCGGTGTACTAGAGTAGGGGTACCCTAGTATCCCGAACTTGTGCACGGGCAGTTGCAGCACCCCGCGGCAGGGCTTGCCTGGTGACCGCCAAGGTCCTCCGTGGTTCCTTTGGAGCCATTCAAGAACAAAGTATTCAAGCCAAGGAGACAAGGCCCCGGCAAGAGGAGCTTGCCGGGAAGGCCAACCAAGGCACTTAGGAGACAAAGCCCCGGCAAGAGGAGCTTGCCGGGAAGGCCCGGTGAGCGACAAGCTTCCGGGCACGGCAAGACGACGACCGCGGCAAGGCGCTTGCCGCGGCAGGCTACCACGTCTGTAACTACGCTCAAAGACATCCACCAGCGTGTCATACAGGACCTTTCGGCGCAGCGTGGCAAGAGGTCTGTGCAGCGGTGGGCGCGGTGGCAAGCGGTCTTGACAAGATTGCCATCGTGGCAGCGGTGGCGTCCCCGACGGTCCCTTTCCGCCTTGTTTAGGCGACATAGGCGGGCATTTAATGCCTTTGTCCCTGCCGTCGGGGTTAGGTATGTTACCTTTGCACAAGTAGATGTACCAACCACGACTCCTTTTACTTTTTGCCCTTGTCTACGTTGCCACTGCCGGAGACCCTTGAGCATATAAAAGGAGGCCCATGCATAGCGTAGAGGAGGTTCGGTTCATTCGAAACCAGAGAACACTCACGCTAGGTCTTGTAGCTCTCAGCGCTCCCTAGCAAGAACACAATACAATCAGACAAGCAGCAGTAGGAGTATTATCTCTCCGGAGAGCTCCGAAGCTGGGTAAACTGCTCGTGTGCCTCGCCTCGATCTGCTCTTCGTGCGACCTCCGCCCCCCACCGAACCGAAAGGGGCTCGGTCCGCCGGTCCCATTGGTGTTCGTGGGTCCGATCAGCTTCCCCGACAAATGGCGTCGTGGCTGCTTCTCCTCTGCGCCCTCGGCCCCTCTTGCCCTGTACACTGTTGTAGCTCATCCATTGCATCCCTCGTCGCCTTCTCGCGCCATCCCGTGCTCGCTGGCCATCGCCAGAGCCTCGGCCGGACGTCCCCGGCAGCACACGAGCCCATCCCTGTCGCCCCGGCTATAAGTAGCCATCCCCCGAGCCGGTCGAGCACACCAACAGCCTCCCCGAACTCGTAGATCCCTCCCTAGCCTCTCCTTTTGCCTCCCGGAGCTCCCCTCCTCTCCCACTGCCACCATGGCCGCGGTTCAGCTCTGCCCTAGTTGGCTCAATGCCGGCCTTCCCCCTCCCTTCTGACCTCACCTACATCTTCACCAAGATCCAGTGGTTCTTCCCACCTCCTCGTTTCACCGCCGGAGCCCGTGCGGCCGCGACCCCAAGGATCGGCCGAGCCGCCCAAGCCCTCTGCTCCACGAGCCGCCGCTGTCCCGTCCCCTCTCCGATGCTGCTGCTGCTCCAGGAGGGAGCGGAGCACAGCCGCGCATCCTCCGGTGGCCTCCGCCTGGCCGGAGCCAGCCGGAGCAGGGCGACCCGTCGCCGGTAGCGCCCTCCCCTGCTCCCTCCTCTGTTTCCATCGGGGGCGGGGAGAGGAGGAAGAAGACAGGGCCAGGCGGGCCCCGCTCCTCTTCCTTGACCCCACCCATCAGCCTTACAAATCCCGGCCCCACCTCTGCATGCGTTGACCCGGTTGGCCGACGTGGATAAGTGACGAGTCCCACCCCGCGGGACCCGCACGTCAGCGAACCCAAGCCCGGCCCCGCCACTGTCCACATGGATAAGTGGAAGCGTACTTTGCAGAAGTATGTTTTCGCCTTCAGAAAGCGTATTTCTCTTCGGCTCCAGCCGTAAGTGCGCTATCATAGTTTGAAAACGTATTTTCGCCTTAGGCGCCTTCTGTTTTCTCACTCAGGGGCCTGTTTGTAGAGATTCTTTTACAGATTGGTGCATGAACTTCGTCGGGCTATAACTTTTTGCTCGCAACTCCAAATGAGGTGATTCCAAAGCCCACGTTTTTGTTTCGTCGATACCGTTCTGTTGGTTTCATTTTCACTATGGTTTGACACTGTGAAGATGACCTTTTTGCCCTTGCACGTAAACAGCCCCTCCGAGAGAGAACTGTTTCCGGCAAGTCTTTCCGCGGCTTCACCGCACTTCTCCACGATGCCTTCTTCACCCCCAGGCAAGCCACAATACCCACTTGCATGATAGTCATGCAGTAGCCATGGTTTTCAACTTGAATATTTATTAAATGATGGCTTGTTTAAATATGGTTATCGTTGTTTCGGTAATGCTTCTGGGTTAGTGCTTACTTGCTTGCTATGTTGTTATGCACCTGGTTAGCATGCCCTGCTAGTTGCTAGTATTACTTTCATATTGCCATGCTTGATAGTAGTAGTACATGTTGGGTTGGTCATGTTCTTCGGCGCATGACTAATGTCGGTTATCGAGTACTGTTAATATGCGTTGTTCCTTTGCTGTTAGTTGGTTAAGTGTTACTCGGTAATGTTATTGGTGAGTTCTTGCATGGTATTTATGGTTGATGCTAGTGGTCATGTTATACTATGAGTAGTATGCTCGTCATTATGCCATGTTCAGTTGGAGATTATTCATAGTTATATGGTGGATAGTTATGTTGCATCCCGTGCTTTTGTTGATATCATGCTCATGCTTTGTATATGAATCATGTTATGTTATCATGGCTCAGCATATTGCATTCAAGTTTAACCGGATTAAATTGAACTTGAACAATTGTTGGTTGAGTCATGGTGCCACCATATCGAAACTGACCAGTGCAACCACGCTTACCTTTATGGGAAGGTCCTAACTGCGTCTATTGTCGTGCCTCTCGCTGGTGCCTCCAACTAGGGAAGGTTATGGGCGCGCTACCCTGCTCAGGTAGGCGGACATAAGCCTTGTGTGCCCGTTGTTGTTGTTATGGATCCGGTCCCCATGAGGGACGTTTGGCCACGACGGTGGTCATTGTGTCTTTGGTAGACATGGGGCCACCCAGGACTAGCCCAGTTGGGAGTGGGTCGGAGTGGCCGGGAGAGTGTCATGGCAGTAGATCTGTTTTGTCAGAATGCCGTTGGTCCACCCGAATGGGAGTACGAGGCCATGGGTTCCGTAGTGTGGGTACAGTGTACTAACCTCTGCAGAGTGTATATTAAATCTATGGATAGCCGCGCCCGCGGATAAGGGCCCAGTTCGTGTCGGTCACACTGTGACTCAACAGTATTAATAATAATGTCCTTAATAACAACCCCGGTTCGATGATGAGATAAGTTGGTTGTGATTGCTAGAAAGATCACTATTTGATACCAAGTGTTGGTCATGGTTGTGATCGTCGGAATGATCACCGTGGTATCGAGGATACCGAGTTGTTGGATATTGTCACATCCCTAGCTTCTGGTAATGCACTAGGCTAGCCTCATGTGTGCATCATGTTTAATCTTGAAAGAAAGTTGAAATGGGGATGACAGAACCCCCAGCACCCCCTTGAAACCAACTAGGGTTTACTAAAATTGGTTTGAATGAACCCAAAATGCCCTTCACAAAATGTTCATCATTTACGGATTGGGCTAAAACCCCCGCAAAAATGGTGCACCTTTTCTAGGACATTCGGATTTTGAATTAAATCATAAGTATTTGAATTTGGACATTTAAATGCTATAAAATATTTTAAATGTCCAAATAATGTTGAAAGCATTTGAGGGCTGTTGGAAATAGTTTCAAAAGTGCCCACAGTTATTTTCAGGATTTTACAAAATGAATTAGTATTTTTACTAATTCAAAACAGAGAAATAAGATAGAAAACAGAAACAATTAAGTAAGAGAGCGAGAGAAGGCCACTGGGCCACTCACCTGGACCTACCTGGCAGCCCACCTAGCTGGCCCAGCTGGTGGCCTAGCCCACCAGGGCCCATGCCAGTCATCCTCTACCTCTGCTAGTAGGCAGAGGAGGGAGACAGCGCACGCGCACGCCGTGGCGACACGCCACCTCCCTGCCTGGCCTGCGTCCCTCGCCACCGCGACGCCTGAACCGCCTCCCCGGCCTCCCCTCGACCCCTGGACACCGCACTTTTTCCTCTCCGCTTCTCTCTCGCCGTTCCCCACCACAGCCGAGCATGCTCGCCGCCGCCGACCGCAGCAGCCGTGGCCACCGCCTTCCCCGCGCCTCTCCGACGTGTTCCCGTGCTCCGCCCTGACCTCCTCTTCCTCCTCACCAAGCCGTGCGACGCCGGAAGCCCTAAAACGCTGCCAACGATGTCTTCTTCAACCTCGGTCCGCCGAGATCGCCGGCGACCGCACGCCATCACCAACCCTTCCCCGAGCCCACCGAGCTTCTCTACATGACCGCTGTGAGCCACTAACCTTCCCCCTCCTCTTCTTTTCTTTCCCCGTGCGTTGTAGCGACTGCACCGTGCTCACCCGCACGTACCGCCGCCCGCGCTCGTCGCAGGCGCCACTCCGGCCACTCCCCGGCCGCGCCACCACCACGGTTGGATGTGGACGAGCGTCCGCATCCCGTCGCTGTGCTCCGCGCGCCAAACGACGCTCTGTAGGCGAATCCAGTAGCACACCGCCACGTCTGGACTCGCAGGCGGCTAAACACCGGCGACCGCTGACCGTTGACCGGCATGGGTTGACCCCACTGCCCGGTTTGACTTCCTCTCTCTCTCTCACTGACATGCGGGCCACGCCCTGCTAACTAACCTAGATTAGTGTTAACTAAACCTAGTTAGTTTAGTTTAGTTACTGACACATGGGACCCACAGGTCAGAACTGACATGGACCGTCTTAGTTGACCGCTGACGCCAGGCTGACGCAGTAAATCCTTTTCTGGATTTATTCTTATATAGGAAATTCCAGAAAATGTTGCAAACTTCAAAAATTCATAGTAATTCAACTATAACTCCAAATCAAACAAATTATATATGAAAAATTATCATAAAAATCCAATCTATCCATCTGTACTAGTTTCATGCATGTTTAAACAAGTTAACTTGCTGTTTAGTGCAAAACATGATAAAGCACTATTTAAGAACACAAATGAGTTTGAACTTTGAATCTTTGGTTCAAAATAGCTCAAACCCATCTAGTTGTATTTGCATTAGCCCAACACACTCATTTTACCATGTCATGATCATGCATCATATTGTGCATTGCATTGATTGTGTTTCTTTCTCTGTTGCCGGTATTTGTCCCCTCTCAGTAGACGTTGCTTCGACGATGTGATCGTTGACACTGATGAAGACCCAATGCTATCTTCGGAAGTGCCAGGCAAGAAAAACCCCCTTGTTCATTCTGATACAATCCCACTCTCTCGCTCATGCTCTCTTTTACTGCATTAGGACAACAACGATTCATCTGTTACTTGCTGCAGTAGCTGAACCCCTTTATCCTTTGCATGACCTGTCATTGCCACAGTAAATAGATGAAAACCACTAGCATGAGTAGGAGTTGTTTGAGCCCTGATGTGCCTACTCATTCATGCTTGTTTTTCATGCCTGCTATGCTTAGAGTTGTGTCAGGTCTGATTCATCGGGGATGAATTGGAACAGTGATGAACATGTCCTACTGTGTGTGAGCTAAGTGTGTGAACACGATTTGGTAAAGGTAGCGGTGAGAGGCCATGTAGGAGTACATGGTGGGTTGTCTCATTGAAGCCGTCCTCGGGAACTGAGTTCTGTGATTGTGATCCATGAAACAGTTACTACCATGCATTGGGCCCGAAACCAATGGACCCTCTTGGCTTCTTAATCACCCTTGTCCTCTGTCCAGGAGTTGCAAGTAGTTTCTGGTGTTTGTAGCATGCTGGAGGCCGTGGGCAGCACTGACCGAGGGGTGGGCTGTGATGCGGTAGGCACGTGGCCGGGTATGTCGGGCGCCCGTTTGGTGTCGCGAAACCCTGTACACATCGTTCGGGGCCGTATGTGGAAACCTCGGCCGGACTCCCTGCGAATGGAACCTGAATAGGCGATAAACATGGACTAGAGACTTGAGTGTTTAGGTAGGCCATGGCCGACACCCTCGTTGGGCTTCCGCTTGAAGGTTGCCGAGTACATGTCGTGTAAACGGCAGTAAGTGGTGAGAGCGTGTGTGAAGAAGTACACCCCTGCAGTTTTAACATAATCTATTCGAATAGCCGCATCCGCGATAAAGGACCTCTGGGTTGCCTATACAGTTCATAGACAAGTGAAAGTGGATACTCTAAAACTCGCAAGATAAGTGCGAGTGCTATGGATGGCCTTCACATAGGGAGACGGGAGCGGATCCATAGTGGTGTATTGGTATGGTGAATATGTGGACTCGTGTGAGCCACCTCAAAAGAGTTACTTGCAGTCGTAGTTCAGGATAGCCACCGAGTGAAAGCTGGCTTATTGCAGTCAAACTCCACCACCCCCTTTATTGATACTGATGCATATGTAGCTAGTTCTGATGTAAGTCTTGCTGGGTACATTTGTACTCACGTTTGCCTATTTTATGTTTTGCAGAGAGACATTAGTCTCGCTGGTAGTTCTGCGTGGACTTCGACGTTTAGCTTGTTACCTCAGCTACGATCTTGTGCCCTCGGTAGGATCTAGTAGATAGTCAGGCTTCTCAGCCTTTTTCATTTGTAGATGTCTGTACTCAGACATGTTAAGCTTCCGCGTGTGCTTTTACTTGTATGCTCTGAATGTTGAGTCAAGAGACACATGTTTGTAATATCTCGCTCCTCGGAGCCTAATGAATAAATACTTTGAGTCGTAGAGTTTTGTTGTGATGCCATGTTGTATTTGCATATATCGAGCATATTGTGTGTATGATTGAAATGCTTGGTACGTGTGGGATCCGACTACCTAGTTATTTATCCCTGGTAGCCTCTCTTATGGGGAAATGTAGTCTTCTGCGTCCATGAGCAATAGTGATCTGCTACAGCCGGTTCACGGAGTCACGCTAGCCAAAGACTACTGCTCGGAACACTTGATTGGCGGCATGTGATTCACTTCGTTCTGTGTTCATCCCTCGGGAAGCGCCACGCGGTGACATCAGAGTCCTGCCTAGCTGCTACTATTTCGGGTTCCCGAGTCGGTTAGCCCAGTGCTACAGCCCGGATTCAAGACGTTGTTGACCGACATGCTCGATGTTGATTCATGTATGCATGTCCCCGTAAGTTAGTGCCACTTTGGGTTCACGACTAGTCATGTCGGTCCGGGTTCTCTGTCATATGGATGCTAGCAACACTATCATATACGTGAGCCAAAAGGCGCAAATGGTCCCGGGCCATGGTAAGGCGACACCCGTGGGAATACCGTGCGTGAGGCCGCAAAGTGATATGAGGTGTTACCGGCTAGATCGATGTGACTTGGAATTGGGGTCCTGACAGCGTTGGTATCAGAGCCTGACTGCCTGTAGGATTACCAAGACATACTGGTCGAAGTCGCGTCTAGAAATGCTTTAGTTATATAAGGGAATTGATTGTGGAAGGGAACGTAAGGCTCTTTTTACTCCTTTACCTTATGCCCTTCTGATCTGAGTCATCCTCTTCTCTTCTATGGGGTTAAGAAACTAGGCTTCCTCGTAATTATATCAGGATCACGTGTTACTAATCCGTAGACTCTTAGGATTGTTGGTCTCAAGCCCCAGTTCAATTTCTACTACTCTAGTGTGTTGTTAGTTGGACTTGGAACCTTGATATGATGTTGTTGAGTGGTTATGCCACCATTTTGCATGATGTCTCAAATCTTTTGAGCATTTACAGCCGTTATGATGTCCGAGTCATCCCAGGTTTCTAAATAATCTGATGCATTTGCAAATCCCTTCTTTCCATTCTCGATGTCCCTTTGGGCTAGATTAACCACACTAATCGGTAAGTTGAGGTACTCTATTGCCTTGACATATATGTTGGAGTTATTATTATGACCTTGGGTGTTTTAGCGGATCATCTAGTAATCTAGCCATGTTTTTGTGTTCCCAGTGTGATGATTCTGGCCGCCATTCTCGAAAGCATCTCGTGATGCCATTTAGTTAGTAGGTATTCTATTCCTGGGTTTTGAACCCAAGATTCACTCCACTCACCTCTCATTGATAGTGTTTGTTAGTTCCTTTAGGATATTAGCAACCTTTGCGATAGTCCTGAGGTCCGTGGTATTCCCTTCTTCCAAATATCATGAACTGCTTATGGCAGAAGTTCTTCTGAACCAAAAGATCACAACCAGAGTGCTCTTAGTGGGTTCTCCATTCTACATTGTGATTCTGCCATTTCTACCTTTCTGCCACTACAAAAAAAATAAACTTTCGTGATGATACGTGTTTGTCACAGTAGGTCGCGTTTTTTGTCATGCATGTACATCCATGACAAATTTATGACAGAATCAAGATAGTCATACGTGTGCTATCGTAGAAGTGTTCCATGACATTACCCAAATTATCATCACGGAAGTGTCCACTTCCATGACGATAAATCGCGCGTCACAGAAGTGCTTTCATCAGGGATGACTGACACGTGGCATCCACCATAACAGAACGACGTTAAGCTATAGGGTCGGGTTTTGGATCCGATAACCCGTTAACAGCCCCGACCAATGGGAAATTTCCACGTGTAAAATTCTTATTGGCCGGACGAAACACGTGTCAGCTCGTCAGTGGGTCAAATAGGTGCCTATGATACGTCGACACGTGGCACGGCCCAACAGAGGCCCATTCCTGTGAAAAGTCCGGCCCGTTTGACTTGGTCAAAAGGTGGCGGGCCAGCCCATGGAAAGCCTGTTAACGGCATGTTCGCATATAGCCCATTTACAGCCCACTAACCCAAGGCCCGTTACGCCCTATCCGAATTAGGCCCAGTAGCGTCATCTGGGCCATCCAATATGATTCTAGCCCGTTTTCACTTCTGGCCCATGTATGGCCCATGACGTCTTTCGGCCCATATGAGACCCTATGTAACTCTAGGCCTATTAACGGCCCGTGGTGAAACTGGCCGTAATGAACAGTGTATCACTTTACACCCATTAACGGCCCGTGGTGGCCGCCCGTAATGAATAGTGTATCACTTTATACCCATTAACGGCCCGTTATTCCGTTGGGCCGTTTCCAGCCCATGTTATCTTTCCGCCTTCTCAGAGCCCATTTATTCTTGGGCTCATTTCCAGCATTCGTTTACTTACGGCCGTTACTTCATTTTCTGCTTGTGGGCCAAATTCAGCCCGTGGTTACAGTCGGCCCGTTTGTGGTCCGTTAATACGTTGGGCCGTTTTCATAGTGTCATCAAATACGGCCTATTAAAGATGGCCCGTTACGGTCGGCCCATGAACGGATGATTCCAACTCTAGCCTGTTTACGGCCATAATGCGGCCTGTTATAGGCCCATGTTTGGCCAATCGATCATACGGCCCGTATAAGGCCCATTGATGATACGACCCGTAGAAGGCCCATTGTTTCTACAGCCTGTAGAAGGCCTACTGTTTCTACGGCCCGTAGAAGGCCCACTGTTTCTATGGCCCGTAGGAGGCCTAGTGTCACTACAGTAAATATTAGCCCATGGTTATTGTGGCCTAGTTTTAAAAAATAGGTTATTGCAGCCACTAGTTAACCGCGGAAAGAGAACTGCAATGACTACAAGCAAAAAAATAAACAAGACAACAAGGAAATAAATAAGCAAGCAACTAACGCTAGGCTATCACGGCTATTACACATATTACATCCACTGGGCATCAAAGTTCGCCACCAGTGCAAATATAGGGAACAAAGCAGCATATCATATACACTGGCCGTCAAAATTGGCCACCAGTGCAAATAAACGCTGCAGCAAAACAAGAGCATAACTGAAACAACTTCAGAAGAGCTCAAGAAACGTTATCCTGGGTATCCACCATGCTGGCAATAAGCTTAGCAAGCTGGTTAGCTTTGTCCTGTTTGGCGGTAAAATCCTCCAACGCTTGCTGTTGCACCAGAAAGTATGCATCTGAATGCTCTAGGGACTTCCGGAGTCCTTCCTCTTCTTGTCGCAGCACAGCTGATCGATGTCTTTCAGCTTGTAGTTGAGACTCCACAAACCGAACTGATTCAGACAGTGAGTTTGCATAGCTTGTGCAAGCGGTAGTGGCCAGTAACTCCAACACTAAACCAAGACAGGATGTGTCACTATCCTGAACCTCATCTGCATTACTTCCTTTACCGTTGCTTAATAAGGCACTCTTCCCCAATATTCTGTCAGCATTCTAAAAGAAGAAACAAGCAGACACATAACAATTTTAGCATGTACTAGTATATGAAACTCATTTCGGTGAACCAGTTCATTAGTAAGGTGGACAGGATTAAACTACCAAGTCTTCTATTGCCAAGTACTAGTACATAATAAAAGCATCAAACAAACATAAATCTATGTCCTATGGTAGCAATGGAATCTTAAATTAGAACAGTTGTTCTTGAGTTTAGGCACTTGTTCTACATGAGCAGTACAAGAAGATGCAAGAATATAATACTTAAAAATAGAAAATGAGCTCATAGACCTTACCACATTCTTGGTTCGGGACCAGTACAGAACAAGGCATTCCCAGTCATCATCCAGTAAATGTGTCTCAGGAGAACGTAAGGGAAATTGATGAGTTTCTTTGGCGGTGAAGTACGTTTTCTTCAGGTAATTCCGATACTGCCACCAAGCATTCTTGAAGATAGCAGAGGTATTAGCACAAGTTACCTCATCCTGAGTTTCCAAATCGGTCCTTCACTATAGAGAAAAATGGGAAAATTTATTGTATTATAACCATCATGGAGGTAGGATGTATGGGATGAAGCAAAGTAATTGCCATGAATAACATTACTTACACATAACTCCTGGACAAACACCTGCAACTGGCATTTTCCTTCATCTTCAGTATAATATTTCCAAGATGGGAAGATACGCACATACGATTTAACAACATCAAATGTGATAGATGCTAAACTACGACTAGCTGGTTGTGCTTCCTCCACAGGAATAGGCGTACTAACTGGTGGAGTTGGGGTTCGCCGTGATAGTACTGGCCCTTTGGGCACTGGAGCTGCCTTACTAACTGCTCTCGTTTGGGAGCTCTATGGTGGAGATGGTGTTGTGTCAACAGGAACTGGGTTACTATCGGCTGGGGTTGGGGTTAGATTGGGTGAATCTGGTTCTCTGTCCATCGTAGTAGGGGTACAATCTCCGAGAGTTTGGGTTATGTGTGGTAGGGATGGTTCTTGTGCATGTACAACCGGGGTGCTATCTCCACCAAGAGGTAGCACTTTGTTTTATTTGAAGACCGTGTTTTAGTCCGCTGAATCTGGCATCACCGCTTCAATTCAAATGGCTGATAAACAGAAACATAGTTGAATGTACAGACATTGTATGAGAGACAGATGCAATAGATAGTGTGGAAAAAAGAGGGCATGAAATAGTTGACATATATATTGTTTAACTAAAATGGATAGCATGACATAATTTCACATATATGATGTCTATCTAAACTGGATAGCATAGCATAACATAATTCAAAGATATGATGAATAACTAAACAGGATCGCATGACATAATTCACCTACATGTTATCTAAGTAATCAGGATCGCATCATTTAATTCACATATGTGATTTATATGCTAAGCAGAGGGCATTCGATATGATGTCCGAACTAAGAACATGGTGTTGAATATTGTGTATATGATGTCTAAACTATGCAATGCAAGACACCGTATGGATGATATGAGCAGTATAACCGTGCCAAGTTAGAGCATACACCTCGGTGGGGAATAGGACTGGTCATCTGTCTCGAATCCATCTCGAGGAGCTATCGGGACCCAACAAGAGTTACCTTGACGGTAGTAGCACTGCTCTCTCAAGGCCTTGTTTTCACTCCAGATTTTCCATCTCCCACCCAAATGGCTGATTCACGGGAAGAGTAGTTTAATTTACAAACATTGTCGACAAATGGAAATGTAATGAAGAAAAGGATGGGCAATATATCATTCAAATATATGATGCCTGGTTAAACAGGATGGCATTGCACATTTCACATATATTATGGCTGGCTAAAAGACATGAGAATGCATAATTCCCATATATGATATAGAAACTAAACAGGTGGCATTGCAGAACATGTCTAAACTAAGCAGATGACATATATGATGTCAAAAGTAGGCACTACAAGGCAACATATGCATGATATGACTAACATCATCATGCCAAGGTAGAGCAAACACCTTGGGGGTAAATAGGAGTGGTCAGCGGCGTCTGAATCCGCCTCAGAACAGATATCTTCCTCTGGATTACAATCTGGAGAGGGGTGGGGAGGGTTTGCCATTGAACCCACCATGGAGCGATGTCTGCATGACATTGTATTGCCGCGCAAAACTCTTCTCTTTTCTCTACATGTTCAGCATGACTGTGTACAATATCTGACATGCATACGAAAAAAATATGGTGAGATTATGTAAGGAGAGCATGCAGAAATTTAGAGTGATGGTAACAACCAGTGGATCGATGTTTTTCCGTTGAACCAAAATAGCCCTAATGGATCGACGTGAATGTATAGTAATAAGTGATGCAACAAGTGTACAACCTCTTTGCCGTAGCCGTGTTGACTTCAGCATCATTGGGTTGGTCGCTGAAGTAGTTGAGGCAGAGTGGCTATCGGAGGTGTGGAGGAAGATCTGAGGAATCTGCAGACGGCGTCCAGGGCACTGCTCTGTTGTGATGGATCGTTATGTCGTTGGAGCAGCTCCGGTGAGCCGTAAGACGTCAAGGCTGAAGCAGCACAAGACAAACATAGTCAATCTCAAGTGGGGTTCTAATAGCATCTCCAATAGATGATGTAAAATGGATGTAAAATTAACATCACCAAAAACCACCTCACTACAACAGATAAGGTAAAAACTGTTGACTCTAAAATTAACTGTCGAAACTGAAATTTACAGTGGAATCTGAATGCTACTGTCGAAATTGAACGCAATGGAAGCAGAGAGGCACTTGACATGTAGTTTAGGGAGGGCCTGCAGTTCATCTTCAACGTGCACCCCCCCTGAGCCGCCAGCCACCACCGGCCGAATCGCCGGACCCAGCGCCGCCTCGCCGCGCCGAAACAACTCGCCACCGCCGCCCCGGCCAGCCCTCTAGGCCCCCCACCCCCCCACCCTGAACCCTAAGATAGATAGTGGGGTAACTCTCCGGCGAGCCCCGTCCCTGCAGCGGGTGGTTCTTCCTTAACTCCGGCAAGCCCCCCAACCCCTGAAAATCGACTGACCCAAAAGTCGATTCAGTCGACTGAAGTGTGGCTTAATCGGAGCAGAGCAGCAGCACGAGCAAGGGGGAGAGAAGAGCAGCAGCTGGGCGAGCGAGCGATCGAGCGAGAGCCGGAGCAGCAGCAGGAGATCCGGCTGGTATGGACGCCGCCGCCGAAGGGGCCTCGCACTGGGGGAGAGCCGCCGTGGAGATGTCACCCGCGGCGCCGGCTTCAAGGTAGCCGCTCCATGGGGGTGCGGGATGGAGCACCGTCGGCGCCCGGAGGTCGAGTTAAGGAGAAGGTGCGATGCGATGAGTGTACAACCTCTTTGGTGGTGCCGAGTAGGCCTCGGCTTCGTCCGAGGAGTCGGTGAGGATGCTGCGGTTCCGGTGGAGCAGTTTAAGGCGGCGCTGTGGGGATGTAGCAGCCGCGATAGACGAGGCGATCGTCGGAGCATCTCCTTGGAGGTGGAGGACGGGGCGGCTGAACCAGCGGGACGGCGAGATGGACGATGGATCCTCATCCGGGGAGGTGGACGAGGGACGTCGAGCTGTTGCGGTGGACAACATCGTCGGGGAAGAGGCTCCGGCTGGGCAGCGGTGACGTGGCGGACGGAGGAGGGTGGGGTTTCGCGGCTGGAGCGGAGAGGTTATGGCGGCCTGGGATTTCGAATGGCGAAAAGGGGCGATAGGAGGGGGTGAAGCATGACTTAGGAACGTGCTTGTCCAAAATGTAGGGTGTGTAACAAAAGTACCCCCCACCGATTTGAACTAGCGGCCCTTTCGGCTCACGGTTAGAAGGAGGATTTTGCGTGTCGGGATTTGGCAGCTGGAGGGAGTTTTCGCGCGCGTTGTAATTTCGGGATAGCAAGGCGCAGGTTGTGAAGGCGCCAGTTTTGGGAGCACGACATCTGAATTTTCGGGATATAACAAGAAGCGGGTTGAATTTTAGGGACAAGCCTAACGTGTAGTAATATTGTACTTGTACGTACCAAATCAATTCGCACTTCCCTCAACCAAAAAGAAAATGAAAAAAAGAAAACTATTCACACCACACAAAGAGAGAGTCTTGCCCCGTTTTACTATACAAATGATATTCAAAGCTACTCCCTCCTTCCATCTATATAGGGCCTAATGCGTTTTTCGATGCTAACTTTGACCAAATATTAGAGCAATGATATATGACATGCAACTTACACAAAGCAGATCGTTAAATTAAATCTGTGAAAGGTTCTTTCAATGATATAATTTTCACATTGTGCATGTCATGTACTATTAATCTTGTCAATAGTCAAAGGCGGTCTTAAAAATCTCATTACGCCCTATATAGATTGAAGGAGGGAGTATGAATCCATGTTATGTCCGATTAAACTTTTTCGCTTGCTGTATAATGCATGTAACCTACTCATACCAACATTTTAGTGCATTCCAAATGTCTATACTACCGCTGCAATTCGAACTAAATTTGAATTCGTTTCTCTGTTTCAATAAGAATCTACTATCATGATTGTTGCCAACTTCAACCATCATGGTTTCCTTGCTATCCGCAAGATATAAATCAGACGGCCTATAATGCAGGATGGCAGGCACACCATCATCAACAACTCCGTTTTTTTTATAAGAGTAGAGATAAAATATATTAAATGAAGTATACCATGTTCATAACCACACCATGTGTATCACCGTTATATATATTCACACATCCGTCGGTTTGAAACACTATGATAAATTCTTCAAATATCCGAATTCGCTTTTTATAATGAAGTATATATGATCTCTATTCGTCTTTTACACCCACACAACCCTCTTATCTTTGTATCTAGCGCTAACTTTCTCTTGTGCATGCACACGCCCGCATCCCTCTCACCCTCCCTCGGCATTCTCTAGCTCCATCGTGCAAATTCGTCTTTTCACTTTAGGTCGTTCACCCACGGTGTGTGTAGGCCCCCCAGCTCCTTCTTTACGGCACACATCGATCGATATGCCTCTCTAGCCAGGTGTGCCTAGCACAAACACAAGCTTCCCCTCTTCTATTGTCACCGTCCATGCCTCACTCCCACCACTCTTTTCATCGTTCTCGTACTCGCGCATTCCTCCCCCTCGATATAGTATGCCTCTCATACAATCTCCTACATGCATCCCTCTCTCTCTATCCTTCTCCTCGTGCCTCATTTGCTTCTAACACACACATGCATGTATACCGATCGATCTCCCAACATATACCTAGATCGACTTTAACTACCCCCCATCGATCGACGTACCTCACAAGTTATGTCTCTCCTTTCTCTTACAAAGGGCGATTAATCTTCCTATGTAGTTACATCTGCTTACCACAGCCACATCGTCCCCCCTCATCATTCGTGCATGCCTCCTGACCCGTCTCTCACGTGCACAGACAACAAGCAGCCATCTCCTCTCTTATTGATATTGCGGGCGTGCCCTCCGTTTGTCTAGCAAGCCTATCCCACCATTTGTTAGAAGCAACTCCACTACCACCCCCTCCAACACTCTAGCTCTGTCTCTCTCCCAACCTTATTCATCTCCTGCACATATGCATGGATGCCAATCGATCTCCTTAATACATGAGGCGGATCGATCTCCTTAATACATGAGGTAGCCTCTCTCCTCCTCCACACATATACCAGCCATTGTACCTCTATAGTTAATTGGGCCTCCTCTTCCCCACCACACACCGATAGTCGAGCGCTGCGGTAGGTATCCATGCCACAGAGACAAACTGCGCATGTCCCATCCCACGTTCCAGTAGGCCAGCCACTCTATATCTTTAAAGTGGGCACACACAAATTCGATGGCACTCTTTATCGATCGTGCGCGCGCGCACACACACACACACATCATCCCTCTCTTCGATTCTATGGACACCTCAAGCTGATGATACCTCCATTCTCTTCTCATGGATCGCCCCCTCTATATATATGTTATATCCAGGACTCTATTTCACACACATTGCATATGTTAAATTTTTTGATTGACCCCCCCAAAAAAACTCTCAAGAACCCACACACTATATCTCTCTAGGTTTGTATCTCTCTCACACAACCCCACGTAGGTGGTGTACGTATACAAGAAGAGAATAGGTGCACTGTGCACGTACTCACGCTTCGTGCCCAGCCACACCCGCGCGGGTACACGGTGGAGCTCATTTCTTTACGAAATGGCAGCCCACGTGCTAAATTGAATGCCTGTAGCGGTTGTTTACCTAGGGAGGTCGTGTACCACGCGTGCACGAAACAAAGTTCGACTTGACGCGTTGTCGCGTTATTTTTAAATAAAGTTATAGCGCTCAATGGCACCTACACAGAATATAAAACAATTTTTATGGAGGAAAAGGTAGTCCGCTCTTCAGAGTATCTCACACAAGGCTCCGGTGGCCTCTCTCTCTCTATCACAGTTGGTCACTGATCCGGCTGCATCCCGTCCGCCGGGGGAAAGGGAGTGCGGTGGCCTCTCTCTCTCTCTCTCTCACCGTTGGTCACTGATCCGGCCGCATCCCGTCCGCCGGGGGAAAGGGAGTGCAGTGGCCTCTCTCACCGTTGGTCACTGATCCGGCCGCATCCCGTCCGCCGGGGGAAAGGGAGGAAGTGCATCATTTCTCCGTTCGACGGCGCCGAGGCAGCACGTCCCGATCTGCGGTACACGCCGTTCTCTCTGACCAAACTCCGGCGCGGCAGGGCCTACGCCACCTGCTTGCAGATTCCGCCCGCCGCCGCTCACCTAGTTACATCCCGACGACCTCCAGGTATCCCCTCCGGCCTTGCTCCACTGCCCGTTTTCCCACGTCGCTGCATGTGGATCTTCCATAGTTCTTTGCCCAAAACGTAGCTCGTCCGGCGTACTTTCCATATTGCATTCTCGTCCTCACACCGTTTTAGACAAACACAACCGTGTTGTTATCTTCCCTTAGGACAAGGAATATGCTTCTTGTTGTCGTCGCATGTGTCATCAACTGTTATTGGCCAGTAATTGTTTCCTTTCTACCTCTTTTTTTGCAAACAGGGCTATCCATTTCACCTCGTTGCTATTGCGACCTTTTGGTGAACTGCACAAATCACTTTTTTCTTAAGAGTGTTTTGTGCAGTTGTACTAAAATGTCACATGGGCAACGTCTCTACATTTTAGTCTTGTTGCACAAAGGGAGATTGGTTTTGCTCTATCCTCCTCATCCAACTCCGAGCCTAATCTTCTCCAACTAGTTAGTCTTAAGAGAGACTGCAAAGGTGACCGGCTTCTATTTGTGTGTTTATTGTTTCATCAGCAGTCCTCTATTATCGTAATCACACTTGATATCTTTGGAACAGGGACGCTCAGCTCTATTTTAGTGGAACTGCACAAAATGATCAGAATGTTGCATGCTCCAGACAGCTACTTTTTTCCCAACATGCCTTGTTGATTTAGACAGAGCTGGGGGGACGTTGCTGCCAATGAAAGCATGGATCAATTTTAATTTAACACCTTCTCACAAATTTGTCTTCAGTTGTGATGTAATTATTAGCTCTGATCTGCTAATAATTGACATGCATTAGCAAGGAAGTTAGTTTTTTATTGTTTCCGAAAGAGCATCGATGGGAAGACATGCGAAACAAAAGCTGAAAGCTCACACCATTGTACAATTTCATGTCGCTGGAAAATTATTTGTATAGTACGTCAATTATGTAAACAAATGATGGAAACTTGATAGCATTGCCAGAAGCCTCTTCATCATCCGGGTGCATGTGCCATGCACAAAATTATACTCCTTCATTCCTAAATATTTGTCTTTTTACAAATTTCAAACGGGCATATTTTAGAGTGTAGGTTCACTCATTTTTCTTCGTATGTGTACTCCCTCCGTTCCTAAATATTCTATTCGTCTTAACAGACATTTCAACAAGTGACTACATACGGAGCAAAATGAGTGAATCTACACTCTAAAATATGTTTATATACATCCGTATGTGCCAGTCCATTTGAAATCTCTAAAAAGACAAATATTTGAGTAGTCACTCGTTGAAATCTCTAGAAAGACAAATACTCCAGAGTATATTTAAGAACCGAGGGGGTAGTGCACAACCACATGGGAGACTCAGCCCGGTCGTTGCGCCGCATAATAGTGAGTAATGAGCAGTCAAATCATAAGCCCCACCTTTCCCACTGTAAGTTTCTCTGAAGAAGCAACCATCAATACACTCTTCTTTGAATCCGCTCATATAACTCCATCCGTCACTATTTATACAGCGCGCTTCAAAAAAAATAAAAAAAAATCTATGGGACCAAGGCGACTAGCGATCGGCCTGAAAAATAGCATTGGTAGTTATGGCACGGCGTCTATTAATAGAGGAATAATGCGTACACACATGCATGCAGTGCTTCCACCCCGGGGACACACATGCATGCACTCCGTAGTACTAGTACAATACATGGAGAGAAAATTATGGACTTGATTGCGGTTACCACGCCCTAATTAATTGAGCATTAAACCAAACGCGTCTAAATTCTCTCTGGTGGTGGAAATGCATTGAGAGAAATGCATCATAATGAAGCGCGTCATGTAAACTGTGACGGAGGGTGGAGTAGTATGAAGGTGCAAAACCAAGTACGCGTACTACTGCGCTTGGCTCTTCGCCCCTTCGTGAAGTCGGACAATGATGGTACTCCGCATGTTGGGTACTACAGTGTATGCCTCTGACAATCTGACACCGAATGGACTGATGCATGTCCACCGAGGGTAGGAGTAGGCTGCATTAGTCAAAAGGCATAAGCGAGCTTCACCTTGTCCTGCAAGCTTCTCCTCGTTCTGCGAGTTGACGGAACACACCAAAAAGTAGTGCTAGTCCATATTCCCTCCTTTCCGGTTAATATGGCTTAATCTTTTTTGCGGGTAAATGAGAGAGCTTTATTCATATATAAGAATTCTTAGGACGATCAGCGAAGACACTGGTCACTAGGAAGCGAGGTACCCTGCAAAAAAAGAAGTAGGAAGCGAGGTGTTTCATCAAGCCAGCTCTCGGCCACATTCAAAGTGCAGCAAGCACGGTTCACATGAAGATGCGCCGCAAGGTTTGCTGACCTGTTTACATGCTGAATAACAAAAAAAGAGGAAATATTACTGAGCGTTACTATTTGGAACAGGATATGAGCCAGAATTAAGCGAGAATTGTGGCGAGTGTTCCATGCAATCAACTTCCATTATCACATGCGAGAACCCTCGAAGAGAACCAAATGTGTTGAAGATTGCTTTATCACATTTTATAATTATAATAAGAGTGCAGACGCTCCTCCATCCGGTTCCTAGTACTAGTATGGTACGTACCTTTATGGACTATAGTAGTAGTACTAGTAAACTTTGCGCTTGGCTGTTCGGGAAGTCGAACAATAATAGCACTAGTAGTATAGTGTATGCTTCTGGCAATCTGACACCGAATTAACTGTTGCATGTCCACCGCCGGAGCGAGGGAGAGCTTGCATTAGTCAAAAGTTTCTCCTTGTCCTGCGAGCCACCACGCGCAAGCTTCTCCCGTCCTGCAAGCTTCTCCTCGTTCGGCAAGTTGACGGGACACAGCAAAGTAATGCTAGCCCATGTTGCCTCCTCTCCGGTTAATATGGCTTAATTTCAAATGAGATAAATACACTGTCTGTCATTGTATATTTGTAAAAATACGGTCAGTGGACTTCATAATACGCTCATTGCGCTCAATATATATATTTTTCGGTGTTCATACGGTCACTAGCTCACCCTGACTGAGTATGTGTGTGCATGCATGTGTAGGTTGAGCACTTGAGCGTGACCGTATGTGTTCCGTCGTGTGCTCGGACATGCATGCATTAGGGCGTCGCACGCGTTTTTGCGTCCATGTGTACGATTGACTGTTGCATACACGTAGGGGGAGTACGTGAGGGGCCACTTAGGAGCAGTCAAATCACATAGTAAGTTAGTCAGAAGAAGCAACCATCATTTCACTCTTGAATGACACGTACGCAATATAAAATGGTTGATATGGAGAGAAAAATAAAACCATTATATATACACTAGCAGGAGCCTAAGCTACAAGCCTGCTTGCTTAGGTTGCTCTCTTCACAAGCATAGAACGACGGGCCTGATCCCGCGGCTGGGGAAAGGGAACAATGTTCTGCGTAGACGCGGTCAACATCAGCGAGGGAGAAAACCCACAGTCGGTGCGTCCCAATCGGGGGTCACCGCGGTATGGGTCGATGTCGCGTCCCAACCGCCCTTCTAGCTACAGCCCGACGTCCCAGGTAGTCCATCTTCCTTTTGGAGCCGGCTTGCTCCACTGCCGTAGCTCCATCCCCATGTCGATCTTTCTCTACTTCTACCGGCTTCTACTTGTGATGAGTTTATCTCTCATGAACTAGTGCCAGTACTATTATTCTAATCACACTTCTTCAATATCTTTGCCATCGTGGATGCTTAGGTCGATTTTAGTGGGCGCACAAAAGCATCGTATGATCCGAGGGTGCCGGCCGTCTTTCCTGAGACAGGTTCTACCTGGCCAGGAAATTAAATCATGTTTAGGGTTTAGGGTTTAAGTCGTAGTGACCCCATCAGCAGTTTTTCTACCGTACACGCTCTCACAACTTTTTTCTTTAGTTGAGAAGTAAATATTGGCTATGATCTGTGAATCATTGAGATGCATCAGCATGCGTGTTAGTTTTCCTTTGTATTTGATGGAATGTTGTAACGGGGCAACCTTGGAATAGGAATGAAAATGGAGTGGAAAAGTTTCCGTTTTTCCGGAGAAAAAATGGAAATGGAGAGAAACCAACGTTTCGTTTCGTTGGATGCCGCCATCTAGCAAAACCAACGTTTAAATCACGTCTGTCGTGTTCGTGTCTCACCCTCCACCACGGCTCGACCCACACGGTCGCTCGGCATGCCACTCATCGCAAAACGAGTAGTATACCATAACTTTCCCGCCTGCTTGTCGATGGATCGCGCCATGGAGTACTAGCACTACTGGAAGAGATTGATGAGTTGGGGGAGGACAGCTAGCTATAGCACGGACTCCCAAGAACTTTTAACATGCATGTTGTAGCCGGCTATTGCGACCTTTGAACGCGGAGCAGCCGCGTGCACCCGGAAGCGGCGCGGGCGACGCTCTGTCGGCCGGCGTGCCGCTTCAATGCCGCCGCCAGTGAGAGGTTCCGTCCGCTCTGGCCGGGCATGAATCCAACACTGACCGTTCCGGGCGGGAAGCACGCGCGGGTGATGAAGAGGGTTCGGGTTGGTCAGGACCGGCCGTGGCAGCGATCTGGACGTGCGCAAACAAGAGATGTTGTACGTTAATATTGCTGCGTATATAATTAACAACGTAAATAATGTGCCAGTTGGACAAATATGATTGGAGATGGAGATGAAAATGGAATTTTACGTAAACACGGATATGCATGTCTATGTCTATGTGTGTGTGCGCGATGACTCTCGCGACCTGGAAGCGGGGATGTGTTTTTGATCTAGTTTTCTTTCTTGGTACATTAGAAAATCAGTTTGTCTAATTCACATCTAGATGTTATTTAAGGATATCACATCTAAGCTCCGGAACCTGTCATGATTAGTAGAAACAAGAAACAAAATTCGAGAATAATGTTCCTATGAACTACTAGGATGTGGTTGTAAAATGCTCACAGTAAAGCAAATATCAATATCTTACAAGTTCTTACCATGCGGCAGGTGGTGACAGGCAACCAGCGGTGTCAAGTAACTCTGAAGATTGTGTAAAGAGATTGCCAGGGGAACGTACGATACACGGTGTAGAAATATGTGGAGCTGGGTTGGCTATATATGGTAGCAAAAAATTAGCAATAATCAATTCAAAGATGCAATGTTGAATAAACGCTCAACGACGGTACTGTGCTGGTCCTAGGCTAGAACGGACTAGAGACGCAAGCCTAGAACACTAATGAGGTCACGGCGTAGCACAACTAGCATCAATGAAGGATACTAAGTAGCTCTGGACAGCAAGATATAAGTGAAGATCACAACGGCAGTGAAGATAATGATGAAAAACAACTGCCAAGCAGGATATACAACAACTCTCTCCAACTTTCCTCCTAAAAAGTTTGAGCCAATTTTCTGATAAATTTTCAAAGAATCCTACTAATCAAGCTTTCCAATGCAAAAAGAATCACTCAATTCCGAATTGAAATGAGGAGTCAAAGAATTCTAAAACTGGCCTTAAAAATTGGAACAAGCTGTGTTCACGAACTTCGGAGGGCAAAAAGAACTATTTAGAAGCCGATTTTGAGGTGCCAAATATTGAAAAAGCTTCTAAAACTATTTAGTTGCGGCTCATCACCAGCTTTAATTTGAGTACTCGTGAAGCCAAAACGGGCTTCATACGAAGAAGTTATGCATGTTTTACTGAACAGTGCGCAAAACAGATTCCATTCCGAATTCAACTACGAGATTGAGTCTAGATAGATTCGAATTTTGTTTTTTTTTCTTCTCTCTTTTTTTCCTCACACTTTTTTTATTTTTCTTTCTCTGACTTTTTTTTTACTTTTTTCTCTCTCTCTATCTTTTTCTGTCTTTTTTTTCTCTCTCTTTCCAAAACAAACTAGATAAGATGCAGATTGGATCAAGACAAGATGTGAATGACCTAAACTATGATTATGACAATGAATAGTGTGTAGCACGTGGTGAAATTGATGGATGGGATGGTGGACAGTAGAAGGGATAATGATGCAGCGGCGGCGTGACTAATGTGAACAGAACTCGAAACTCTAAAGGAACTAGACACTAAGACTAGCAACTCGACACGATGATGCAACCAATAATTCAATAATGCAAACAATGAAAAGAAAATTGCAAAGGCTTGGACTGGCTAGGACAAAGGATGAATAGATCTAATCTTTTTTGTGGCTTTTTCTTGGACAATAGGTAAGAAAATAAATCGAATCTAGGGATAACTGGAAAATCTCACCGAGCAACCTGAAAACTGATACAACTTGATAGAGGCGAGGGTCCCGATCTTTCGATGAGATGATAACTATCAATTTGGTGGAGCCGACTTTGACGATCCGACTACAAACATGCATGACATTGCGCCTTAGCAATCGTTAAACCAATCTCCTGAGGTTACTGACGATGCCGGAAGAACGATCAGCCTGACCACGAAGGTCTATTCCTGCACGCAATCGAAGAACAAGCAAGAATATGATAATGCAATGTCACGCCCAATATGCGACCCTATCCAAAAGGAACTCGACGGTCCCACCAAGGATAGACCCGCATATTGAAACGCTTTTGCAAGGTGGATATCATTACATCAACATTACATAATACATGGGGATACATCCAATAAATACAATGTCACATGAATACAACAACATCATATACAAGATCAACATCCGACTACGGATGAAACATAAACAGAAACTCCAACAATATCCACCCTGCTAGCCCAGGCTGCCGACCTGGAACCTATCCCCTGATCGAAGAAGAAGAAGAAGAACTCCAACACAAGCAAACATCGCTCTCGCGTCATGATCATCGCAAACCTGTACTGCAATCGGTGGTGTAGTAATCTGTGAGCCACGAGGACTCAGCAATCCCATTACCATGGGTATCAAGACTAGCAAAGCTTAATGGGAAAGGAAGGGGTAAAGTGGTGAGGTTGCAGCAGCGACTAAGCATATATGGTGGCTAACATACGCAAAAGAGAGCGAGAAGAGGAACAAAGGAACGGTCGTCAACTAGCAATGATCAAGAAGTGATCCTGAACACCTACTTACGTCAGACATAACCCAGAAACTGTGTTCTCCTCTCGATCAACCCCGAAAAGAGACACTCACGGTTACACACACGGTTGGTGTATTTTAATTGAGATCAACTTCGGGTTTTTACAACCGGACATCAACAAATTCCCATCTGCCACATAACTGCGGGCACGGCTTTCGAAAGTTCAAACCCTGCAGGGGTGTCCCAACTTAGCCCATGATAAGCTCTCGCGATCAATGAAGGAATAGACCTTCTCCCCGGGAAGCCCGATCAGTCTCGGAATCCCGGCTACAACACATTTCGACAGCAATAAAACAGGACCAGCAAGACCTCCCGGCGTGCCGACACCCTGGTAGTAGCCGCGCGTATCTCGTCCGAGGCCACGACCGGATGAGCAGTCCGTATAACTAAAACCAGCCCTCAAGTTTCCCGAGGTGGCGCTGCAAAGGGTTTCTAGTTTGGACCAACACTTAGACAAGCATTGGCCCGGGGCTAAAATGAAGATGACCCTTGAGAGCGACTCCCAAGGAAAAAGGTAATAGGTGAGGCAAATGGTAAAACCAATGTTGGGCCTTGCTGGAAAAGTCTTATTCAAAGCGAACTGTCAAGGGGTCCCATAAATCACCCGACCGCATTAGGGACGCATAACCGGGAACATAATACCGATATGACGGAAACTAGGGCGGCAAGAGTGGAACAAAACACCTGCATAAGGCCGAGCCTTCCACCCTTTACCAAGTATATAGATGCATTAATAATATAAGATATATTGTGATATCCCAACAAGTAAACATGTTCCAACAAGGAACAACATCTCCATGTTCCAACAAGGAACAAACTTCATCTTCACCTGCAACTAACAACGCTATAAGAGGGGCTGAGCAAAGCGGTAACATAGCCAAACAACGGTTTGCTAGGAAGGGTGAAAAAGGTTAGAGGCTGACATGGCAATTTGGGACAGCTTGATAAACAGGTAATAGGTAGCGCAGCATAGCGAAAGAACGAGGCAACTGGCATAGCAATGATAGTAATGAGATCCGGTAGCGGTCATCTTGCACGAAATCCGCAAGGAAGAAGAACGAGTCCATGAAGAAGACGAACGGAAGAAGCCGAACCAAGCGTAGGCGAACGAATCCTCACGATCGCAACGAAACGGGAACTAACAAGAAGAAGCACACAATATAGTAAACACAGCACACATGAACAAGGCATGATGCACAACCAAGCATGATGCATGACAAATCTAGATGAAGCTACTCATGGCAAGAGAGGATGCAAACAAGAACAACACATCAAGGCAAGTTTAAATGAGGTCGGGAACAACTTATAACAATTCCGGTAAGTCCTCATATGCAAATTTCGAAATTGGTCCAGATCTGAATAAACCTTATGTTCAAGTTGTTAAACAGCAATTTAAGATGCACCACGATGATCTACACGAAATTCTAGTCAAGTTACATATAAAGTTCATTAGATTCGGAGCTACGACCTTTATAATGGCAAACAAAGGCATGGCATGAATCTACTAATTGCATAGAACAAAAGTCCTTTAGTGGCCATAAGCCAAAAAGGATCAGAAAATATAGTAACACCCATGTCAATATTGAAAGTTTCGTTAACAGATTCAGCAACATGGCATGTCAAAAACTGATAACAAGTGGGCATGTTTACAAGCTCAATGCACTCACTACAGAGCCTTATATGATAAACTAAGCATAAATACATCAAGAAGACATGGCATAGAAGACATACATGGCAAGAACAACACCATAGCATACACGGATCAACTACAACAACTTTGGCAAAATTGAATAACATGTAAACAATCTGCCAGGAACATTTTATAGCAAAAGTAGAGCTCGATTGACTCAAGCTATGGCACTCCATAATTGCAAACAAGGGCATGGATGGATAGAGCAAGACATGTTTTACAAAACATCCTTACTGAAGTATCTCAAAATATGCATGGATCTCTCTGTAGCATCAAGTTAACATGGCATCAAAATATCAGCAAAACAGGGCTGAAATCAGCAACATCAAGACACCTAGTTTGCATGCTTGTGCTAGTCACCACATAGATCACAAAAATACATGGCATACACCCCTGGAAAGAAGGCATGGCATATAACAAAACACATGTAGGACTCAAGTCCATAGGATGCACACATCAATCATAGCAAAAATGACAAAAGTGCATGTTCTAGTAAAAATCAGAGACTAACATCACATAGCACTCTTCCAACAGCATTTCGGGCATCAAGATGAAATCAAATGAAAATGATGCAATGAGATGGAATGATCTACTCATCGAGGCGAACATTTTGACATATTACACACGCAAAACGGAGCTACATGCATGGAGATATAATAGGTCAAAGTATGCAACATTTTATGAGTTTTTAAGGACTTAGCCGATTCGGGAAAAAAAGCACGGGCACTATATAGGTATAACGCAATGGTCGGGTTTTAGGTGGGCTCACCCATGGGCTGAGCCTGAAGTGGAGAGGAGGCAGGCGGCTTGGGCTGGGCCTTGGGAGGCCGAGCTGGGCCGAGGAGGGGTCGCGGGCCCATGAGGATGTGGTTGTCCTCCTCCGTGCCCGCAGACAGGAAGGCAGAGGCGGCAGCGACGCAAGACGCCGGGCGAGGGCGAGACGCCGGGAGGTCGAGGGGCGCTGGGGACGACGGATCCGGTCGCTCCGGACCCGTCCCGGCCGGATCCGGCAGCAACTCACGACGGGGCGGCGGCGAGGAAAACTCCGGCGGCGGCGGCTCCTGCGGGGAAGAGAGAGAGAGAAAACGTGAGAGAGAGAGAGACGATGGGAGAGAGAGGGAGCAAGCTGGAGGAGCAGAGGGACGGGGTCAGCCTGGGAGGTCGCCTGGGGCGCTCCGGCTGCTTCTGCTGGAGCAGCGAGGCTCGGCGAGCGGGGCGCGGGAGCGAGCGCTCCCACGCTGCGGGCGACGGTGCGGGCTCGCCCGGGCCCAGATGGGCTCGGCGGGCCCCGATGGGCTTCAGGCGGGCCTGGCGCGGTGGAGGCGCGGGGACGACGTGGGGAGGACAGGTGGCAGCCGGGCATTGGCTGCAGGGGCGCTGGGGGCTGATGTGGCGCGCTCCGGTTGGCCCAGGCACGGTGGCGGCGGCGCCAAGTGGCGGGAGGAGGCTGGGGGGCGCGGAAATGGAGGTGGGAGGCAGCGGCTGCAGGTTGGAGGCGCGGAAAAAGAGGAGGAGGGGGTAGGACGACCAGATTTGGAAGGAGGGGGGGTTAGGCTGCCCAAAATGGACAAGGGGTGTCCATTTATAGCACATAGCTAGGGTTTTGGGGGTTTTGGGGCCCTACGATCGCGATCGTGCGGCTCCGGACAGAGGGGGAACTAGGTGGGCTGCGAAGAGAGGCCTCGGGCTGAGAGGAGAGAAGAGAAGTGAGGCCCGGTGACTGTTCCGGAGACCGAAACGTCCGACGAAGGTACCTGCAGTGGTACCGCTATGTTTAACGGTTGGGCAGTCAAACGGACTCCGAATGCGACGAAACTTGACAGGCGCTCTGTCTACACTATAATAAGACCGCGTGCCAAGTTTTGACTCATTCCGAGAACATTTTTCGGCCACTCGCGAAACGAGGTAAAAGGGGGCGCCGTGAGACATAGGAGTGCCGGATTGCAAAACGGACAACGGGGAAAATGCTCGGATGCATGAAACGAACACGTATGCAAAATGAAATGCACATGATGACATGATATAAAATGCAGATGATGACATGGCAAAGAGAGACACGCAAGCACATGACATGGCAACGACGGCGAATAACTGGCAGACACCTGGCGCATCGAATCCGGGGCGTTACAACACTCCTTCGCTAACAAGAGATCTCGTCCCGAGATCTTAGGACCGAGACAGAAGAGAAAAAGGGGATGAGGTGAAACAAAAACTCAAGAGAAGAAGCAAAGAATCGAGAGCACTCGAGAAGAAGAGAGGAACGACGAGAGTGACGAGAATCGAAAGCTCACGGAATCGGATAGACTATGAAACCACTCGTTCTAACCGGAGTGGTTAGAATGAGAAAAGAAACGAATAAGACTGAAAGGATTTAGGCAGCACACCGGTTGAACAAGGAAAGAATGGAACATGAGCTTCAGAGGATGGAATGATACTTGATGGAGACATGACACAAAACCTCCGGAAAGAATTGAAAAAGTTGAATGAAAAGAACGGATAAGAATATGACAACTTGTGCCACGAATGAAATTGAAAGCAATCTTAGAAGAAAATATTGAATGGAGTTGATGAGAAAATTCAACAACGAAAAGAATAAGCTTTATGTGGACTTATAGATAACCTCTCAAAAATTATGAGGTGATAACCTACCACAAACGGAAAAGATTAAATAGTTGAGGAGAACGAAGAAATGCAAAACTCCACTTCAAAAGAATACGGATATTTAATTGCACTTTGAGATGCAAGAAGAAAAGGTACTTGACTCCACCGACAAGAATCTTGATGAACTCTTGAAGAATGAATTAAATCATGAAGAACCACCGTGAAGAACTCCGGTAACAAAAGGATGATGAGATAGAATGAAGGACGAAAGAATAAGATGAGCATTGCGATGATTTAGATGGAGGTTCCGACGAAATGGTCGAGGAAACTGAACTCCGGATAAGAAAAGATGAAAAACACTTGGAAGTAGAATTTATTCATTACGAACAAACTCCGAAGGAAAAGATTACTCACTTGGATGAAATAAGAATAAGATTTATTGTATGCTTATCCTTCATCAAATTAAATTGATGACAATCAATGGATTTTTGCATACTACTTATTCTTCTTGAAAAACAAATTGAGAAATGACATATCGCAAACTTGAGAAGGTCTTCATGAACCACCGGTAGGATTGAAAAGAACGAATGGATTACTGTGATAATCAAAGAAAAAGAATCTTGAACGAACCACCGTAAAAATTCGAAATGACTGATGAAAAAGAAATAATCATCGGGAAGAATTAGAGAAGCGCAGAGATACTTGAGGGAATTAAAATGCAAGAGAACAAAGAGATCGCGAACTGATATAAGAATACTTGAACGAAGCACCGGAAGAATATTGAGATGAACGAAGCTGAAAACTTGGAACGAAGAAATATTCCGAAAAGATGGCCTCCGGATGATTGAGACGGAAAACAACTCCTGAAATACTCCGGATGGATGAACAGAATTTGCATGACTGGAAACAATTAGATAGAATAACATCGAGCTAGCACCATGAACCTCCGGGAGAACGGACAAGATTTAAGAGAAACTCTACTTCGGTCTTCAAATGACGACGAGAAACACCACCAAAATTACTAAGATACTCCGGGAAAATGAAAAAGCAGAGAGGTTGAGCCAACAATGAAATGATTTGAAATCGATCTTGGAAAAGGCATGTGACTGATGAAATTCATACTTACGTCAAATTCCGAAAAGAATTGAGAATAGCTCCGGGGAAATTAGAAGAGTCGGGTCAGATCCTGGGAAAAGACCTATGGGTTAGGGCCCACTGAAAGAAAACACCGTTGGAAAGGGATGTTGAACAGATAGATGATGCACCGGAACAAATGGAATATTTGAATGAGGTGATAACCTTGAATTAATTGGAACACAGACGAATCTCCTGAGATGTCTTGAGCACTCCGGAAGGATAAACTGGCGAGAGACGAACGAGCAAAGAGAACACTTGATCCAAGGAAAAGAATGTGATCAACTCGAAAAACTTGAATTGAGTGCACCGGAAAAAGAAAGGGATGAAGAATCTCAAACAAAAGAGAATTCACCGGTTGAAATAATTGAGGGAAGACTGAAGAGACTCCACACGAATGGAATTGATGGTCGGAAGAAACTCGAACTGCGGTAATAATAGGGTGGGAGGGCGGGAAAACAAAGACAACTTGGAAGGGGAAAATCGACGAATATCTTGAAGAGAAAACACCAGTTGAAATCATTGAGGAAAGAAAGCAAAGACTTCGCATGAGTAGGATGGGTACTCGATTATGGACTCCGGTTCCGAGAAGAAAAAGGGGTGGGCGGGAGGGAAAAGAAAACAACTGAGGGTTGAACTTGCAAAAACGGAGAGGGTCGAATCACTTTGACGAGATATGCGCCGGACAAAAGAGGATGGACAACTCACGAAGCTAACCACGTGATCCTAAAGAAAAATTTGAACGGGAAGAGGAGTAATTCAAAACACTTACTTCAAGATTCCTTACCAGAGCGACGAAGGGGCAGAGGAGTAAAAAGAATTCCTACTCTCCGATATAACTAGACTCCGAAAATAGTTTTATTCTAGACTCGACAACGCCCAAACTACACGATCAATCAAGGGGCTCCTAGGGTCGGTCGAGGCTCTAATACCAACTTGTCACGCCCAATATGCGACCCTATCCAAAAGGAACTCGACGGTCCCACCAAGGATAGACCCGCATATTGAAACGCTTTTGCAAGGTGGATATCATTACATCAACATTACATAATACATGGGGATACATCCAATACATACAATGTCACATGAATACAACAACATCATATACAAGATCAACATCCGACTACGGATGAAACATAAACAGAAACTCCAACAATATCCACGCTGCTAGCCCAGGCTGCCGACCTGGAACCTATCCCCTGATCGAAGAAGAAGAAGAAGAACTCCAACACAAGCATACATCGCTCTCGCGTCATGATCATCGCAAACCTGTACCTGCAACTGGTGGTGTAGTAATCTGTGAGCCACGAGGACTCAGCAATCCCATTACCATGGGTATCAAGACTAGCAAAGCTTAATGGGAAGGGAAGGGGTAAAGTGGTGAGGTTGCAGCAGCGACTAAGCATATATGGTGGCTAACATACGCAAAAGAGAGCGAGAAGAGGAACAAAGGAACGGTCGTCAACTAGCAATGATCAAGAAGTGATCCTGAACACCTACTTACGTCAGACATAACCCAGAAACCGTGTTCTCCTCTCGATCAACCCCGAAAAGAGACACTCACGGTTACACACACGGTTGGTGTATTTTAATTGAGATCAACTTCGGTTTTTTTGCAACGGACATTAACAAATTCCCATCGCCACATAACGCAGGCACGGCTTTGAAAGTTCAAACCTGCGGGGCTGTCCCAACTTAGCCCATGATAAGCTCTCGCGATCAACGAAGAATAGACCTTCTCCCGGAAGCCCGATCAGTCTCGGAATCCGGCTACAAGACATTTCGACAACAATAAAACAAGACCAGCAAGACCTCCCGGCGTGCCGACACCCGGTAGTAGCCGCGCAGTATCTCGTCCCGAGCCACGACCGGATGAGCAATCCATTACAACTAAAACCAGCCCTCAAGTTTCCCGAGGTGGGCGCGCAAAGGGCTCTAGTTTGGACCAACACTTAGACAAGCATTGGCCCGGGGCTAAATGAAGATGACCCTTGAGAGCGCGACTCCCAAGGGAAAAAGGTAATAGGTGAGGCAAATGGTAAAACCAATGTTGGGCCTTGCTGGAAAAGTCTTATTCAAAGCGAACTGTCAAGGGGGTCCCATAAATCACCCGACCGCATTAGGGACGCACAATCCGGGAACATAATACCGATATGACGGAAACTAGGGCGGCAAGAGTGGAACAAAACACCAGGCATAAGGCCGAGCCTTCCACCCTTTACCAAGTATATAGATGCATTAATAATATAAGATATATTGTGATATCCCAACAAGTAAACATGTTCCAACAAGGAACAACATCTCCATGTTCCAACAAGGAACAAACTTCATCTTCACCTGCAACTAACAATGCTATAAGAGGGGCTGAGCAAAGCGGTAAAATAGCCAAACAACGGTTTGCTAGGAAGGGTGAAAAAGGTTAGAGGCTGACATGGCAATTTGGGACGGCTTGATAAACAGGTAATAGGTAGCGCAGCATAGCGAAAGAACGAGGCAACTGGCATAGCAATGATAGTAATGAGATCCAGGGTAGCGGTCATCTTGCCTGAAATCCCGCAAGGAAGAAGAACGAGTCCATGAAGAAGACGAACGGAAGAAGCCGAACCAAGCGTAGGCGAACGAATCCTCACGATCGCAACGAAACGGGAACTAACAAGAAGAAGCACACAATATAGTAAACACATCACACATGAACAAGGCATGATGCACAACCAAGCGTGATGCATGACAAATCTAGATGAAGCTACTCATGGCAAGAGAGGATGCAAACAAGAACAACACATCAAGGCAAGTTTAAATGAGGCCGGGAACAACATATAACAATTCCGGCAAGTCCTCATATGCAAATTTCGAAATTGGTCCAGATCTGAATAAACCTTATGTTCAAGTTGTTAAACAGCAATTTAAGATGCACCACGATGATCTACACGAAATTCTAGTCAAGTTACATATAAAGTTCATTAGATTCGGAGCTACGACCTAGAAGATATGAGCAAAACAAGTTAAACATGGCATTGGTGCAAAATGCATATAAACATCAAGAAAACACCTCAAAACAAGGATCCAACATGATAATATGAAACTACATGCAAAATCAAGCAAGTTTCATATATAGCACACTCAAAACGGAGCAACGGATCAACACATACACCCTATACAAGTTATAGCAATAATCCGTCCAAAACAGCAACTAGGCATATTGCAAGCATCAAAACAACATGCTACAGTTCCTCAATATGAAAACAAAAGGCATGGGCATGATGTACATGTACATCATTACAAAACATGAACACTGAGCTATCTCCAGAAATGACTAGAACATGCTCAAAATGACATGGCAAGATTGCAAGTAATAACAGTTTCAGACTTAAGCAGAAATAACATCAGGTTGCAATGTTTAGAGCTATGAAACAACATGTTACAGGAACTTATAATGGCAAACAAAGGCATGGCATGAATCTACTAATTGCATAGAACAAAAGTCCTTTAGTGGCCATAAGCCAAAAAGGATCAGAAAATATAGTAACACCCATGTCAATATTGAAAGTTTCGTTAACAGATTCAGCAACATGGCATGTCAAAAACTGATAACAAGTGGGCATGTTTACAAGCTCAATGCACTCACTACAGAGCCTTATATGATAAACTAAGCATACATACATCAAGAAGACATGGCATAGAAGAAATACATGGCAAGAACAACACAATAGCATACACGGATCAACTACAACAACCTTGGCAAAATTGAATAACATTTAAACAATCTGCCAGGAACATTTTATAGCAAAAGTAGAGCTCGATTGACTCAAGCTATGGCACTCCATAATTGCAAACAAGGGCATGGATGGATAGAGCAAGACATGTTTTACAAAACATCCTTACTGAAGTATCTCAAAATATGCATGGATCTCTCTATAGCATCAAGTTAACATGGCATCAAAATATCAGCAAAACAGGGCTGAAATCAGCAACATCAAGACACCTAGTTTGCATGCTTGTGCTAGTCACCACATAGATCACAAAAATACATGGCATACACCCCTGGAAAGAAGGCATGGCATATAACAAAACACATGTAGGACTCAAGTCCATAGGATGCACACATCAATCATAGCAAAAATGACAAAAGTGCATGTTCTGATAAAAATCAGAGACTAACATTACATAGCACTCTTCCAACATCATTTCGGGCATCAAGATGAAATCAAATGAAAATGATGCAATGAGATGAAATGATCTACTCATCGAGACGAACATTTTGACATATTACACCCGCAAAACGGAGCTACATGCATGGAGATATAACAGGTCAAAGTATGCAACATTTTATGAGTTTTTAAGGACTTAGCCGATTCTGGAAAAAAAACAGACGGGCACTATATAGGTATAACGTGCACTGGTCGGGGTTTTAGGTGGGCTCACCCATGGGCTGAGCCCAGAAGTGGAGAGGAGGTGGGCCGGCTTGGGCTGGGCCTTGGGGAGGCCGAGCTGGGCCGAGGAGGGGGTCGCGGGCCCATGAGGATGTGGCCGTCCTCCTCCCGTGCCCGCACGGACAGGAAGGCAGAGGCGGCAGCGACGGCGCACGCTGGCGAGGGCGCAGAGACGCTGGGGAGGTCGAGGGGCGCTGGGGACGACCGGATCCGGTCGCTCCGGACCCGTCCCGGCCGGATCCGGCAGCAACTCGCGACGGGGCGGCGGCGAGGAAAACTCCGGCGGCGGCGGCTCCTGCGGGGAAGAGAGAGAGAGAAAACGTGAGAGAGGGAGAGACGACGGGAGAGAGAGGGAGCAAGGCGGAGGAGCATGTAACACCCCGGAAGTAACTTTCCATATTTGTAACTCCAACTCTTGCCATTTTCGGCATTGATATATGATATTCCCTCCGTGGTTGGGTTTTTCTTCATTTTGCATTTTGTCCATGTCATGCATTTTATATTATGTCATCATGTGCATCGCATTTGCATACGTGTTCGTCTCATGATTCCGAGCATTTTTCCCGTTGTCCGTTTTGCAATCCGGCACTCCTATCTCCCCCGGCGGCCCCTTTTACGTTTTTCCGTGTGCGGGTATTAAACTTCCTCGAAATGGACCGAGGTTTGTCTAGTGGCCTTGGTATACCACCCGTAGACCACCGGTCAAGTTTCGGGTCATTTGGAGCTCGTTTGGTACTCCAACGGTGAACCGCACTCTCGCAAAGGCCTCTTTTAAGTTGCAGCCCAACACCCCTTCAAAACAGCCCAATAACCCATCTAAGTCACTTCCATGCTCTCCGTCGTTCGATCACGATCGCGTGGCCGAAAACTACACCTCATTTGGACTCTCCTAGCTCCCTCTATGCCTATTTAAGCAAACCCCCCTCAAAATCCGGATCATTCCCCCCTAACCCTAGCCCCGCTCCTCTCTCTCCGCCGGACGTGTCCGATTCGGGCCGGACGCTTCGCCCGCCGCCGCCTCCGCCGCCGGCCGCTTGAGCCCGGCCCGGCCCTCGGCCCCGATCGCCTCGCCGCCTCGGAAGCGCCGCCGCCGCCGGGCGAAGGCCGCCGCCCATGGCGCCCGCCGCCTCGCCGCCCGTGGCGAAGCTTGCCCTGCCTTGGCCGTCCGACCACCGCGCCACCACCGGATCGGCCGGCTGGCGCCGCCTCCCGCCGTCGCCACCGGCTCGGCCGCCGGCCACCACCGCCCTGGCGCCGCCTCCTCCTCCTCGCCCGGGCTCGCGGAGCCCGCGCCCACCAGCGCCGCCCCGCCCGATCCGATCCGGCCGGCCAGATCCGGCCTCGGGACGCGCGCGCCCGTTGACCTCTCTCCCCTCCCTTTTTTTTCCAAGTCTTGATATATTTGTTATTTTGTTGCATTTTCGAAGTGGTATATCTTTGCATCTGTAGATCCATTTTGCGCGTATAATATGTCAAAATGTTCGTCTCGAAGAGTAGATCATTTCATCTCATTGCATCATTTTCATTTGAGCTCATCTTGATGCCCGAAATTCTGTTGGAAGAGTGCTATGTGATGTTAGTTTCTGTTTCTTAACAGAACTTGCACTTTTGTTTTTTTTGCCATGATTATTGTGTGCACCCTATGAATTTGAGTCCTACATGTGTTTTGAAATATGTCATGCCATCTTTCCAGGGGTGTATGCCATGTTTTTTTGTGATCTATGTGGTGACTAGCACAAGCATGCAAAGTAGGTGTCCTAATGTTGCGGATTTCAGCCCTGTTTTAGCTGATTTTGATGCCATGTTAACTTGATGCTACTGAGAGATCTATGCATATTTTGAGATACTTCAGTAAGGCTGTTTTGTAAAGCATGTCTTGCTCTATCCATCCATGCCTTTGTTTGCAATTATGGAGTGCCATAGCTTGAGTCAATCGAGCTCTACTTTTGCTATCAAATGTTTCCTGGAAGATTGTATACATGTTATTCAATTTTGCCAAGCTTGTTGTGGTTGAGCCATGTATGCTATGTCATTGTTTTTGCCATGTATGTCTTCTATGCCATGTCTTCTTGATGTAAGTATGCTTAGTTTATCATTTAAGGCTCTGTAGTGAGTGCATTGAGCTTGTAAACATGCCTACTCGTTACCAGTTTTTGACATGCCATGTTGCTGAATCTGTTAACGAAACTTTCAATATTGACATGGGTGTTACTATATTTTCTAGTCCTTTTTGGCTTATGGTCAGTAAGGGACTTTTGTTCTATGCTTTTAGTAGATTCATGCCATGCCATGTTTTGCTATTTTAAGTTCCTGTAGCATGTAGTTTTGCTGCTCTGAACATTGCAACCTGATGCTGTTTTTGCCATGTCCAGCCTGATATTTTGTGCACTTTTGCCATGCTTGTTTGAACCTGTTGTGATGTGAACTAGCCGTAGCTCAGTGCTCATCTTTTGTCGAGCATCTTGTGTAGATCACTGCCATGTACTTTGTTGATACGTTTGGGTGCAGTAGCTTAATTATTTTTTGCTTGCTAAGTGGCATCATGCTGTTAATGGCAGATTTGTGCCATTCTTGTTTTGCTTGTCATTTCCAAACCGTGCATCCGATTCGGTGATCTTTATATCGATTTCAACGAAACCATCTCATCTTTCCAGTGGCATACTTGGTTTGCCAAGTTGATGCCTGGTTCATAATTTACCTTCCGGCGCCTTTATACGCATTGCATATCGCATCCCGCATATCATGTCATGTTTTGCATCATGTTGATTGTGCATTGCTCCGTGATTTATTGTGGTTCCTTTGTTTGTGTTGTTGATTTGGGTAGAGCCGGAGGCGAGTGCGTGAGCGAGGAACCTGTTGAGAACGCGCCGAGGATCAAGCTTTCGACAACTCGAGAACATTGCGAGCAAGATGACCATACCCTCGAAATCACTTCTATCTTTGCTATGCTAGTTGCTCGCTCTTTTGCTATGCCTATGCTACGATGCCTACCACTTGCTATATCATGCCACCCATAGTGCCATGTCAGCCCTAACCATCCTTTTCCTAGCAAACCGTTGATTGGCTATGTTACCGCTTTGCTCAGCCCTCTTATAGCGTTGCTAGTTGCAGGTGAAGCTGAAGTTTGTTCCTTGTTGGGACATGGAGTTGTTGTTCCTTGTTGGAACATGTTTACTTGTTGGGGATATCACAATATTTATCCGCTATAATTAATACATCTATAAACTTGGTAAAGGGTGGAAGGCTCGGCCTTATATGCAGTGTTTTGTTCCACTCTTGCCACCCTAGTTTCCGTCATACGGTGTTATGTTCCTTGATTTTGCGTTCCTTACGGTTGGGTGATTTATGGGACCCCTTGACAGTTCGCTTTGAATAAGACTCGTCCAGAAGGCCCAACTTTGGTTTTACCATTTTCCACCTAAGCCTTTTCCCGGGTTTTCGCGAGCCGAGGGTCATCTTTATTTTAACCCGGGCCAGTTCTCCTCGAGTGCTGGTCCAAACCTGTCGACCGCCGGTGGCCATCGGGGGCAACTCTGAGCTGGCCTATCGGAAGTTTGGACAACCGGTGTGCCACGAGAACGAGATATGTGCAGCTCCTATCGGGATTTGTCGGCACATTCGGGCGGCTTTGCTGGTCTTGTTTTATTGCTGTCGAAATGTCTTGTAGTCGGGATTCGAGATTGATCGGGTCTTCCGGTAGAAGGAATATCCTTCGTTGACCGTGAGAGCTTATAATGGGCTAAGTTGGGACACCCTGCAGGTAATATCTTTCAAAGCCGTGCCCGCGGTTATGAGGCAGATGGGAATTTGTTAATGTCGGTTGTAGAAAACCCGAAGTTGACCTCAATTAAAATACACATCAACGGCGTGTGTAACCGTGATGGTCTCTTCTCGGAGTCCGGGAAGTGAACACGGTGTTGGAGTTATGTCGGCGTAAGTAGTTCAGGATCACTTCTTGATCGCTATTAGCTTCACGTCGTGCTTTGCTTCTCTTCTCGCTCTCTTTTGCGATGTAGCCACCATATATGCTAGTCGCTTGCTGCAGCTCCACTTTACTACTCTGTCCTTCCTATAAGCTTAAATAGTCTTGATCTCGCGGGTGTGAGATTGCTGAGTCCCCGTGACTCACAGATACTTCCAACACAGTTGCAGGTTCCGACGAGGCCAGTGCAGGTGACTCAACCGAGCTCAAGTGGGAGTTCGACGAGGAACGTGGTCGTTACTATGTGTCTTTTCCTGATGATCGGTAGGGGTGCCCAGTTGGGACGATTCGGGGATCTGTGTAGCATTTGGGGTATCTTCTTTTATTTTGGTTCCGTAGTCGGACCTTGAGTGTACTCTGAATGATGGATGTTTAATTATGTACTGTGTGAAGTGGCGACTGTAAGCCAACTATGTATCTCTTTCCCCTATTTATTACATGGGATGTGTGAAGATTACCTCACTTGCGACATTGCTTTCAATGCGGTTATGCCTCTAAGTCGTGCCTCGACACGTGGGAGATATAGCCGCATCGGGGGCGTTACAAGTTGGTAATCAGAGCCTTCCCCGACTTAGGAGCCCCCTACTTGATTGTTTGTGGCGTTGTTGAGTCTAGAATGGGAAAATGTTTTGAGTCTTAGGATTATATATATCGGAGAGTAGGATTCTTTTACTCCCAGTCCTTAAATCGCTCTGGTGAGGTCTCCGACGAGAGTTTTGACTCTTCTCTTCTCAAATTTCACTAAATTTTTTTAGGATCACGTGGGTATCTTGGAATCGTTCCGATGGTTTTGTGGCGAGAACATTGTTCTTGGTGCCTCGACATTTAGGGGTTGTGGCAGTGTCCCGGGAGTTGAGCTCCGAGGTGTTGTCGTCACAATTTTATCGTTGCAGTTCTGGAATACCCGAGTTTTGCCGACATGAAATCTCTTTTGTGCGCTTGTTGGTGAGATAACCTCGATAGCCCGATCTTGTGGCGAGGGAGTATTGCCATGACTTGTATAACGGATGTTTTTGAAGGTCGAGGTACACGATTTCGAGGATTTCTTGGTTATGTGTTGACGGATGGATACATTTGGATCTAGGTATTGTTAGTTTGGGTGATATATTTTGTGTCCCTGTATCCCCAACACCAGATTGCATAACCGAGAAAGTTTCGGGAGTTTATAGGTGGGAATTCTAGTAGCTTACAGGATATTCTTTCCGACGGATGTATGATTTGAGATTGGGGTTCAACGTCTAGTGGTCCGCCCATTCACGGTCGATTCACGATGGTCGCGAGGCGTCTTAAAGAATCCTTGGCTATGCTGATTCGGGACGTCTTGTTTGTCATTCGTGACGTCCGCTATCGTCGTGTCCGTGTGGGCCCCACCACTAACACTTTGGGCGAAATCTCATCATGTGTTTGTTCCGCTCATTTAGAAGCCAATCTTTTGTTTTCAGTTGTGATATTGAATTGTTTCTAAGATGATGTTGTTTCCATATCTTTATCTAAGTGGCTTCTCACCTTTATGGACGTGTGATGTTTAACTTTGGAATTCATTCGTTCATTCTTGTTGAATGTTTATTGTGAAGACTATATGTTGCAATTTCTATCCGTTGATTCTACTTATCTTTTGTCTATCAAAGGACTAACGGATGTCACCCTCTTCAGATGGCTCGCATGTAGCGCTGAATCCGGATCGCAATGATGGGGATCGGTCGAACCTCCACCTCCACCTCCGCCTCCGGAGGCCGGCAAGCTATCATGGCAGCCACCAATGCTAATGCTCGAGATGATTTTGCAGCTCTTGCAAGAACGTACTCGAGGGCAAGGCAATCAAGGCAATCAAGGTCAAGGCAACAATCAGCCGCACTTTGCTACTCTCGGTCGGTTCCTCGCTAATCAGCGAAGTCTTTCGGTTTACGTAGCCGAGGCCACGACGCTGACGATTGGTTAGTGGACATCTGCAAGCATTTTGATTGTAGCAATGTCGGACCGAGGACTTTGTCAAGTTTGCATCATTTCAACTCAAGGATCAAGCTGCTGAGTGGTACCGACAATACAAAGATTCCAGAGGAGGTCGTGTCATTACAGGATGAGTTCGCGTGATTTGAGCTCATCACATTCGAAAAGTGTTGTTGAGAGCAAGCGTGAGGAGTTCCGCAATCTCAAGCAGGGCAACATGTCTGTCTATCAATACAATATCCAGTTCGAAGCTCGCTCGTTTTGCTAAGCAAGGCGTGCACGATGAAAAGAGTATGATCTATCAATTCAGAGGTGGTGCGAGAGAAGATCTGCAATTAGCTCTTGTGCTTTTTGAGCGAGATAAGTATGATGATTTCTACAACATGGCTTTGAAGCAAGAAGCTGCCCAGCTCAAATGTGAGGCTTCTAAGAAGAGAATCAGGGATGCAGTTCAGTCTTCTTCTTCCTCTCAAGTGGCAGCTAAGCAGCAGAAGTTCTACCTTCCTCCTCCTCCGTTCCGTCGGCCTTATCGTGAGAAGAACTCAGGTGGCCGTGGATCTTCCCACCCACCCAACCCAAGCTATCAGAACAAGTCTAATTCCCAAGCTCCAAGGTCAAGTGCTCCTTACCACCGTCCGCTCTCTCAAGTGACTTGCAACAAATGTCGTGAGAAAGGTCACTATGCGAACAAGTGCTTCAACCAGAGGCGCCTTCCGCCTCCTCCTCTGTGAAATCTTCCAGCAATGCGGTGGTCAAGCATAATCCCAAGTTTGCAAAGGTCAATATGATGAATGCAGCTCAAGCGGAGGATTCTTGATGTGATCATGGGTAATCTTCTTGTTAATGATATTCCTGCAAAAGTTCTCTTTGACACTGGTGCATCGCTTAGTTTCATCTCTAAACCATTTGCATCTAAGCATGACTTGTCTTTCCAAGATTTGCCTAGACCATTAGCAGTTGTCTCTCCGGGTAAATGCATGAATGCAAGCTACATGGTTCCGGATGTCTCTATCAAGATGGGCGATTATAGATTTCTGTCTAAACCAGTGGTTCTTGGTGACTCGGATATTGATCTTATTCTCGGAATGGACTGGCTTTATCAGCACAAAGCTCAGCTTGATTGTGCTACCAGGGAAATTCAATTGACTCACTCTTCTAATGATGTGATCATCTATGCCGCTCGTGATGAAACCATTCGGTTGTTTTCTCTAAATGAGAAGGGCGAACTGAATGCTATCTCTCAGATTCCAGTCGTTTGTGAGTACCAAGATGTCTTTCCAGAAGAGCTTCCGGGTATGCCTCCTCATCGGCCAATTGAGTTCGTTATCGATCTTGAGCACAGCCTTGAACCCGTTTGCAAGCGTCCATACAAGCTTGGACCTGATGAGCTGAAGGAATTGAAGAAGCAGCTCGATGAACAAGAGCGTCTGGTCTGATCGGACCGAGTTCATCTCCTTGGGGTTGTGGTGTTCTTTTGTCCGGAAGAAGGATGGCGCGGACCGACTTTGCGTCGATTACCGTCCATTGAATAAGAAGACAATCAAGAACAAGTATCCACTTCCCAACATCAATGAGCTTTTCGAGCAACTCAAAGGTGCTACAGTGTTCTCAAAGCTTGACCTTCGTATGGGTTATCATCAGATTCGCATTCGTGAACAAGATATTCCCAAGACAGCATTCAGAACAAGCTTTGGTTCTTATGAATATACTGTCATGTCTTGATGATATTTTGGTCTTCTCCAAGAATAAGAAGGATCATGCCAAACATTTGCGATTGGTGCTAGACAAGCTCAGAGAGTATCAATTCTATGCTAAGTTCTCCAAATGTGAATTTTGGCTTGATGAAGTGCTTTATCTTGGTCATATCATCTCGCCAAGGGCATCATCATTAATCCGAGAAGGTGTCCGCAATTGTGAATTGGGAACCTCCTCGGAATGTCAAGCAGCTCCATGATTTTCTTGGTCTTGCAAGCTATTGCGAAGATTCGTTGAGAACTTCTCCAAGATTGCAAAGCCTCTTTCCAACCTTCTCGAAGCATGTGAAGTATGTCCGGTCTCCCGAGTGTGGCGTTGCTTTCAATACTCTCAAAGAGAAACTCGTCACAGCTCTGTCTTGACTCCTCTGATGAATCCAAGCCATTCGAAGTTTTCGTGATGCTTCTCTTCAAGGTCTCGGTGCTGTGTTAATGCAAGAGAAGAGAGTTGTGGCTTATACCTCTCGCTTGATTGAAGCCCAACGAAAAGAACTACCCCACTCACGATCTTGAGTTGGCGGCAGTTGTCCATGCTTTGATAACGTGGAGACATCTCTTGTTGGGAAGGAAAGTGGACATTTTCACCGATCACAAGAGTCTCAAGTACATCTTCACTCAACCCAACCTTAACCTCGAGTGCAGACTCGATGGGTGAAATGATTCAAGAGTACAACCCAAGTATTGAATATACTCGGGCAAGGCCAATGTCATTGCAGATGCTTTGAGCAGGAAAGCTTCTCGCAACAGTCTAATCCTCAAGCCTTTTCAGCGGATCTCTCGTGAAGCTTTCCAAGCTGAATCTTCAAGTTGTTCCTCAAGGCTTTCTTGCCAACCTCATAGTATCTCCTACTTTGGAAGATCAGATTCGTGAGGCTCAACTTCGGATGCCATGGTGAAAAAGGTGAAGCGTGGTATCGACAAGGGCATTTCCAAGTATAAGTGCTTCCACATTGATGACAAAGACACTCTGTTCTTTGAGGACCGGATTGTGGTTCCTAAGGGTGATCTGAGAAAAGTCATTATGAACGAGGCTCACAATTCGCTTCTATCCATTCATCCTGGAAGTACGAAGATACCATGACCTCAAGCAGTCATATTGGTGGACTCGAATGAAGCGAGAAATTGCTCAATTCGTGAATGAATGTGATGTCTGCAGAAGAGTGAAAGCACAACACCAAAGACCAGCTGGTCTCCTTCAACCTCTTGCTATTCCAGAATGGAAGTTTGATCATATCGAGATGGACTTCGTGACTGGCTTTCCAAAGTCCAAGCGTGGAAATGATGCTATCTTCGTTGTCATTGACAAGCTTACTAAAGTGGCTCATTTTCTTCCTATCAAAGAATCCATCACAGCAGCTCAGTTGGCAGAGCTATACACCTCCAGGATTGTCTCTTTGCACGGCATTCCTCAAGTGATCTCTTCAGACCGTGGCAGCATCTTTACCTCCGGGTTTTGGGATTCTTTTCAGAAGGCCATGGGCACCAACATTCGTTTCAGCACAGCTTTCCATCCTCAAACAAGCGGCCAAGTTGAGCGAGTAAATCAAATCCTTGAAGATATGCTCAGGGCTTGTGTCATTTCTTTCGGTATGAAGTGGGAAGATTGTCTTCCATATGCCGAGTTCTCCTACAACAACAGCTTCCAAGCGAGTTCGGGCAAGGCCCCATTCGAAATTCTCTATGGCAGAAAGTGCCGTACTCCTCTCAATTGGTCTGAGACAGGTGAACGCCAACTTCTTGGCAATGACTTGATCACAGAAGCAGAAGAAATGTGCCAAGTCATTCGTGAGAATCTCAAAGCCGCGCAATCGCGTCAGAAGAGCTATTATGATGATAAGCACCGTGATGTGGCTTTTGAAATCGGAGACCATGTCTACCTCCGCGTCTCTCCAATGAAAGGTACTCGTAAACCCGGTATCAAAGGAAGCTTGCCCCTAGATCGTGGGTCCTTTCAAGATCATTGGCAAAAGAGGCGATCTCGCCTATCAACGAGCTTCCATCCAACTTTGCAAGCGTGCGATGTGTTTCACGTGTCACAGCTTCGCAAGTGCTTCAAGACTCCTGAACGCACTATCAACTTCAAGAGATTGACCTTCAAGAAGATCTCTCTTATCATGAGCACCCGTTGCTATTCTTGAGAAACCGGCGCAAGACTCGCAACAAGTCAATCAAATTCCTGAAAGTGAAGTGGTCACACCATTCCGACCGAGAAGCTACACGGGCGCGAGGATCACCTCCGTTTTGAATATCCGGAGTTCTTTCAGTCCTAGATCTCGGACGAGATCCTCTTGTAGTGGTGGAGTGTTGTAACACCCGAAGTAACTTTCCATATTTGTAACTCCAACTCTTGCCATTTTCGGCATTGATATATGATATTCCCTCCGTGGTTGGGTTTTCTTCATTTTGCATTTTGTCCATGTCATGCATTTTATATTATGTCATCATGTGCATCGCATTTGCATACGTGTTAGTCTCATGATTCGAGCATTTTTCCGTTGTCCGTTTTGCAATCCGGCACTCCTATCTCCCCGGCGCCCCTTTTACGTTTTTCGGTGTGCGGGTATTAAACTTTCTCGAAATGCACCGAGGTTTGTCTAGTGGCCTTGGTATACCACCCGTAGACCACCGGTCAAGTTTCGGGTCATTTGGAGCTCGTTTGGTACTCCAACGGTGAACCGCACTCTCGCAAAGGCCTCTTTTAAGTTGCAGCCCAACACCCCTTCAAAACAGCCCAATAACCCATCTAAGTCACTTCTATGCTCTCCGTCGTTCGATCACGATCGCGTGGCCGAAAACTACACCTCATTTGGACTCTCCTAGCTCCCTCTATGCCTATTTAAGCAAACCCCCCTCAAAATCCGGATCATTCCCCCCTAACCCTAGCCCCGCTCCTCTCTCCGCCGCCGGACGTGTCCGATTCGGGCCGGACGCGTCCGCCCGCCGCCGCCCTCGCCGCCGCCCGCTGAGCCCAGCCCGGCCCTCCGGCCCGCATCGCCTCCCCGCCGCCTCGGCCCGCGCGCCGCCGCCGGGCCGGCCGCTGCCCATGGCGCCCGCCGCCTCGCCGCCCGGCGGCTTCGCTCTGCCGCGCCGTCCGACCACCGCGCCACCACCGGATCCTGCCCGCGCGCGCCGCCTCCCGCCGTCGCCACCGCCTCGGCGCCAGCCACCACCGCCTCGCGGCGCCGCCTCCTCCTCCTCGCCCGGGCTCGCCGAGCCCGCGCCCACCAGCGCCGCCCGCCCGATCCGATCCGGCCGGCCAGATCCGGCCTCGGGGCCTTGCGCGCGCCCGTTGACCTCTCTCCCCTCCCTTTTTTTTCTGTCTTGATATATTTGTTATTTTGTTGCATTTTCGAAGTGGTATATCTTTGCATCTGTAGATCCATTTTGCGCGTATAATATGTCAAAATGTTCGCCTCGAAGAGTAGATCATTTCATCTCATTGCATCATTTTAATTTGAGCTCATCTTGATGCCCGAAATGCTGTTGGAAGAGTGCTATGTGATGTTAGTTTCTGTTTCTTAACAGAACTTGCACTTTTGTTTTTTTTGCCATGATTATTGTGTGCACCCTATGAATTTGAGTCCTACATGTGTTTTGAAATATGCCATGCCATATTTCCAGGGGTGTATGCCATGTATTTTTGTGATCTATGTGGTGACTAGCACAAGCATGCAAAGTAGGTGTCCTGATGTTGCTGATTTCAGCCCTGTTTTAGCTGATTTTGATGCCATGTTAACTTGATGCTACCGAGAGATCTATGCATATTTTGAGATACTTCAGTAAGGCTGTTTTGTAAAGCATGTCTTGCTCTATCCATCCATGCCTTTGTTTGCAATTATGGAGTGCCATAGCTTGAGTCAATCGAGCTCTACTTTTGCTATCAAATGTTTCCTGGCAGATTGTATACATGTTATTCAATTTTGCCAAGCTTGTTGTGGTTGATCCATGTATTCTATGTTATTGTTCTTACCATGTATGTCTTCTATGCCATGTCTTCTTGATGTAAGTATGCTTAGTTTATCATTTAAGGCTCTGTAGTGAGTGCATTGAGCTTGTAAACATGCCTACTCGTTATCAGTTTTTGACATGCCATGTTGCTGAATCTGTTAACGAAACTTTCAATATTGACATGGGTGTTACTATATTTTCTAGTCCTTTTTGGCTTATGGTCAGTAAGGGACTTTTGTTCTATGCTTTGAGTAGATTCATGCCATGCCATGTTTTGCTATTTTAAGTTCCTGTAGCATGTAGTTTTGCTGCTCTGAACATTGCAACCTGATGCTGTTTTGCCATGTCAGCCTGATATTTTGTGCACTTTTGCCATGCTTGTTTGAACCTGTTGTGATGTGAACTAGCCGTAGCTCAGTGCTCATCTTTTGTCGAGCATCTTGTGTAGATCACTGCCATGTACTTTGTTGATACGTTTGGGTGCAGTAGTTTAATTATTTGTTGCTTGCTAAGTGCCATCATGCTGTTAATGGCAGATTTGTGCCATTCTTGTTTTGCTTGTCATTTCCAAACCGTGCATCCGATTCCGGTGATCTTTATATCGATTTCAACCGAAATCATCTCATCTTTTCAGTGGCATACTTGGTTTGCCAAGTTGATGCCTGGTTCATCATTTACCTTCCGGGCGCTTTGTCGCATTGCATATCGCATCCGCATATCATGTCATGTTTTGCATCATGTTGATTGTGCATTGCTCCGTGATTTATTGTGCTTCCTTTGTTTGTGTTGTTGCTTTGGGTAGAGCCGGAGGCGAGTGCGTGAGCGAGGAACCTGTTGAGAACGCTTTCGAGGATCAAGCTTTCGACAACTCGAGAACATTGCGAGCAAGATGACCATACCCTCGAAATCACTTCTATCTTTGCTATGCTAGTTGCTCGCTCTTTTGCTATGCCTATGCTACGATGCCTACCACTTGCTATATCATGCCACCCATAGTGCCATGTCAGCCCCTAACCATCCTTTTCCTAGCAAACCGTTGATTGTCTATGTTACCGCTTTGCTCAGCCCTCTTATAGCGTTGCTAGTTGCAGGTGAAGCTGAAGTTTGTTCCTTGTTGGGACATGGAGTTGTTGTTCCTTGTTGGAACATGTTTACTTGTTGGGGATATCACAATATTTATCTGCTATAATTAATACATCTATAAACTTGGTAAAGGGTGGAAGGCTCGGCCTTATGCACGGTGTTTTGTTCCACTCTTGCCACCTAGTTTCCGTCATACGGTGTTATGTTCCTTGATTTTGCGTTCCTTACGGTTGGGTGATTTATGGGACCCCTTGACAGTTCGCTTTGAATAAGACTCGTCCAGCAAGGCCCAACTTTGGTTTTACCATTTGCCGCCTAAGCCTTTTCCCCGGGTTTTCGCGAGCCGAGGGTCATCTTTATTTTAACCCGGGCCAGTTCTCCTCTGGGTGCTGGTCCAAACCTGTCGACCGCCGGTGTATCGGGGCAACTCTGAGCTGGCCTATCGGAAGTTTGGACAACCGGTGTGCCACGAGAGCGAGATATGTGCAGCTCCTATCGGGATTTGTCGGCACATTCGGGTGGCTTTGCTGGTCTTGTTTTATTCTGTCGAAATGTCTTGTAGTCCGGGATTCGAGATTGATCGGGTCTTCCGGTAGAAGGAATATCCTTCGTTGACCGTGAGAGCTTATAATGGGCTAAGTTGGGACACCCTGCGGGTAATATCTTTGAAAGTCGTGCCCGCGGTTATGAGGCAGATGGGAATTTGTTAATGTCGGTTGTAGAAAACCGAAGTTGACCTCAATTAAAATACACATCAACGCGTGTGTAACCGTGATGGTCTCTTCTCGGAGTCCGGAAGTGAACACGATGTTGGAGTTATGTCGGCGTAAGTAGTTCGGGATCACTTCTTGATCGCTATTAGCTTCACGTCCGTGCTTTGCTTCTCTTCTCGCTCTCTTTTGCGATGTAGCCACCATATATGCTAGTAAACTTGCTGCAGCTCCACTTTACTACTCTGTCCTTCCTATAAGCTTAAATAGTCTTGATCTCGCGGGTGTGAGATTGCTGAGTCCCGTGACTCACAGATACTTCAACACAGTTGCGAGTTCCGGCGAGGCGGTCAGGTGACTCAACCGAGCTCAAGTGGGAGTTCGACGAGGCGTGGTCGTTACTATGTGTCTTTTCCGATGATCGATAGTGGTGCCCAGTTGGGACGATTCGGGATCTGTGTAGCATTTGGGGTATCTTCTTTTATTTTGGTTCCGTGAGTCGGACCTTGAGTGTACTCGAATGATGGATGTTTAATTATGTCTTGTGTGAAGTGGCGACTATAAGCCAACTATGTATCTCTTTCCCCTATTTATTACATGGGATGTGTGAAGATTACCTCACTTGCGACATTGCTTTCAATGCGGTTATGCCTCTAAGTCGTGCCTCGACACGTGGGAGATATAGCCGCATCGGGGTGTTCTGAGCGAGAGGGGCGGGTCGGCTGGGAGGTCGCATGGCGGCTCCGGCCTGCGGCCTTGAGAGCAGTGAGGCTCGGCGGCCGGGGTGCGAGGCAGCGCTCCCACGCTGCGAGGCGATGGTGCAGGCTCGCCCGGCCCAGATGGGCTCAGCGGGCCCGATGGGCTTCAGGCGGGCTGGCGCGGTGGGGCCTTGGGGGCGGCGTGGGGAGGACAGGTGGCAGCCGGGCATTGGCTGCGAGGGCATTGGGGCTGATGTGGCGCTCGGTTGGCCGAACGCAGTGGCGGCGACGCCAAGTGGCGGGAGGAGGCTGGGGCGGAAATGGAGGTGGGGCGGCGGCTGCTGGTTGGGGCGCGGAAAAAGAGGAGGAGGGGGTAGGACGACCAGATTTGGAAGGAGGGGGTTAGGCTGCCCAAAATGGACAAGGGTGTCCATTTATAGCACATAGCTAGGGTTTTGGGGTTTTGGGGCCCTCGATCGCGATCGTGCGGCTCGAGACAGAGGGGAACTAGGTGGGCTGCGAAGAGGCCTCGGGCTGAGAGGAGAGAAGAGAAGTGAGGCCGGTGGTATTAGGAGACCAAAGCGTCCGACGAAGGTACTGCAGTGAGTACCGCTATGTTTAACGGTTGGGCGATCAAGCGGAGTCGAATCGACGAAACTTGACAGCGCTCTGTCTACACTATAATAAGACCGCGTGCCAAGTTTTGACTCATTCCGAGAACATTTTCGACCACTCATGAGCGAGGTAAAAGGGGCGCCGGAGACATAAGTGCGGATTGCAAAAGCGGACAACGGGAAAATGCTCGGATGCATGAAACGAACACGTATGCAAAATGAAATGCACATGATGACATGATATAAAATGCAGATGATGACATGGCAAAGAGATACACGCAAGCACATGACATGGCAACGACGGCGAATAACTGGCAGACACCTGGCGCATCGAATCCGGGGCGTTACATGCAATCTGAATATTGCGAATATAGATGAAGTATTGATAATGGTGGGGATCCGTAAGCGGTCTTGGTCTGGTCGTTGGACACAAACGAAGTACACGAAGTTGCAATGGCTAACTTTTAACTAAACAAATCCCAAGCTAAAAGCTACTAGATGGATCTACTTATATAGGAGCAAAGGGTGGCGGCAAAGGAGGTGGGAGGACGTCTCAAGGCAGCCTAAAACTAACCATAGGTCGTACAAGGCCAATGGGCCCAAGTGGAGGTGACATAACACCATTGGACTTGTAGTTTGACTCCGATTCTGCTGCAGCATCAGATTGTTTCGTCCATAACTCAACGCTCCGGATGAATTTGAAGGTGAATCCAATTGGGTTGGAAAGTGCACGAAATATATTTTCCAACAAAAAAAGAATCATCCAATTTGGACTTCGGATGAAAAAGTTATTGACGTTTTGATTCAGGTATGTCTGTGCAATCCGATTCTGAGTCCAGAACATGAGAGACTTGGACTCTATCTTCTCTTGGGCCAAAAGTGACGTGAGAGAACTTTTTGAACAACAAGTAAATTCCTCTTTCTCCCGTATCTTCATATGTGGATTGTACAAATGTCTCATACACCTGCAATTAGACATGGCATAAAAGTTTGTGAAGTATTTTTGTTTTGGATGACATAAATAAATTATTGCATAGTTTGCATTAGAAATCACCTCACAAATATACATGTATGCAATATTTTTGGTCGTATCCAAGGTCGTCATGTCCTCATCATCCTCCCCTTCTTGAAAACAAAGCCGTCCTCGGCGTTGCTTAGTCTGAAATGTGGCTAACAAAAAAGACAAGGTGTACTTGTTGTATATGTATATGTCATCCATTTTTACTTCCCTTGATTTTTGCACATATGACACATGAATAGATGAGTAACTTGCATAGTTCATAAAATCTAAAGCCAAAACATTATCACAAGAAGTAGAAGGCATGAAAATATTGCAACTCAGTTTGCACATATAAGTGAAGCTCTTATTCATTTCAAAAGATTGACAATGTTCATCATTAAACCATCCCAACATTGGTGAATAAACCTTAATTATATCAAATTTACATGCTACAACATGCTTAAATAAGCAAATTTGCAATAAGTCATTCGACACAGAATCATCACCAAGATTAGAGGTCATATCAAAATGATTAAACATTCACTCTTAGTTAATTCAATGGGTGCACTCAAAATTGTGGTATTTCAGTTGTTTGATCACATGACGCATTCATGACAGTATCAAGATTCTCTAAAATAGGTGATGTGCTCAAATCACCAAGTAACTCAACACATGATGCATTCAAGTTAACTAGGGATGCATCATTCTCATGTGAAGTTATATCATTAATACCTTTACTGTTACCTTGTCGCAAAGACGTAGATGATGTAGGTACGGTCGTTGACAATGCACCATACACTTGAGATAATGTCGCGCTCACAATCTGAGGTGGGGCTGCTCTAGTAGGTGCAACGGTGGAGGAACCAACCGGCGGTGGTGAGCATGAACTGGAATAGTAGTTGTTGTAGTCACCCAATGCATCCTCCTGTATATCTGTCTCTCAAAGGTACAAGCGCGAACATACATACCAGTAATGCAACAAGGAATATAGTGAAATCTTGCACGGATATCATGGTTCAAACCACCAAAAAATCTATTCATTGTATCATCCTCAGATTCTTCTATGTCACAATGATGCATATAAGATTTGAACTCTTGGTAGTAAGCATGAACAGTGTTACTGTCTTGTTTTAATTGTTCCAATTTGCGAAGCAATTCACGACGATAGTAAGGAGGAAAAAATTGTTGTCTCATTACAGCTTTCAAAACATTCCAAGTTGTGGGTTGGTTATCAATGTTTTTCTTACAATGTACACTCCACCAAACAGAAGCAAAACCAGTAAATGCTCTAGTGGTAGCTTGTACTCTCTCAAGTTCAGAAAAATCATGGTGACTAAAAACTTCTTCTAATTCAAGCTCCCAAGCTAGATAAATAGCAGGATTAAATCTACCCTCAAATGATGGTAAAGACATAACCTAACCATATGCTTGTGTGTGTTGTCCCAACTCTCGTGATGGTGAAGATGTGTCCGTCGTCCAAGAACTTCTATCTCCGGAACCTGTCATGATTAGAAGAAACAAGAAACAAAATTCGAGAATAATGTTCCTATGAACTACTAGATGCGGCTCATCACCAGCTTTAATTTGAGTACTCGCGAAGCCAAAACTGACTTCATACGAAGAAGTTATGCCTGTTTTACTTAACAGTGCGCAAAACAGATTCCATTCCGAATTCAACTACGAGATTGAGTCTAGATAGATTCGAATTTTGGTTTTTTTTTTCTTCTCTCTTTTTTTTCCACACACTTTTTTTTCTTTCTCTGACTTTTTTTTACTTTTTTTTCTCTCTCTCTCTCTTTTTCCGTCTTTTTTTCTCTCTTTCCAAAACAAACTAGATAAGATGCAGATTGGATCAAGCGAAGATGTGAATGACCTCAACTATGATTATGACAATGAATAGTGCGTAGCACGTGGTGGAAATTGATGGACGGGATGGTGGACAGCGGAAGGGATAATGATGCAGCGACGGCGTGACTAATGTGAACAGAACTCGTAACTCTAAAGGAACTAGACACTAAGACCAGCAACTCGGCACGATATGCAACCGATAATTCAATAATGCAAACAATGAAAAGAAAATTGCAAAGGCTTGGACTAGCTAGGACAAAGGATGAATAGATCTAATCTCTTTTGTGGCTTTTTCTTGGACAATAGGTAAGAAAATAAATCGAATCTAGGGATAACTGGAAAATCTCACCGAGCAACCTGAAAACTAATACCACTTGATAGAGGCGAGGGTCCCGATCTTTCGATGAGATGATAACTATCGATTTGGTGGAGCCGAATTTGACGATCCGACTACAAACGTGCACGACATTGCGCCTTAGCAATCATTAAACCAATCTCCTGAGGTTACTAACGATGCCAGAAGCACGATCAGCCTGACCACGAAGGTCTATTCCTGCACGTAATCGGAGAACAAGCAAGAATATGATAATGCAATCTGAATATTGCGAATATAGATGAAGTATTGATAATGGTGGGGATCCGTAAGCGGTCTTGGTCTGGTCGTTGGACACAAACGAAGTACACGAAGTTGCAATGGCTAACTTTTAACTAAACAAATCGAAAGCGAAAAGCTACTAGATGGATCTACTTATATAGGAGCAAGGGGTGGCGGCAAAGGAGGTGGGAGGACGTCCCAAGGCAGCCTAAAACTAATCCTAGGTCGTACAAGGCCAATGGGCCCAAGTGGAGGTGGCGTAACACTATTGGACTTGTAGTTTGACTCGGATTCTGCTGCAGCATCAGATTGTTTCGTCCATAACTCAACGCTCCGGATGAATTTGAAGGTGAATCCAATTGGGTTGGAAAGTGCACAAAATCTATTTTCCAACAAAAAAAGAATCATCCAATTTGGAGTCCGGATGAAAAAGTTAATGACGTTTTGAGTCACGTATGTCTGTGCAGTCCGATTCTGAGTCCAGAACATGAGAGACTTGGACTCTATCTTCTCTTCGGCCAAAAGTGACGTGAGAGAACTTTTTGAACAACAAGTAAATTCCTCTTTCTCCCTTATCTTCATATGTGGATTGTACAAATGTCCCATACACCTGCAATTAGACATGGCATAAAAGTTTGTGAAGTATTTTTGTCCTGGATGACATAAATAAATTATTGCATAGTTTGCATTAGAAATCACCTCACAAATATACATGTATGCAATATTTTTGGTCGTATCCAAGGTAGTCATGTCCTCATCATCCTCCCCTTCTTGAAAACAAAGCTGTCCTCGGCGTTGTTTAGTCTGAAATATGGCTAACAAAAGAGACAATATGTACATGTTGTATATGTATATGTCATCCATTTTTACTTCCCTTGATTTTTGCACATATGACACATGAATAGATGAGTAACTTGCATAGTTCATAAAATCTAAAGCCAAAACATTATCACAAGAAGTAGAAGGCATGAAAATATTGCAACTCAGTTTGCATATATAAGTGAAGCTCTTATTTATTTAAAAAGATTGAAAATATCGCTGCCGTCGTGTGGGCATATCCCGCCCGCCCGCCTAAACGACATCTCGCCCACCTGAGGTATAACTTCTTGTACTGGTCCAGCTCCCCAGGTCGCTGCGTGCGGGTTTTCTTCTATCGACTACTCCCAGCTCCCCATGCATAGTAGCTAGGGTTAGTCGGCTGGTCCAACATCACCTACTAGTACTACTATTATAGAGGAAATGCCACTCGAAAAGTTGTCCTGATTTATGCCTCGGTGGAGGTATACATGTTGTTTCGACAAAAAGTACATGGTGGTTGTGCGGTCATTGTCCATATGGTGGTAGTACTATCACTGGTTAAATGAAGAAATGCTTTTTTTCTCTGGTATCCTAGTTTAGTTCCCATCAAGATAATTATGATGCTTCTGTTTTTTGGTGTACTTATCATTAATTCTTATTGACAATTGAGATGTCGTTGCTAACCCTTTTTTATATTTTTGGAAACAGCGATGCGTGTCTCCATACCCGGGCATGTCTTCCTCAATTTTAGTGGAACTGCACAAAACTGGATGGCCATTGTTGTTCCGCCTTACTGTCCTCTGCCACGTGGTTCTTCCTCCCTCGAGCTTGATTACTGAGAAGAAACAGTCCACAGTGAGGATTTGTCGAACTTCTTAGGTGCCTCACCCAAACTTGATGCCAAATGGATGATGCATCACCACGATGACCTATCGATGCTCATGGTTGCGCCTCATGGTTGCGTCGGCTGGTGAAGCTGATCGATTTTCAACGAAAAACAAGCTGTCTTCCATCAGTGCTCTTTGCTTGTTATGCACAAAGATGATATCCTTCATCAGTTTACCTTGGTTTCGTTGGAGACGAAGTCGTCTTTCACGTTGGTGCAATTTTATCACACAATTGGCTATGAACCAAATGTTTCCTCGAAGAAGGATTGACGTTGGTACTAAGAGCATAAGTTTTGTATTGATTTCTAAGCCTTCTCACAACTTTGTCTCCAGCTCCCCTGTAATTTTATTTGTCCAGCTATTAACTTTGATTTAAAAAATGGTGTGGACTAAAAACCCGGATGGACGTAGTAGCCCTCCATTTTTATTTACTCCGCATATTAGATTTGACTGAAGTCAAACTTTATAATAGTCTCAAACCTTTCCGATAATTGAAATTAAATTTCTTTATTTGTACACACTCTCACACGTTTCCAATAATTTGGCGCATGTGTGGTTGTTCACTTAAGGGAGGGTGTCGGGGAAGCTGATCGTGACCCACGAACACCTATGGGACCTGGCGGACCGAGTCCCTTTTGGTTCGGTGGGGAGGCGGAGATTGCACGAAGAGCAGATCGAGGCGATGCACACGAGCAGTTTACCCAGCTTCGGAGCTCTCCGGAGATAATACTCCCTCTGCTGCTTGTCGATTATCTTGTGTTCTTACTAGGGAGCAATTAGAGCTACAAAACCTAGCTTGAGTGTCTCTAGTCTCGAATGAGTCGAACCAGCTGAACCCTTTCTACGTTGCACATGGGCCTCCTTTTATAGGCTCAAGGGGTCACCACAGGTGGCAACGTAAACAAGGGCAAAATGGGAAAAATGAGTTGCGGTTGGTACAACTACTTTGTACAGTGTATTCTACCTAACTCTGACGGCAAGGGACAAGAGCAATAAATGCCCGTCCATGTCGCCTAAGCAGTGCGAGAAAAGGACCGTTAGAGGCGCCACCGCTTCGCCACGATGGCACCCTTGTCGGCGCCGCTTACCGCTGCTCTCCGCTGGCTGCACTGACCTCTTGACCTACGCTGGAATGGCCCCATGGCGACACGTTGGTGGATGAGCTGGGCGGAGATGAAGAGAGTTGCCTACGCGGCAAGCACCTTGCGCGGCTGAATCCTGTCGCTCGGGGCTTGTCGCTCACCAAGCCTTCCCGCAAGCTCCTCTTGCGGGGTCTTGTCTTCTGCGTGCCTGAGTGGCCTTCCCGACAAGCTCCTCTTGCCGGGTCCTTGTCTTATTGGCTTAAATACTTTGTTCTTGAATGGCTCCAAAGGAAACGCGGAGGATCTTGGCGGTCGCTAGGCAAGCCTTGCCGCGGGGTGCTGCGACTGCCCGTGCACGAGTTCGGGATACTAGGGTACCCCTACTCTAGTACACCGGCAGAGCCCCGAACTGGGCCCACACGGTGCCGCGCTGTTGGGCCAGGCCCAAAACAGTCTGCAGACACGCGGCCTAGATCACGCCGTTACTGCGCCCGGACCCACCACGTCCCCCACGAACAGCCGCGCCCGAGCGTGGCGTCGTGGGAGAGATCGTGGGGGCTTTCTTTAGTGGAAAAGTGGGCGTCCGCCCCTCTCCCTCCTTATAAGCGGGGAAGCAGGGGCAGGTCGCCCACCTCGCCATTCTTGTCACATCTCAAAAACCACCGTCGCTCCCTCCCTCCTTCTCGAGTGCGAAGAAGCGGCGCTCCACTTCATCGCCACCGCGCCATCACGCCGTCGGCCTCCTCCACCACCTCCACCATGGCTCCAAAGCCGACAAGGGAAGGGCGTGAAGTCGGCCGGCGCAGCGGCTCGGGCTGCGAAAGGCGAGGCCACCTTGACCCCAGCTCGGCGCAAAGGAGCTGAGGAGGTACTACCTCTTCGGTCGACGGAGGCAGGCGCATCCGCGCGAGGTAATCTCTGCCGCCACATCGAGTTGGTTTCTGGGTACCCCTTCTTGGCGCTTTTCTTCTCTGCGGGCTCTGCCCGCCCTTTTCTGAATTCTTTTGCGACATCATGAACACCTATGGGCCTCGCCTCCTTGATTTCACCCCCAACGCTGTCCTGACCATGGCGGTTTTCGCACACCTTTGCAAAAACTTTGTCGGAGTCCACCCAAATGTAGCCCTCTTTCACCACTTCTTCATGCCCCGCGTTGAGAGAGGAGAGCCACTTGCGGAGGATTGCTTGGATCTCCGGGATCGGCAAAACGAAGCGTGTCTGGAAGGAGAGCTCCGCGGCAAGTGGGAGGAGTGGAGAGCCGATTGGTGTTGGATCATCGAGGAAAACCCGCAGCCCTTCACTGCCCGGCGTAAACTCCCATAGTCTTGGCAGCGATTGGAGCAACTTGGCGCGGAGGATGCTAGGTTGAAGATTCTGTGACCGGATCTTGCGCCTCGGGCATGCGGACTCACTGTAGGTGCCGTTGGCGCAGATTTCCTTCGCCGCTGCATCGCTCCCTTGCGGGGAGAGGAGGAGGCCTGCTTGGGAGTTCGAATCGGCGGACATCATGAGGCTGTGCCGGGCCTCAACTGGAATTTCACCGTCTTGGAGCTGGATGCGATCTTTGCTGGAGCTGTTCAAGCCGACCAGATCACCCGAGTGGTTCATCTTGCCGAGGGGGTCGTTCCTTTGTGCAACAACTCTTCGCTTGACCGCATCCGTGCGATGATGCGTTGCCAGCGATTCCCATGGGATCGTTCCAACAGCAAGAACCCGCCCGATGACGTCGTGCAGCAGTTCTTGACGACTGGAAGAAGTGCCGATCCGCTCCGGCAGTAGAAATGGCTCACCCGCGACACCACCGACGCCGAGCTGCAGCGATCGCCACCAGGCTGGAGGCGGCGGCGGCTGCTGCCGCTGGTGGTCGGGTTCACCGTGGAGGCGGAGGCAGCGAAGCGGCAAGCCTTGCCGTCGAGAGGAGCTTGCCGGCGCGGAGGAGCAGGCCGAGCCAGCTGAGCGAGCAGGCCTGCGGGCGCATCTCCCCACCTTGGGTAGCTTGCCGTGGGAGGAGCCGCAGCTCCACCAGAAGGCGCCTCCGCAAGACCGGGAAGTGGCGGGCGGCGGGCAGGCCAACAGCCGTCGCGCGCGCGCGCGCAGCTCCACCGCGACAAGCCTTGTTGCTGCGGGGCGCCTCACGCCGCCACAGCAAGCTGGGCGGGGCCTTCGGGACCACGGCCCCGCTCCGCCATGCGCCGAGGAGCCTACTCTTCCAACTCGTCGCACGGAGGCGGGCGGACTTGACTTCTCCGCTCTCAGCTCAGGAAGAAGAAGAGTAAGATCTTGTCGCTGTTACTTGTAATTCTTCAATTTGCTGCTTTGTCTTGTATCGATTTGCTTCATTACGAACTCTTTCCTTTTTCAGACGCTGGCTCGAGAGCGCGAAGAAACCAAGACCCGGTGGTTGTCATCGAAGGCGATCCCCACAATGGCGGACAGGAGGCGCGTCTGAGACCCCCTGCCGGACCGGCAACCCTTCCTCGAGCAGCCCCAGCACTGGCCCAGCGTAAGTAATTGGTTTATTTCTTACGGTTGGGTGTGCATGGGTGCTCCTTCTTCTTGATATCTGACTTGTTGATTTGTGTAGGAGCAGAGCAGCCTCATCAGGAGGGCCGGAAGTCACTCCGAAGTTCCGTCTGCTTCAACTACGCCGCCAAGGGAGAATTCTCCGGCAAGGGAGCGCTCTCCGGCAAGGGAGGCCTCTCCGACAAGGGATGTTTCTCTGACAAGGGGCAGCGCCAGCGATCCTCCGGTGGTGGAGACCGTGGCCACAGATCCCATCGCAGGTAACCCTTTTGCGTGACAATTTCCCTTGGGTTCTTTTTCTTCTGCTTTTCTTTTCGAACATTTGCTTGACTGTTCTTTCTTTTTCGATCGTCGAGATCCATCGCGCCGAGATCCGATGGAGGCCGAGGTCGCGGCGAGGAGGTCGCGCACGGCAACACTGATGGCGCCGCCACCATGGAGGAAGAGGCTGGCGCCGATGGGTCCGCCGGCGAGGAGGCCGCCAAGGCTGCCGCCGCAAAGGCTGGCGAGGAGTCTGGCGATCGTACTGACGACCCTGAGGTCGCAGGAGCGTCAGGCGCTACGCCGACCGCCGATCCCTCTGCCACCGATGCAGCGTCAGGCTCCGAAGAGCCCCAGCCCGGCGCCTATCTGAAGGTCGGCGACGGCGTCTTCATCAAGCTCCCATGGGCGTCGAGCTCCAGGGCGCCGGTCGAGGGAGAGACCTTCGACAAAGAGCTGCTCGCCTCCGCTGGGCTGCCGCTGGTCGACGCGCCAAGCAGCAGAAGTGGTGATTCTGAGGAGGAGCAGCTGCTGAAGAAGCTGCTGTCGCTCTACCGCGCCCGACAAGCTAAGCTGGAGTCCCGGGAAGCACTTGTCGCGGGGCGGAGAACATGGAGAAGCGCGAAGAGCTCCGGCGCCAATCAAGAAGCTCTCGGAATGTAGCGAAGCGGGAGCAACTCTCCGAAGAGCGCACAGCCTTCATCCTTGAGAAGGCTGAGGTCGAGGAGCAGCAAAGGCTTCTTTGGCGAGAAGCTATCTGCGCAAGAAGGCGGTGGCGCGCGGAAGATCAACCTTGACAGCTATGAGGAAGAGCTGCTTGTATGAGCAATCACTTGGCGGAGCTCTCAAGGAGGCAAAGGGCGCTGCCGCAGCTGCCGAGGCCGCCAAGAAGGAGTTGGAGACAAAAGTGGCGCAGGTGGAGGCCGGTCTGCGGAAAAGCGGCGAAGAGCTTGCCGCTGAAACCTGGCCGAGAAGGGCGCCTACACTCTTGGCGAGTTGTAGAGCCGTCTCGCTGAGAGGATCAAAGAGCTCGATGCCGCCAAGGACTCCAAGGCAGATCTTGAGCTGAAGCTGACCACCTTGATGGAGGCATTTGGGCCGGCGCGCGAGGAGCGGAAGCGGGCTGTTGGGAAGATCAAGGCCAGCGAGGAGCTCTTTGGGGATGGTGGATCTCGGGTACTCCACCGAGCAGTATCTCAACCCAGCGCCAAGCTCAGCCTGTTCTTCAAGGCGTGGTGGCGGCTCTCCGGCAGCTCGGGAAGAGATCCCAAAGCAGCTGGCGGCGAGTCGCGCCAAATCTGTCTGAGGGCTCTTGAAGGTCTTGATGAAGGTGGCCTTCCGCAATCCAGCGTTAGCTTTGCTAAGCGTCCTCAAGTCCTTGCTGCCGACTGCGGCGTTGGCGCTCAAGGCCCTTATCGCACCATTATGGACAGGGTGGCGGGGTCAAGAGGGTCGATGGCGACCCTTGAGACTAGGCCGCCCGTTTATCTTTCCTTGTCGCTGCTGATCATGTTTAGGAGAACAATCTATTAGATCTGCGACAAGTTATTTTTGTAATATACTCTATCTTAGGCAACGATTGCAATGTTATTTCCTGTACTTGCTTCCTTCCTTTGTATGTTTGTGCCCTCGCTTTTAGGGAACTTGTCGGTGCGGACACCTTTGCATGAAGGCTGAGTCTTGAACGTCGGCAGACTTCTTTGGCGGTGCCGCCTCCGACAAACAACCTTATCGCATGGCTGGTTGCAGCTCACTTAAATTGTTGAGCGGACTCGAAACAAAGTAAGGGTGCGACCAGCTACGAGTTAGTTCCTCCAGCGCTGAGTTTTCCATACAAAGTACTATCGTTCAAGGAAGATAACTTAAAATTTTAAAAACTAATTTCTCAAACTTTGGCAACTTAGCTTTTACGTCGTTTGCTTCCGGCAAGCGATACTTCCTCGGCGGCGGCTTGGTGGCCCACACCATTATCTTCTCCTTCCCCGGCTAACTTGTGGGCGAAGGAACCTTCCTTTCTTTTGAGAAGAAAGAAGAGAAAATAAAGTTATGGAGCCTCGTGGCTCGTTATCGCTTACCGGGTGTGGATGCTGCACAAAATGTTAGATAACACATGCGGAAAAGGATTATGAAAGCATGTATTTGACAAGTTGTGCGCAGCACATGAGCTTTACTGATGCACGGGGTCTGCGCCCGGCTTTGTACAAAGGATTGCATGCAACATCGGCAAGACTTGTACAAAAGGTGGTTGCGGAACAGGTTCGGCAACGCGCCTATAGGTAAAACTTACGAAGATGCTCAATGTTCAGGAGTTGCTCACGGAATGCCATCTTGGTCTCAAAGCGGACAGCGCGGGCCTAGTGACTCGTTTCACCCGATAAGGGCCTTCCCGCCAAGCGTCAACTTGTTGGAATTCTTGGCGGACTGAGCGCGCGAAGAACAAGGTCGCCTTCCTCGAAACTTCGGCACTAACTGCGGCTATGGTAGCGGCGCAAAGCTTGCTGATAACGAGCAGCTCGTCGGTGACTGAAGCGATCCTCCTCAAGGAGCAGCGCGTCATCTTGTCGCAGCTGCTCTTGCTCAAACTCATCATAGCGAGCACTCGAGGTGACCCGTATCTGAGTTCCGTGGGGAGAACTGCCTCTGCTCCATAGACTAGGCGAAAGGTGTCGGCGATGGCTCGATTTGGCGTCGTCTGATCAACAAAGAACCACCGGCAGCTCCTCAATCCAATTTCTTCCGCACTTGTGCCTTTGTCAAAGTTCGGTCTTGAGCCCTCGCAGCACTTCAGCATTGCCCTCTCCGCTTGACCGTTGCTTCTCGGATGAGCAAGCGAAGCGAAGCAGACCTTGGCGCCAAGATCTTGGGCGTCTTGCATGAAGGTGCGGCTCGTGAACTGTGTACCGTTGTCGGTGATGATCCGGTTAGGGATCCCAAAGCGGCAAACAATTGACTGAAGAACTTGACTGCCGTTGTCTTTGTCACCTTCCTCCTTGCTTCCACTTCCGGCCACTTTGTGAACTTGTCGATTACAGCGTACAAGTACTCAAAGCCCCGACAACTTCGGGGATAGGGGCGAGGATGTCGAACCCCAGACGAAAATGGCGGGATAAAGGGATCGTCTGGAGAGCTTGAGCTGGCTGGTGTATCTGCTTGGAATGGAACAGCACGCTTCACACTTGGTTACTTGTGCAGTTGCATCACGGAGGGCTGTCGGCGGAAGAAACCTTGCCGGAAAGCTTTGCCGGCAAGTGCTCTTGCGCCAATGTGGTGACCACATATGCCTCCGTGTATCTCTGCCAACAGCTTCTGTCCATCTTCCCGATGAATACAATTCAATTTCACTCCGTTGAGTCTTCTTCTGTACAGCGTGTTGTCGACAAACTGGTACATACTTGACTGCCGGGCTACTCTTTCCGCTTCTTCTTGCTCTTCGGGAAGTTCTCCTGTTTGAAGGAAATGGACAATCTGCTGCGCCCATGTTGGAGCTTGCGGCTCGACAACAAGGACTAAAGGCACATCTGCTGCTGCGGGAACATCCGCTTCGACGGCAAGAACCTGCAGCTCGGCCGGAGCTTGATGTTCCCCGACAAGCTTGCCGGAGCAAAACTTGTCGGGGCGTCGCTTCAACGAAACAAACCACAGGGCTTGTTGGCGCAGACTGCTCCTCAGCACTCTTGGTGTTGATCTTGGGGACCTTCGCGGCTGTGGATTCGGGTAGCTCTACCGGAAAATAGTCGCCAGAAATCAACTTCCTCTTCTTGTTCTGTCCAGTCGATGGCGTTACAGTCGGTTGAGTCAGCTTGAGCACAAAAATCCCTGGTTCCACAGGTAACTTGAGCGCGGCGCACTTTGACAGGCCGTCAACAATATCGTTCTGAGCTCTTGGAACATGTTCCATTTGCAGGTCTTCAAAGTGTTCTTCTAGCTTTCTCACTTCATCGACGTAGGCTTCCATCAACGGACTCTGATAATCTTTGTTTACTTGGCGGACGACAAGCTGCGAGTCACCCCTGACAATGAGCTTCTTGATCCAGAGGTCTACTGCAATCCTGAGACCGGCAAGAAAACCTTCATACTCTGCAGTATTATTTGTTGCTTGCTCCTTGGGAAAGTGCATTTGGACTATGTACTTGAGGTGCTCTCCGGTGGGTGCGACGAGCAGCACGCCCGCACCGGCGCCTTGCAGCGAGAAGGCACCGTCCAAGTACATCAGCCACTCTTTATTTGCCTCCTTGACGGGGATGATCGTCTCTGGAATTTCTTCATCTTGCGTTGGCGTCCACTCTGCTATGAACTCTGCCAGTGCTCTGCTTTGGATAGTTGTAGTGCTTTCAAATTTGAGGCCAAAGCTTGACAGTTCCAGTGCCCACTCGACAATCCTGCCTGTTGTTATACGGATTTTGCAATATCCTCTTGGGAAGCGAGTGGCGATTGTTATCTCATGTGCTTGAAAGTAATGGCGCAGCTTTCTCGAGGCCATGAGGAGGCGAAAAGCAATTTCGCACACGAGTACCTTGACCTAGCCCCTGTAGAAGGGCCGACAAAGTACACGGGCGCTGCACCATCCTTTTACGCATCTTACGGCAATCCTGCGAGATCCGTTCTTGTCGGGACGAGCTTGACGGTGAAGCCCCCAGCTTGTCGATGGATGCTTCGCCTCGGTTGCGGCTCATTATGCGCCTCCCTTTCCGCTACTAACGCAGCACTAACCACTTGATTGGTTGCCGCTATGTATAGCAGCAACTTCTCTTGTAGCCTAGGTGCGACAAGTATTGAGTGGAGGACAGGTACCTCTTTAAGTCTGCAGCGCAGCCTCCGCTTCGAGTCCATTTCATCGGACCTGCCTTTTCAAAATCTTGAAAAATGGCGGGGCGCTCAAGCAGAACCTAGAGATAAACCTGCCGAGAGCAGCCACGCAACCGGCAAGTCTTCGTACATCCTTGACGCGCTTTGGTGCTTCAATCTGCTCAATGGCCTTGATCTTGTCGGGGTTGGCTTGAATTCCCCTCTGAGACACGAAGAACCCAAGAAGCTTGCCGGAGGGAACTCCAAACACGCACTTCTCGGGATTGATCTTGAGGTTGATCTTGCGCAGATTTGCAAAGGTTTCATCTAAATCTCGAACCAGAGTTGCTTTGTCCTTGCTCTTGACCACTATGTCATCCATGTAGGCTTCTACATTTCTGTGCATTTGCGGCTCAAAAGCGTCATGGACTACTCTTGCAAACGTTGAACCAGCATTCTTTAGCCCATAAGGCATCCGTATAAAGCAGTATGTGCCACATGGGGTGATGAATGCGGTTTCTCCTCATCCTCTTACGCCATGAAGATCGATGATATCCTGAATATGCATCAAGAAATGAAAGCAAATCACATCCAGCCGTGGAGTCAACAATCTGGTCGATCTGGCGGCAAGGAAATGGGTCTTTGGGACAAGCTTTATTAACATCTGTGAAGTCAATCTGAGTCTCCATTTCCCATTAGCCTTGTGAACAACTACGGATTGGCCAACCACGTAGGATGGAGCACTCCTCTAACAAGGCATCTTGCTTCCAACTTCTTGATCTCTTCGCAATGAATTCTTGGCGCTCACCGCTCGCTTCGACTTTACGCTTGGCGGGCGGCGAGGACAGACAACTAGGTGATGCTCAATTACTTTCACAGGAACACGGGGATGTCGGACGGTTGCCATGCAAACACGTCGACATTCGCCGCAGAAAGCAACAGCGCGCCTTCCTATTTAGGGTCGAGAGTGGCGATGGTGAAGGTACCACCGTGCCGTCCTCCTTGGCGGGCACCTTCTTGGTCTTTGGCGGAGCTGCCATCATCTTCTTGCACTTGCCGGTGGAGCTCGATGGTGCGTCCTCGACGGTAGCGCAGCACTCGACAAAGTGGTCTTCTTCTTCCTCCCGGGAGCTTCAGCGGCAAGTGATTTGCTATCTGTTGCAGCTGCTGCCTCCCGGTAGATCTTGTCGGCGCAGATAAGAGCATCTTTCTTGTCGCCATGCACAGAAATGACACTTATCGGGCCAGGCATCTTGAGCAAGTTGTATGCATAATGAGAGGCTGCCATGAACTTGGCAAGTGCGGGACGGCCAAGTATCCCATTATAAGGCAATGGAAAATCAGCGACATCAAATGTGACCCTCTCAGTCCTGAAGTTTAGTTCACTGCCAAATGTTACCGGCAACGTGATCTTCCCCTTTGGCTTGCTCCTTCCTGGGTTGATTCCTTGGAATGTGCCAGTCTCTTCGAGCTCGCTGTCAGGGATCTGAAGCTTCTGGAGCACTGCGGACGAGATCAGGTTTAAGCCGGCCCCGCCGTCAACTAGCATCTTGGTGACCTTGAGGTTGCGGATAGTTGGTGAGACCAACATCGGCAAACACCGACCGCGATTCTGCGATCAGGGTGGTCCTCAATATCAAAGATGATAGGCGTCTTGGACCACTCAGAGGCTGCGTGACTCTACGGATGGTTACTGCTGCATTAACCTCCGCATCCATTGCTTGAGCTGGCGGTGTGAGGTGTGCGAGAAGCACCACCATAAATCAACGCAGAGGACCTCCGTGGCTTTCGAAACTCCTGCTCATCAGCTTCATCGTCTTCCATATCTTCATCGTCATCGTCGTCTTCATCCTTATCGCGGCGCGGGAGGTCTGTCTCCTTGCCGCTGCTTGGCCTTGCTTGGCGTCCTCCCGGCGGGTCGCTTCTTGCTAGCTCCCCGGCACCTTCCTGGGCCTTCTCCTTGTCGCGCCGCTCGTACTCAGCTTTCTGCTGTTTGACAAGCTGCTCGACCTTCTTGCAGCTCTGGAGGTCATGGCCCTTGGTGCGGTGAATCTTGCAGTACTATTTGTTGGAGTCGTCCTGCTTGTTGGCGGCCGCCACAGCTTGGCGGTCGGTGTCAGCGGCAACCTCCTTGCCGGAGCCACCAGCTTTGGCCTTCTTGGCGCCACCTCCGTTGCCGGACTGCTCGACAACTAGTACCTCTTTGCTCTTCTTCCTTCGGTTGTTCCGCCGCCGACTCTTCTTCGCCGGGGCGGTCTCCTCACTGTCAGATCCTGCTTCTGCGTTCTCTCCTAGGAGTCTTCTTCCTTCCTCAACACGTGCACACTTGTCGGCCAAGGCATACAGCTCACTGACATCCTTGACTTTGCACATCGCCATCTCTTCCCTCATCCTGCGGTTTCGCACGTTTTGATGAAACGCGCTGATCACCGCGGCAGGGTGGACATCTGGGATGTTGTAATGCACACGGCTGAATCTTTGAATGAACTTGCGCAGGGACTCTCCCTCCTTCTGGGTGAGCAGGTGAAGGTCACTCTCTTGGCCATGAGGCTTGTGGCCGCCTGTGAAGGCGCCAACAAACTGATGGCATAGATCTGCCCAAGAAGATATGGAACTGTCCGGCAAGTGCATGAGCCAAGATCTAACATTGGGCTTGAGTACCAGAGGGAAGTAGTTGGCGAGGATCTTGTCGTCCGCCCCCGCAGCTTGCACGCGATGGTGTAGATCTTTGAGGAACTCCGACGGATCGTCCTGCCATCATACTTCTCCGCAGCGCGTCGGCTTGAAATTTTTCTTGTCAGACCCTTTGGACTTGCCGCAGCTCACGAGTGAGCGCAGGGCAACCTACGCGTCTGGCAAGTCACTGGTTCCCCTAAGCGCATGCTGCGTCGGCAGCGGGCCCAGCGCTGGTCGGATTGACGTCGCGCTTCTCTTCGGCGCTCGATGCGAGTTCGAGCATCTTCTTGTTGCCGTTCTTGAAGAACTTGGCGCTGGTCGCGACGAGCTCGTGGATCCGACGACGCGGTGGAGTCGCTGTCGAGGTGGATCCGATGAGTCGGCGATATTGGCCTTCGGGATGGAGAGTGCATGGTGGTTGCACCCCCGCAGGTCTCGTCGCCACCGGCTCATGCCTTGTCGTCTCGCCGCGGCAATGACGTGCTTGGTTTCCGCGGAACGTCGCCGTTGGCAAAGAAGATGAGGCTTTGAATGGTGGCCCTCCATTCGTCGACCTTGTCAGCCGTTGGAGGGTAATCCAGAAGCAGTTGAGCCCGCGCCAAAGCTTCCGCTTGAGTGGTGGGCGGTAATGGCGAACGGTGCGAGGAGCGGGATGTGCTCGGACTTCTAAATACATTAGAAGGAGCATTATCCCGTCCAGGCGGACGTGCCCCGCTCGCACCAGCCTGTTGGCGCGCAAGCTGCTCTTGAGCATCTCTGGATCCACCAGCTCGATCTTGTCCCAACGAACGTATGGCGCTGCGAGCACCATGACGCTGTCGGTCTCGCGCCTCCTGAGATGGACGCGGTACGTATCCGGACGCCGAGGTCTGCGCCGCCTTGTCCTTGGACTTGGCAGCGTCGTGGGCTCCCTCGACGACGCCCGTTCCTCCGCCAGCGTCTTCCCCGCCACTCATCAGCTCCGGAGGTGGTGGGTTTGACGCGGATGGATCTGCTGCCGCCGAAGCCTTCTTCTTCGGTGGCATGTTGATGAAGATGATGAAGATGTTGCTCGTGTGAACGCCGGATCAGGTTCACACAGCCTCGACGCACCCTACGGGCGCGCCAAAGATGTCGGGAAGCTGATCATGACCCACGAACACCTATGGGACTGGCGGACCGAGTCCCTTTTGGTTCGGTGGGGGGCGAAGATTGCACGAAGAAGCGGATCGGCGATGGACACGAGCAGTTTACCCAGCCGGAGCTCTCCGGAGAGATAATACTCCTACTGCTGCTTGTCGATTATCTTGTGTTCTTGCTAGGGAGCAATGAGAGCTACAAAACCTAGCTTGAGTGTCTCTAGTCTCGAATGAGTCGAACCAGCGAACCCCTTCTCGTTGCACATGGGCCTCCTTTTATAGGCTCAAGGGGTCACCACAGTGGCAGCGTAAACAAGGGCAAAATGGGAAAAATGAGTTGCGGTTGGTACAGCTACTTTATGCAGTGTATTCTACCTAACTCGACGGCAAGGGACAAGAGCAATAAATGCCCGTCCATATCGCCTAAACAATGCGAAAGGGACCGTTAGAGGCGCCACCTTCGCCACGATGGCACCCTTGTCGGCGCCGCCACCGCTGCTCTCCGCTGGCTGCCTGACCTCTTGACACGCACGCTGGAATGGCCCCATGGCGACACGTTGGTGGATGAGCTGGGCGGAGATGAAGAGAGGTTACTGCCGCGGCAAGCACCTTGCCGCTGCTGAATCCTTGTCGCGCTCGGGAGCTTGTCGCTCACCAAGCCTTCTCGGCAAGCTCCTCTTGCCGGGGTCTTGTCTTCTGCGTGCCCTGAGTGGCCTTCCCGGCAAGCTCCTCTTGCCGGGTCCTTGTCTTATTGGCTTAAATACTTTGTTCTTGAATGGCTCCAAAGGAAACGCGGAGGATCTTGGCGGTCGCTAGGCAAGCCTTGCCGCGGGGTGCTGCGACTGCCCGTGCACGAGTTCGGGATACTAGGGTACCCCTACTCTAGTACACCGACAGAGGGTAATCTACCACACGTGAAGGACAGGAAGTGCGGCAGGACGCGTGGGCGTGGATTGTTAGTTCATCGGAAATAGTACTAGTTTTCTTCACTGTACATTAAATAAAGAGTTTTGTCGTACTTACACAATTTAAAACGATTGTTATGGAGAGAATAAGAAAACCACTCCACTATATTTTAGTTGTATACACGAGAGTACTATATGGACGCAGCTTCATTGACTTAGTGCACATGCCTTTGGATTTACGACAGGTGGGCCCAAAATGTGGCTGGCTCACCTGTCATACAGCCAAAAGCAGGTGCAGTGAAGGCACCGGAGCTTAGTCCGTACTACAGTGGTATATATATATATATAAGAGGGAGCCTCAACGCTTGTACGCTAGGGTTTGCACTCTCCACATGCTCGCCGCACTATATATATCTTACACGCTGTAGGCTCAGCGTTCATTTGCTAGGGTTTGCTATATTCACAGTCTCTCACCCTCTCTTCACAAGATCTAAACAAGACTGCGTTGGCCTCTTGTCTCTCTCTCTCTCTCTCCCCCCTCACAGCTGGTGAAGGAGGCGTCCGTATCCCGTCGCACCGGGAAGGGGAGGAGGTGCAGCGTTCACTCTATCGCCTTCAGCGAGGGAGGCAATCCACTTGCCGGTTCGCTGTTCTCTTTCACCAGGTCTGTCTTGGGAGGGCCACCGACCCCTTCTTCCTCACTGCCGTGCGTGGTGTGGGCAGATCCGACCTCCCGCCGCGCCTTGCCACATCCGGATGACCCTAAGGTATAAGTTTCTTTGAAACCGTCGTTGCTCTAGCTGCATGTGGATCTTTTTCGATCTGTAGTCGAATCTAGGTCTTGGTTCAAAGAGGAAAGAAGTGTGCGGTGGGCTGGAGCAAGAATCTAGGACGTGGTTAAATGAGGAAAGGAGGGGCGGAAAGTAGTATAGACTGGCTATCCAGCCGCTTTGTAGGTCGAAAAGGGAAAAAGGGGGTAACCCAGTACACACATCTGTAAGGAACCGATCTCTTTGTTGAAAAGGGAAAGAAACTAGGTGGTCGGGTAGTTTGTGCACGACTAGATTTGCTGCCCTCACATAGGAAGAAGGTTCAGAGAGAACAAATATGGGTCCAGCGCATATATGCTGCTTGGCTACATACTCTGCATCACTCATTTATACGTGTGGACGCACATGGTGCTGGCATGTCCCATGCTGCTATTTTTCTGTTGTTAATCTCAGAATTAACTACTGATCTGTTTTAAAAGAATTTCTCTGTTAATATGAATCAATGCAACCATTTTAGAAATGCTACTGTCCTATACTTTGTTTTCCATCAAGATAAGGTAGATGCTTATTTTTGTTGCCGCATGTTTCATCCTCCTTTATTGGCCAGTAATTGTTTTCTTTTTTGCCTCTTAAAACAAGATATCTATTCAACTTGTTGCTATAGAAAACTTAAATGTCACACCGGCAACTTTGCTTGATTTCAGTGCAACTGCACAAAACTTTATTGGATTTCCTATTCGTGTTGGTAGATTCATATTTTATGTTGGTCGTCTCATGAAAGGTCAGTACAGGCCTTCATCCACATGATTGTGCAGTGTGCTTTGAGATGTTGTGCTACTTGTATTGGTACTGTTTTAAATAAATGATGAATTGAAGCTATTGTATTGCAGTCTTTTCCCATTAAGTAGTGAACAAAAATGGGACCAACCCAGACAAGATGCTTGTTTCTTTGTTACAACAAATTCAGCATCACCCCCTTTATAAGCCAGTAATTGATGCCACTCTCAGAATTAACTACTGAATCTTATTTCAAAACTGCAACACTTGTTAGGGATTGGCGGGTTTACCATTTTTGTGGCTGCATGTTTCATCCTCCTTTATTAGCCAGTAATTGATTCCTTTTTTGCCTCTGTTTACACACGGATATCTATTCAACTTGTTGCTATTGTGACATTTTGCTTCGCTACGCGAAACACTTTTCTTGATTTCAGTGCAACTGCACAAAACGAGATTGGATTTCCTATTCGTGTTGGCAGATTCGTAGGTGATCTTGTGTGCGTCATCACAGGTTGGTACTTGCCTTCATCCACATGATCGTGTAGTGTGTTTTGAGATGTTGTGCTACTTGTATTGGTACTGTTTTAAATAAATGATGAATTGAAGCTAGTGTATTGCTGTCTCTTCCCATTAAGTAGTGAACAAAAATGGGACCAACCCAGACAAGATGCTTGTTTCTTTGTTACAACAAATTCAGCATCACCCCCTTTATAAGCCAGTAATTTATGCCACTCTCAAAATTAAATACTGAATCTTATTTCAAAACTGCAACACTTGTTCGGGATTGGCGGGATTACCATTTTTGTGGCTGCATGTTTCATCCTCCTTTATTAGCCAGTAATTGATTCCTTTTTTGCCTCTGTTTTTACAGGGATATATATTCATTGCTATTGCGACATTTTGCTTCGCTACGCGAAACACTTTGCTTGATTTCAGTGCAACTGCAGAAAACGAGATTGGATTTCCTATTCGTGTTGGCAGATTCATATTTTATCATTGTCGGTCTCATGAAAGGTCAGTACAGGCCTTCATCCACATGATTGTGCAGTGTGCTTTGAGATGTTGTGCTACTTGTATTGGTACTGTTTTAAATAAATGTTGAATTGAAGCTATTGTATTACTGTCTTTTCCCATTAAGTAGTGAACAAAAATGGAACCAACCCAGACATGATGCTTGTTGCTTTGTTACAACAAACTCTGCATCACCCCCTTTATAAGTAGATAGAAGCACATACTCTACCCTGGAAATGTTTATGCTTTTCGTTAATCTAATGCCGCTGGTAAAATTAAGCAATGCCACTCTCAGAATTAATTAACTACTGAATCTTAGTTCAAAACTGTAGCACTTGTTAGGGATTGGCGGGATTACCATTTTTGTGGCCGCATGTTTCATCCTCCTTTATTGGCCAGTAATTGATTCCTTTTTTGCCTCTGTTAAAATAGGGATATCTTTTCAACTTGTTGCTATTGCGACATTTTGCTTCGCTTAATTTTGGTGGAGCTGCACAAAATGAGACCGGATTTCCATATATGTGTTGAGATCTCTTTGAGATCTTCCTCACGAGTTGTTTCAAATCTTGGTCTTGAATGGTCAGTACCGACCTTCCTCCGAATTAACTACTGAATCTTAGTTCAAAACTGCAAACACTTGTTAGGGATCGGCAGGAGTACCATTTCTGTTAGGGATCGGCCGGAGTACATGTTTAAGAAATGTATTGTTCAGATAATGTCTCTGTTATTATATATCGATTCTGAGACATACAGTGTTTTACAAATGGTACTATCCTGCTTTGTAGTTCTTTCTACATGTTTAACCAAGGTATTGTTAGGATAATGTGTAGCGACCCGACCCGAATGGATCAAGTCTCTGTGCTTTCGTGTCATCCACGGATCGGTATCTTTGACACACACAAGACTCGAAGGATTTATAACAGAGGTAAATCACATGTATAAAGTAGCGTAAATACTATTACCTCGATCCAAAATATAGCGGAAGCAACAAGGTTGTGGATTCCCATCAACACCAACGGCAAAGTTGAGTATAGGAAATCGTAACCCTAACGTATCACTTACTGTAAATGCGAAAATTCTGCAACATGAAAAGTTGCAGCCAAAACGGTCAGACACATGGAATATCTGGCAATGTAACACATAGAGAGTAATGAAAGAATAAGCTATACTACATGCATATATGGCTGGTGGAAAGCTCTATGGTTACAGATTTTTGCGAAAAGCCAATTTTTCCTACTGCAAAGGAATAAATTTATTTAACTATCATGGTGGTTGTTAAACATTGAGAATGGTTGACAGCATTCTCAATCCCAATTAAAAGTACTCATTAAACCCAAACAAATTATATTAAGTAACGTGATGAGATCAACAGGATATCCAGGTACTAGATACTCAAAATTGTCCATAACCGGGGACACGGCTAATCATGATTAGTTTATACACTCTGCAGAGGTTTGCGACTTTTCCCCACAAGACTCGATCGCCTCCGCTTGGTTCTCGCACTACATGGTGTTTGAGAAGCGGATGACCGAGACATAGTCTTTCGAAGCGCTAGCACCTTACATGTGGGTAGACCGTACCAACCTACATCCCCTACATCAGCTAGCCTACCCGTAAGAGTTCGCACAACTTAGTCAACTACGCCAGAGCCCATAATTGGCTTGTGGCTGCACACGGAAGTTTCAGTTTGAATAATCTTATGATCCCTTAGAGCCTGGGTGGCGGTCCAAGAAATACAGGCAAGTCTGATAGAAACCAGGTGCCTCAATCCACCCGGATGTGTGTTTAGGTTGCCACCTTAGATAAACCATTAATTAACAATCTCACATCTGTCATGGATATTCACTCACCCAATCCACGTCTACTAGCATAGCATGACACAATAAGCAAACGTAGAAGTAACTCCCAAGGTTTCATAAGTAAAACTGGTAATAGGTACTACCTCAGTCTACTTCCCATCCCACAATTTAATTAGATCCTAACCATGCAAGTGTTTGAGGATTGATCTAATGCATAAAAACTGGGTAGTAGAAAAGATATGATCAAGTGTTACTTGCCTGCAAAGTTGATGAAGATGATTCGCACCCAAAACTCTTGATAGCTCTACTCGTCACACTCCGGTCAATCTATCGTAATCAAGCAATAGTAACCACACATAAGCAATCACTCAAAAGATCGGAAAAAGCGAAGAAAACAATTGAAAACGTCAAAACCAAATCAAATAACTCTTGCAGCATAAAACAATTTCTAACAGTACCAACATTATGTGAATTTGGCCTTATCAGAAAGTTTAGGTCAAGAGCTTGATTAGCAAAAGAATCAACTAAATCGGATTCTGAAACTCAAGTTATGATCAAGCGAAGTTCAAATACAAATCTGTTTGAATTCAAATTTTAAAACTTTCAAAAACATGTTTGAGTTGTATTACTGGATATAGGAGATCATAACGAAGAAGTGGGCGTTGGTTTCGTTGGATTCCGACTTACGAGTAAAAAGTTATAGCCGTTTGAAGATTAGGGACACTACGGATAGGTCCATGACGAAATTAAAATAAAAACAAAAATCTATCGATAACGCCGCTAAACAAAACCGGAAAGAAAAACCGGCGAGAAAACCGATCTAGGGTTTGGAAAGGAAACGAAATGAAAACCGATCTAGAAAAGCGGGGCGAAACCGATCTAGAAAACCGATCTAGAAAACGTGGCCTGGCTGAGGCTAGTACCTCAAGAGGCGAGGGGCTCGGTGGCGGTGGCGGCATAGGGGTGGCGGCAAGTGGCGGCGGGTGGTGTGGGGGCGTGCGAGGGCGGCGGCGGCGGCTATGGCGGCTCTGGCGGCTATGTGGCGGCGGCGGGGCGGTGGCACTTGCTTCTTCTTCTCTGTGGAGGAGAGGAGAGGAGAGGAGAGGAGAGTTGATTTGATGTGTTGGAGAGGGGGTGCTTTGTTATTTATATTGGGGAGGAAGGGTTTTGCTTGGGGTAGGGGACAAGAAATAGATTAGGATTAGGAATCCTAGGAATAAAAAACGGAATAACAAAGCGGGTCAAATTCTACTAGGAATCGTAAAAGATTAGGAGACTTGGGGCTCCTGGCTCCCCTAGGTGCGTGGTGCGTGCGTGGCCTTGGCCTTGACGACCATTGGCTTTGGCGGCTTGGGCCTTTGGCCCAAGGCGCTAACTCTTTTTTTTTTTTTAACAGAGACAAATAGAAATAATAAAACCAAATAAATAAATATATTATATAGGCATATAATATATCAAAATTTTCAGAAAAGAATTTCCTACAACATGAACATTATTCTAATGTCAATTAAAATACACACAAATTCAAATAAAGCAAAGAGTGCTATTGCTCTAATAAAATCCAACAAAATTATTTTCAAAATACAAAATGAATTCAAATAAATTTCTCTCAATTTTTTCGATGTAGGAATCATATTACCCTATTTTCCATATATTTTATTTTTGGAGAAAATAATTTGAATAAAACTCAAATAACTCCAAATTGAAAATAAATTCAGAAGAACTTTGAATTTATTTCTTTGAAACTCCCAACTCATATTTCATATGTTTTGAAGAAGTCATTTTATCTTCGCTCGTGAAAATCATTGAGTTGCATAAAGTTTCAGAATTGGAAAATATTTTCCAAATGAAATTCAAATATTTTCAACACCCTTGTCATTTAAATAAATGGAAGAAGTCATGTCATCTTCTCTCCGTGGTTTTGTGATGAAAAGAATTTGAATTCGAAGATCATAAAAGCAAAAATGAAAGTTTGGGAAAGTCCTTTTATTCCTCTCATTTAACTTTCAAAAAGTTTCGAATTCACTCACTTTCAGTCAATCAATCAAACAATCAACCAAAACTATCTATTTGTTTATAACATTCCAAAATTTAGAATTTTGGGATGTTACAAACTTCACCCTTAAAATGAATCTCGTCCTCGAGATTCGGAGAAACTAGAAAGAAATAGGTTAGGGTTTGGGGGTCTTCTCGAAAATCCATTGATCGTCTCCGGGTCTCGGGTGCTACCACCCTTAGAAGCATTGTTACGGTTCCATCAAAACTCAGATACTCCATCCTTATTGCTGACAGTGTCGGTCTTCTCAGATATTAAGGATAATTCCTTCTCTGGGCTCTTCCGGTAGTGGCATAACCTTTTCCTCAATTCCTTTGTCCTTTCCTCTTGGTAAGGTTATCCCGAAATTGGGTCTTCTTAGCTGACGGGTCTGGCGCCAATTCTAAACAAATATCGGTATCTCATGGTGGTCAACCATTTATGGTTTTCTCCTGCAGAAAACGGGTCTGGGTTGAACCTCACCGTATGACCTACGGTTGGCAACAACTGCCGTGTACAAGGGGAAAAGAAATACCTATACCGTTCTAAGGTTTAAACAAGGTTTAATATCGTCGTCTTGCAACTATAGGTAAGTCACTCAGATTTACTATCCCATATAGCAAAGCGAATAATAAGAGTAAGTCGGTATGGTGATCAATCCATCCCTTTTAAATCATTACCTTGTACATGGTTTAGCGAATCTCGCATTCTAACACTCGGTCATCCTCACAAGCATTGCAGAATTTGTCTTGTCGACGAACCAAGTCCGGAAAATCCATTGATTCTGCAAGCCAAACAAACATCTATCGTTCCTTAACAACTCTCAGGTTTTGCGTAAACTCCTATAGGATCATCAGTTGATACAAGTCGTAACTTCTTCCAGGGTTTTTCCTTCAGTAAGAGTGTGCTTGCTTCTTGGCAGGTCCTGGGGCCTGTGGTTTATGGCCCATCTCATCACTTGCAATCCTTGAACACATCCTCGGGGCAACTGATCGTTATCCCAACATCCAACTCCCTGGCATACTTAAATCCATCCAATTGTACTGTCTCTTTTCCTTATATTTGCACCAAACTAAGACGTGATTACTCAGACTCATCATGGAATTTCCATTGATCCATATTTCCAACATCATACCTCCTTTATATCTAATAACACTTCATCTCTTCATCCTCGTGGGATGTCCCACATACCGTGATAAAACTTATACTTATGAAATCCATACTCCACTTCATGGACCCTCATTATCCTTTCCAGGGTCAAGCGTCCTTACAAGGAAATATTGGCCATCTCTGCATGGCACTTCGTGAAACACATCATGAACTCGACAGTCCTTCGGTGACTTCAACTTGTTAGCCTATTCTCCCATCGCTCCAAAACTCGGTATGGTCCTTCAAATCTCGGGCTAACTTTCCCTTAACTCCAAATCGTTTAACTCCTCGCAGAGGTGGCACACAAAGATATGCTCATCTCCGATTTCATAGACTACCTCCTTGCATTTTGAGTCTCAGATAACTCTTCACTGGTGAGCTATCTTGATCTATCTCGAATCAACTTAACATTCTCTTGACTCCTTGATCATATTTGGTCCAAACAATGACGGTCTCCAACTTCATCCCACATCAACGGTGTCTGGCTCCTTCTCCCATACAAAGCTTCAAAAGGGGCCATCTTGAACTGACTTGGTAGCTGTTGTTGTATGAGAAACTCCGCGTAAGGTAAATTATCATCCCTACTAGATCCACAATCTAGCGCATACGTTCTCAACATGTCCTCCGGTATCTGATTGACTCTCTCGGTCTATCCATCTGTATGCGGATGAAAGGCTGTACTGAACTCTTGCCTAGTACCTAAAGTCTGGTGCGGCTGATTCCAAAACTTTGGGGTGAATTGTGTTCCTCTATGATGGTCCTCGGAACTCCATGCAGACATACGATCCTTGTCCAATATATCTTGGCCAACTTCGCACTCGTACTTCACTGGGATAAAGTGAGCCACTTTGGTCAAGCGAGTCAACTACTACCCAGATAGAATCATATCCCAATCGGGTTCTGGGAAATCCGGAAATGAAATCATGCCAAGATTATCCCACTTCCATTCGGGTATCGACATAGGCTGTAGTAATCCTGCTGGCTTCTGATGCTCTGCTTTTACTTTCTCTGGCATGCATCACTTACGACTAAATACTCCATAATATCCTTCTTCATACCAGTCCACCAGAAACACTCCTTCAAATCCGAATACATCTTGGTGTTTCCAGGGCGAATCAAGTATGGTGAGTCATGAGCCTCCTGAAGCATTAACTTCCTGATCTCTGCATTATTGGGTATATGTACACTGTCCTCAAACCATAAGGTGTCGTGCTCATCCTTACGAAAACCTTTGGCCTTTCCTTTGCTCATCCTCTGTTTTACCTCAACAATATCTTTTGTCATCCTTCTGAGCTTCACGGATCTTTCTCAACAATGTAGACTGAACTTCCATTGCTGCAACAAAACCTTTGGGAACAATCTCCAACTGAAGTTCCTTGAGATCCTCGGCTAACTCCTTTGGTAATCCTCCGATTATGAGGGTATTGGTCCTTGTTTTATTTATGGTTATATCATATTTCTCCACAAGGCTTATACGCACAAGGTTTCTTCATATCCTTTCCATAAGGCTTCAACTTCTGGGTCATAAACCGAGACTTTCGCAAAGTCAACTTAAATTCTTCCCAAGTGGTTACTCTTTGCAATCCATTGATGGTTTGGTACATCCTCCACCAAATAGCAGCACCTCTTTCAAAGCACTGAAGAGCATGCTGGGTCATATCCTTTCTGGCTGTAGGGTTATTCTTCATATGATCCTCCATGTTCGAATCCATCGGTCATCTCCAATTGACTCATTGGTCCGAAATTACAAGCTCATCTCCATCCATCCTCTAATGGGTCCATGGGTTTGGGGTCGGATAAGAGAGATCGAGAGGGATGCACACAATACAAACAATGGTTTTGAAAATACAGATTTTATTATGGCTGTCGGAAAACATCAAACAAATGACAGCTCACAATCGTCGCATCTAACGTAGGTATGTAACAGGGGTTTGGTCTTCTAAAGGTCAATAAATCTTCAAAGTCATCAAACTCTTCCAATCTTGATCATGTCTCTGATGGCTCCTTCTGATCATGCTTGTCCTTCTCAAGTTCTTTTGCCAGATCATCTCTGTTGACGCGAAGTCTCTCGCGACGTCCTTCAATATTTCTGGAGTTACGTTCCAACTGCCGGTTTCAACATCCTTGACATGCTCCATGATCCTACTGTCCTTCAGTTACTGTCAAATCTCCGGTATCTCGATGTTTTGCTCCTTCATCTTGTGTACTTTCAGCCACGGGTCCCGAGTTCTTCACGAACGCTTCCTTATCAAATATCGCTTCTGCAGATCCACCTTAAACTTCTTCATGTAATACTCCAGATCCTGGTGATACACCAGCTAAGGTTAAAACTCCAACGTTTGCAGATAGATGCTCCATCAGCTTTCTACCATCCAATCCTTCCATGCATCTGCATGCTTAACTCCGCACGGTGACAATAGCATAGGCGGGCGATAACATCATGGATAGCGTGTTTCTGCTCTTGTCATTTTCATGAGCTATCATTCCATAGTTGATATCTCCTGCCTTAGGGTTTTCCTGACAAAGCTTTGAATTCTAATGTTCCATGTTCCAGTCTTTCTCCGATACACCTTGATCTCGGTTATTGATAACTTCCATAGTCTGCCAAGTTCCATAAGCGTAACCTTCCTAGGTCATACAAATCCGGAATTTATTTGGAGCCTTCAAATCTCCTAGTCTTCGGAGTCTTCACCATTGTAGTTTCCATTTACATGGAAAAATCCTCTTCATTCCAAATGGTCTTAGTTGTCCGATATCTTGTCTCATTGGAGTGGTCTCATCGTTAGACGAATCTTCGTGGTCAAAAAGGGGGAAAAGGGGTATGGTCTCACTAAAAAGGAATATTTGAATAAGCTCAGAAGAGAAGAGAGGTAAAAGATCTTTTTGAAAATGAAGTTGTAGAGAAAATCTTTCCTATGGGCTTATCAGTTTCTAGGGTCACGTCCTACAGTCAACATGTGCTCTGATACCATCTTGTAGCGACCCGACCCAAATGGATCAAGTCTCTGTGCTTTCGTGTCATCCCTGGATCGGTATGCTGACACACACAGTACTCGAAGGATTTATAACAGAGGTAAATCACATGTATAAAGTAACGTAAATACTATTACCTCGATCCAAAAATATAGCGGAAGCAACAAGGTTGTGGATTCCCATCAACACCAACGGCAAAGTTGAGTATAGGAAATCGTAACCCTAACGTATCACTTACTCGTCGTCTGAAAATTCTCTGCAACATGAAAAGTTGCAGCCAAAACGGTCAAGACATGGAATATGCTGGCAATGTAACACATAGAGAGTAATGAAAGAATAAGCTATACTACATGCATATATGGCTGGTGGAAAGCTCTATGGTTACAGTTTTTTGAAAAGCCAATTTTTCCTACTGCAAAGGAATAAATTTATTTAACTATCATGGTGGTTGTTAAACATTGAGAATGGTTGACAGCATTCTCAATCCCAATTAAAAGTACTCATTAAACCCAAACAAATTATATTAAGTAACGTGATGAGATCAACAGGATATCCAGGTACTAGATACTCAAAATTGTCCATAACCGGGGACACGGCTAATCATGATTAGTTTATACACTCTGCAGAGGTTTGCGCACTTTTCCCCACAAGACTCGATCGCCTCCGCTTGGTTCTCGTAATTACAGGGTGTTTGAGAAACGGATGACCGAGACATAGTCTTTCAGAAGCGCTAGCACCTTACATGTGGGTAGACCGTACCAACCTACATCCCCTACATCAGCTAGCCTACCCGTAAGAGTTCGCACAACTTAGTCAACTACGCCAGAGCCCATAATTGGCTTGTGGCTGCACACGGAAGTTTCCAGTTTGAATAATCTTATGATCCCTTAGAGCCTGGGTGGCGGTCCGAAGAAATACAGGCAAGTCCTGATAGAAACCAGGTGCCTCAATCCACCCAGATGTGTGTTTAGGTTGCCACCTTAGATAAACCATTAATTAACAATCTCACATCTGTCATGGATATTCACTCACCCAATCCACGTCTACTAGCATAGCATGACACAATAAGCAAACGTAGAAGTAACTCCCAAGGTTTCATAAGTAAAACTGGTAATAGGTACTACCTCAGTCTACTTCCCATCCCACAATTTAATTAGATCCTAACCATGCAAGTGTTTGAGAATTGATCTAATGCATAAAACCTGGGTAGTAGAAAAGATATGATCAAGTGTTACTTGCCTGCAAAGTTGATGAAGATGATTCGCACTCAAAACTCTTCATAGCTCTACTCGTCACACTCCGGTCAATCTATCGTAATCAAGCAATAGTAACCACACATAAGCAATCACTCAAAAGATCGGAAACAGCGAAGAAAACAATTCGGAAAACGTCAAAACCAAATCAAATAACTCTTGCAGCATAAAACAATTTCTAACAGTACCAAAATTATGTGAATTTGGCCTTATCAGAAAGTTTAGGTCAAGAGCTTCGATTAGCAAAAAGAATCAACTAAATCGGAGTTACGGAACTTAAGTTATGATCAAACGAAGTTCAAATACAAATCTGTTTGAATTCAAATTTTAAAACTTTCAAAAACATGTTTGAGTTGTATTACTGGATAGAGGAGATCATAACGAAGAAGTGGGCGTTGGTTTCGTTGGATTCCGACTTACGAGTAAAAAGTTATAGCCGTTTGAAGATTAGGGACACTACGGATAGGTCCATGACGGAAATTAAAATAAAAGAAAAATCTATCGAGCTTAACGCCGCTAAACAAAACCGAACGAAAAACCGGCGAGAAAACCGATATAGGGTTTGGAAAGGAAACGAAATGAAAAACCGATCTAGAAAGCGGGCGAAACCGATCTAGAAAACGTGACGCGGCGCGGGGCTAGTACCTCGAAGAGGCGAGGGGCTCCGGCGGCGGCGGCATAGGGCGGCGGCGGCGGCAAGTGGCGGCGGCGGCGCTGGTGAGGGGCGGCGGCGTAGGGCGGCGGCTATGGCTATGGCGGCGGCGGCTATGTGGGCGGCGGTGGCGGTGGCACTGCTGCTCTGCTTCTGCTGTGGAGGAGAGGAGAGGAGGAGAGGAGAGTTGATTTGATGTGTTGGAGAGGGGGTGCTTGGTTATTTATATTGGGGAGGGAGGGGTTTTCTTGGGGTAGGGACAAGAAATAGATTAGAATTAGGAATCCTAGGAATAAAAAACGGAATAACAAAACGGGGTCAAATTCTACTAGGAATCGTAAAAGATTAGGAGACTTGGGGCTCCCTGGCTCCCCTAGGTGCGTGGTGCGTGCGTGGCCTTGGCCTTCGGCCGGCCGCTGGCTTTGGCGGCTTGGGCCTTTGGCCCAAGGTGCTGTGCTCTTTTTTTTTTTGTTTAAAAATTTTTTTTTTTAATAGAGACAAATAGAAATAATAAAACCAAATAAAAAAATATATTATATAGGCATATAATATATCAAAATTTTCAGAAAAGAATTTCCTACAACATGAACATTATTCTAATGTCAATTAAAATCCACACAAATTCAAATAAAGCAAAGAGTGCTATTGCTCTAATAAAATCCAACAAAATTATTTTGAAAATACGAAAATGAATTCAAATAAATTTCTCTCCAATTTTTCTCGATGTAGGAATCATATTACCCTATTTTCCATATATTTTATTTTTGGAGAAAAATAATTTGAATAAAACTCAAATAACTCCAAATTGAAAATAAATTCAGAAGAACTTTGAATTTATTTCTTTGAAACTCCCAACTCATATTTCATATGTTTTGAAGAAGTCATTTTATCTTCGCTCGTGAAAATCATTGAGTTGCATAAAGTTTCAAAATTGGAAAATATTTTCCAAATGTAATTCAAATATTTTCAACACCCCTTGTCATTTAAATAAATGGAAGAAGTCATGTCATCTTCTCTCCAGGGTTTTGTGATGAAAAGAATTTGAATTCCCGAAGATCATAAAAGCAAAAATGAAAGTTTGGGAAAGTCCTTTTATTCCCTCTCATTTAACTTTCAAAAAGTTTCGAATTCACTCACTTTCAGTCAATCAATCAAACAATCAACCAAAACTATCTATTTGTTTATAACATTCCAAAATTTAGAATTTTGGGATGTTACATAATGTCTCTGTTAAAATGAATCAGTCGCATTGTTTTAGGAATGATACTTTTCTACCTTTTCGTTCTTTATACATCTTGAAACAAGGCATTGTTAAGATAATGTCTCAGTTAATATGAATGAATCACACTGATTGAGAATTGCTACTCTCCTGCTTTGTTTCCCATTAAGATAAGGTCGATCTGTAGATGTTTTTCTTCTGGGAGTACAAGTCATCAACCATTGTTTCTCAGTAATTGTTTCCCTTATACCTTTTGTTGCTTATAGGGATATCAAAATTAAAGCTCGGTTTTATTCCGACTTCGATTTTAGTTCAACTGCACAAAAGGAGCCAATGTGTCCAGGGCAAACTGCTGCATTACTGGGTCCAGTTGGTCGTTCCACTTTGCAGAAAGAAGCAGTCATTGTTTGCGCTACATTACAGAAGGAATGACCGAGAAGCTTTACAGAGTATTAGGCCTTCCACTATGTAGGCCAAAAGAGGTGCCAATTTCACCTTTTCTTAGTTTGGCACCGAATCCCTCCATTGCTACAGCCGGTGCCATAAATATTAGACACCGGTGACATGACTAGTCTGCAGAGACCATTGGCAACTTAACAACATGTGGAGTGCCCTTTGCAAGAAGTGCCCAAACAAGGACAAGAAGCGACAGGACTCCACGATCAGAGGCATTACATATTTTTAATGGGAAAAGCTTGTCAAAGTTTAATCATTGATGTTAGCAAGAAGCGACAGGACTCCACGATCATAGGCATTACATATTTTGAATGGGAAAATCTTGTCAAAGTTTAATCATTGATGTTAGCAAGAAGATGTTAGTTTAATATATTGGAATTGGAAAACCTTGTCAAAATTTGCTCATTGATGTTAGCCAGAAGACATGCATTTGATATTTTTGAGTGGGACGCCCTTGCTGTGAGCAGCGTCGAGTGTTTTTTCCTATTCCTGTGTTCAGTTTAGAAGTAAATAGTTACTCTGCTGAGATATTCCTGTGTTAAGAGTTTGTTCTGAATATTGTCTATGTAATGCCAGGCCTTGTGTTTGATTGCAAAGTTGAGCTTGGAATGTTGTGGCATGCGGCATCACGAGCTGTTCACCGTGCCTCCTGAGAATAATGCTTCGTATTGTTTTGCATGTCGATCTAATGCCAGTGATTTGCTTGTAAAGAAGAACATCCTCTTCTGTTGTTTCCATGCTTAAGAAGTTCATCGTCTGATGTTCCATTCATAGCCTATACGACAAGTCGGGTAGGTTAGACGTGAAACCATATGATCTTCCGACCAACTCATGATATTAGGCCGTGATTGGATCGTCGTTTTCCAACCAAAACCGCTTGTAAAACTGACGCTTGTAAATTAAAGCAGATGGTCTCGGGCGAAGGCGCTTGGTTGGTCGATTTCGACTAGTAAAATATCGGAAGTACTTGACACACGATAAAAATGCTGAACAACACTCGGACGATTGCTAATCCAGCCGGTAGCTGTTGTTTCAGCCTTGCCCATGGATGGGATGATACGCACGTCGTGCATGTATCGTCTGGTAATGTCGTCCATATAGCAGTGCTCGTAAAATGTACACTGGTCTCTCAAATTACACGCGTAACCCGCCGGTTTTACTTACAGACCTCGGGACCTTGGTTTCATTACGCCTGTATTTTACGCGTTGTGATCGATGACGAGTAAATTACACTTGTATGTTAATACAGGTTTGAAATAAACCAGAGCTCCCAAGCGCGGCCTTACCGTTTCATGCCGTCTCAGTTTCTCAAAGGTGCTCATAGGTGTCCGATGATCCTGGCTTCCTGAATGAGTAGCGGGCGCTGTATCAGACCATCCGTAGGGCCCGCGAGGCCCTCTCCATTGTCCTTCGAGTTGTTGCACTCGTCGTGGCGCCGAGCATTGTTAACATCGTGAACAAACATGAGGATTCAAGAGACGACTTTATTTTGACTGGATGACACTAGGGACCCACTAGGGCCATAGCCGTACGTACGCGAGTGCCTCCTTATTATGTACAACTATTTTTTTTTTGCTTTCTCCTGGTTTCCTGACAACACGGTCCCACACCATTGTCAACCTATGTAGTCAATATAAACGAGAGAATTGCACAAGGTGCGGCCGACAGCTGGGACCAAGCAGCTCGAGCAGTATTTGTTCTTTTGAGGCGTGATCACTGCAGAGTTTTTCTTGGCGATGATTTCGTTGTTGTTCAGAGGAGAGCAGGGTATTAACTAGGCGGGCTGTGGCCCGTCTAGCCCAGGCCAGATATCCAGCCCAGATACTAATTTTCTCAAGATAAAAATGGCTAGCACAGCTATACGTCATTTTGAGGAACACCCAGGAAAGGTCAACTTGTTATTCTCCGCCCCGCTGGGCTGCAAATCTTTCCTAGGAGGGATGCATTAGGCTTAACACGAAAATGGGCTTTAAAAAATAATAAATGGGATTTAATTATAAAAACTGTGCAGTAACTATAAAAAAATGCACCAAACACGAAATTAGTTCATAAAATATTATTTATGGATTTTTAAAATCTTAAATTTTCATTGTTGCGCGTGCAACGTTTCGTTGGATTTTTATGTAATACAAATTTATATTTATTCTGACTAGAAATTTCGGGATAAAAATATTTCGGAGCCCATAAAAATGTGGGAAATTTTATTGAATTCTGTCTTCAACGGTTGGTTGAAATTATTAATCATTGTCCTAGCTAGAAAATGGGATGTATTTTTAACAAACTATAAATGGGCTGTTGTAAATTCCATTAGAATTCCAAAATGGGCTGTACATTCTTACAAAATGCAAATGGGCTATAAGTTCTCTGCCACACACTTGTGGGCATACTAAGTGACGCGTCCCCTAAAAAACTAAGTTGACGCGTATGCAAGGCTTTGCCAACTTATTATAATCAACACACAGTTCTAGCAGCAGTGGCCGATGGATGTCTATCCAACGGATGTCGTGCTTCTTCTTCAATCTCGGATATTCTTAGCTTCGGTCTCCCAAAAAATGATTCGTCCCCCTGACATCTGGGGCGCACCGTTTCGGAGGCTGACCTGTGGGCCTACTAAGTTGGAGCGTACCAAGGGCTTTGTCAACTTCGTCAATAATAAACGTTTCTAGCTTCACTGACCGTACGATGTCCATCCAACGGCCGTAGTGCTTCTTCAACCTCTGGTTTTCTTGGTCCAGCCGCCCAAAGCAGCGCCGGTCGTGCCTCCTGCTCCTGCCTCCAGTGGTCGGCTGTGCTGCCGCGGAGGCCTCACCGCCCCATGCTACTCCCACCGCTGGCCAGGCCATCCCTCCACTCACCCACACCCCCTGTTATTCTGCGGCGATGGCAGCCTCACACCGCAGCCAAACCAGTGAACCCTCGTACTCCTCTCAGCGCGGGCTTCCACTGCTGCGTCTTCCCCAGCTCCGCGTCGTCCCCTTCCTAGGCCTCGCCGTCATCCAGACACTACTAGGGAAAACCCTAGCAGTAGCGCTGGTTTTGTGCTCACTAGTAGCGCGGGTAGGCGCGCTACTAATAAGGCGCCATACTCTATTGCTTAGCGAGAACGCTGCGTCGCACGCGCCATCGCTAGGACGAATAGCTGCAGCATTTGTTCACTCCAGCGCTACTACTAATGTAACTACTTGCAGCGTGTTTTCTCTCCATCGCTACTAGTATTTTTTTTTCTTTTTTCTTTTTTAGTTTATTTATTCGCCATCGTACAAATATTGATACAATACCAGTTATGAGGTTTACATCATTATGTCCATAACAGTGTCAAATAAAGGTGGATTAGGTTCAAGTGGAGGCAATATGTGGTGCATGTCAAAAGTATACTACTAATCCAAACTTGATCTAGTTTGGACTAGTAGTACTTTCGATGTGCACCACATGTTGCCTCCACTTGAATCTAATCCACCAGCACAAGATATTTAATCATCATCATGGTCATTACCACCAATAGTATTTATTTAATCACCACTAACACTAGCTAATAATAATCATGATAGTCATTACCACCAACACTAGCTATTTTATCATCATAGTAATAGTGTAGCACATCATCATCCTGAAACTCATTTCTAACTAGCTAATCACTCCTGCTGCTCTCTCTTAGGTAAAACAACATAAAACATGTGTAGCTCTCCTCCTTGATCAAGTTGGAGCATGCAGATGAACCTGTCTCCTAATCGTGGGTAGCGCCTCTGTTTGCTCCCTAGTACTTCCCTGCGCTCCCCCATCACATATTTGGTCCATTCTTGCACTATTAAGCATTCGTCGCTAATCTTGAATGCACTAAAGTAATCTGTAGGATATCTTGGCCGTAAGCTAATAATACTCATGGTACCTTTAGTCTCGATCCCATAAGGCACAACATTCATCGGGAGTCCCTGTTGAAGAACATCGTATGGTAACATACTTAGCAATGAAGTTTAGCTTCAAAAATAATGTACGGAAAAGATGCACTGAGGACAAATAGTAAAAATCTTACCATCCTTCCTAAATAGATGTGACCGTAGTTCATCACGAACACTATTGGTCGCACGTTTTTATTACTAACATTTCTAAATCCAGGAAGAAAATTTGTCTTGAAAGTATCAAGATCCTCAAGACATGAAACATAATGACTTAGCTCCTCGCAGTTTAGTTCAGCTTCGGGACAGTAGTAGGTCCTGTCTACCAAGCGCTGGACATGTTTGCTTGCACCAAATAAGTGACAATACAAATTAGTTGTCAACTATTTTGAATAAACAATATCAAAGACATAAATATGGTTGATAAACTTACATAATGGTATAACTGGAGGCATCTGCACATCGACCCAGATGTCGGTATTACCTTCAATATCATCTTCAGGACGAATATCAAAGGTGATAACCGAAGCAGGCTCAAATGCATAAGTCTTGCATAGTGCTCGCCATGTTTTGCATCCAAAATAGGTGTACTCGTCTGAATTGTATAATTTTGCATGGAAAATATAACCATGCTCGGTCTTGAAATAAACTTTCTTTACCTCCGTAGTATGACTGAAACCTATCTTATCCAATACAAAAACTCTTGCATGGCAGGGGATACGCTAGTAGAATAGTAAAGAATATATAAGTTGAAGCAAATGAAGCAGATGTCATTCTTAATTACGAAAAAAGACTTGTCGTTATGACTTACTGTATCCACTTTGAAGTTCTCATCCATCTTGATGCTGAAGCGCCTATCATCATCTAGGAAGATTCCGTCGACAAGTCAGCGCTTTCGTCTTCACAAGATTTGCAAATACCGAAATCCTTTTCGTAAATGCCGACATTACCTATGTTCATACTTAAAACATTAATTGAAAATCGATCAAGACAACTACCAGGATACTCAACACATAAACCGGGGCACTCGATATTTCCTACATAGAATCTGCACAAGTCATGCCAAAATTCACGGAAAAATCCGCATGACCTTTGCTAAAATAGGACATATCGAAGCGCTGAAATTTGCCGGAACGGAAATGAATCAACACTCCGCAAAACATAGGCCACTCAAGGTGTAACCTGGAAACATGACCGGCCACTTGATATTGAGCAACATAAGATATACATTTCAAAATATCTTATAGGACTCAAATTAGCATGCACTCAATAAGCAAAAGTAAATCATCTCATGCGCTCAGACATCATCGAATATTATCACTAATACATCACGAATAGTGTCATACATATAACATCACTAATACAACTAAAACCCTAGCACACGACGGGTATCGGCACGGGCGGTGGACACCCACAGAGAAGGAACCATCACGGGATCATAGCTCTAGTGAGATCCCTGGAGAACCTGCCAGGTATTGGAGAACATGTGCTCCAACGCAAAAAAGTAGCGACGGACGTGCGCGTCCTCCTCACTAACACGGTGACGCACCACCTCCGCGGAGTCCTCGAGCCTCTGGACCATCACTGGCCCACGCGACCGCCACCAAAGAAAGTTCGGGTCAACGACAGGCTGGCTCCTCACCAACCTGCGCCCCCCGGTAGGTAGCGCCTCCCAGTACCACCCCGGCAGAGCCCAGTCCCAGACATGGCCCATCTGGTCAAGCAGGTGTCGTCCTCCGCCGACTCGATGACGAGGATGCGGGATAGGCATCGTCTACGTCGATGCGGGAAAAATTTCTTTAACTAGAAAATAACAACAAGTTCTTACTAACTAGTTCTATTAATTCAACTAGTTCTTACTAAAAATAAACTTACTATAAATAAAAATATTCTAATACCTAATTAGTACCTAGTGTTTACTAACTAATTAGTTCCTAGGAACTACTGCCCTAATTACCATCTAATTTGATGAACCTATAGGGGTGGAAAGTGGTAGCGGATATTCCAATTATCCAACTATAATGTGAAATAAGTGGTCAAATTTTATTCGTTTTATGATTCATCTTAGAAATTTGATTCGTTTCCACCCTTACATGAACCCTAACTCATTTGCCGCATCCGCATCCGATTTGTTTCCACTCTTACATGAACCCTAACTAATTTGATGCAACTAAAATATATAAAAAAACCCTAGGCAGAGGTAGGGGAGAGGGAGGAGCAGGCGTGCTCACCTCGGGTGCCTGCTGTGAGGAGGGGTAGGCGGCGCCGAGGTCGGGTCGGGGCTCGGGGCCGGGCGGATGGCGGCGCCGAGGTCGGGTCGGGGACGCGTCCATGGGCGGCGTTGAGGTCGGGGCGGCGTCAGGCGGCGTTTAGGTCGGGGGCGGGGGCGGCGTTGAATCTGGGGTCGGGGCGGCGTAGAGGGTGTGCGGAGAGCGCGCGGCAGCCGACGGGTGACGGCGGCGGTGAGGAGTGTGGACAGTTGGATTTGGGGAAGTGGCCGTGGGGAAGGACGAACCCCGTGGTTAAGTCAGAGGTAGAAGTAGCGTGTTCCAGGAAGAGCGCTACTGCTAAGTTAGCTACAGCGCTTTCCGGGATACACGCTACTGCTACTCCTTTCTCTTTTTTCCCTTTTTCATTTAGTTTTCTTCACATTTTATTTTTTTTCCTTTCACATTATTCTACTTCTTTCATTTTAAATTACCTTTCTATTTGCTTTCCATTTAATTTTATATCCTTTAGCAGTAGCGAGTTTAATATAAAACGCGTTGCTACAAAGAATGTAGCGGTAGCGCGGTTCGTTATAGGTCCCTACTACTATGTGAAGCCTATCGGCTAAGCCGTGGGAATTTTAGTCGGGCAGCACGCGCTACTGCTAGAACATTATCTGCAGTGCGGTTTGGCCAGGCGCGCTACTGCTAGTTAGGACCAGCGTGCTTTTTTGACCCTCGATGCTGCTAAAGTTCTGTGTATAAGGTTTTCCCTAGTAGTGAGACCACCGCCCTAGTGCTCTCGGCGCGGCGTGGTCAACATGGTCAACGACCGACTTCCATCGGAAGAGTACTGTACGTGGAGAGGCTGACAGCTGGGTCCAGGCGGCCGCAAGGAAGTGCCTCCTTATTACGCGCAAAATAATTATTCCTCCACCTTACAGCAGGGACCCACCGGACGGGCCACCTTATTTCGGGAAAAAAACGTTTCCCCCCTGACTGCTCGGACCACCGGACGGGCCAGCGTATTTCGTGAAAAAAACGTTTCCCCCGCTGTCAGCTCGGACCCACCAGAAGTGCCTCCTTATTACGCACAAAAAAATGAATACTCCCCCTGCTAGCTGGGACCCACCATGGTGGGAGGCTGACTTGTGGGCCTACTAAGTTGACTAGGACGGGGGACTTTGTCAACTTTAGTCAATATGAACGATTCTAGCTCCAGTGACCGTACGATGTCCATCCAACGACCGTAGTGCTTCTTCAACCTCTGGTCTTCTTGCTCCAGCCACCCAAAGTAGCGCCGGTCGTGCCACATGCTCCTGCCTCCTGTGGCCGGCTGTGCTTCCGCGGAGGCCTCACCGCCCCCTACTATTCCCATCGCTTGCCAGGCCCTGCGGCGACGGCAGCCTCACACCGCAGCCGAACCAGTGAACCCTCGTACTCCTCTCCGCGCGGGCTTCCACTGTTGCGTCTTCCCCGGCTCCTTGTCGTCCCCTTCCTAGGCCTCGCGGTCGTCCACCGCCCTGGTGCTCTCGGTGCGGCATGGTCAGCGTGGTCAAGGAACGACTTCCGTCGGCCGTGGACTGTACGTGGAGAGGCTGACAGCTGGGTCCATGACCGCAGCAAGGAAGTGCCTCCTTATTACGTGCAAAATAATTATTCCTCCACCTGACAGTGGGGACTCACCTGACGGGCCACCGTATTTCATGAAAAAAACGTTTTCCCCCTGACTGCTAGGACCCACCAGCTACACCTTCGCACGCAAGGAAGTGCGTCAGGGCAAAAAAAATGATTCGCCCCCCTGACTGCTGGGACCCACCAGCTACATCTTCGCACGAAGGGAAGTGCCTGACAGTCGGGACCCACCTGGTCGAACTGTACGTACCGTTGTCATTCTGGTCGCGAACGTGTACGTACATATATACTCGTCGATGTAGAGGCACACACGTGTCGTAGTAGAGGCGTGCACGTAGCATGTACATGTGCGTACATCGGTCAGGTTGCAAGAAAGAAACTACGGCCACATATGTGTACATACGGGCGGTCTCGAACGCCTACTCATGCATACGTACGCCGAGGGCTTGTGTACATGGCTGGGTCGCAACGGAGAAACAGCGTCGTCGTCGTGTTCATGGGAGGCAACGGAATGCATCGTATTCATCGGGAGGGCTTGGACGGAAGAGGCGATGGAAACGAGGCCTGGCGTACCGCACAACGGAGGAAACAGACCTCCTATGATCGAAACTGTTGATCGGGAGGGTGTGGCGCATCAGAACGGATTTAAACGGACCTCCTATGGTCGTAAACGGGGTCTGTTGATCGGGAGGGTGTGGCGCATCATAAAACGGATTTAAACGGACCTCCTATGGTCGAAACGGGGTCCTGTTGATCGGGAGGGTGTGGCGCATCGCAAAACGGATTTAAACGGACCTCCTACGGTCAAACGGGGTCCTGTTGATCGGGAGGGTGTGGCGCATCACAAACGAAGAAACGGACCTCCTACGGTCGAAACGGGGTCCTGTTCATCGGGAGGGTGTGGCGATCGCAAAACGGACTCCACGGATCCGTTAATCTCCACCGTCGACCCCTCCGGCCTCCACGAGCTATTGTTCATCCACCGTCGACCTCCTCCGGCCTCCACCGCGATCGCTCATCCACGGGCCCTGCTCATCCAGCCTCCACCGCGCTACTCCACCGCCATTGCTCAACCAGCCCTCTCCACGGGCTCTGCTCAACCACCCTCCACAAAGCTACTGCTCATCCTGCCCTCCACCCTCTATTGTTCATCCCGCCTCCACGGGTGGTCATGTTCATCCAGCCCCAACCGCTCGATAGATCGGGTCCTGTTCATCCAGAGGCAACACCACGGGTCCTGTTCATCCACCCCACCAGGAACTGTTCAACCAAATCCCCCGCAACGCCTTTGCTCATCCAGAGGCAGCATCGATCGGCTTCAATTAGCAGCAGATGGCGAATCGCCGATCGGGTTCGATTAACAGCCATCGATCGATCGCCGGGTTCGAGAACGCGAGCTCGTAGTGCAATCGCCGGGTTCGATTAGAGCCCAACGCCCGCTTCGGGTTCGATTAGAGCTAACGCCGCACACACGCGCCAGTCACGCACGAGAGAATGCGATCGCTTCGCCCCGACCTCCCACCGTAACCCTCCCCGAAATTTTCCTCGCCTCGCTTCTACCACGGTTTTTTCCGTCATGGACGGCCCAAAGAATGTCATGCAGCTGCGTCTCCGGCCCGCCTAGGACGAAAAGCCCATTTTCTGTCATGATTTTTTGTCATAGAAGTAGGAGCCTACCACATCTATGATGATACCTGGTTTTGTCACAATTATCGTAAAAGAAGTGTCATATGTATGACAGAATTTTTTTCGTTCGGCCCAAAATGTCACGGATGTGTCTTTTTTTTTGTAGTGTGCATGGGTTATCCATAAGAAATGTTGAGCTTTGCTCGACATACTAATCTATGCATCCACAACTCAGAAAGATATGTGTTCCTTTGAGTTGTCCCTCTTTAGTTGTCTTCTGACCTTCGTCTATCAATTAATAGTCAAGAGTATGCGTGCATTCGTTCATCGTTGGATTTACTCTTGTGTTCCGTCAAGCCATTCTATCTCGGAATGACTAGGACAAACAAACTCCAGCACCTCATCCATATCTAGGATTGGGTCAAAGCAGTTGTATTCCGCAGATCAAAATGCCAATCCAGCTTTTGTTCTGTTCTACCTTGGAGTGTTGCCTCCTTATGTCAGGATTGTCATGAGAATTGCACCACCTCTTATGAATTCTTGACACAGTGATACTTCTCGCCATCATCATTCGCTCCTCGGTTAAGTGTTGTTGCAACCGTAATACCGACAAGTGAACCGTGATGTGTGAAATCAGTACTCCTAGCAACTAGTTGCTTGGTAGTAAATGGACAATATTCTCATTCTTAGCGTGTTGGTTATTGAATCATCACTCTAAGATATATTGTGCTACCTAGTCCTTATTTCCGGTGCACTCTTTGATCAATGAGTTAGGATTATTCAATCCCTTGCTTATTTGATCATATCATCTTGCTCTGAAAAGCAAGATTGTTCTCGAGCTTAGTAACATATCGGTGGTTCGTGATGTTCCGAATATCTTCTCGGAAGTATTACCAGGTTGTCACCTGACCGCTATGTTGAGTTCGTGATCATGTTGGTTTTCCTCCAAACCACCCATTCTCCAAGAATCTGTGTTGCATACTCCTGAGCTAGTTGGTTAAGCCAAACAACAACTTGGAGAGTTGGAAGATAAAAGCTTGTCTGACTTAGTTCATGTTAGGGGATATCTTTTTGTGTGTGTATGTGTGTTGAAGAAAGATAATATCTTCATCGATTGGTCCTTGTGATCAGTTGTTGGATCTATTGCCTTGTCAAAACTTTGACTTGAGTATGGGCTATCGTCAAGTCAAATAAGAATCAACGATGTTCGTAATGTTGTCTTACTCATGGTTGATCCCTCGAGCATACACTATTACATCTTTTGGTCTGACCAATGCTATCACCGTGTTCACTTGATGGTGGAAGTCCAGTGATATGGAAGTTCCGATGAGTTGCTGTTGAGCCCATCAGCAGCATTTTGTCTCCCCCATGATTCATGTTGAACATTACACTAGTATTGGAAACTTTGTAAGCATTGCCTTCATATTCCGCTCATGAGGTATACGTTTGGATGAAAGGATGGACTTCCTCTAATTCACGTGCATTTGATGTAAGTTGCCGCCGTGAATTCGAGAAAGCTTGTTTTTGCTTCCTTCGGAACCATCCCAAGTCAGTCATGCATATGTGCGATGTATTCTATGGTTTGAAGACTTGCAACCTTTAGCCCATATGTATTCCCTAGCACCCCAAGCCACTGATTGATTTGTTCAAGGAAAAGTAGTTGTTGTGCGAATACTAGTTCATGCACAAGACTTCGATATCCTCGTTGATGGTGCCCCACCTGAACTCGGTGGTGTTTTATTATAAGACTACCACGTGGTCATGCTTGTCTGGGATAGTGTGTTCACTTGTATGTAATAGAACCAGATCATGTTTTGGAGCTTGCTATCGTGGTTCATTCCCCGAGAATCTCGCAACTCCGTCTCGTCGGTTTGTGTTGCAAACTTTCCTTTCCAGACAGGCTGTCTGAAATATCCTGTTTCCAACCAGATCTGAATCTCAGGCAGATATGATGATTGGAACATTCCCAACATTTGCATTTTGTTCCCAGCTTGCACCCCATTGTGCCAATTTCCCATGGGTTGTCCTTCTCAGCAGTTGCTGTCAAGGATCATCTTCAAAAGTGGACTTACCATGAATCCCATCCATTTCCGGTGATAAGCAAAAGTCATCCATTGCTTTATCTTCAACAAGGTAGTCCACATCATCCACCCTAGTCCGAGTATGCCATTTCTTCGAGCTCTTTCAAACGATCAATTGTAAATTGCCTTAAGCTGATGAAGAGTTTCAATGATCTATGTATCAAAAGTAATTCTTTTTGCCACTTAAGGGAACATTCCAACGAGTCAACTTTCCAAGGTGCCCCGTTACGGGATCATGGCAATTATTTCCTCGCCACCTTAACACCATCCACCATCTTTCTAAGCGTGGAATTGTTGACCACCAAATCAAACCTCTTTGTTTGTTCTTCCATCCCTCTCGATGTGTTTCGTGTCTCAGCTCGAGAGATGTTTCTACGTCTCATTCCGTGAGCTGATCTTGTGATCATTAGGATGATCCATCCATGTAGACATGTTTCGCTCTTTTGTCCTCATGTTGGATGAAGATCTCCAAAGCAAAGACGTCAAGATCGACTTGAGTTATCAAATCAACATCCTCTAGAAAGACATATGGATCGTGAAGAATGTGTTAGCTTGTGTCCCTCTATCTTCCTACCTCACGACTTGAATCTCGGGACGAGATTCTTGTTTAGTAGGGGTGAGTTGTCACATCCCTAGCTTCTGGTAATGCACTAGGCTAGCCTCATGTGTGCATCATGTTTAATCTTGAAAGAAAGTTGAAATGGGGATGACAGAACCCCCAGCATCCCCGCTGAAACCAACTAAGGTTTACTAAATTGGTTTCAATGAACCCAAAATGTCATTCACAAAATGTTCATTATTTCTGGATTGGGCTAAAACTCTGGCAAAAATGGTGCACCCTTTTCTAGGACATTCTGGATTTTTGAATTAAATCATAAGTATTTGAATTTGGACATTTAAATGCTATAAAATATTTTAAATGTCCAAATAATCTTGAAAGCATTTGAGGGCTGTTGGAAATAGTTTCAAAAGTGCCCACAATTATTTTCAGGATTTACAAAATGAATTAGTATTTTCACTAATTCAAAACAGAGAACTAAAATAGAAAAGAGAAACAATTAAGTAAGCGAGCGAGAGAAGGCCACTGGGCCACTCACCTGGACCTACCTGGCAGCCCACCTAGCTGGCCCAGCTGGTGGCCTAGCCCAACAGGGCCCATGCCAGTCATCCTCTACCTTTGCCAAGATGGCGAGGAGGAGAGGCAGACTTGCAGCGCCATGGCGACACGCCACCTCCCTGCCTGCCTGTGTCCCTCACCACCGCGACGCCTGAACCGCCTCCCCGGCCTCCCTTCGACCACTGGACACCGCACTTTTTCCTCTCAGCTTCTCTCTCGCCGTTCCCCAGCACAGCCGAGCGTGCTCGCCGCCGCCGACCGCTGCAGTCGTGGCCACCGCCTTCCCCGTGCCTCTCCGACGTGTTCCCGTGCTCCGCCCTGACCTCCTCTTCCTCCTCACCGAGCCGTGCGATGCTGGAAGCCCTAAAATGCTGCCAACACCATCTTCTTCAACATTGGTCCGCCGAGATCGCCGGCGACCGCACGCCGTCACCAACCCTTCCCCGAGCCCACCGAGCTTCTCTACGTGACCGCTGTGAGCCACTGACCTTCCCCCTCCTCTTCTTTTCTTTCCCCGTGCGTTGTAGCAACTGCACCGCGCTAACCCGCATGCGCCGCCGCCCGCGCTCGTCGCCGGCGCCAATCCAGCCACTCCCCGGCCGCGCCACCACCACGGTTGGATGTGGACGAGCGTCCGCATCCCGTCGGTGTGCTCCGCGCGCCAAACGGCACTCTGTAGGCAAATCCCGCAGTGCACCGCCGCGTCTGGACTCGCCGGCGGCTAAACGCAGGCGACCGCTGACCGTTGACCAGTGTGGGTTGACCCCACTGCCCGATTTGACTTCCCCCTCTCTCTCTCACTGACATGCGGGCCACGCCCTGCTAAATAACCTAGATTAGTGTTAACTAAACCTAGTTAGTTTAGTTTAGTTACTGACACATGGGACCCACAGGTCAGGGTTGACCTGGACCATCTCAGTTGACCGCTGACGTCACACTGACGCCAGGTTGACGCAGTAAATCCTTTTCTGGATTTATTCTTATATAGGAAATTCCAGAAAATGTTGCAAACTTGAAAAATTCATAGTAATTCAACCGTAACTCCAAATCAAACAAATTATATATGAAAAATTATCAGAAAAATCCAATATATCCATCTGTACTAGTTTCATTCATGCTTAAACAAGTTAACTTGCTGTTTAGTGCAAAACATGATAAAGCACTATTTAAGATCACAAATGAGTTTGAACTATGAATCTTTGGTTCAAAATAGCTCAAACCCATCTGGTTGTAGTTGCATTAGACCAACACACTCATTTTACCATGTCATGATCATGCATCATATTGTGCATTGCATTGATTGTGTTTCTTTCTCTGTTGCCGGTATTTGTCCCCTCTCAGTATACGTTGGTTCGACGATGTGATCGTTGACACTGATGAAGACCCAATGCTATCTTCGCAAGTGCCAGGAAAGCAAAACCCCCTTGTTCATTCCGATACAATCCCACTCTCTCGCTCCTGCTCTCTTTTACTGCATTAGGACAACAACGATTCATCTGTTACTTGCTGCGGTAGCTGAACCCCTTTATCCTTTACATGACCTGTCATTGCCACAGTAAATAGATGAAACCCACTAGCATGAGTAGGAGTTGTTTCAGCCCTGATGTGGCTACTCATTCATGCTTGTTTGTCATGCCTGCTATGCTTAGAGTTGTGGCAGGTCTGATTCATTGGGGATGAATTGGAACAGTGATGAACATGTCCTACTATGTGTGAGCTAAGTGTGTGAACACGACTTGGTAAAGGTAGCGGTGAGAGGCCATGTAGGAGTACATGGTGGGTTGTCTCATTGAAGCCGTCCTCAGGGACTGAGTTCTGTGTTTGTGATCCATGAAACAGTTACTACCACGCATTGGGCCCGAAACCAATGGACCCTCTCGGCTTCTTAATCACCCTTGTCCTCTGTCCAGGAGTTGCAAGTAGTTTTTGGTGTTTGTAGCATGCTGGAGGCTGTGGGTAGCGCTGACCGAGGGTGGGCTATGATGCGGTAGGCACGTGGCCGAGTATGCCGGGCGCCCGTTTGGTGTCGTGGAACCCTGTACACATCGTTCGGGGCCGTATGTGGAAACCTTGGCCGGACTCCCTGCGGATCGAACCTGAATAAGCGATAAACCTGGACTAAATACTTGAGTGTTTAGGTAGGCCATGGCCGACACCCTCGTTGGGCTTCCGCTTGAAGGTTTCCGAGTACATGTCGTGTAAACGGCGGTAAGTGGTGAGAGCGTGTGTGAAGAAGTACACCCCTGCAGGGTTAACATAATCTATTCGAATAGCCGCGTCCGCGGTAAAGGACCTCTGGGTTGCCTATACAGTTCATTGACAAGTGGAAGTGGATACTCTAAAACTCGCAAGATAAGTGTGAGTGTTATGGATGGCCTTCTCGTAGGGAGACGTGTGCGCCACCTCAAAAGACGTGTGCGGATCCATAGTGGTGTATTGGTATGGTGAATATGTGGACTCGTGTGCGCCAACTCAAAAGAGTTACTTGCAGTCGTAGTTCAGGATAGCCACCGAGTCAAAGCTGGCTTACTGCAGTCAAACTCCACCACCCCGTTTATTGATACTGATGCATATGTTACTAGTTCCGATGTAAGTCTTGCTGTGTACATTTGTACTCACGTTTGCCTATTTTATGTTTTGCAGAGAGACGTTAGTCTCGCTAATAGTTCTGCATGGACTTCGATGTTTAGCTTGTTACCTCAGCTACGATCTTGTGCCCTCAGCGGGATCTAGTAGATAGTCAGGCTTCTCAGCCTTTTTCATTTGTAGATGTCTGTACTCAGACATGTTAAGCTTCCGCGTGTGCTTTGACTTGTATGCTCTGAATGTTGGGTCATGAGACCTATGTTTGTAATATCTCGCTCCTCGGAGCCTAATGAATAAATACTTTGAGTCATAGAGTTTTGTTGTGATGCCATGTTCACTACTAGGAAAAGGCCTACTAATGGCGCACCACTGGTGCGCCATTAGTATACCGGTACTAATGGCGCACCTGTAGTGCGCCATTAGTATGCCTAGAGGTGCGCCATTACTATCTCACTTAGTAATGGCGCACCACATAGGAGTGCGCCATTACTAACAATTTTTTTCAATTTTTTTTAATTTTTTTTTCAATTTTTTTTTAATTTTTTCCTTTTTTTTCTTTTTTTCTTAATCTCGGGTCACTATGGCCTAATCTCGGATCAATTTGCTTATTCTCAGGTCAAATCACACTCCATGGTCAAACTTCCTGAAAGGACACCCATCCTCATACTACTCCAGCCCAAGCACGCTTAACTTCAGATTTCTATCCAACCCCAGCACCAGCTCACTTCACAGGCACTCGTTGATATATCTAGCATATCAATCCTATTAAGCCTTGTTGATGTTTAGGACTTTGTTCATGTTCATGAGTGTGATGAAATTTTGAAATAATTATTTCAAACATCCGTTCATATTACGTATCATATTTTCTTTTAAATCCCGAAAAAAATTCGAAACTATTTTTTTTCTGTTACTAGTGGCGCACCTAGCAGACGATGCGCCACTAGTAAGTTTGAAATTTTTTGAATTGTTTTGCCTCCAGATCTTAAAAGCCCCGTAACTTTTTTCTGTTAGGTTTTTGAGGATTTTGAAAATGTTTAACGGGGTTCCCCCAGTTAAATTTGGGTGTAACTTTTCGAGTAGATGATTTTTCATATAAAAAACTTTTTAATCCGAGTTCGTATGCAAAAGTTATGCCCATTTACAAATTCCTGAGAGATTTTGCAAATAAAGTCGAAATTCATATTTGTAAATTTTCCCAACAACTAGACCACATATCACATGGGAAACTTATTTTCTTTTTTTTGACATTTTCATCATTTTATTTTATGTTTTTTAAAACTGAAAAGGCGGTCCACGGGGGAGGGGGTGCATTCGGGGAATTTTTGGGCCAAGTTAGTAATGGCTCACCGTGGGAGTGGTGCGCCATTACTAGTTCAACTAGTAATGGCACACGACACCCACGGTGCGCCATTACTAGTTTTGAAAAAAATTTGAAAAAAAATTTGAAAAAAAATTACTAGTGGCGCACCGTGGATGTGGTGCGCCATTACTAGTTTAACTAGTAATGGCGCACTATACCCTGGTGCGCCATTACTAGTTTTGAAAAAAAATATAAAAATTTGAAAAAAAATTATTAATGGCGCACCGTGGATGTGCTGCGCCATTACTAGTTTAACTAGTAATGGCGCATTATCCCCTGGTGCGCCATTACTAGTTTTAAAAAAAATTGTTACTAATGGCGCACCGTGGATGTGGTGCGCCATTAGTATTTGGACACTAATGGCGCACCAACACATGGTGCGCCATTAGTATATAGTAGTGGCGCACCACATGTCTGGTGCGCCATTAGTGTCCATATCATCTATAGCCCTTTTCCTAGTAGTGGTTATATTTACACATATCGAGCATATTGTGTGTATGATTGAAATGCTTGGTATGTGTGGGATCCGACAACCTAGTTGTTTATCCTTGGTAGCCTCTCTTATGGGGAAATGTAGTCTTGTGCTTCCATGAGCCATAGTAGTCCGATACAGCCGGTTCACGGAGTCCTGCTAGCCCAAAGACTACTCGCTCGGAACACTTGACTGGCCGGGCATGTGATTCACGCCGTTCTCGTGGTACGTCCTTCGGGAAATGTCACGCGATGACATCCGGAGTCCTGCCTAGCCTGCTACAGCCCGGGTTCCGGGAGTCCTGTTAGCCCAGTGCTACAGCCCGGATTCGCACGCTATTGACCGACATGCTCGATGTTGATTCATGTATGCCTGTCCCCGTAAGTTAGTGCCACTTTGGGTTCACGACAAGTCATTGCGGCCCGGGTTCTCTATCATATGGATGCTAGCGACACTATCATATACGTGAGCCAAAAGGCGCAAATGGTCCCGGGCCATGGTAAGGCGACACCCGTGGGAATACCGTGCGTGATGCCGCAAAGTGATATGAGGTGTTACCGGCTAGAACGATGTGACTTGGAATCAGGGTCCTGACAGATATCCGTGATGTTGTGCGAGAATCGTGGGTAAAGATCAAGCTCCTTGTGGTCATTTAATGATTACTAAGGCATTGTTTATACCAAGCTTGATTTGATCATGAGATAATCGTGTTATGTCCGAGGTTGGTAAGTGATGCATTTGATGGTTACGTAGTAACCCGAGCAGAATAAATAGTGCATATAGTGTCATCATGTTGCATGCTAGTATTGTTAGATTCATATGTTCATGCCATGCTCATGTTGTTCTAGCTGTATCATGTTCGTGTTGCTCATGTCATGTTGTTATGAGGATCTCATGTTAATTCCTGCTTAACTTGAAATTGCCATGCTGTTGTTTGTCTTGAATGCTTCTGGTTATTGTGAGTTGCAAGTACATTCAATGTACTGACCTGGCGTGTCATGCCAGTTTGTAGGTCGTGCCCGGATTGCTTGCTTGTTTGGTGTTGTTCCTGTGTTCGCGAGCTAGGATAAGCGTTCCAGCCAGAGTCCCTGCGGATTGGAGTCCATCATCGCTGTTCGTTGTTCCGCTACCAGTAGTTGTTCCACTGCCTCAACTTGTTATGCTACTTGCATAGAGCAACTGAGGTTGGCGAAGTGTCACTGTGCCGATGTTATTCATTGTAATATCGGAGACCTTGTATTCATATTCGTGTATTAATAGCAAGCTGGTCTGTTCTATGCTAAGAAGTGTCGTATTCCAGAAGACTTCACCTCGATCTCTGGGCTGGAATACGGGGCGTTCCGGTTTTCTCTGAGCCGGGGTGCCACAATATGAGAAGGTGTTTGCCAACTACTTCCCTTTGGCACTCAAATCCAATGTGAGGTCTTGGCTGATGCACCTGCCGGAGAATTCCATTTCTTCATGCGCTGACCTGTGCCAGGAGTTCATTGGCGCCTTCACAGGCGGCCATCAAGAAATAGGAGGGCCCAACGATTCCAGTCCAACGTGCGCAACCGCAGGATACCCTCCAAGATAAATGTGCGGTTGCCCAAGACTGTGAAGGATCTTTACACCTTGGTGGACAAGTGTGCTCGGATAGTGGAGGAAAGAAAACTCCGTGGAGAAGAAGATTGCATCAACATCGACTCAGAGGATGACGATGAATCCACCAGTTAGAAGAAGAAGAGCAAGAAGCACAACAAGAGGCGCAAGGATAAGGCAGTGATGACCGTCGAAGGGTCAGGCACGCTTAGTACCAACAAGAAGGCTAAAGCCGAGCCCCGGCAAGGAAGATGCCATGTGCGCTGACTGACGGGAGGCTGCGACTGCCAAGAGGGCTGGGAAAGGCTATGGGCCGTACTGCAAGATCCATCAGACCAAAGGCCACGATCTCCAAGAGTGTCATCAGGTTGAGGAGCACGTAAAGAGGCAGAAGGCTGAATATGAGAAGCGTGACAAAGAAAAAGGTCAGAATGGTACTGGCGGGAAGGGCTAAGGCGGTGAAGAAAATCATCCCGGGAAGGCTTTTCGGAACCAAGGAAAACCCGCCAAGGGCCGAGAGAAGGAAGTTTGTAATGATGAGAGTGATGGAGGGGATGAAGAGGAAACCAGGAAGCAGGAATTCCAGAAGGCCACTGATGCCCTATGCATTGATAGGGGTGCAACTTAAATGTTGGGCGCGTGAGGTCAATGCCGTGGAGCCAGCGGCAGAGTCTTGGAAACCGCTCATATGGTCACGCACGCCCATCATCTTTGACGAAGAGGACCATCCTGACCGCATCACCGTGGTAGGGTGTTTGCCATTGTTGGTCTCTCAAGCGATTCGCAACCTTAAAGTCACAAAGATGTTGGTTGATAGCGGGGCCAGGTTAATCTGATTTCCCCAAAGGTTATCAGCAAGCTTCAGATAGTAGAGGAAGAACTAAAGGTCACGTGCACGTTTCAAGGAGTTAATCCTGACAGGTGTGATCCTAAGGGCAAGATCATGTTGCCAGTGACATTTGGGGGAGAGCTGCACTATCGGACTGAGAAAGTTGTGCTTGATGTGGTCGACATCCCCCTGCCATACAACGGGATCCTCGGACGCCCAGCTCTGGCAAGATTCATGGCGCCCATCACACTATGCCCACAATACCTTGAAGATGCCCGGGCCAGTAGGAGTCATTTCCATTCTGTCAGATGAGAAAGACGCAATCATTTGCGTGATAAGATGTACCGAGATGCAATCGCGGCAGAGGCCACGGCAACAGCAGTTCCACCCAAGGAAAATAGAGGAAAGAAAAAGGGTGGCGGGGACACCAGCAAGGAATCCGGGAAGCGCACCTCTTTGGAGTGTGCAACGCCTGTTGATGACTTGCCAGAGAGTTCCAACAACAAGAGATCCAAGGTCGGTGCACCACATGTGAAGAAGGTCCCGGCAAGGCTGGCTGGCATTGATGGTACCTTCACTATCAGCGCGCCCCTCGATGACAAATAGGAAAGCGTGCTTGTCGGTGTCAAAACCGGCGGATCTCAGGTAGGGGGTCCCGAACTGCACGTCTAAGGCGGATGGTAACAGGAGGCGGGGACACAATGTTTACCCAGGTTCGGGCCCTCTCGATGGAGGTAATACCCTACTTCCTGCTTGATTTATCTTGATGATATGAGTATTACAGGAGTTGATCTACCACAAGATCGTAGAGGCTAAACCCTAGAAGCTAGCCTATGGTATGATTGTTGTTGTCCTATGGACTAAACCCTCCGGTTTATATAGACACTGGACGGGACTAGGGTTACACAGAGTCGGTTACAAGGGAGGAGATCCAGATATCCGTATTGCCAAGCTTGCCTTCCATGCCAAGAAAATTCCCGTCCGGACACGGGACAAAGTCTTCAATCTTGTATCTTCATAGTTCAATAGTCCGGCCAAAGGATATAGGCCGGCTGTCCGGAGACCCCCTAATCCAGGACTCCCTCAGTAGCCCCCGAACCAGGCTTCAATGATGATAAGTCCGGCGCGCAGATTGTCTTCGTCATTGCAAGGCGGGTTCTTCTCCAAATTCTGAATACCTGTCGAGTAGTGTCCGACTCCTCATAAATGTTGCACTTCTTGGCTTCTGCGCCTAATAATGGCTATCTTCCACGTGTCGAACGAATGCGAGAAGCCAGGGCATTTTTACATTCACCACCCTAGCCATGTGAGCAAACTGTCTATTAAAGAGATGGGGATTCATAGATCCAGATCACACCATCCTCCCACGGTGAGTATCCATCAGAGCGCACTCGGAAAAATCCATTCCAACATGGCCGGCCCTCGCAGCTCCTCCTCTGGCTCCCGTAGCCCTAAGCCCGGCGACTGGAAGAAGTGTTCCGTCCCACATAGCCAATTAGTAGAGTTACAAACCCAGGGATTCCTCCCCCCAGCGTACATGGTCGCCGTTCGAACCGGGCTCGCCACCTATAATGGCGGGGAGCAAGCGGAGAGCTTTTCGAACCCCTCCAAGGGGGAGCGGGTATGCCGCGTTCCTTATTTATTAAGGGGACTCGGATTTCCAATCCATCCGTTCCTCTGCGGACTCCTGGAGTTTTATGGCCTCCTGCTGCATAATTTCACCCCTGCTTCCATATTACACATCGCTGGTTACGTTGCCCTTTGCGAGCTGTTTCTGGGCTGCGAAGCTCATTTCGAGCTGTGGAAGAGGCTATTCTGCCTGGTGCCCCGTACACAGAAGGGGTCAATATATCAAGTGGGCGGAGCCGAAATATGGCGCATCGCCGGGACCGGATACCTGTCCGGTACCCCGAAGAAGACGTCCGAAGACTGGCCTTCGGAGTGGTTTTACATGGAGGACGTCCCCCTTCCAGATCCTATTCGGATAGGTCTTCCCAAGTTCCACAATGCCCCCTTTGAAGAAACACGGAAGCTGGCGCCCACGGAGCCCTCAGGAGGAAGATAACAGAGAAGTCCTTTACCTGATGGGCCGGATAAAGGTGTTGGCTCAATCATGACTAACAATAACCGAGGTTGTGTCAATATGTATAATGCGGGGGGTACAACCACTTCAATATCGAGGGCATCCCATGTGGCATTTTAACGGGGAAGATGACGCCACCCACTGCGGGCGTAAGGGACCGGACTCGGTTGCTGCCCTAGCAAAAAATTTGTCCGATTCGTTCAAGGGAGAGGAAGAGGAGTTCATCCGCATTAAGCCACGGGATGGATTCTCCATGTACAACCCTCCAAGCTGGGTGAGCTGTCACTTTTTTTTGACTGTACACAGTAGGGCAAGGCCCCACTGCAATTTTTATATTAAATTAAAAACAAAGGTACAACAGTACAGAGGCTTGAGGTAAGCCAAAAAAAGAAGAAAAAAACAAAAGATAAATTACAGAACAAGGTTATCAAGCCAAGTACAGAAGGCTCTGGCATAGCTCTTCTTCACTCTATATCTCAGAAGATTAAGCTCATCAAGGAAAATGATTTTCCACCTCTGAATGGAAGGCTGAATGGCTTGAAAGATCAGATTATTTCTTGAAATCCATATGGCCCAAGAGGCTAGGATGATGATTTCCATGAAAAATGGAACATGAAGTTTGAACCGGAGATCCTCAAACGCTTCAAGCACAGACACATTAAGTTGCCTGGAAGGACAAATAATATCCCAGCACTGAGCTGCAAAAGGGCAGGACCAGAAGAGATGATGTAAGGTTTCCTCCTGAGGACAACTATTGAGAGCACAGTTGTAGCTTGCCAACTGGAAAGTTTTCCTGCAAAGAAGATTCCTAGTATTGAGCCTGTCATGAAGTAATCTCCAAAAAAACACCTTGTGCTTTGGCTGACAAGAGCTATTCCAAATCCAATTGAACTGCTGGGGCACTATTTTAACTCCCATCATTACTTTATATGCCTTAGCAACTGAGAATTGCTCATTACCCCAAATATAGCTCCAAGTGTGAGTGCAATCCAGGGAGTCAGAATTCCTTATAGCAAAACAAATGTCTTCCATACTTTCAAATTCCTAGAAAGCTCGCACAGTGAGAGGAAGTTGAAATAGATCCTCCAAGTATTCATTATGAATAATGGTGTGCACAGTGGTGTTCTGGTCCTTCACAAATGAGAAGAGGTGAGGGAACAAGTCCTGTAAACAAGCTGAATGCCAGAGATCAGACCAAAATAGAGCACTTTTACCATCCCCTATGTGACATCTGGCCAAGGATTTGAAATTATGAATGAGCTTGAGATTTGCCTTCCACCAAAAAGAGCCAACCCAATTGCTTCCAGGCAACAAGTTATTAGCATAATAAGTTTCCCAAATCGAGTTAACCCATGGAATGTTGTGCCTATTATAGAACTTGTGCAGGTTTTTGAGAAGCAAAGCTTCGTTTTGGACAAAGATATCCATCACCCCCAGACCTCCTTGGTCCTTAGGTCTACAAACAGTGCTCCAAGCCACCATGGCAGGCCTATGATCCTCAATGTCAGGTCCTCTCCAGAGACAGTGTCTCAACAACTTGATAGCTTGTAATTTGATGGTGACAGGCACATCAAGGCATCCCATTAGGTAAATCAACAAAGAGATTAAAACAGACTTTACCAACAATAATCTCCCAGCCATTGTCACGAATGAGGATAAACCCACAAGCTTTTCTGCAATCTTGTGACAAGAGGAAAACAATGCTCCACATAAGGCTTATGAAGACCCAATGGAGTTCCCAAATACTGAATGGGGAAAGATTCTATTTTACAATGAAATGTATTTGTCAAAATTTCCACCTTGTCCTCAGGCACATTTATTGGGAGACTTGATTTGTTATAATTCACTTTAAGGCCAGTTGCATCAGCAAAAGTATTTAGGAATGCTTTGAGGCAATGAAGTTGCTTTGCATCAGCTTGGAGAAGAACCAGAGTGTCATCGAAGATTTGGACAATGGGGAAATCAGGACAGAGTGCACTTGCAGAGGAGAAGAAAGTATACCTGTGAATGGCCTTGTTAAGAATTGATCAAGCAAGTCTGCAGCAAGCACAAATAATAGAGGTGATAGAGGATCTCCTTGCCTGACCCCCCTGAGACAGTAAAACTTTTTGCCAGGAACCCCATTAAGCATGAAGCAGATGATGCAGAAGTGAACAACATTTTAATCCAGTTGATCCATCTGTCTCCAAAACCTTTGGCCTTTAATATCTCCAGGATTGCTTGGTGCTCAATGGTGTCAAAAGCCTTTTCAAAATCTAATTTAAGCACGACAATTTCCTTTTTTGACTTATGGCATTGATGCAGATACTCATATGCCCAACCCAAACAGTCATGAATGGACCTTTCCTTGAGGAAACCATATTGGTTGATGTGCACAAGTTTTAGAATTACTTTCTGCAGCCTGTTAGCCAACAACTTAGTGATAAGTTTAAGACAGCAATTGAGGAGAGAAATAGGCCTGAAGTCATTTGCTGTCATTGGTTTGCTTCCTTTAGGAATAAGGGTGATGTAAGAGGTGTTTAAGCTCTCAAGTGAGATTTGCCCAAGATGAAAATCTTGAATAAATCTAAGCACATCCCTTTAATAATATCCCAACAAGATTTCAAAACTCATTGTTGAAACCATCGGGACTGGTGATTTATCGATGGAAGATCCTTGACAACATCATTAATTTCCTCTTGAGAGAAAGGTAACTCCAAGTTATCAAAAAGGTTTGATCTTGCACGGGACCAAAAGGATTCCAAGTTGAAGTGCATAGCAGTTTTATGAGATGTGCCCATTCTTTTCTTATAAGCTTCCCAGAGGATTGCAGCTTTCCCAGCATGATCTGAAATTTCAACTTGATCATCATTTGGAAGGACAGCAATATGATTGTGCTTGTAATTGATAGAAGCTTTAGTATGGAAGAATTTTGTGTTTTCATCCCCAAATTTGACCCCCTTAATCTTTCCCCTTTGCTTCCAATAGATCTTTTGGTTCCTGAGAAGAATGAGCAGCTGCTCTTTTAAGATATCCCTGCAGTTCCATTCATGAATGTCTAATTCTCTGAATTCCTCAAAAAAGTCCCAAAGGAAAATGAGATCATTAAGCTTGGCAATCTTGTCTTTTATGCAGGATAAAGACCTAGCCCACAACTTCAAAGCTCTCCTCAAGTTCTTGAATTTGGCATTCAAATTTTTAACAAAGATCAAGATTCCCCTTTGGGATGCTCCAAGAAGCAGCCACCACTGCTTGAAGTCGAATGTTGCGCCAATAGTTTTCAAATCTAAAACTCTTGCTTTAGGAATGGAAGTACCAATTTTGATGACACAAGGCAAGTGATCAGATATAGGTTTTGCAAGTGGAAGAACTATGGTGTTTGGGAAAGTGGTCATCCAGAGGCGAAGTAAAAACCAATCCAATTTGACCAAAAGAGGATCATGCTTGCATGTTGCTCCAACTGAATTTTTCGCCTGCAGTGGCAGCTCAATTAAACCCCGATTGCTGATTGCCTCATTGAACAAAAGCATGCCATTAACATCTCCACCAGTGCATTTTCGTCGGAAGGGCTCTCATAAGATTAAAGTCCCCATAAGGATCCAGTCCAAATCTGCAGCATGTGAATATTCGAAACCAATTAATGAAATCAGCTTTGTCACGGGGATCACAGGGGCCATATATGTTAGTTAGGATCCAAGACTGATTGGATAACAAGCTGGTGAATTGAACTGAGAGTGAGAATCTATTTTGAGCAAGAACTTCTCCTGTAAACTGAGATCCATTCCAAGCAACTAGCAGCCCCCCAGAAGCTCCAACAGATGGGAGGAAAGCAAATTTATTAATTCTGTTAGGACAAAAGTTTTTGATGTAAGCTGCATCAAATGCCTCTCTTTTAGTTTCTTGAAGACACAAGATGCTACAGTCACTCTCTTCAATTTTCTGTTTAATAGCCAACCATTTATCTTCAAAGTTCATCCCTCTAATATTCCAATTGAGGATATTCCAATTTCTGTTTGTGTTATTCATGACAACAATTGAAGTTTCTGCAGCAGTAATCAAGCACCAGCACTTGATCAATCCAAAGCACATACATGAAGTTGAGGAAGCACAGAAAATATAAAACCATGAAGCACAACACATCACAAGAGCAGCACAGCATCCATGAACCATACATCATAGAGGTCTTAATAATAGAGTGCACCAGCAGATCCACAAGATCCAGAAAGAACCATTCACCCATCATTACAAAAGTCATTGAGAAATCCTAGTAAAGAAAGGATAGACCCTGCATTTATCGTCATAAGTATTTACCTTGCCGTTTCATGGCAGGAATTGCAAAAAGCTGTAAGGGAGATCAACAGCCCGCCTCCACAACCAGAGGACCCTGAACGGGCCCTTGACCCCGGACTCGAAGAGGATCCGGACATATTTGTGGAGCTGATCGACAGGGTATTCTATCAATTGAGCTGCGATGACGCCATGGTGGCCATCACGGCCGTCTATCTGGGGCTGCTCCCTGCGTCGCATGTAAGAAAAACCAGAGACCCAACATCCAAGAAAGATCCCCTTATATGTACCTCACCTGCCATACACATATGGTGTTTTACAGGGAAGGCCGTCGGGACGCCATGCCGAACCCACAGTGAAGCCGGGTAGGATAAAAAGGAAGGCGGTCAGGACTGAGACGTCGGTGCAGAGGAATGATACAGAACCTCGCTCCGAGGTTGCTGTCTTTAAAATATAATGACGTCCGTATTTCCTAGTAGGAAAAACGCTCGCAGGACTATATTCGGAGAAGTTGCCGATCATGCTTCCACCAGTCGGGCTCCAAGGCCGGACATAGAGGTGGAAGCTAACACGGGGCGAACACCGGACGCTCCTTCTATAGAGGATGCGGATAGAATATCTGCTACAAATTCCGAAGTGGAGAGTGCCATGAATCACAGCCGTCGCCGGGCAGTACTCCGTGACGCTTGTTTCTCCCAGGAGGCGTTTGATGCCTTCAACTCGGGAGACGCATACATCTGTGCTGCTCAAAATGGTCTTGCCAGAGCCACGGATCAGTATGTAAAGGATATACGGGTAAGAAAATTTGATGATTTTATATATCAGTAGCCCCTGAGACTTGAAACAGTTCACACAACTGATTTGAGGATCATTATTTGTGCAGGTTCATACAGAGAAGAATACCCAATTGTCCCAAGAGCTGGAAGAGTGCAAGGCCCAGCTACGGGCCACAGTTGCCGCCTTGAAGGAGTCCGAGAAGGCCCACTCTGGTAACACTTGTTTCTATTGCAAAGAATGACAGGTACCATATAGTATGCGGCATGCATGCAAATCTAACAATAGATATTGCAGATGACTCCGGAGTGAATCAAGAGGCCGTGCCGGGGGATGCACAACGTGCTAATCGACAGCTAAATGCTGGTGAGCGCGTGCTTACGCGCGTCATTCAGGAGAAAAATGATCTCCAAGATGCCAATATTCAGCTGGGCGTGGAACTGAAAGATGTTCGAGCCCAGCTTGCAGACTCCGTGAAGGAGAATAAGCGGCTTCGACGCGGCATTTTCAGTAAGTGCTTGAATGAACTTTTTGAAAGATTTAGGCGAAGAAGTCAGCTAACAGAGTTATCCCTGTAGGTAAGCTGACGGGTCATCCCGCGGAAGAGATGCCCGGGTCTGCGGGTGATCTTCTGCCAGAGCTCTCTAAACTGCACGAACAAGTCCGGCAGGTGATGCAGGGTATTGCCCAAGCCTTTTGGCCATACGCCTCCCCGTCAGGAGGCATGGGGGAGCTTATAGAGAAGCTCAAGAGAGCACGACGGCGCTTCCGATTATGGAAGATATCATCCTGCCGACAAGGCGCAAGGGAAGCCTGGGCAATGGTGATGACGCGATATACCAAGGCTGACCCAAACCACATGGCCGAGGTCGGACCTGTGGGGCCTGATGGGAAAGAGATCCCCGTCAGTTTAGTGTATGACCAAGTAGAATTAGTCGCAAAGTATTCCCAACAGGATTGTAGGCTAGACAGCCTGTTGGATGGGATAGAAGAAGAATTCAGTCAATGTAAGTGACTGTGTAATTTAAATGACATGTATAATGTCTCTAGTCGGATCGTAAATCATTTGCCATGGCGGACCTTTTCGCTTCGACCTCGGGACCCGATAGTCTGGAGTGTATCCGAATACCCGCTCAGTTATGTAAAAACCGGGGTATGTGTGGAAACCAGGCGTAGGGGTCATAAGTGCTTGAACAGACAAGTACCCAACTAGCTATGTTATATTACATGGATAGTACGAAACATCTTCTAGGGAGAATAGTTCCGATAAGGGTTCCTTTCCCTGGGTACGCATGCCCTAATGTGCATGTCTGAACTGCGAAAAGAGACGCAGGCAAAAACATCTGGGGGCATGTATCAAAATATAAGTCATCTTTTGTTCACCGACCGAATATTCCCTTAAGAATGCTAGCTTTAGGCTTCACCCAGTCTGAGGTACACATCCGGCTGACCCAGCAATAACAATCGCAGAGGTGCTCCCCTTATGCCCTAGCCGAATTAACGGGAACGTAGGGCATAAACACAAGAGCCAGTCAACCTAGCTTGGCTAAAACTTAAGTCATATCGATGCATATAATGGCGAAAAAGGTACATGCGGAAGAATAACACATGTGTGGGGCATGAAGCCCAGAAGAATAATTATACTAAGCTTCTGTGTAAGAAGCCCCTAGGTATAATGAGCGCGGTTAACGTGTCAAGATTGTGCAGTCAAGACACAAGTTAGCCTTTTAAGGCTTTAAGGAAAAAAGAAGGAAGAAAGAGAGAAAAGACGAATAATGGATATGCAAAAATTTGACGGGGGTAAGGACACGAACATAGAGTCCGGCACTAGGCGTAGAATCTTCGGAGTCTGGCCGCATTCCATGGATTGGGCTCGAGTCGATTGTCCGATGCATCCCGCAGACGGTACGCTCCACCGGTCAGAACCTGGTCAATAATGAAGGGACCTTCCCATTTGGGCTTGAGCTTGTTCTTTTTCTTCTCCGGCAGGCGTAGAACAAGTTCGCCAACGTTATAGGTTTTGGCCCATACTTCTCTGCTTTGATGAACAACTTCCGCCTGTTGCTGATAGAATGCGGAACGGGCTTTTGCCACGTCTCGCTCCTCCTCCAGGGCGTCCAAGTTGTCCCCGATCGAGCTCGACCTCTTTTTCTTCGTACATGCGCACTCGAGGTGAGTCATGAATTATGTCGCAGGGCAGAACCGCCTCTACCCCGTACACCATGAAAAACGGTGTGTATCCGGTAGTGCGATTCGGCGTGGTCCGCAGCCCCCATAGCACGGAGTCGAGCTCCTCTACCCAGTGGTGTTGGATTCCTTTAAAGACCGCACTAATCTAGGTTTGATTCCGCTCATAATAAGACCATTTGCTTGCTCGACTTGACCGTTAGTTTGCGGGTGATAGACAGAAGCATAATCGAGCTTAATGCCCATGTTGCTGCACCAAAGTTTTACCTCGTCGGCTATAAAGTTCGTGCCGTTGTCAGTGATGATGCTGTGGGGGATGCCATAACGGTGTACGACCCCAGATATGAAGTCTATCACAGGTCCGGATTCAGCCGTTTTGACGGTTTTGGCTTCTATCCATTTGGTGAATTTATCCACCATGACCAGTAAGTATTTTTTCTTATGGGATCCCCCTTTGAGGGGTCCGACCATATCAAGCCCCCAGACCGCAAAGGGCCAAGTGATGGGGATTGTTTGGAGAGCGGTAGGCGGCATATGGCTTTGGTTTGCAAAAAGCTGGCAACCGATGCAAAGTTGGACTAGATCCTGGGCGTCTTCTTGGGCCGTCGGCCAATAAAAGCCTGTATGGAAGGCCTTGCTTACAAGGGCCCGGGCAGCGGCGTGGTGGCCGCCGAGTCCAGCATGGATTTCTGCCAAAAGCTTCCACCCTTCCTCTTCGGAGATGCACCTTTGAAGGACTCCGGTAGTGCTTTTCTTATAGAGCTCTCCTTCGTGGACCTTGTAGGCTTTAGATCGCCGCACTATGTAGCGTGCCTCAGTTTGGTCCTCGGGTAGTTCCTGCATGGTTTGGTAGGCCAGGAATGGTTCTGTCTACGGGGCGATGACGACCATTATCACGTGGGCTGAGGGTGTTATCTCGATGGCAGAGCCTCCGATTTGTGTCAGAGTGTTCGGTACCTAGTGTTGTGGCCGGGTCCGGACTATTGTTACCGGTGCCCCCTTCCCATACCACGGATGGCTTAAATAGCCTTTCCAAAAAGATGTTAGGTGGGATAGGGTCGCGCTTAGCGCCGATACGGGCGAGGATATCCGCCGCCTGATTGTTTTCCCGAGCAACATGGTGGAATTCAAGCCCCTCGAACCGAGCTGACATTTTGAGGACGGCGTTGCGATATGCCGCCATTTTCGGATCCTTGGCATCAAATTCTCCATTTATTTGAGATATTGCAAGGTTCGAGTCCCCACGCACCTCCAGGCGTTGAATGCCCATGGAAACTGCCATCCGGAGACCATGTAATAGGGCTTCGTATTCGCCTGCGTTGTTGGAGTCTGTGTATACTATTTGGAGTACGTATTGGACTGTATCTCCGGTTGGGGACGTCAGGACGACGCCAGCCCCCAGACCAGCCAGCATTTTAGAGCCGTCGAAGTGCATGATCCAATTAGAGTACACGCCGTACTCTTTAGGGAGTTCGGCTTCTGTCCACTCGGCGACAAAATCGGCCAGTACTTGCGACTTAATGGCTCGCTGAGGTCTATATGTTATGTCGAACGAGAGGAGCTCAATGGCCCATTTGGCAATCCGGCCCGTGGCGTCGCGATTGTTTATTATGTCGTTGAGTGGTACTTCAGAGGCCACCGTGATTGAACACTCTTGAAAGTAGTGTCATAGTTTCCGGGATGCCATAAATACCGCGTATGCTAACTTTTGATAATGTGGGTACCGTGATTTGCATGGAGTGAGGACAGTGGATACATAGTATACCGGCTTTTGAAGCGGGAATTTATGTCCGTATGTCTCTCCTTCGACGACGGGCACTGTGCTTACAACTTGGCGAGTTGCCGCTATATATAACAGCATTGGTTCGCCGAAATTTTGTGCGGCCAAGATTGGGTTGGTGGCCAGGATGGCTTTTATTTCTTCCAATCCGGTCGTGGCTGCGTCCGTCAACTCGAAGTGTTCGGTGCACCGGAGAAGGCGATAAAGGGGGAGCGCCTTCTCCCCTAGTCGGGAGATAAAGCGGCTTAAGGCCGCTACGCATCCAGTTAACTTCTGGATTTGTTTGAGGTCAGTTGGGATAGCCAACTGTGACAGAGCTCGAATTTTGGCCGGATTTGCTTCAATTCGTCTACTGGAGACTATGAAGCCCATGAGCTTTCCGGCGGGCACGCCAAAAAAGCATTTTTCCAGATTGAGCTTGATGTCATATGTTCGGAGACTGTCGAACCTGAGCCTCAGGTCTTCTATTAAGGATTCGACGTGTTTCGTTTTAACGACCACATCGTCAATGTATGCCTCCACTGTTTTGCCGATCTGCTTTTCTAGACATGTCTGAATCATGCGTTGATACGTTGCGCCGGCGTTTTTTAGCCCGAAGGGCATTGTGTTAAAATAGAAGGGGCCGTATAGAGTGATGAATGCCGTTGCGGCTTGATCAGACTCCGCCATCTTAATTTGGTGGTAACCGGAGTATGCGTCGAGGAAGCACAGTGAGTCGTGTGCTGCAGTAGTGTCGATAATTTGATCGATGCAGGGGAGAGGGAAGCGATCCTTAGGGCAAGCCTTGTTAAGGTCCTTGAAGTCAACACATAGGCGCCAGGATTTATCCTTCTTTGGTACCATCACCAGGTTTGCTAGCCAGTCCGGATGTTTTATTTCTCTAATGAATCCGGCCTCCAGTAACTTGGCTAGTTCCTCTCCCATGGCTTGCCGCTTAGGTTCGGAGAAACGCCGAAGAGTCTGCTTGACCGGCTTGAATCACTTTAGAATTTCAAGGCTATGCTCGGCCAGCCTGCGTGGGATTCCTGGCATGTCTGAAGGATGCCAGGGGAATATGTCCCAATTCTCGCGCAGGAACTCCCGTAGTGTGGCGTCTATAGCGGGGTTTAACTATGCCCCGATGGATGCTGTTTTTGTAGGGTCCGTTGGGTGGACTTGGAATTTGACTATTTCATCCGCTGGTTTAAAAGAGGTGGACTTGGATCTTTCGTCGAGTATCACGTCGTCCCTGTCCACTGTGGAGCGTAGCACAGTTAATTCCTCCACCGCAAGGGCTTCAGATAATGCCTCGAGGGCTAGTGCGGCTGTTTTGTTTTCGACACGGAGTGCTATGTCCTGATCACTGGCTAGAGTGACGATTCCATTGGGCCCAGGCATTTTGAACTTCATGTACCCGTAATGGGGTATGGCTTGGAAGATTGTGAATGCTTCCCGCCCTAGAAGGGCGTGGTATCCGCTACTGAATGGGGCCACTTGGAATGCAATTTCTTCGGACCTGTAATTCTCCGGAGTGCCGAATACCACATCTAGTGTGATTTTCCCAGCGCAACGTGCCTCCCGACTGGGAATGATTCTTCTGAAGGTCGTGCTGCTTTGCTCAATGCGGTTTCTATCTATTTCCATTTTTTGAAGAGTCTCCTCATAAATGAGGTTTAATCCGTTGTCGTAGTCCATGAGTACTTCAGTAAGCCAAAAGCCATACACAATTGGACTGAGGAGCAAGGCGGCTGGTGCTCGGGCAGTTCGAAATTTAGGTTCATCACTGGCATTGAAGGTGATAGTCGTGTCGCTCCATGGATTTATTGCTGCCACGTGGCAGACTTCGGCAAGGCTGCGGAGTGCTCGCTTGTTCCTATTATTTGAGGTGAATGTCTCGAAGACTGTCAATACCGTATTGTTATCCACGGGATGGTGCTCTGCGGTGTTTTGAATAAGGAGATCCTCACCGCTCTTGGCCACCTGCTGGAGTACCCAACATGCTCTCAGGTTGTGAGTTGGTATGGTATCCGCTATACTGTGGATTTTGCAGGGCCCGTTGAGCCATCCCTCCAATACGGTTCCACGCCCTGTAGTGGGCTTTTGCTTCTCTGTGATTGAATCGGGTGACTTATAAGAGTGCACCCTTTTAATTCGGACTAGGGGTTCTGTCAGAGCCGGATTATCCCAAAATTTTGTTTGGGTTTTCCAGACGCTTTCCATCGCACAGTACTTCCGTACTATGGCCGCCAAGTCTGCGAGACGTGTTATGTCACGGCGATTTATGGCGTTGAGGATTCCCTTGTCCGTGCAATTATTGCAAAAGAATGAAATTGTGTCTTCCTCGCGACAGCCCTTGACCTTGTTTAGTACAAGGAGGAATTTGGACATGTACTCTCTCCTGGGGCTCTTGTCTGATGTGGGAAAGATCGTTTATATCTGGGTGGGTGGGTGGATTTAAGTCCGGACCGTGACCCGGTTTGATACCCAAGGGAGGAGGACTTTCCGATCTTGGAAGTTCGGGCTCCGGTTTAGTGCCTGATTCTAGGTTCAGGGTTTGGGCGATGTCCTCCCGTAGACAGGTATCCGGCTCGGAGAGCTCGGGAATCCGCACATATCTAGTCCTCAATATAGAGGAAGAATCGCCGCATTGTTCCTCCACCACCGCTATCTGATGGGTGACCGGCGGAGAGTTAATCTCCCTTTGGTCGGGTTTAAGCCCAATCCGATCATAGTCCGTAGCGACTCCCAAAGCGGCAATGCAATCCAAGAGCTCGTTCAAAGAGGAGAGCTCCATTGGATTCATCTGCTCGGTAAGCTCCGAGCCGATGTGGAGGCTGTTTTTGATGACCCGAGAAGTCATCATCGGCGCGGCGGCCGAAAGGGCGGTCGTGACAAAGCCGCCTAGTCGGAGAGTTTGGCCTACAGCCAGGGCTCCCCCAGAGGTAACGTTGTCCCTGACAACGAGACGAGGCATCCTTCCTTATGATAATGGCGCAGTGGAACTCTCAATGAAAGCACCAATGTCGGTGTCAAAACCGGCGGATCTCGGGTAGGGGGTCCCGAACTGCGCGTCTAAGACCGATGGTAACAGGAGGCGGGGGACACAATGTTTACCCAGGTTTGGGCCCTCTCGATGGAGGTAATACCCTACTTACTGCTTGATTGATCTTGATGATATGAGTATTACAAGAGTTGACCTACCACGAGATCGTAGAGGCTAAACCATAGAAGCTAGCCTATGGTATGATTGTTGTTGTCCTACGGACTAAACCCTCTGGTTTATATAGACACCGGAGGGGGCTAGGGTTACATAGAGTCGGTTACAAGGGAGGAGATCCACATGTCCGTATTGCCAAGCTTGCCTTCCACGCCAAGGAAAGTCCCGTCCGGACATGTGACAAAGTCTTCAATCTTGTATCTTCATAGTCCAATAGTCCGGCAAGTCCGGCTGTCCGGAGACCCCCTAATCCATAACTCCCTCAGCGCTCGTTGCCTTCCTACGGGCGAATATCAATGTGCTTTCCTGGCAACCATCTGATATCCCCGGTGTTCCCAGGGAGGTAATCGAACACCACCTTGTTGTCTGCCCACATGCCCGACCCGTCAAGCAGAACGTTGGAAAGCAGGCCTTGGAGAAGCAGCTATTCATTGCCAAAGAGATTAAGAAGCTTGAGGTAGCAGGTCTGGTCAAAGGAGTACTGCATCCGACATGGTTAGCAAACCTAGTGGTCATGCACAAGGCTAACAGAAAATGGAGGCTTTGCATAGATTTCACAGGTCTCAACAAGGCTTGCCCGAAGGACCCATTTCCCTTGCCGCACATCGACTAGATTGTGGACTCCACTTCAATTTGTGATTTGCTCTCCTTTTTGGATCCATACTCTGGATATCATCAGATCTTCATGTGCAAGGAAGACGAAGAGAAGACCTCGTTCGTCACCCCATGTGGTACATACTGCTTTGTGCGCATGCCTTTCGGGTTAAAGAGTGTCGGGTCCACTTTTACAAGAGCGGTCCATATTGGTTTTGAAGCACAGTTGCACAGAAACATTGAGGATTATATGGATGATATTGTGGTCAAGACCAATGACAGATCAACCCTCATCCAGGATTTGGAGGAGACATTTGCTAATCTGCGGAAGATCAACTTGAAGCTAAATCCGGAGAAGTGTGTGTTTGGCGTTCCCTCCGGCAAGCTACATGGGTTCTTCGTGTCCCATCGTGGGATCAAAGACAACCCCGACAAGATCAAAGCTATCAAGTAGATCCAGGCACCCAAGACAGTCAAAGATGTGAGGCATCTGACAGGGTGCGTTGCCGCACTTAGCAGATTCATCTTGAAGTCTGCCGAGCGCGCCCTGCCATTCTTCAAAATTTTGAAGAAGGCAGGGCACATGAAGTGGACCCCCTAAAGCAGATGCAGCTTTACAAGACTTGAAGACCTGCTTGTCCTCTGTGCCCACTTTGGTTTCCCCTAAACCGTAAGAGCATTTGCTACTCTACTTAGCGGCAACCAATCAAGTGGTTAGCGCAGCCCTAGTGGCATAGCGGGAACTAGAGGAAACAGATAGTGAGCAAAGCCCGGCAGGACCGAATGAGGATCAGGACAGAGAGGAGCACGGCAGCAGGGGCAACCCCAAGGACGTGGCAAGTAAGAAAGTGGTGCAGTGCCTAGTGTACTTTGTTAGTTCCCTGTTACAGGGGGCTATATCGAGGTACTCTCGTGTGCAAGAGTTGATTTTGGGCCTCGTCATGCCCTCAAGGAAACTGCGCCACTACTTCCAAGCCCAAGAGATCACGGTTGTCACTCGCTTCCCGTTGCAAAGGATACACTGAAACCCTGTGGTTACCTGCAAAATAGTGGAGTGGGCTTTGGAGTTATCCAGCTTTGGCCTGAAATTTGAGAGCACATCAACAATTCAGAGCAGGGCGTTGGCAGAGTTTATTGCAGAATGGACGCCAACCACTGATGAAGAGGTACTGGAAGCACATACCCCTAGCAAGGAAGCGCCCCTAGAATGGATCATGTATTTCGATGGTGCCTTCTCCCTGCATGGTGCAGGGGCTGGCGTGCTTCTCATTGCTCCCAGAGGGGAGAACTTGAAGTGCGTCATCCAGATGCACTTTCCCCAGGAGGAGGCAACCAACAATACACCAGAGTATGAAGGGCTCCTTGCCGGGCTCAGGATTGCCACAAAATTGGGAATCAAGAAGCTGGTCGTTCGAAGAGATTCACAACTTGTGGTGAGACAAGTCAACAAGGATTACAAAAGTCCATTGATGGAGGCATACGTTGAGGAAGTGAGAAGATTGGAGGATCATTTTGACAGATTGCAAACATAGCACAAACCCCATGCGGAAAACAACATAGCTGATCATCTATCAAAGTGTGCTGCACAAAAACTTCTTGTGGAACCAGGAGCTTTTGTTCTCCATCTTACTCAGCCCTCTGTATCCCCAACAACAATGGCTAGAAATAGGAGGAAGTTGGACTCCGGTAAGCCTCTCCTGGTAGATCCTCCCGGGGCTCCTGGTAGGGACCCTGCCGGAAACAACTCCCCTTCAATTGCCGGGTTGCACTCTCCTACCGGGCCACTGGTCCCCGCGGTCGAGAAATGCGCTCTCGCTGATGAGGAGGTGCCGCTATTCCTTGTTGCCGAGCACATAGTCCATTTCCTCCAAACTGGAGAACTTCCCGATGAGCAAGAGGAAGCTGAAAGAATAGCCCGGAGGGCTAGTATGTACCAGTTTGTCGATGAGACTCTGTACAGAAGAAGGCCCAACGGTGTGAAATTGAAGTGCATCTGTCAGGAAGAAGGAAAGGAACCACTGGCAGAAATACACAAAGGCTTGTGCGGCTCCCACATTGGATCAACGACATTACTGGGGAAAGCATTCCGGCAAGCATTCTATTGGCCCAAATACCTCTAAGATGCGGTCGAGCTAGTCACCAAGTGTGAAGCCTGCCAGTTCCATTCCAAGAGCATCCATCTGCCTGCACAAGCTCTTCATACAATCCCTTTGTCATGGCCCTTTTCGGTCTGGGGGCTCGATATCCTTGGCCCTTTCCTCGATCTGTCGAGGGCTTTGAATTCTTGTCCGTTGACATCGACAAGTTTACAAAGTGGCCAGAAGTAGATGCCGTGAAAAAGGTGACTGCTCAGTCAGCTATCAAGTTCTTGAAAGGATTGGTGTGCTGCTTCGGGGTCCTTGCGCGCATCATCACCGACAACGGCACCCAGTTCATAAGTAGCGCCTTCATGTAATATGTTCATGCCCTCGGAAGCAAGATCTCATTTGCCTCTGTTGCTCATGCCATAAGCAATATACAAGCTGAGAGGGCGAACGCTAAAGTGTTGTGAGGACCCAAGACAAGAACATTTCATACGGTGCAGAAGTGCGGCAGGCGATGGATCGACACTACAAAAAAATACACTTCCGTGATGATACGTGTTTGTCACAGAATCAAGATAGTCATACTTGTGCTATCATAGAAGTGTTCCATGACACTACCAAAATTATCACCACGGAGGTGTCCACTTCCATGATGATAAATCGCGCGTCTTAGAAGTGCTTCCGTCAAGGGTGACTGACACATGGCATCGATCGTAACGGGTCACCGTTAAGCTATCGGGTCCGATTTTGGATCCGATAACCCGTTAACAGCCCGGACCAATGGGGATTTTCAACGTGTAAAATTCTTATTGGCCGGAGGAAACACGTGTTGCCTCAACGTTCGGACAATGTCATCCACTCATTGGACAGGAGGCGCCTATGATACGTCAACATGTGGCACGGCCCAACAAAGGCCCATTTCAGTGAAAAGGCCGGCCCAGCTAAAGGCCCACCTTGTTTTTAAAGACCCTAGTGGGCTGGCCCGTTAACAGCCTGCCATGTTTTGTCAAATTGAGGCCCATACCAGATCAGGCCCGTTCACAGCCTGCCGTGTTTTGGCAAAATTACAGCCCATATTGGATCAGGCCCGTTAACAGGCCATTGTTCTTTTGGGCCCATACTAAGAAAGGTTTGTATTTCAGCCTGTTAAATGCACGTTTACCAGTTCGGCCTGATAATAGTTTCGGCTTGTTAGCGGCCCATGGTGCATCTGGGACGTTGTCGGCCCGGTTTAACTTTAGGCCATTTAAAGACCCATGCAGAAACTGGGCTATTTATTGTCCGAAGTAACTTTAGGTCTCTTAACGGCCCGTAGTCTTCGTGGATAAATTTTAGCCCAACTGGCCTATCGGCCTGTTAATGGCCCGTGTAACTGTTGGGCCTAATTACAGCCCGCGTTGAATCCGGCTTGCTTACAGCCTATCTGATAATGGCCCGTGACACTTTTAGGCCTATGGCCCGCGTAGATACTGGCCTGCTTAAAGCCCATAGTTTTATTGGGCCAAACAGGCCCGAGATATATTTTGGTCTATTAACTGCTCGTCCTATTTGGGCCAAACATGGGCCTTAGGCAATTTCGGCCTGTATTGGCCCATGATTTTTTCGGCTCAGCCCAATCTAGGTTTTATCCTGTTAAAAGCCCATGGTATTCTCTGGCCCAGCTGGACAGAAATTTACTCGGCCTGTTAAAGGCAGGAAACAACTATAGGTTTTGACCTTCTAATGGCCCAAGATGATTATAGGCCCAGGTTTTGGCCCATATGAGTAACGGGCCGGCCTGAAGACCGGAAACACTGAGATACGCTGAACCTTCTGGCCTAAATTACAGCATACCGACCAAGAATAAACCTAGACTATACAATAAAGAAGTTACAGCATATTACATCCCCTCGGCATCAAAGTTCGGCGCCAATGATAATAAAGGGCAACCAAATAGTAGATTACATAAACTAGGCAGGTCTCAATCAGTGGAAGTTAACAGGCGGACAAAATAATAGATAGAATCAACAACACTTCAACATAGTTTAAGAAAGGTTAGCACGGCCCAGGAGCTGCAGCGCAAGCAGCTTAGCAACCTGATGAGACTGTGCTTCTTTGGTGCTCATATCCACCAACTTAAGCTGCATAGCATCAATAAACATCATGTACTTACGGTTAATCTTGCATAGAGATTGGAGTTCTAGTCATATTTGAGCGGAAGCATGTATTTCTGCTTGAATTTCAGACTGAAGAAGTCGAACAGATTCAGGCGGCGACTTCATCGAGCTTGTGTCACTGAGTAAGTTTGACACTACATCAAGATGTGACTTCGTGGTTGTGTCCCTACCCTAAATATGTGTTGCCTTCTCCTCTGGAATATGTGTTAGAGGTACAAACAATGGGTTCATCTCACTATCATTGTGGCAATTCTTCCTAGCAGCAGTGTTGTCACCCTGAAAGAGAGACAAGTAGGTAGATAACAGGTTTTGCACGTATAAGCATCAACACTGTCAATTCATCTCATTTCTTTGTTAGAAATAAAGAGACATGGTTTAAAATAGCATTAACATAATAGGCATTGTTCATAGTTAAGACGGCAGGAAATGGCATTGTGCAGGAGCGGCCAGCTTCACCAGACCACTGGATTACAGATCAAGAACACAAGCATAGATGTAGTTCTAAACAACCTATAAGCATGAATGGTGAGTGCACTGTCAATTTATAACATTTCAGATTGGTAAATAAAGAGATATGATTTAAATAACATTAATAATATATGGCATTGTTCATAGTTGAGACATAGCAGGATATGACATTGTGCTGTTGTTGGTAGTCTCACCACACCACTGGATTACAGATCAAGAACACAAGCATACACATAGTGCTAAAGAAGATAACTTGCTATGTTTAGTTTAATTTACATGGTTCGAATAAGGAACTAGATTGTACAACTAAATACTGAAATTGAGAAGGACAAACTTATGTTTATGTACTTCTACTTTATAAACTTTGAACAAGCAATTTGATGCAGACGACAAAAATAAACAGCATTTGCACTCATAGCTATCCAAATATAAACAACAAAGTTTGAAGGCTCGAGGAGGACAAACTTACATTAGTAGTGAAGAAAGGCTCTATAAAGGCCTCGTCGATATTGATGGGGGTGGCAATTCAAGAAATTTACCGCACACTCTTCTTCAAGAGTATTGCCTTTATTCTAAATTTTGTTAAGAGTAAATAAAGAAGTGAAAGTATAGGAACAAATGGCGATTATTTAACTTAAGATGCACAGTACAAATGTAAATACAACATATAGGCAGAAGGCGCTGACAAGAGCAGTGCGGAGCTAAACTTCTTCAGTAACATTGGTTTTATCCAATATTTGGCAAGAGTAAATGTAGATCTGATGTGTAGAAAAATAGAGGACAAGGGAAAATAAGCTGCAAAGTGTACATGAAGAACTCGTTGACAAATATAAGTATAGTGATGAAGGACCACAGATACTTACAAGAACAATGCATAACTTAATTTCTTCATAGGCATTGGGTTTATTATACATTAATTTAAGCATTAATATAGATCTGATAATTTGGAGCAAACAGTGGGTAAGCAAGCTTTAATGCACAATGATATCACATAATCCACTAGGTATGAATGTAAGGGCAACGATAGGACAATAGGTACTCACAAGAGCAAAGCAGCGACCAGCATAGTTGCGGTATCCTAGGTTTTGCGGCGCTGGTTCGATCGCAAATATCGTGCGGCTGAAGAACGTGCATTATGTCCCCTCCATCAATAAAAATCTTGTTAGCGGATCGCTTCTATGTAGAGATGGCTATAAGCTTGTCTTTGAGTCGAATAAATTTGTAATATCCAAGTATGGAACCTTTGTCGGTAAAGGCTATGAGTCAGGAGGCCTGTTTCGTTTATCCTTATCAGATGTTTGCAATAAAGTTGTTAATCATGTTTGCAATAATAGTGAATCAAATGTGTGGCATTCACGTCTTTGTCATGTTAACTTTGGTTGCATGTCGCGACTAGCGAAGTTGAACTTAATCCCTAGTTTCACCACTGTCAAGGGATCTAAGTGTCAAGTTTGTGTGGAAGCTAAGCGACCTCGTAAGTCTCACACGACTGCGGAAACGAGAAATCTTGCACCAGTAGAGCTCATACATTCAGATTTATGTGAAATGAATGGTGTTTTTACAAAAGGTGGAAAGAAATATTTCATGACATTAATTGATGACTCCACTACATATTGTCGTGTGTATCTTCTGAAATCTAAGGATGAGGCTTTGAAATTTTTCAAGATCTATAAAGTTGAAGTGGAAAACCAACTTGATCGGAAAATCAAGAGGCTTAGGTCCGACCGTGGTGGAGAGTATTTTTCCAATGAATTTGATGCTTTTTGTGCGGAACATGGTATAATCCATGAGAGGATGCCTCCCTATTCACCTCAGTCAAATGGGCTGGCCGAAAGAAAGAACCGTACTCTAACTCATTTTGTTAACGCCACGTTAGACACATTGGGTCTCTCCAAGGCATGGTGGGGGGAGGCGATATTGACTGCATATCATGTCCTAAACCGAGTTCCCACAAAGAATAAAGAGATAACTCCATTCGAGGAATGGGAGAAGAAAATATTGAAACTCTCTTATCTACAAACCTTGGGTTGTTTGGCGAAAGTCAATGTGCCAATTCCAAAGAAGCGCAAGCTTGGACAAAAGACCGTGGATTGTGTTTTCCTGGGATATGCTTTTCATAGCATTGGTTATACATTCTTGGTTTTAAAATCCGAGGTACCTTACATGCATGTCGATACGATCATGGATTCGAATGATGCGACTTTCTTTGAAGATATCTTTCGCATGAAGGATATGGCTACCTCATCTAATCAGGAGATGCCTAGTTCATCGAATCAGGAACCAATTATAATTACCGAACCTGCCATTTCAATGGAACACTTTGAAAGTCATGTAGATGAGAACAATGAAGTTCCTACTAGGAGCAAGAGACAGAGGACTGCAAAGTCCTTTGGTGATGATTTTCTTGTGTATCTCATAGATGACACTCCCAGTTCTATTTCAGAGGCCTATGCATCTGAAGATGCTGACTACTGGAAGGAAGCGGTTCGTAGCGAGATGGATTCCACCTTGGCAAATGAAACTTGGGAGATAACTGATTGTCCTTATGGGTGCAAACCTATAGGATGCAAATGGGTATTCAAGAAGAAGCTTAGGCCTGATGGTACTATTTAAAAGTACAAGTCTCGGCTCATGGCTAAGGGTTATCCCCAAAAGGAAGGTGAAGACTTCTTTGATACTTACTCACCTGTGGCTCAACTGACCACCATTCGACTTCCGCTTTCACTAGCTGCCTCACATGGTCTTCTCGTTCATCAAATGGATGTTAACACTGCTTTCCTAAATGGAGAGTTGGACGAGGAAATTTATATTGAACAACCAGATGGGTCTGTACTAGATGGTCAGGAAGGAAAAGTGTGCAAGTTGCTGAAGTCTTTGTATGGACTTAAGCTAGCACCCAAACAGTGGCATGAGAAGTTTGAAAGAACTTTAACAGCTGAAGGCTTTGTTGTAAACGAAGCTGATAAATGTGTGTTCTATTGCCATGGCGGGGGCGAGGGAGTTATCCTTTGCTTGTATGTTGATGACATACTGATGTTTGGAACAAATCTGAATGTTATTAAGGAGGTCAAGGATTTCCTATCTCTTTGTTTTGAGATGAAGGATTTAGGAGTGGCTGATGTCATTCTAAACATCAAGTTGTTGAGAGATGATGATGGCGGGATTACGTTGATTCAATCTCACTTTGTGGAAACGATCTTGAGTCGCTTTGGCTACAGTGGCTGCAAGCCCTCTCCAACACCATATGATGCGAGTGTGTTGCTTCGAAAGAATCGAAGAATTACTAGAGATCAATTGAAATATTCTCAGATTATTGGCTCGCTTATGTACTTAGCCAGTGCTACAAGACCTGACATCTCTTTTGCTGTTAGCAAACTGAGTCGGTTTGTCTCAAAACCAGGAGATGTGCATTGGAAAGCTCTAGAGAGAGTTTTGCGTTATTTTAAAGGCACTGTGAATTATGAAATTCACTACATTGGGTACCCAAAGGTACTGGAAGGGTATAGTGACTCAAACTGGATCACCAATGTTGATGAAATAAAGGCCACGAGTGGATATGTATTCACTCATGGAGGTGGCGCTGTTTCCTAGAAGTCTCGCAAGCAGACCATCTTAACAAGGTCAATAATGGAAGCAGAACTCACAACACTAGATACAGCTACGGTCGAAGCAGATTGGCTTCGTTGGCTCTGGAATGACTTGCCGGTTGTTGAGAAACCTGTACCGGGTATCCTTATGAACTGGGACAATCAAACTGTGATCACGAAAGTGAGCAGCACAAAGGATAACATGAAGTCATCAAGACACATTTAGAGAAGGTTACACTCTGTCAGGAAAATGAAAAACTCCGAAGTTATTGCATTGGATTATATCCAAACGTCTAAAAATCTGGCAGATCCTTTTACTAAGGGTCTATCACGTAATGTGATAGATAGTGCATCAAGGGAGATGGGCATGAGATCCACAATATGTGTTGTTCACAGTGGTAACCTAGTCTATGTGATCGGAGATCCCGTGAATTAGATGTGGAAGACAAGCTGTTGATCAACTGAGAGGAAAGTATCCTTACTATTAACAATACCACTCCATGAAGATGCAATACTCTCCTAATCCGCATGGCAGGTTGATGTATATCTTAATGTGTTCTAAGTGGCTCTTTTAAACAGAGATGTTATCCTGCAGAACATCTTTTGAATAACACGCCTATATGAGTCTGATTGTTAAACGTCGCAATCTATGAGATTAGGGTTCTCTCTAGTAAACTCATGAAAGGTCACCGAGTATGACGCATAAGCTCCACCCACGGGGAAGACCCACGGTAGCCTAGTATCGGTCAAGGCTTTATGTGAAGCTAGATTCGCAGAAAACTTGCAGTTCAAGGCCCTGTCCACTGTTCAAGTTGCTTAGTAGGGTAGCGTAGAGTTCTAGGTGGAAGTTCAACTTAACAGTCTCCACTGCAATATTGGTATATAAAACAGTGTTCTGGAACAGAAGGCAAATTTATGTGTGCCTCTGGGATCTGCTGGGGGATTGCTGGAATTTAGTCTATCTTGCGACAGCCCAATAACTATTTCAGAAATTCCTAAATAAATCCTAGAGGCCCACTTAGCCCATTTGTGCAAGGCAAGGGATACTACTAAAGTTTAGTCCCACATTGCTAGTTTAGTGGGAGTTGGACCTCCTTGTAAGGGAGGTTCTTTCCCCACTTGTATGAGCATGAGAACAAGAGGGACATCCACGCGCGCTCCTCCTCCGCCGCCCGCCTCGCCATGCCTAGTCACGACGCGCCGCGGGTTGGGGGAATGAGCCGAGCCAATGTCTAAATTTTTGCCACGCACTACGGGTATACGAAAGGCCACTCAGGAGCTGGAAAGTTTTTGTTGTAGTGGATATTGAATACGAATGCTGCATCCTTCGGCTGCTACCTATTCATTTCGTCTCCCTCGATCTCTTCAGCTCCCGGCGCAGCCTCTCGCCTCCTTCTCTTGTGCCTATAAAAGGGTGGTCGCTCCTCTCAGAGAGACGCACCAGAACTTCTTCTTCCTCTCGCCACCGGTTCCAATCTCTGAGCTGTTGCTGTCTTCCTCATCCCGGCTTGCGGCGTGCAACGCGAGTCAGGACAGTAGGCCTCCAAAACCGCACCTCTTTGAGTCCTGTACGGGAGAATGGTGATTAGGTTATTGGGGAGCACTCAACGCCACTACTGACTTCTTCATCACGAACGCCCCGGACTCCAACGACTACTTCCCCGACGACGACTTCTTCCCCGACGTTGACAACCTCCTCGATGACATGGCCAGCAAGGACACCGACCCCAAGTCCAGTGCAACTGCTGCTGCTGTCCCGTATGTGTTCTTCTACTTTCTGTTCGAGGTCCTGCCACAATTCAATGTTCTGTTGTTTGCCCTAGATATGTTAGGTTCTACTTCATATATGAAACTTGTCCTACTATCTGCTCTACATAAACTTGGTTACATTTCATATATGCAGATGTTATTTACCTTCTCTCTGTCAGATCACATGACTAGTTTTATCACTGTTATATTAGTCATGCTTTATCTAATATTTCTGTTAATAAAATCATTTGGTAAATTGCTCATATTTCCAACACAAACGAGCAGCCTGCTTAACTATGAAAAAACCTACACGTGCCACCAATTATAAGAAGATATTCATTAGAAGTAGCATCTTCGTGAGAGATTTGTTGCTACTTCTAAAGTTAAATTGTGATTAGTTAGACAGAATAGGTGGATTAAGAAGTAATCGAGGCAACAACCAAGAACCAGATAAAAAACTAACATGGATGAACAATTGGAACGACGTCGGGGTGGAAGATCGCAGTGAAGATGACACCAGGTTCTGCTATTTCCATCAACATTCGTGCGCCAACTTTCAGTCTGTAACACTTGAGAAAGTTTATCCAAGTTCGGCCATAAAAAAGCAGCGATCTTCTTGGTTCATGAACCCAACTCGGAAAATATATCTATGGCTTGTCTTCACTATGACAATTAAACTGGTGTATTCAGTTATGGAAAGACTGAGCATCTTGAGTACATGTGTTCTGGCAGAGCAAATAATGCACTGTAGGAAAAATAATATGAGAACACAATGTATTCCCTATCCAAATCTAGAAATACCTTCCTCCTTCACGTCAGGGTTGACCATCTTACTGGTAGTACCTTTTATCCAAATATAGAATCCAAATTTCCAAATTAGTCGACAGAATGTTCAAAAAAACCCAACCTCCCGGATAGAAAAGAGGATTCTAGGAACATACTATGCGCATTTAAAAATCCTGTGTTAGGATGAGAAGGAACAAATGTGGTGTCGGGGAAACTGATCCACGAACACCTATGGGACCGGTGTACCGAGCCCCTTTCGGTTCGGCGGGGGGCGGAGATCGCACGAAGAGCAGATCGAGGCGAAGCACACGACTGGTTTACCTAGCTTCGGAGCTCTCCGGAGAGATAACACTCCTACTGCTGCATGACTAAGTGTATTGAGTTCTTGCTAGGGAGCGCTGAGTGCTACAGTACACACCAGCTGCTAACGAGGCCTAGCGTGAGTGTTTTCTGCCTTCGAACCCCCCTCTACGTTGCGCATGGGCCTCCTTTTATATGCTCAAGGGGTCTCCGACAGGTGGCAACGTAGACAAGGGTAAAAACGGAAAAAGAATTGCGGTTGGTACAACTACTTGTACAGTGTATCATACCTAACCCTGACGGCAGGGGACAAAGGCATTAATTGCCCGTCTACGTCGCCCAAACAGTGCAAAAAGGGACCGTCAGGGACGCCACCGCTGCCATGATGGCAATCTTGTCAGCCGCCGCTTGCCACAAGCACCGCTGGCCACACAATCTTGCCACCGCTACCGGGAAGGTCCTGAGCGACACGCTGGTGGATGTCTTGGAGCTGGCAGTCTGAGTGGTCTCTTGCGCTGCAAGCGCCTTTGCCGCGATCGTTGTCTTGTCACGTCCGAAGCTTGTCGCCATGGGCCTCGCCGGACGCGTGGCGCGTCGCGGCAAGTTCCTTGAGATGCCTTGTTGGCCTTCCCGCAAGCTCCTCTTGCCGGGGCCTTGTCTCCTTGGCTTAAATACTTCGGTCATGCCTTGGTTGGCCTTTCCGGCAAGCTCCTCTTGCCGGGGCCTTGTCTCTTTGGCGGTCACCCGGCAGGCCTTGCCGCGGGGTGCTGCAACTGCCCGTGCACAAGTTCAGGATACTAGGGTACCCCTACCCTAGTACACCGACAGGAGCCCCCGGGCCTGGGCCACACACGGTGCTGAGCGCTGTTGGGCCAGGCCCAAAACAGGGCACGGGCACGCGCGGCCTGGGTTACGCCGTATCTCATTCCGGACCCACCACGCCCTCCACGAACGGCACGCGTCGAATGCGGCGTCGTGGGAGAGATCGTGGGTGGTTTCTTTATTCGAAAGACGTAACGCCCGCCCCTCCCCTTCTTCCCAAGGCTGAAAGAGAGCAGCGCCCGCTTCATCGCCACCAGCATCACCAACGCCGTCGACCTCCCCCACCACCTCCGCCATGGCTCCGAAAGCCGACAAGGGGAAGGTCGTGAAGTCGGCCGAGGCGCAGCGGCTCGCAGCGCTGCGAAAGGAGCGGGCAATCTTCCCCCCTCAGCTCGCCGCGAAGGATCTGAGGGAGTACTACTACCTCTTCTGGTCGACGGAGACGCGAGCGCATCCGCGCACGAAGGTACTCCCAGCTGCCGCTTCGGAACTGGCTCCGAATGGATACCCTTTCTTCACGCTGTTCTTCTACTGCGGGCTCTGCCCGCCTTTCTCTGAATTTTCTGTGATATCATGAACACCTACGGGTTCCGCCTCCTTGACTTCACCCCCAATGCCGTTCTGACCATGGCAGTTTTCGCACATCTCTGCGAAAACTTTGTCGGAGTCTATCCAAACGTAGCTCTTTTCCGCCACTTCTTTATGCCCCGAGTTGAGAGAGGGGAGCCTCTTTCTGGTGGAATCGCTTGGATCTCAAGAACCGGCAAGAAGGAAGCTTATCTGGAGGGGGAGCTCGCAGCAAGTGGGATGAATGGAGAGCAGGATGGTGCTGGATTGTCGAGGAGAACCCGCAGCGGCCGTTCGCCGCGCCAAACCCGATGGTCTTGCGCGGCAACGATTGGAGCAGCGTGGCCCCGGAAGACGCTAGGTTGAAGATTGCCGTCACCCGGATCCTACGCCTTAGGCTTGCCGGGCTCACTGTAGGCGCTGTTGGCGCGGATTTTCTTCGCCGCCGCATCGCCCCCCTGCAGAAGAGGAGGAGACCCGCCTGGGAGTTCCAGAACGCGGCAGATATCATGAGGCTGCGCCCGGGCCTCAACTTCAACTTCACTGTCTTGGAACTGGACGCGATGCTTTTGGAACTGTTCAAGCACGATCCTGATCATCCCGAAGTGTTCAGGTTGCCGAGGGGCATCGTTCCGCTGTGCAACAACTCCTCGCTCGACTGCATCCATGCAATGAAGCCGCTGTTCGACTCGCATGGAATTGCCCCAACTTGGCAAGAACTGCGAGCGACGTCGTGCGGGAGTTCTTTGGACGCCTGGTAGAAGTGCGGTCCGCCCGATGAACGAGGAGCCTCACCGCGACACCACCGATGATGAGATGCAGCGCGACGCCACCAGCTGGAAGAGGCGGCAGCAACGCTGCATGGCGTAGTTCGGATTCACCGTGGAGGAGGCAGAGGCAGAGGCGGCAAGCCTTGTCGGCGAGGAGCTTGCGGCGAGGAAGATCTTGTCGGCCTGAAGCTGAGTCGGCGAAAAGCCGAGGGCGCCTCCTCCCCACCTTGAGACAGCTTGCATAGCGGAGCCCCTAGCTCCACCAAGAAGGTGTATCCATAAGGCAGGGGCGTAGCGAGGCGCCGAGACAGGTCAGCAGCCGCCCGCGCCGCGCAGCAGCTCCACCGCGGCAAGCCTTGTTGCTTGAGGAGCACCTCACGTTGCTGCGGCAACTGGAGCGGGACCCTCCCGGACCACCGCTTCTGCTCCCGCCAAGTGGCCAAGGGAGCCTACTCCTCCGCCTCATCGCACCGGAGGCGAGCCGGAATTTGATCTCTCCGCGCTCAGCTCCGACGAGGAAGAAGAGTAAGATTCTTTGCTGTACTTGTAGTTCTTCAATTTTGTTGCTTTGTCTTGTATCTGATTTGCTTCACTCTGAACCTATTCCATTTCAGGATGCTGGCCCAGAGAGCGTCGAAGAGAGCCAAGGTCCCGGTGATTGTCATCGAGGACGAACCCACCGCGATAGCAAGAGGCGTGTCCGAGACCACCTCGCCGGACCCGGCAATCCTTCCTCAAAGCTGCCCCCAGCACAGCCCCCATCGTAAGTATATGGTTTACTTCCTGCTGTTAGGCGTGCATGGTTGCTCTTTCTTTGCTGATATCTGACTGTTGGTTTGTGTAGGAGCAGAGCAGCCTCACCAAGAGTGCTCGGAAGCCGCTCCCGAAATGCCATCTGCTTCGACTACACCACCAAGGGAGGATTCCCCGGCAAGGGAGCGTTCTCCAGCAAGGGAGACTTCTTCGGCAAGGGACAGCTCTCCGGCAAGGGATAGCACCAGCGATCCTCCGTTGGTTGAGACCTGGCTGCAGATCCTAGCAGGTAATCCTCTCGCTTGAAAACTTCCCTTGTGTTCTTCTTCTGATTTTCTTTTGAATATTTGCAGCGTTTCTTTCTTTTCGGTCGTGAGATCCATCGCCCGGAGCCGATGGAAACCGAGTGCGGCGAGGAGAAAGCGGCGATACCGGCAGCCTTGCCATCACCGAAGAAGGAGCGGCTGATGATCCCTTGGCGGAGAGGCCGCCAAAGCTGCCGCCCAGAAGCTTGCGAGGGTCGGTGATCGCCGACGGCCCCGAGGCTGCAGGAGCGCCAGGCGCTACGCCGACCGCCGATCCCTCCGCCGCTGCTGCAGCTTCAGGCGCCGAAGAGCCCCAGCCCGGCGCCTATTTGAAGGCCGGCGATGGCGTCTTCATCAAGCTCCCCTGGGCGTCGAGCTCCAGGGTGCCGGCCGAAGGAGAAACCTTTGATGAAGAGCTGCTCGCCTCCGCTGAAAGCTGGCTGGTCGACACGCCGAGCAGCGGCGTGGCGAAGTCTGAGGAGGAGCAGCTGCTGCGGAAGCTGCTGTCGCTCTACCGCACCCGACAAGCCAAGTTGGTATCGAGGCGCTTTGTCACGAAGGCGGAGCAGACATCAAGAAGCGGAGGAGCTCCGGGGCCTCAACCAGGAAGCTCTCGGTCCACAGCAAAGGCGGAGCAAATCACCGAGGCGTAAAGCCTTCCTCCTCGAGAAGGCTGAAGTGAAAACAACAACGGCTTCTTTGCCGAGAAGCTGTCTGCGAGGAAGGCGAGTTGGCGCAGCGAAAGGTTAACCTTGACAGCCACGAGGAGGACCTTGCATGCAGCAAACATTGGAGGGCTCTCAAGGAAGCAAAGGATGTTGCCGCAGCTGCCGAGGCCGTCAAGAAGGAGTTGGAGGCAGAAGGTGGCGCAGCTGGAGGCCAATCTCAAGGTGGCGGCGAGAGCTTGCTGCACTCAAGCGTGGCGCGAGAAGGACGCCTACACTCTTGGTGAGCTGCAGAGGTCGTCTCGTTGAGAGGAGCAAGGAGCTTAAGCGCCAAGGACTCAATGCAGATCTTGAGTTGAAGCGACCACCTTAACTCGACGCTGGACGGCGCCAGGAGGCGGGAGGTGGCCTTGGAGGAAGATCAAGGCCGGCCGGCGCTTTGGCAGTCTTCTTGCCGCCAGAACACTTTTAGGGAGAATGTGGAGCCTGGACCGAGGGTCTCGTGGATGTTGCCGCAGCCATCGACGGGGGTGGGCGCAGCTAAGGATGGAGGATCTCGGGTATTCCTCCGATGAGCACCTCCAACCCAGCGCCAAGCTCAGCTTGTTCTTCAAAGGCGTGGCGGCGGCCCTCCAGCGACCCGGAAGAGATCCCAAAGCAGCTGGCCCGGCGAGTCGCGCCGGATCTGCTGTGGAGCTCTTCAAAAGGTCTTGATGAAGGTGGCCTTCCGCACCCAGGCCTCAACCTCACCAGCGTCCTCAAGACCTTGCCGCGGAAGCTGATGTGGAAGCGCTCAAGACCCTTATCGCACCCATTGTGGACAGGGTGGCGGGATCAAGCGGGTTGAGGCGTCGCGTGGATTAGGCCGCCCATTTTCTCTTTTTCTTGCGCTGCTGGTCATGTTATGAGAACAATCTGTTAGAGCTGCGACAAGCTATCTTCTAATATAACTCTATTTGGGTAGTGATTGCTATATTATTTCCTTTACTTGATTCCTTCCTTTGTATGTTCTTGCCCTCGCTTTTAGGGAACTTGTCGGCGCAGGCACCTTAGCCTTGGCGCTGAGTGCGGGACGTCGGCAACTTCTTTGGCGGTGCTGCTCTTGACAAGAAACCTTATGCAACTAGTTGCAGCTCACTTAAGTTGTTGGCGGACTCGAAACAAAGTAAGGCGCAACTAGTTCTGAGTTGGTTCCTCCAGCGCTGGGTTTTCCATACAAAGCACGGTCGTTCGAGGAAGATAACTCAAAAATTTTAAAACTGATTGCTCAAACTTTAGCAACTTAGCTTTTCTATCGTTTGCTTTCCGATAAGGCTAAACTTTCTTGAACGACGCTTGGTCCACACCATTATCTTCTCCTTTCCCCCCGGCAAACTTGTGGGCGAGGGAACCTTCCTTCCTTTGAGAAAGAGAAAGAAGAGAAAATAAAGATATGGAGCCTTGCGGCTCGTTATTGCTTACCGGGGTAGGTGCTGCACAAAGTGTCAGATAACGCATGCGAAAATAAAGTGGAAAGCATGAAATTGACAAGATGTGCGGAGCACATTAGCTACTTATGCACGGGTCTGCGCCCGGCTTTGTACAAAGGATTACATGCAACGTCGGCAAGACTTGTACAAAAGGTGGTTGCGGAACAGGTTCCGCAACCAGCATCTGAGTAAAACTTACGAAGATGCTCAATGTTCGGGAGTTGCTCACGGAATGCCATCTTCGGTCTCAAAGCGGACAGCGCCGGGCCTAGTAACTCGTTTCACCGGTAAGGGCCTTCCCACTTTGGCGTCAACTTGTTGGAATTCTTGGCGGGCTGAGCAGCGAAGAACAAAATCGCCTTCCTCGAGACTTCGGCACTAACTGCGGCTATGGTAGCGGCGCAAAGCTTCTTTGGTATCGAGCAGCTCGTCTGGACTTTGAAGCGGTCCTCCTCAAGGAGCAGTCGCGTCATTTTATCGCAACTGCTCTTGCTCAAACTCATCACAAGAGAGCACTTTCGAGGTGACCCGTATCTGAGTTCCATGGGAGAACTGCCTCTGCTCCATAGACTAGGCGAAAGGTGTGCGGCGGTGGCTCGATTTGGCGTCGTCTGATCGACCAAGAACCACGGCAGCTCCTCAATCCAGTTCTTTCGCTTTCGTGCAACTGTCGAAAGTCCTGGTCTTGAGCCCGCGCACGCTTCCAGCATTCGCCCTCTCGGCTTGACCGTTACTTCTCGGATGAGCAAGCGAAGCGAAGCGAGACCTTGGCGCCAAGATCTTGGGCGTCTTGCATGAAGGTGCGGCTCGTGAATTGCGTGCCGTTGCCGGTGATGATCCTGTTAGGGATTCGAAGCGGCAAACAATCGACTGAAGAACTTGGCTACTTGTTGTCTGTCACCTTCCTCATTGCTTCCACTTCGGCCACTTTGTGAACTTGTCGATTACAGCGTACAAGTACTCAAAGCCCCGACAACTTCGGGGAAAGGGGCCGAGGATGTCGAGCCCCGGACGAAAATGGCGAGGATAAAGGGATCGTCACGGAGAGCTTGAGCTGGCTGGTGTATCTGCTTGGAATGGGCCAGCACGCTTCACACTTGGTTACTTGTGCGGTTGCATCACGGAGGCTGTCGGCCAAAAGAAACCTTTCGAATTCTTTGCGGCAAGTGCTCTTGCGCCAATGTGGTGACCACATATGCCTCCATGTATCTCTGCCAACAGCTTTTGCCCGTCTTCCCGGTGAATACACTTCAATTTCACCCCGTTGAGTCTTCTTCGGTACAGTGTATTGTCGACAAACTGGTACATACTCGACTGCCGGGCTACTCTTTCTGCTTCTTCTTGCTCCTCGGGAAGTTCTCCTGTCTGAAGGAAATGGACAATCTGCTGTGCCCATCTTTGGAGCTTGTGGCTCGACAACAAGGACTAAAGGCACATCTGTTCTTTGTGGGAACATCCGCTTCTCTGGCGAGAATCTGGGGCTCGGCCCGAGCTTGGCGTTCCCGGCAAGCTTGCCGAACAAAACTTCTCGGGGCGTCGCTTCAACGGAACAAACCCTAGGGCTTGCGGAGCATACTGCTCCTCGGCATCCTTAGTGTTGATCTTGAGGACCTTCTTGGCGGCGGCGGGGAGCTCTGCGGAAAGTAGTCTCCAGAAATCAACTTCCTCTTCTTGCTCTGTCCAGTTGATGGTGTTACAGACGGTTGAGTCAGCTTGAGCACAAAGATCCCTGGTTCCACAGGTAACTTAAGTGCGGCGCACTTTGACAGGCCATCGGCAATGTCGTTCTGAGCTCTTGGAACATGCTCCATCTGCAGGCCGTCAAAGTGCTCTTCTAGCTTTCTCACTTCATCAACGTAAGCTTCCATCAACGGGCTCTGATAATTCTTGTTCACTTGGCGGACGACAAGCTGTGAGTCACCCCTGACAATGAGCTTCTTGATCCCAAGGTCTGCTACGATCCTGAGACCGGCAAGCAAACCTTCATACTTTGCAGTATTGTTCGTTGCTTGCTCCTTGGGAAGTGCATCTGGACTACATACTTGAGGTGCTCTCCGGTGGGTGCAACCAGTAGCACGCCCGCACCGGCACCTTGCAGCGAGAAGGCACCATCAAAGTACATCAGCCACTCTTTGCTTGTTTCCTTGACGTGGATGCTCGTTTCTGGAATTTCTTCATCTTGCGTTGGCGTCCATTCTGCTATGAACTCTGCCAATGCTCTGCTTTGGATAGTTGAAGTGCTTTCAAACTTGAGACCAAAGCTTGACAGTTCGTGCCCACTCGACAATCCTGCTGTTGCTTACGGATTTTGCAGTATCCTCTTGACGGAAAGCGAGTGGCGGCTGTGATATCATGTGCTTGGAAGTAATGGCGCAGCTTTCTCGAGGCCATGAGAAGGCTGAAAAGCAATTTCTGCACACAGTACCTTGACCTAGCCCCTGCGAAGGGCCGACAAAATAAACTGGGTGCTGCATCATTCTTTTCTGCATCTTTTCATGCGTCTGCAGCAGATCCATCTTTATCGGGACGAGCTTGCGGTGAAGCCCCCGCTTGTCATTGGATGCATCTGCCATGGTTGTCGGCTCATCATCCGCCTCCCTCTCCGCTACTAACGCAGCACTAACCACTTGATTGGTTGCCATTATATATAGCAGCAACTTCTCTTGTGGCTTAGGTGCGACAAGTGTTGGAGTGGAGGACAGGTATCTCTTTAAGTCCTGCAGCGCAGCCTCCGCTTCCGGAGTCCATTTCATTGGACCTGCCTTTTTCAATATTTTGAAAAATGGCAGGGTGCGCTCAGCAGACCTAGAGATAAACCTGCTGAGAGCAGCCACGCATCCGGCAAGTCTTCGTACATCCTTGACGCGCTTTGGTGCTTCAATCTGCTCAATGGCCTTGATCTTGTCGGGATTGGCTTCAATTCCCGCTGAGACGAAGAAGCCGAGAAGCTTCCGGAGGGACTCCAAACACACACTTCTCGGGGTTGAGCTTGAGGTTGATCTTGTGCAGATTTGCAAAGGTTTCGTCTAAATCTTGAATCAGAGTCGCCTTGTCCTTGCTCTTGACCACTATGTCATCCATGTAGGCTTCCACATTTCTGTGTATTTGCGGCTCAAAAGCGTCATGGACTACCCTTGCAAATGTTGAACCAGCATTCTTTAAACCGAAAGGCATCCGTACGAAACAGTATGTGCCACATGGGGTGATGAATGCGGTCTTCTCCTCATCCTCTTCTGCCATGAAGATCTGATGGTATCCTGAGTATGCATCAAGAAATGAAAGCAAGTCACATCCGGCCGTGGAGTCAACAATCTGGTCAATGCGCGGCAAGGGAAATGGTTCTTTGGGACAAGCTTTATTGACATCGGTAAAGTCGATACAAAGTCTCCATTTCCCGTTTGCCTTGTGCACGACTACAGGATTGGCCAACCACGTAGGATGGAGCACTCCTCTGACAAGGCCTGCTGCTTCCAATTTCTTGATTTCTTCTGCAATGAACTCTTGGCGCTCCACTGCCTGCTTCCTAACTTTCTGCTTGACGGGCCGCGCATGAGGACAGACGGCAAGATGGTGCTCGGTTACTTTCACAGGAACACGGGGATGTCGGGCGGTTGCCATGCAAATCGTCGACATTCGCATGAGGAAAACAACGGCGCACTTTCCTATTTAGGGTCGAGAGTGGCGATGGTGAAGGTACCACCGGTGCCATCCTCCTTGGCGGACACCTTCTTGGTCTCTGGTGGAGCTGCCATTGTCTTCTTATACTTGCGGTGGAGCTCGATGGTGCATCCTCGGCGGTGGCGCAGCACTCGAAGAGTGCGCTTGCGGAGTGGGCATCATAACTCTTGCGGACTTGGTCTTCTTCTTCACCCGGGGCAAGTGACTTGCGATCATTGCGGCTGCTGCTTCGGTAAATCTTGTCGGCGCAGATAAGAGCATCTTTCTTGTCGCCGAGGACAGAGATGACACTTATCGGGCCTGGCATCTTCAGCATGTTGTATGCATAGTGAGAGGCTGCCATGAATTTGGTGAGTGTTGGACGGCCAAGTATCCCATTGTAAGGCAATGGAAAGTCAGCAACATCAAAAGTGACCCTCTCAGTCCTGAAGTTCAACTCGCTGCCAAATGTCACCGGCAACGTGATCTTTCCCTTCGGCTTGCTCCTTCCCGGATTGATTCTTTGGAACGTGCCGGTCTCTTCGAGCTCGCCATCAGGGATCTGGAGTTTTTGGAGTACCGCGGAAGAGATCAGGTTCAAGCCGGCCCCGCCGTCCACTAGCATCTTAGTGACCTTGAGGTTGCGGATAGTTGGTGAAACCAACATCGGCAAGCACCGACCCATGATTATGCGATCAGGGTGGTCCTCAATATCAAAGATGATAAGCGTGCTGGACCATTTCAGAGGCTTGCGTGACTCGACGGACGGTTACGCGCATTGACTTTCCGCATCCTTTGCTTGAGTTGGCGGTGTGAAGTATCTGAGAAGCACGCCGTCAACGCACAAGACCTCTGTGGCTTTCTGGAACTCCTGCTCATCGGTCTCGTCATCATCCATATCTTCATCGTCGTCGTCATCTTCATCTTTGTCGCGGCCGCGGGGAGGTCTGTCTCCTTGCCGCTGCTTGGCCTTGCCGCGGCGTCCTCCCCGGCCGGGGTGTTTCTTGCCGGCTCCTCCAGCACCTTCCTGGGCCTTCTCCTTGTCGCGTCGCTCGTATTCAGCCTTTTGCTGCTCGACGAGCTGCTCGACCTTCTTGCAGCTCTGGAGGTCATGGCCCTTGGTGTGGTGGATCTTGCAGTACTGCTTGTTGGCTCCGTCCTGTTGATCGGCGACCGCCACAGCCTGGTAATTGGTGCCCGCGGCAATCTCCTTGCCGGAGCTACAAGCTTTGGCTTTCTTGGCGCCACCTCCGTTGCCGGACTGCTCAACAACTAGCACATCTTTGCCTTTCTTCTTCTGTTGTTCCGCGCGGTTTTTCTTTGTTAGGGCAGCCTCCTCACTATCAGATCCTCCACCTACATATTCTCTCCGGGAGTTTCCTCCCTTCCTCAAAGACGTGCACACTTGTCGGCCGGGGCATATAGCTCATTAGCGTCTCGATCTTGCACATCGCCATCTCCTCCCACATCCTGCGGTTTCGCGCGTTCGATGGAGCAGCGCTGATTACCATGACAGGGGTGGACATCTGGGATGTTGTCTTTGTCGTGGCTGAATCTCTGAATGTACTTGCGAGGGCTCTCCTCCCTTACAGGCGTGCGAGATGAAGGTCGCTCTCTTGGCCATGAGGCTTGTGGCCGGCTGTAAAGGCACCGACAAACTGATGGCATAGATCTGTCCAGGAGGATATGGAGTTGTCCGGCAAGTGCATGAGCCAGGATCTGACATTGGGCTTGAGTACCAGCGGGAAGTAGTTGGCCAGAATCTTGTCGTCCGCCCCGATAGCTTGCACGCAATTGTGTAGATCTTGAGGAACTCCAGCGGATCGACTTGCCGTCATACTTCTGCGATGCGTCGGCGAAAGTCTTCGTGCTGGGCCTTTGGACTTGCCGCTACTCAAGAGTGAGCGCAGGGGCAACCTACCGCGTCTGACAAGTCGCTGGTTCCCCAGTGCATGCATGTCGACGGAGGTCCAGTAGCGCTGGTCTGATTGACGCGCGCTTCTCTTGCACTTTCGATCGCGAGTTCGAGCGTCTTCTTGTTGTCGTTCGTGAAGAACTTGGCGCTGATCGCGACGAGCTCGTGGATCCGATGATGCGGTGGAGTCGCTGTCGAGGTGGATCCGGCGAGTCGGCGATCTTGGCCTCCGGGGTGGAGAGTGCACGGTGGCTGCACCCCCACCAGTTTCGTCGCCATCGGCTCGTGCCTGGCAGTCTTGCCGCGGCAGCGATGCACTCGGCTGCCGCGGAGTGTCGCCGTTGGCAAAGCCGATGAGACTCTGAATGGTGGCCCTCCATTCATCAATCTTATCCGCCGTTGGAGGGTAATCCGAGAGCGATTGAGCTCGCCAAAGGCTTCGCTGGAGTGGCGGGCTGCGATGGCGAGCGGCGCAAGAGTGGGATATGCCGGACTTCTAACTATGTTAGAAGGAGCGATATCCCGTCCAGCGATCGTGCCTCGCTCGTGCCTGCATGTTGGCGTGCATGCTGGTCTTGAGCGTCCCGAGATCCACCAGCTCGATCTTGGCCCAACAAACGTATGGTACTGCGAGTACCATGATGTTGTCGGTCCCGCGCCTCCTGAGATGGGCGCGGTGCATGTACGGACGCCGAGGTCTGCGCAGCCTTGTCCTTGGACCTGGTAGCACCGTGGGCTCCCTCGTCGATGCCCGTTCTTCCGCCAGCGTCTACCCCACCACCCGTTTGCTCCGGTGGTGGCGGGATCGACGTGGACGGATCAACTGCCGCCGAAGCCTTCTTCTTCGGTGGCACGTCGATGAAGAAGATGAAGATCTAGCTCGTGTGAATGCCGGATCAGGTTCACACAATCTCGACGCCCTACGGGCGCGCCAAAGATGTCGAAGCTGATCCACGAACACCTATGGGACTGGCGTAGCGAGCCCCTTTCGGTTCGGCGGGGGGCGGAGATCGCACGAAGAGCAGATCGAGGCGAAGCGCACGAGCGGTTTACCCAGCTTCGGAGCTCTCCGGAGAGATAACACTCCTACTGCTGCATGACTAAGTGTATTGAGTTCTTGCTAGGGAGCGCTGAGTGCTCTGATACACACCAGCTGCTAACGAGGCCTGCGTGAGTGTTTTCTGCCTTCGAACCCCCCTCTACGTTGCGCATGGGCCTCCTTTTATATGCTCAAGGGGTCTCCGACAGGTGGCAACATAGACAAGGGTAAAAATGGAAAAAGAATTGCGGTTGGTACAACTACTTGTACAGTGTATCATACCTAACCCTGACGGCAGGGGACAAAGGCATTAAATGCCCGTCTACGTTGCCCAAACAGTGCAAAAAGGGACCGTCGGGGCGCCACCGCTGCCACGATGGCAATCTTGTCGGCGCCGCTTGCCACAAGCGCACCGCTGGCCGCCTGACCTCTTGCCAGCAGCGCTGGGAAGGTCGAGCGACACGTTGGTGGATGTCTTTGGGCTGTGAGTGAGTGGTCGCTTCGCCCTGACAAGCGCCTTGCCCATGATCGTTGTCTTGTCGCGTCCGGAAGCTTGTCGCTCACGGGCCTCGCCGGAGCGCGTGGCGGCGTCAGCGGCAAGTTCCTTGAGATGCCTTGGTTGGCCTTCGGCAAGCTCCTCTTGCGGGGCCTTGTCTCCTTGGCTTAAATACTTCGGTCATGCCTTGGTTGGCCTTCGGCAAGCTCCTCTTGCGGGGCCTTATCTCTTTGGCGGTCACCGGCAGGCCTTGCCGCGGGGTGCTGCAACTGCCCGTGCACAAGTTCGGGATACTAGGGTACCCCTACCCTAGTACACCGACATGTGGCATCTCGCCGAGGGCGCAGAAACCTGTAGGGTCCTCACTCTTTGGGCACTGCAAATGAAACACACTAGATTCAGTAGGAAGAAAAATGCATCAACAGCGGCGGCTGCCATCCTACTATTACCCGCGACCAAGGGACTTGGATTTATCGGGGGTGGATGAAGAATTCGTACTGGTTCTCAATGAGAAAACCCTATGCGATTGCTGAGAGGGGGTTTTCTCTGAACAAGCAGACGAGGGAGAAAGGGATTCAGGCCCAGTGAAATATTTCCGCTTCGTCCGTCCAGCTTCCTGCTAAAGATGGAAAGGGGGGGTTTGTGATTTGACGGCTCATTAGGCATTACTGCAGCGCTACGACCAGGGTGTGTCTACCGTGCAGTTGTGCACTCTAATTTGTGCATATGGCACGTGGACCCCGTTGCCGGATGTCCCACATACCAGCGAAAGGAAGTAGAAAGACAGGAGTTACTAGTTACACATAAATATATTTTTGACAGGGAGATACTCCCTCTGTAAAGAAATATACAAATCTTTTATATCACAACTTTATACATAAGAAAAATCAAGGGGAATATATATAACATATATAATTAAAAAACAGAGTTGTTTTTAACATAGTATAGACGAGTTGGTGATGATGGTGTGCCTGCCATCCTGCAATATAGGCCGTCCGATTTATATCTGACGGATAGGAAGGAAACTATGGCAATTTTGCAAAAAGGTACCCACACACCTCTTCACATTTGCAAATAAGGCCTTCCCTCGTTCATCCTTTTCTCTCGCAAGATAAAATACTCATACAAATGCATCTTGATGTTACGTGCAACGCACGGGCATTATGGGGGTTCAGCTGAGAATATAATTCTCGAGCAGGCTCACTGTTCGGACTTTGGGCATGAGCCTACCCCGCATGTTTGGGGCCCATGTGTTCTACCTCAGCACTTTTCATATTGCAAGCAATCGGTACGGCGCTGGTTTTAGATGCTGTCGCAAGGAGAATACACAAAATTGAATAAAGCACTGCAGCTGTTGGAATGAAATCGAACGGCAGTTCCTAACCAGCAATGAGAGTTGCAGTTCTATCAACGATATACCATGTGAGAAATAATACTGTCGTGTTACTTATACACACAGGACACTTGTTTCACCATGCCATATTATTACATCAAAATCTCTCAGAGGATAGATCAGTTCGGCAGTCGTGTGCTGCTACTGAAGAATTTCAAAGTTGATTTGGACCAGCTCTCCTTGCCAAGAAAGTTCGATTTTGAGATCATCCCCTACCGCAAGATATGATTTAGATTTGAACCTTGACCATCCTTTAGCATTAATCATCATGCGACCATCCTTTGTACTTACGGTATATTGAGCAGGTTCATTCACACCAAGGATGTGCATGGTAAGAGAAACTTGGCCATTGTCACCTGGATTGTTGAATGACTCCCTCGTTGCTCTAGGAATTCTCTATTTGCAAACAAGAAGACATAACCAAACAGTTAGATCAACACAGTGAATCATGCAAAACAACATGGAAAGAAAAAAGACAGAAACACTTGGGCGGCCAATGCTTACCAAGAAGGTGGACATGTCGGTTTTTGTAAGGACTTTGGTATATGAAGTGCGAATTGCGGCCCCGTCTGTTGCCGGTGCAACTGCTCGTTCGGCTGCCACTGCACGGGCCAGAGCAAATGCAAGTGCAAGTGTTGGTGCAGGTGCAGAAGCCGCTGCTGCTGCCGGAGATGGTGCTCCTTGTAGAGCTGGTGCCGGTGTCGGAGCAGGTGCCGGTGTCGATGCTCGATCCTCCGGTAGATCAGCCTGATCCACTGACGTGGTCGGTGCCCAATCCTCAGCTGGATCAGACTGAGATGCTGCCGCTGTCAGCGCTAGAGCAACTGCCGGTGCTCGATCCGTTGCTGAAGGTGGTACCGATGTGTGAGACAGCAGCGATTGTGTCTGGTCTGGTATGATCAGCTTTCTAACTTGACTAGGCTTCATAACCGTGATCCAGTTTTTTTCTTCATTCCCTTTAAACGCGAGAAGGACTAATTGTGGCATTTTTGTTAAACCAAACTACAGTTCATCATAGGTATTCAGCTTGTACTCAGACAACAGACTGATCCAAATTTTTCCAGTAATATAAGTGATGGACAGTGCCTTCGTTACTGACACGACATAAGTGAAACCTGCAAAAATAGCCATCGTAGAGCAAACCAAACGGTTTATTCTGTGATGAATGTCACATGGCAAAACCTGCATCGTAAAATTGCAGGAAAAGAAAGAAAACATGACATTAAATCAATAAGATTTAGATAGTAAATTAATAAGATTTACTTGATGTGACACGAGCGAATCCTTACCAGGAAATCACTATGTTGAAGTTCTAAACAGAAGATTGATCATCCAACTACGGGTTGCATGCAGGGGCCTCGCCTACTCCCACAAGCAAGACAGTCCAAAGGTCGTGACAAATCGTATGGACCGAACATCCATGGGACTGGAAATCCTGGTGGGTGCGATAAACCCTGTAATGCATACAGATATTGGAGTGTAACCATAATTGATAAACCGTCCTCACAAAAATGATGATCTGGATACTTCAAAATATACAGACTGAATTGAGTGTACAAACATTAACATAGACCGTTCTCAGGACTGACCACACACCAAAAGCGGCAGTACTAATAAACAATACAGGGTTCACAAACACAAATCAAGTACTGAACAATAGTACAGACAAGCAAAGTTGCACTAATTAAACTCTGCAGACTATTTCATGCCACCGACCTATGGGATGAACCCCGCATAACTGACTAGGCCATGGACTTCGTGAGAGATGTCTACATGCACCATCACCATCTCGTCAACCTTGGAGAACCTAACAGAGTGGTCTTTCCACTCATAAACATGATGATGAAGACAGGCCGCATCAGATTTGTTGGGAAGCTTTACAAGAACCACACCCTTCGTAATCGAAGGCACAACCATGAAATTGTTGTGGTCAAGGACAGCCTCGAGAACACGCCTGACAACAATAGTACAGGAAAACACTAGTTCAGGACATGTGGCGACAAGGACACAGCAGCTGGATAGTTTAGCAGTAGAACTCATCCTCAGGTCTTCCAGTTCACATGGCATGACTTTGAGAACTTCATCTCCACCGCGGACCTGGTTCTAATTCAAACAGAAACCATATTTTATTACTACCTCTGTTCAGAAATATAAGATGATTTTCGATATTATACTCCACATATGACTACATGTACGCACAGAAATGAGTGAACAAAGACACTAGAACATGTCTTCAAAGGCATGAGAGAAGAGGGATTACTTGCAATATCCATAACACAAGTTACTGAGGCAAATATACCCTCTTCAAAGGTAGCATTGATGTTCATAAAGTACTCCCTCCGTCCCAAAATTCTTGTCTTAGATTTGTCTAGATACGGATGTATCTTGATAAATCCGTATCTAGACAAATCTAAGACAAGAAATTTGGGACAAAGGGAGTAGTTGAAAATAATCTATAAGAAATCAGTGTCAACCTCTCGCATGTTTTGGTCAAAAGAGGAATTTAGAACTGTCATCTGGCACAAAAAAATCACATGCAAGATCACCCAGAAAGTTGTACTACTAGTACTAGTAATGCGTGGTAGATGAAAAACACGATCAAGATCGAGAAAAAGATCATCAAGAAGAGATATTACCTGGACTTGCTTAATGAGGGATCCCAAAGAGGGGGGCTTGCACAGGGCGATGGCTTTGATCTTGTATGCGGTAGTCTCGGCGGGGTGCTTGCGCTTCTTCGTACGATGAGCCTCGACGGTTTTGGCCAGAGCCATAGACATCACTTCGGCCGGTGCTCCAACGTCCATCAAGAAACTGTCAAATAGAAGTAAAAGAAAAGAAACCATAATCAAAAACCCAAAAGATGAATAGAGAGGGAGTTATAGGATCAGTGTCGGAGTTGCAAGACCGGTCCTTGGCCAGAATCAACACCATTGATGCACTCACCTTTCCTTCTTTGGGAGAGAAGAACAATGGCAGAAGCAGGTCAGGGTTTTCTTGAAGAAATGAGGAACAAGATGAGGGAGAAGTGAGTTGGGTAGAGAGGACGCTGAGGGAGAAGAGTGAAGTGATGGTTGCTTCGTCCGTCCAACTTACTGCTGGAAAGGAGGGGGTTTTGTGATTTGACGGCTCATTGGGCATTACTGCGGCACTTCGATCGGGGTAGTCTACTGTCACTCTACTACGGAGTAATTTAGTGCATGGCTGGTGGACCCCGATTCTGGTTGTCCCACGCGTTGGCGAAAGTGACTAATTTAGTGCATGGCTGGAGGAGGATCCACACGGTAGAGCGTGTCCACTATTTTTCTGAAGAAAAAAATGATTACAATAAGCGTTTCCACTCTTATGATGGAGGAGTGCGAAACACGGCAGCCACTTGAACATACACAGTGCTCCTACTAATAGGCATGTGCAGTGGTTCATACGTCAGTACTACATAATCTTGTTGCTAGTGTAGTAAGATATGACGACAATAAATGATGTTGTGCGCATGTCAACTATATGAGCAGTAATGTAGTAACATAGTACCGCTTTTTCGACTGTCCAGTCGAGAATGAACAGTGAGATCAATGTTAATAGAACTAGGTCTACATCGCACGGACAGTACGGTGCCACAGTACTCCATGAAACATGAACCATATGAAGCACGAATAGTGTTAGGCAGGGTGTATGAAGGGTGCACGGGATGGGAGCAAAAGTTCCCTTCTCGACCCACTTTTGGGTGTTTGGTAGAGTGCATGAAGGGTGCATGAGTCCACACTAGTAGGTTAACACAAATACACGAAGAGGAAACAAATATATTGAGATGAGAATGCAAGCAAACACACCCACAAGAATTGTGCTACAGTGATTGATGTGCACCATCTGAGTTTGATCCAACGGTCATGTTGCGCCGACACATGGAAATGCCCATGCAGAGGGCGCCGAAACACCACCGAAGTCCCTCGCTTCTCGAGGCGCACGATGTTGGTGATGCAGGGGCGAAACGGCTGAAAGTCAATGCAATCTACGGGAAGGCGGAGGGAGCCAGCCAAGGAGTGGGGAATCTTTTTGTTTTCACCATGGTAAAACACCAGTAGACGACTTCTCACATCAGGGAGCAGTGGGTTTTACAGGCGGAGTCATCGTGACTAATTGCTGCCGCGCCTGCTCCCGTCAATCAAACAATAAAAATCCTGCGACACACAAGCACTAGAGCAACGCCGCGGTGGATATTTAAATTTACCTGCCGGCAAGTAGATAAAAAAGGGGTGAAAAAACAAATGTGGCGGCGGCCTAGCTAATCGATCGAACTAGCCCAACTAGCTAGCCACCATGCTTCACTGATGTACTCGGCAGGAAAGGTGGTCTTTCGTGATTTGATGACTCATTTACTTGCTTCGACGAAAACGCGCGGTAGGGCGTCCCATGTCAGGAAGAATATATGCGTGCACCACCTGGGAGGACCCCGAAACTGTGCGGTAGGGTGTGCCATGTCTCGGCACAGAGGAAAAATGTGTGTGTAAAAATATACTGTAACAGACATAGTACCTACGGTTCAACCTCGGGATCCAGCCAGTCGGTCGAAAACACCCCACTAGCCACACAGCGTCATCATCCTAACGTGGCACGGAGGATAGGTGTGGTTAGCTCCGTCTCGACCAACCACAACGTCTCTTGTTCTAGGCGATTCTTCTATTTTCCAAGCTTTTTTTAGTTGTAATAGCACCACGGCAAGCTAGCGCCGCTCTTCGTGTGTGCCCGTGCAAAGGTTAGACGATGGAGAGAAGAGAGAGATCGCAGACACAGGACCCACCGAGAAGTGAGTCAACGGTCATGCATGTGTTGACGAGGCACTCCCTCTACTCTACTCAACGTAATACTGTATAAAATCAAGTTATGGGACAAAGCCAATAGTCGTTGTTGTTTCAGGCTATCGACTTACGCTTTGTAGTCTAGGTTGCCAGTTTGAATCTCGTCTTTCAGATTTGTTAGTTTTAGGTCCAAATTTGATTAATGACAAGTGGGACCCCCGTGTGTTGTTCCGATATTTCAGTGTCGGATGGTTTTTTTTTTGAACAAACACTTTGCGCGGTTAGATAAGTAACGGCACGAGTTACACATATTTTGCAAGTTCACAAACAAAAATGACAGCGGCATAGAATATCACATCCACCCCGCAGCTTAGACGCTATGGTGACATGAGTTTTTACACCGTTGGAAGTGAGATCTAATGGCTTGGGAGTAGTCTTTGTAATTATGCGCAATTTCCAAACTCTCCAAAGGTTTTATTGCAAATAAAACATTCAGGCCTCGTGTGTGCCGCTGCATCTTGGATCCAACGCCTCCCCGTTGCTCATATTAGGTGCTCCCCGTAGCTTAATTACCCACTACGGTGATATGAGCATCTAGGTCGTATGATCAGTGATCAGATGGCACATGCGTAGTACTTGTACTTTCTGCGCAATTCCCAAACTCTCTCAGCCGTATATTGCAAAAACATTCAAACCTCCTACTGTGGGCCGTTAGATCTTCGTGAACTCGTATCACCATAGAATCTACGATGCGGGAGCACCTCATCTTCTCCCGTGCGAGAAAACATAACTTGCTCTCGCAGCTTGGATGCTACGGTGATACGAGCTTCGAGGTTGTTTGATCTGAGATCCAATCGCATCTGAGCAGTCTTTGTGCTTGTAAGCAGTGGTCGAACTCTTTGGGGGCTTTTCTGCAAAAAACCATTTGAACCGCCGAGGAGATGTTGGGTCACAAATCCAACGGCTCCGAAGAGCTTGTACCACCAAAGCATCTAAGGTGTGGTAGCACACGATATTCTTACATACAGGAGAATATGATGTCCTCCTTCATCTTAGATGCTACGGTGATTCGAGCTTTGAGGTTGTTGGATATGGAATCCAAGGGCATCTGAGTAGTTTTAGTACAAATTGTGTGCAATTCTCAAACTCATCAAGGTTCCTGTAAAAATATTAAGACATCATGTGAGCTGCTATATCTCAGATCTACAAGCTCCAAGCAACTCGTATCGGAATATAGCATCTAAGGTATGGGGGCACATGATATTCTCCCGAGAGGAGGGGTGGGGGTGCACAACCAATCGGTGGTTGGGAGGGTGGGGAAAAATATAATCTAAACAACCCTAAACAGAGCTTCACAATTTTATCTAAGGTCGAGGGGTTGACCCCCGACAATCATAACTCTGCCTAATTAAACACAACATTTGCATGTACTATAGTACTAGACTTAATATTCATGTTTCAGTTTCATGTTCATTTTAAATATTGAATTGAGGACCATGCATGTCTTACATTTTACTCCCTTCGTTCCTACATATTAGTCTTTTTAGAGATTTCAAATGGACTGGCACATACGGATCTATATAGACATATTTTAGAGTGTAGATTCACTCATTTTGCTCCGTCTGTAATCACTTGTTGAAATCTCTAAAAGACTAATATTTAGGAACAGAAGGAGTATTTTTGAATTCGTGTCATACATTCATGGTTTGGAAAATAGATGCACTATACTTATTGCATTATTGTTGTGTTCGTGTGTGGGTGTCTGTGTGTGTGTGTGTGTGTGTGTGTGGTCATATGCTTGATACATACAAATTTTCCTCACCTCCATATTGTTCATCTTTTAAATTTGAATTTGCATTGAAAAACTTTCTAGGGATACCATGAAATGTGAAATCCACGTTGAGATCACTATATCAAAAACTCACTCTAATTCAACAACTCGTCTTAAATCAATTACCACGTTGAGATTAGTATTTGCAAGGAAAATACGGGCATTGTAATACACATAGATCGTTCGACAATTTAAAAGGTTCCTTTCGTATTCTCGAATGGTAGGACCCAACGGCGTACCAGCATGACCTTGGCTCATGTTGATCCTAAAAAAAATAAAATAAAATAAAAAAACGGGCTCGTGTCCTTCTGGTGGCATGTGTGGTACGCACATTAGGCAACCCCAACCAGTCGGGCCTCCGCGTTTCGAGTCGAAATATGTGGCGGCTAGAATTCCAGCCCTAGGAAATTCCCCTCATGTCCTCGATCCATACTGACTACCGATGAACAACGGAGGGATGCTTTAGTAACTAGACAAAGTTACCTACCGTGCCGAGCACGGTTCAATTCCCTCGATCGCTGCTCGCCAAGGTAACCCGTCAACTGCATTGCCTAGTACTACTACTACAACACCAGGATGAGCACAGAATTGAGCCCGTTTGTTTGTGCCTAGTACTTGAGTTAATATATCAGGCAATGCACTGATACGGAGGGATTATCCTTTTACTCTTCATATATAACTTGTCTGAAGTCTAACTAAGCAAACTGTTTGACCAAACCCTTTCTTAAGAAATACAACAGGACAGATGTATGGCTTGAAAATTTATTGCATGATGCAGGATATGATATTGTTTTGAATCCTGGATCTTAAATTTTAGAAAACCCAAAAGTGACCATAAATTCTTGAAACTGAACATGGTCACGTGATATGGCACAAATATTACTTCGTAAATTTTTTCTTCAATTTGAGACAAGCTGCTTATGACAAGTTGCACAAATGAAGAGCCAAGGTATTTTGGAACAAAGACCTGTCATGTTAAGGAAAACGCTTTCACTATTAAAACCGTGGGCGTTTACGTGCCTCCACGAGTCCCGCTTCTCATCGGCATGTGCCGTCCGAGCAAGCGTGTGAGTCGACAAGAGGCGTGCGAGCAGACTGCAGCGCCGGCTGATAGGGAGGCGTGTGACAGACCGCTGTGTAGGCTCAGTGGGAGGCCAGCCCTTTGACCAGGCTCCGCCGCCCAACTTCGTCCCAACTACTCCCACTTTTAATGTCGCCGGTACCGCAGTTTAAAATCAACCCGGCACTACCTGGTATCGCTACAATCTTCTCTCTTCCTCTCTGATTCTCCTGTCGTCTACCTCCAACCAGCCTGACCTAAATTTACGCCATGCCGCATCACGATGGTCTTCCCTTAGTCTTCCAGTTTCCTGAGGAAGACACCCAGCCGGAGTCTTAAGAACATAAGGCGCTTTGGGACGAGCTTGAACTGGCCTTGCGGGAAGACGTCGCGCCTATCCCCGTTCCCGTTCCGGCTCCCGTCGCCCCGACTATGCCAGCTCCCATCCCCCTGGCATTGATGGGCTGGGAGCCGCACATTGTCGCCGAGCTTGATGCCACGGGGTTCCAAGAGGTCCCCGCCGACTTTCACGCGCCCATGCACCTGCCAGCGCATGCGCCTGTGCACGCATTGACATGCGCGGCGCCGCGTGCGGTGCCTGCACTGCCGGCACATGTCATGCACAAGATCAGCAGCGTCTTGGCGCCGTGCGTGCCGTGCACACGAATGTCTCCGCCCGCGCCGTTGGCGGCGCTTTGTCCCGACGGGTGCAGGTGCCCCCTTAGCGGCATGGATGGCCGCCGTCGTCCGCTCCGTTGCACCAACGCCAGTCTCATCCTCCCACCAGTTGACTCGCTCCGAAGTCCAGAAAATTTTGGCCTTCCTTGAAGCTAGGCCAACGTCCAGGAGTACGCCAACAACGGCGAAAGGCGCCGCCGTCGCCGTCGGTCAGTGGCCCGACGACACACAGAGCACGACAGAGGATCCGCTTCGCACCACAAGACGCCCCCACCGCCGCCACCTAATCTAAATTTGCCATGGAAAACGTTCGGATTGCCATGCTTAAAATCCGAACGTTTATCATTTCCGTTTATTTTAGATCGACCGTCGTATAATTTAAAGTCGGAGTCGTACTGAACAAAATCTATGGTTTGATCGATTGAATGTTCTGCTAGAGCCGTATCAAATTAAATATAAAACATCATCAAGCCACATGTATTCATTATCATCCAACGACCTAGACTGCTTAAATGTCGAGCGCTCAACACGTTTAGCGTGCAGTTAATTTCATGCCAAAAATAGTGCTAATCACATAATAACACGCAAATGATAACCTACTTAATATCCGCATGCACTTAATATACTTCCAAATTAACGTGCATTGCACGTACACACTGACTAGTGCTGCTATCACGTGAAACTGGTGCCGTAACTTGTGAACGCGTCCAGATATGGTCAACGGCAACATCGCCCATGAGTTCTTTGTGTTTTCCCGTGCGTCTAAATGCATAAGGGGAGGAGAGAGAGAGGGCACACATGGAACCCGCCAGTAAGTGAAGGCGAATAGTACTAAAAATAATATTACATGTTATCCATTAAATAGGTTGTTGTAATATAAAAACATTATGTGAACAAAGGGAGGTACAACAAACATTATTGTTCTATGTATGTTGCCTATTGACGTGCGGCTTGAAGGCCGTGGTCGCATGTTCGATCCTCATCCTTTAATTTTTAATTTGTATATGGGTCCAAATTTGTTTCATGACATGTGGGCCCCTCGGTGTGTAGTTTGTAGCACTTTAATTTGTGGGTCGAAATTTGTTCCATTCCAAGTGGAGTATCAGTGTGTAGTTTTGTAGCTTATTTATAATAATTAAAGAGAACAACAGAGTTTTTTGCAATAATACCATGGTGGGACGTTGAAGGTGAGAAAGGACGTGCAAGAGAGCGATGACTGAGCCAGAGGGAAATCAACTAGGGGAGTTGCGGGGGTTGCAACGGTGTTTGGAGTAGTTGTGGGCCGAATGCTATGAAAATATAATCTAAACCGACCGGAATAAATGCCTACACAAATTAATCCAAGGTTGGAGTGCCCCTCACAATGTATATAGCTCCGGCTTTGCGAGGGATGGAGAGGCAGCTTCAATGTGTGGAACATACGGCGTGAGAAAGCGAGGTCAATCGAGAGACATATAGAGAGAGAGACAAAGTGAGTGTGGTCCGACATTCATTGAACAGATATATATGCTATGGAGAGATATTGTCCGACTGAGCTTTTGGCAAGGGTGAGGGCTGTAAGATAGAGCTTGAGAGATGATCCAGTCACAGACGTGTAGATATATTTTGTGTGTGGGAGGAAGCAAGGTCAATCGATCACATAGGGTCGTCGTGCGATCGAAAGAGTGAGACGGGTTGGAGAGATTGACCTACATAGACAATGTGAGTGAGAGAGTATACAATGTGAATAGGTCAAATTGGGCTCAAACATGGTGATATATCGTTTTGTCCGAGAAAGAGCAAGGTCAATCGAGACATACAAAGAGAGAGAGAGAGAGAGAGAGAGAGAGAGAGGGATAGAGAGAGAGAGAGATTGAGGGAGAATGGTGCGCCATGAGGTCGAAAGAGTGGGGGCGGCTTGGATGGACTGACCTAGATAGACAATCTACGTGAGAGAGTATAGAGTGTGTCGATCGAGGCCCGAACAGGGAGATATATCATTTTTTGTGTGAAAGTAAACGAGGTTAAACGAGACTCGGATAAAGAGAGTGAGATTGAGAGAGTGTGGCCCGCCGTGCGGAAGAAAGAGTGAGTCAGTCTAGAGGGAGTGACCTAGATAGACAACGTGCGTGCATGCGCATGAGAGGTTGGGGGGCTAGATAGGCAATGCATGTATTTAGCGCGAGAGGGTGAGAGGGAGAGGGAGAGAGAGAGCTCGGCATGGGGTGCAATGGCGGGTGTGTGAGGTAAATACATTTGGTAACAGAGTGGAAAAAGGTGGTTGTGTAGTTGAGAGAGTTAGAGATCGAAACATGGAGAGAAAGAATGAATGTGTGTTGGAAACCGATAGCTTCCTAAGGTGGTTAGGAGAGGAAGATTGACCGGTACAGGAAGTATGTAGCATGTGTGCGGGGGGCTAAAACAACATTTGAATGTAGATGGTACGAGACTTAATATCGATGCTTCAATTCAGTGTACATTGTAAGATTTTAACTGAGGACCATGCATATGGGTAATTATTTCGAATTCGTGGCATACTAGGTTTCAAAAAGTTGACATTGAATCGATTTGTATTGCTATTTTGTAGGTCATATGTTTGAATCCGTCCAAAAGTTTTCTCACTACCATGGTGTTCATCATATACATATGAATTTGTATTAAAAAAGTAGTGTGGATACAGTGAAATGCGAAATCCATGTTAGAATTGGAGATCTCTATGTGACACTCACTCTAATTCAAATAACTAATTATGTGACACACACTCTAATCCACGTTAGCGTGGATACCGTTTTAATTTTTTTTAAATAACTCCTCATTAATTAATTTATAGTATCTCGTTTCGAATGACTAATTATTGCAAGGAAAACACGGGCATGGTAATACATACAGATTCGTTTGCAAATGAAAGAAGATTCGTTTGCATTCTCAAATGTACGCGCACCACGCAGACCAGGGTCGTGTTGTGGTGTTCACGTGTGTCGGACGGACGCTTAGCACCCAGCCACCCACCCCCACCCTCCGTCCCACCTCCCCCAAAAAGGACGACGACAAAATAAGTTCGCTTCCACGCTTCGGATTGAAATATCTCGCGGCCCCAATTCCAGCCCTGCAAAATCTCCCTTCTCCACCGTCCCCTTCCGCGCCCAGATTGCTCAAATCCCTAATTCGCCGCCAACCCAAGCAAAGTTCGAATTGCCCCTCGTCTCATCTCTTTCCCCACCTCTGTGCCGGCCGATGACGACGAAGACGACGGTCGCGCTTCGCCACCGCACCGAAGCTACCTCATCTACACCCTCGTCCACTGACAACGTCGGCCACCGCAACCGACGTGCCTCACAGACACCGACTTCCACCGCATCAGGTACGCTTCACTGATGTCGTCTCCCAGCTCACCGGGGCTACTTCACCGAGCACATCGTTGCGCATCTGCTCCCCCAGGCCGCTGGGGCCTCACCAACGGTCTCGTCCACCGCATCGTAGCGCTCCGCTGCCACTCAAGATTTGCATCCGTGCGCAGCCAGCCAGCGCATCACCCTCAACGGCTCTGAAGTGACCCGCACTCTATCTAGGCGAGCATGCCCAAACGCCGGCCTGAACTAGGTATCCACACATCACTCACTTGTGCACTGTTCCGACGATGTTTGGATATCCTTTCACTGCTCTCTTAGCTTACACGCCTATCCAACTCTGACTTTAACTCTTATTTCTTCTGGAGATATCATCTGAAACAAGAAAATCCATTTTTTAGCGAAGCATGACGGCGCTACGGGATCTGGTACACATCATGCACACCCGTATAACCTTGTAAGTATCTGTCCTCCGGTACCACAGCATGGTCGATTCCTCTTATTTGATCAACCATTCACCATGTCAAAAATGCAGAGGGGGGTGCAAGGAGCACAAGGCCTGCACATCCAAGCAAGTGGTAACATGGAATTGTACATGGAACATCCCAAGCGCAAGTAGAGCTGTAGTGAGCCTGTACAACAAGCTAGCGTAAGTCCCTGCATTTGATTTAACTAGTTGACCCGTTGCGCCAAATGGCACAAAGACCCGCTAAAGACATGTTCTCGATGAAAATAGTTTCATTTTGGAAGGACATATTCGATATTGGTAGTAGTAAGCCCATGTGTTAAGTCATAAGTACTATATTGAAAATATGTTTATCACGCCGAGAAACCTGAGTTTGAAAAAAAATCATATTTCTATAACATGCATAGACCAGCTAAGGAAGCATTTTTTAGTTGAAAATATGGTTATCACACTGAGAAATCTGAGCTTGAAAAAAATTCATGTTTATATAACACGTATGGACCAGTTAAGGCTGTATTTTTTTAGCAGTGTTTGCACTAAAATTTTATTTTCCATGTGCAAAAACCTCTCTATGTTGTGCATAAGGAGGCATAGGTATTTGAAAGGCCCATATGCTACCTAGCCCGGTACTGGAACAATTCTTTGTGTGGGCCGTCCAAAATACCTAGCCTGGCCCAGGAACAATTCTTTGTGTGGCTCGTCCAGAGTAAAATATGAAGCGGCACGCAGATCGTGACTGTGTATTTCTTTTCTTCCTCGGTTCCTCCTTTGGGAGGGAGAAGCGTACTCAACTGGTGACACAAATGGCCCATTACGCCATATAGCACAATGTTCATTTCAAACACAAAGTGTTTTGAAAATTAAATCAGGTTTTAGTCCAGGCTTGAAACAACGGATGAAACCACTTTACCAATTCAAACTCTTTAGCAACCATTTATGATTATGATGTCGAATGGCACAAGGTGTTGATTTAGACTAAGAGTTATTTGAAACGTGTTTCATTTGTTCTTTACAAAGTGTTAGATACAATTTCACTACACATAAGAATTTTCAAGCTCGGTTAAAACGTATTTTCAAGCATATAAACCACAACTAAACAACGCGAATGTATAAGGTGTATTTGTTTATACTATAAGGTGTATTTTCCATTCAACTATACGACTGAGTCACACTCCGTCCATTCCTTTATATAAGGTGTATTTGTTTTTTCAGAAGTCAAACGAGTGCATGTTTGACCAAGTTTTTTTAAATATTAATACCCACAACATGAAATATATATAATTTGATCAATCATGATAGGTAGTTTCATATTTTACCATCAGGTATTGTAGATGTTCCTATTTTGTTCTATAATCTTGGTCAAACTTTCGAATGGTTGGCTTGCACAGAAACCAATACACCTTATATTCTAGAAGGGGGGGGAGTACTTCCTAAAAAAAGGCAAGCAATGGACTGGTAATAGGTAGGCCTGTTTTGGAGAGATTGTGGTAAACTACAGTTCATTATTACATGCAAAATGTTTTTGCTTCGGAGCATAACACTGATCTATCTCTGTCTTCATATCTTTTTCTTCTCAGAGCTGGGGTGTGATGCCTTGCTCCTATTCATGGCTCTTGACCTACATTTTTTGAACAATCTAAATTAGTTATTCATTCAATGGTAAATCTGAAGTGGGGATTACTTTGCCAATATCATTAGCAAGTTTATGAGGGAAAAGAAAGTGACATAACTTCCGAAAGCAAACGTAAGAATGAAGTACATAGTATTGTAGCTGGGAAAGTATGAACATGAGATGCGGCGTGTTTCAGAAAAATGGTCGAGGTTCCCTGATCCTGGTAACATGAGCTGAGATTATTTTGTCAGGGACTCATGGTCATGGCTATATATAATTTTCACAAGAAACAAATCCTATGTGACAACCTACCTTCGATCACAAAGCTATATAATCTATATAATAGACAAAAATGGAGCCTTCGATAACTTAAATACCTATTTTTCCTACCATAGTGTGATGAGGCTCTGAAACTGCACATATAGGGATTTTCATGGGACCATTCAGGACTTTGAAAAAAGATACAAAAACTGCATTCAACTCCTCCATCTAAGGCTACCTCAATAATAAACCAATACTTGATGATACAATAATCTGAAAATCATATATGATAACAATGCAAAATAATCTTGCAGCACCTCCTAAAACTGTAAAAGCTGTGAAATTGGCAGTCAACTTACTATCAACGGGAAACACCACACTACGATAACAATGCAAAATAATATTGCAGCACCTCCTAAAACTGTAAAAGCTGTGAAATTGGCAGTCAACTTACTATCAACAGGAAACACCACACTGCACTATATTTTTTCAGGAACAAGATGCTAATATGCTTTCCCGTTCCCCACTGCAAGGATGCACGTCGTCTCCCCATTCTCCACCGCCAGGACACCCAACTCCTCCCCTATCTCCACCACGAGGACATTGGGCGCCTCTTTGTTTGCCACCCTGAGCACCGCATTGAGGTCGTCTAGCAATGTACTGTTGAGGCAACTAATTTTCATTGTCCCCCTCTCTTAATTTTTTGCAGCACACACCCCTTGTTATTCTACACCTAGGATGGCTATTCTTGTAGATTTTGTTGACCACCATATTCTATAGTAATTAGTATGGCTGCAGTCCAATGTGTTGATTTTCAGCAGACCAATGTGTTGATTGACTAATTTTGTGCATCAAAAACAGTAGGGCAGTGTTGATGAATCAATTTTGGTTAGTAAAAAATGGAGTCCGTGACAATACTATAAAAGCGCTAGTCTCGAAAGTCCACCATTCCGCAAAAACATCTAGCAGCCATTTAAATATGGATTTGGGTTCATATAAACACAAAGCACAGTAATTATTGTGAAGCAACAAAAAGAATGCTCTTGCTATCAGAAATACGTGCCGACAACAACACCATTTATTAGAGCTCGAAACAGGAACATAGAAGGCACCTATACCTGTTAATGGAGCTGTGTCTGAACCTACATTTGCATATGTAGAGCTTCTGCCAAGTTCCTAAGAAAAGGAGAAGGGGACAGATGTAAATTTGTAAGGTCATGGTATTTACCATGCATACATTCTAGTGTAATAATTCAAAGATATTACTTGTTTTTGAACGGAGCACTTCCACTGCTACCTAGTCGTACCTTCTTAATGTCCGAGGGGCCCTTCTTGTCTGCATATAGTATGCATCAAAATTTAGTATAAAAAAGGACTGCCCATAACTAGAAAGATAATTGCCGCAATTTGGAATGACATGTTCTAGAGGAATTCTATAGATATACAAAGAGAGGATTAGTTCGGCAGATTCAATATGATTATTAGTAAAAAACAGAGTCCGTAACAATACTATAAAAGCGCTAGTCTCCAAAGTCCACCATGCCGCAAAAACATTTAGCACCCATTTAAATATGGATTTGGGTTCATATATACACAAAGCGCAATAATTATTGTGAAGCAAGAAAAAGAATGCTCCTACTATCAGAAATATATGCCGACAAGTCGACAACAACACCATCCTATTAGAGCTCGAAAACAGGAACAGAGAAGGCACCTATAGCTGTTCATGGAGCTGTGTCTGAACCTCCATTTGCATATGTAGAGATTCTGCCAAGTTCCTGAGAAAAGGAGAAGAAGGGGACAGATGTAAATTTGCAAGGTCATGGTATTTACCATGCATACATTCTAGTGTAATAATTCAGAGATATTACTTGTTTTTGAACGAAGCACTTCCATTGCTACCTAGTTGTACCTTCTTAATGTCCGAGGAGGCCTTATTTTCTGCATAGAGTATGCATCAAAATTCAGTATAAAAAAGTACTACTCATGAGTAGAAAGATCATTGTCGCAATTTGGAATGACATGTTCTAGTAGGAATCCTATATATACAAAGAGAGTATTAGTTTAGCAAAATCAATATGAATATGCAACAAACTATCAACCATTGCACTATATCACAAGAATTTATAGTGTAGCCACCAAACAATGTGGTAATCAAGGCAACATCAATCTAACAACAATGGCTGACCGATGATGTTTTAGTCCTTCCGGTTTACTAATTTAGAGGAACTGAATAAAATCGCTCTTGGTCAATAGCATCAACTGATTCTTTGAACTCTAAATTCCACTCTTAGCTAAAATTATTCTTCCTCTCTTCTATGTCAGATCTGCACACGTCAAGTTTAAAAATCCATATAATAGCGTGGTAAAATACGTGTGAGGAAGAAATTAAGAGAGGGGGAGAAAGAGTGCAGTACCTAGTTCGCCGCCGGCTTGCATCGCTCGAGCCGCCTACGATAGGCACATGTTGTCCTCCTTATACTCCAGATCCACGAGGCAGCCATGGGAGGAGGGATGAGCTCCTGGTTCCTCTCGCCTTCCCACACCGCCTGTTCACCTCGAGCTCCTTCACTCATGGAATAGCATTCCTTCACTCATGGTCATACATCTGGTTTGTATCTCCACAAAAACAAATGGCAACTTGATGAAGATTTACAATAGAAAGGCATTAGATGTCGGTCCAGGAAGCCTATTAGAATAAAAAATATGTGAGTATTGTATGGCATATAGAAACTTCATTCTGGCCCGCACAGTAACAGCTCTATCACAGAACTTGTTTTTTACGGATTCAGTAAAAAGATTACGGGAGACCTTAATTTTGCAAAGAAGGAGATCAAAATAATAGTGGGCATTGATGAAACAAGATTTATCTCCTCAACCAGTGTATTGTGATGACCAACACCTAAATAACTTGTCGATGTTCCCGAGTTACATATGCTCTAATAACCCTATGATCCCCGATTCATGGTTTCAAATATCAGATGTTCCGTCAACCGTGGTACAAAACACAAATAGATCAACCCGTCAAACAGTGAATATAATATTCTCCAAGAAAATAAATAGTTTGTAGAAGCAAGGTGTAATTTAAATCTTTACCAATAAGGCAATACAAGTTACAAGCCAAAAAGAGCATAAAAGGTTCGAACCAGAGCAAGCAGGAGAACTCGACATCCTTGACCTGAACATCATAAATCACAAATCCATAATAAACGGTTAACCCAAAGTTTTCTTTCTCATGACTCTGAAGGAGGTCCACGTGTTGTTATCTACACAATAAAAATTACTGGCCCAAGCTTGAAGTCTAACCAGAATAATTTGCTAATGGAATTAAATCATATCCGATTTTCTTTGAGGATGAGATGGAAATGAAGGCTGACACATGATTGATAAATTCGTACAAATGTTTTCAGTCCCGCGAAGTAAACATGAGGAACTGAGGTTTAATTAATCATGTAATTATATAAGAAGAATCATTATTATTCATTGTTCACTTTGAGTGCATCAGAATCAGACATACAGCAAACTGGATGGTGATTTGTCAAATAAGAGCTTCTTGAGTAAACAAGATAGAACCACATCCACTTGATACTTAACTATAAACTACACATCAATTTGACGGTCTGATCTATAATGCTTCATGAAACAATCAATCTAGAAGCTCAAAATACCCCTGAAAACTCCAAGAAAATCAGAAAGAAAGATCACAGGTCTATTTACTTACTCTGGTGAGAGGCCACGTACAAAAGAAATCACAATTACGCCACGTTTGGACGTCTATATTGAGCCTCCGAATTGGATTTCGTATTGCCTGACTGCCAATTCAGCTGTTTGGATGCACACTGAAACGCCAGACTGAAATGAGTCCCAATACAGAAGTGAATTTGTTCTCACGCACGGAGGCCTCCCGCAATACGGAGCTCCATCGCTCCGATTTCGGTCGAATCGACCTTGTCAGATTTCGGGTTCCGGCAGACCCTCTAGGTTCGAACTCTGGGGTACACGCGGAGATCGCACCTCCAACCTACCTACGTCTCGCCGCCTCGCAAGGATCTAAACTACACAAAGAACAACACAAGGGTCACGAGGTTTATACTGGTTCGGGCCACCATTGTGGTGTAATACCCTACTCCACGATGACCTCCTTCCTACCGTTCTACTGGTCTTGGTCTTGTTGCACCGAAATGGTTGCCTTTGCCCGATGCCTTGGCCTGCGCTTGCCTCCTTTGCACCAAAGGGGAAATGAGGACACTGCGCAGGCTAGCGCCCGCCTGGCACCCTCGGTCGTCATGGCTTGCGTCATGGGCACCTCGTGAGGTACCCCGCCTTGATCTCTCCGCCCCCTCGTGAGCCAGCCTGATGAGGCCGTGCCTGAGAAAGCTTCCTGTCGTCCGCCCCGCGAGGCTTGGCCCCTCGCAAGAGTCTTGAGCTTGTATTGGTGAAGATGGGCCGTACTGGGCCACTCCTTGAGCCACGCCGCAGGCCGCAAGTAGGCAAGTCTGGGTACCCCCGTTCCCAGAACGCCGACAGACCTACACCCGCAAAATAAAATGATTGGATCTACGCCCTAGCGGGAGACCTGCCTCTTCTCCCTCGCGCGTGACTGGAGGAGCCACACCCAGGGCAGCACACCGGCGGCGGTGCCCAGGTAAGCTCCTCTCGCCGGTCCTCCTCCTCCTCTTACGCCAGTACCGGCATCCCCGCTGGCACAACTCGTTCCCCTTACTCCCATGGCGTCCCATCTCCTCTGACATCAGGTCTCCTCTGACGCTCCATATCCTTCCATGGCCGCCACGGCCGGGACCTAGCTGCCCACCGTCGCTCCTCATCCTCTACCTCTGCTCCTTCATCCTTCCATGCCACCGGACCCCCTCCTCCTCTGCCGCCGGTTCCCCCATCTCCTCTGCTCCTTCCACATGTGCTCTGCCCGTCTGCCGCCAGATCCCCTCTTTTTCCCTCTCCTTCTTCAGTTAGCTATGTATCATTTTTCTTCAGTTTGTGCAATCCGTGTACACAGTACAATGATCATGTTGGCCAATGTAATCCGGGTGCACATCTTCAGTTACCTAGGTGTTGGTTTTGTTCAGTTTCGTCAGATAATAAGTATGCATGCATCATGAGCCTGTAGGAGAAAAAGGCGAGTGAGGGTATCCAGCTGCAATGACAGATCAGGTCATCAGGCTGAAGCTGAGCGTGCATCAAACCCTAGCCCCAATCCACGGCCCCAATCATGGAGATTCAATGAGCCAATACAATGAGCATCCAAACAAGCGGATTGGTATTCATGTCCATTATAGTTTCCTTGCTGATTTGGAATGGAAACTAATTCAATACGGAGGCCTCCAATACAGACATCCAAACACATCGTTAGCAAGAAAGGAGCTTGCCATCAGCTACGAAGAAAAACCATAAAAAAGTAAGTGCCTGTGTGGTCTTTATGCCTTCGAGGATTTCCTCAGCATCCTACAGAAATTCAGAACACTGATTTGAGTGTTTGACACTATTTGATAGTGATAATAACTAGAATTTGAGCGTGATGACAACAACATGTACAACAATACCTTGATTTAAACCAATAATTTTTCACACATACACACTTGCATTTTCCTCTGCTCCTCTGATATCTTCTGTAAATGCACCTTGGGTCTACATGAACTACCAACTTCATCTATAAAAGTATTGTACATATGTAGCCATACTAGTAGATCAGACATGGTAAGAAATAAACAATACAATATTCTTGATACTGATTTAGCTATGCAAAGCATGACTATAAATTGCAACAAGGTAAGTCCTAAAGAAGATGGACACCAAAGAGATAAGAGAACTTACATGGGCATCGAAATAATATGATCTTTGTACAAATATATGCATGTTGGCTTTAAATAGATCCTTTGAACAATCTATTCATTAGAACACAGCAGGATCCTATCATTGGATCATTCTATATGGTTCAGCTTGTAGTGCAGATCTGTAGAAATTTACTGTGAGTGAAAATCTCCAATAATAATTATAGAATCATGTAAACTTTTCTTTAGCTAGATGTAGTCATGTAACTGAAACTGTAGAACATACTGCCTTCCTCTAAGCAGTCCTCCTTGAGCATTTTTACAAACAACTAGTTCTTAGATCTACAGCCTCAAATGCTAAACGTGAGAGGGAAAATGAGTGCGGGAGAGAGAGATGGTTGTGGGCTCACTTGCGGACCTTCAGCCGCGAAGACACCTGAAGGACGGCGCTAGGGTCTGCCGCGGCCCGGACACGAATGACGGCGTCGAGCCAAGCTGACTACCTGGCTGGCATCTGCTCTTCTCTGCTTGAGCCCCTCCTCCCGCGGCTTCTCGAGATGAGGTCTCTCCTCCTCATGTTGCTTCCTCGCGGCCTGGGCAGATGAGCACCTCGAGCAGCAAGGGATGGATGATGAACTGGGAGAGAGTGGAGAAGGTCGGGGCAGAAGGAAACTGGCCGCTTGCACGGACAGAGTCGGTGGACGGAGGAGCCGTAGCGGCGGCGGCGGTGGCTGATGAGGGAGGTCAGAAGGAGCAGCGGTAGTGACCGCGGGATCGTAGGAAAGGGAGCTAGGGTTCGTGGCGGCTCAGGGAGAGAGATCGAGGAGGGAGGGAGGGTTGCGGCATGCGGGGGATTGGATTGGGCCGAGGTGCTTTCGAGGGCAGGGCTACCCACGCCCCTCGCAAATGACGCGACGCGCACGCGGCGTGCAGGGAGAGGGCGCACCCGCACCTCGAAACGGCTTACCCAGCCAATAGGCACATAAAAAGATCCCACCGGTCATTGGCCATGCAAACTTGCCACGCGGTTAAAACCAGCAGCGAGAGCAGCGAGCATCTAACGGCCCAAACAAAGTCAAAGATCAGATTGACCACAATCCAATGGTCAACGAAGCCCCAATCGAGGGAGCCTCCTGGATGCGAGTTGGCTAGCCTCTGTATTGATTTAAATTCATACTGGAATTCGTGTATGATTTGTGTGCAGTGGCGGATCCATGAATTCAAGTTACCAGGGGCGAACATTTAACTTAAAAAATACGAAGGCACTTGCACTCCGGAAATCAACATAACTTGAGAAATGTGAAGCTACATGCACTTAGAAAACCAGCTAAAGATCCAAAATAGTTCAGATTATAAACACTAAATGATGCAAGCACCAAAAAACACAAAATGCAACATGGTGTACAAGGACTACAAACATGGTCTGTACCTGCTTGAATTATTCGTTCTCGGCTGAAAATATCGAAGTGTAATTGCACCTATAACCGGTCATAAACTGCATATCAATATATCTATCCTGCACAAGTATGCCAATAGTTTCAAACAATAGATTAGAAAAGTATTTATGCTACGTTGTCATGATAAGTGGACTTTTTGGTAGATGGCCTCAACGTTTCCTCAAGCCATGAAAATGCACTATAATTTGCTTGCCAACAATGCCTGCGAATCTCTATGTCTCTCTCAACATAGCAAATCATCATTAGACACTGAATCCTTCAATGGGAGCTTGCAAAATGCTTGCATTAGATCCCTCATTAGACGCTATATGTTCATCACCAGGAGCATGTAAAATGTTTGCATCAAATCCTTCATTAGCAGTCTGTTCATTAGACACTTCATGCTCAAGAACAACATGAGCTTGGATGTTTGCGCCGGAATCTTTATTAGATACATCAGATTCACTCAGCTCAGTATTGATTGGGGAGTTATAAAATAAGTAGAAATTGTTTTCATTTTCTCATAGATTCCCTACATACAAGCAGTTTTACAACACCGTCAGGTTTAACTATTGGCCAGAAATTGAAGAGTTGAATTAGATATAATCAGGGATGTGAGGTACCTACTCGTTGCGCATGCTACTCTTGCAAGCTGTGACTGTCCGTTTGGGCAAGCTCGATGCCATGCCCGTGCTGCCGCTGCCTCCCACGCAGGCCACACCCAGGGTTGGATCTTCATCTTCTTGTCCTTCCATTCGCTTGAAGCCCGGAGATCGCCCTCCAATGAGGGCGTGAGGAAGTGCTGTGTCGGTCTGTCCAGCGGCGGCTAGGTTAGGAGCAAACCAGACTGGAGGCTGGAGCAGATGAATTGGTATTTTTCATGCTGTTGATCGATATAGGAGGCGCTCGTTTGGGCCGCGAGCCTGCTATAGGGCCTGCTTTGCACTTATGTTATTGGCCCATCCAAATTGAAACATTTTTGTTCATTTTTTACATTGCTTGCTCGTGCGTTGGGACGAACAAAACTAGCCTGGGCCAACCTGGATGACGGTGCACACTTTCTAGCCACCCGAGGCGGCCGCCCATACCAGCCCCTATGGTGGCGTCACCCCTTTTTGCGTGCATGATTGGGGTAGTGAAAAATATTCTAGTGGCACTTTTGTTTTACCCACAGAATGGTTGAATTGCTTGTGTTTATGAACTGAGTTCGCCAATAATGTGAAGGATGCGAGTCTTTTCATCCTATTGTAGATTGCTGATCTCGATATGCCAAAAGTAATCGCATGAAATATACAGTAAAAGCCAGTGTGATGTGTGTGGCTACAACTAGTCTGACTACACGTCCTCATATAACATATCATGGACGCACCATCTTACCAGACTAACCATTCGACTTACCAATGCAGTGTGGGAAGAAAGAAGTATTGGGACTGCATATCCAAGCAATTGATGCCATGGACTCCTTCGTACAACCTTGTAAGCGATAAAGAAGTTGCAGTGTGCCTGTACAAAGAACTAGCGTAAGTTCAGTTACCTGCTTCTCGTAATTTTAGTTAGCCACTTACTGCAAATTTTTTCAATTACGTTGCTTGGCTTAATTTTGTTTGCCACTGATTACATAATGCCACAGCCTGTTAAACCTATTATAGACTGCGCCTATCTATGTGTTTGATACTTACTGTTAAGAATTACCTGTTTGCCTGAACTTAAATAGCTACTTGTTTGTTTAACTGCTTTGCTGCTGCAACAACGGGTTACAATGATGTTAATAACTACTTTTCAGCATCCAATTGAAACTCTTTAATTCCTTGTTTGTTTAACTGGTTTGCGGTTATAACTCCCAGTTGAGATGTTTTGCTAACTTGAACTTTTCTGAATCCAATCGAAACTTTAATGGCAAAATAGGTTAGCCCAAGATCAAAGAGCGAGGTCCCGATGGACGTTGTATCATCCCACAGCAGTGGCACCGGCCCAATCATGCATTGTGAATTGCCAACTGCTGATGCTCTAGAGGCTAAACTAGTGGTAGAAAGAGATTCTGCTTCTGCACTTAGAGATGAAGTTGACATGTTGAGGAAGCAAACAACACAATCACTAGCAGTACTCAAGACAACCATTAAATATTTGGTGGATTTCAAAACGAAGCAAGCTGAGACTGACCACATTGTTAAGGTCCACGAAGGAAAAAGGAAATTAAATTCCCACTTGGTAAATCATAGGTGAAATGTTCTTTCCATCGTTGAATAACCTTTGTGTTGTTTGTTCATGTAATCAATCAAACCATTTGTTTTAGAGATCATGTAATAATTGTTTTTTGTTTTTTGTTTTTTGGTTTGTAATTTTATTTGAGCACAAGTATGTATTAATTGATAAGACTCGGAGACATTTCAGTTTGATTGCTGTGCCAGACCTACAAATATGCCAATCGGGCTGAATGTGCATTCAGCAATAATAGTAGTATAGATGGACCATAAGTGGCACGCATCGGAAAGGGCAAAGATGTTGTAGTAGCTTGGCTAAAAAAATGATACTGTTGTAGCAAAAAAGTATAGCGGCCTGGCTTATGTATGTTAGTTGATATTATTGATCCATATACTCTATAACTGTTTATATGTCTGCCAGTTATGTACATTCTTGGTTGATTGACTCGGTATTTGAATCTTGATACATCGCTTGTGTACATATCTAAATGGGAGTACACATTATGTTGCGTGTGACATTTGAGTTGGACATGAAGTGTTCCAAATATTCGAATTCACCTTAAACTAGATTCTAGCTTCTGAATTTGAGTATCGGCATTTGCAAACCATATTCATATATGATAGTGGAATACATCTTTGTCGTCCTTTTGTAGATATATAAAAACACATAGAATGATTTATAAAGATTCGTATAGGAATACAAAATGGATTCGAATTTAGTTGCCAGGGTAAACATGGATGCTTATTGTCCCAAAATTAGAAAGAAGCGGCAAAATGTCTCACTCCCACGTTGGCTGCCTGAAGCGAAGTGTTTGGGAGATGGAAATTACAGTCTACCCATTACACGAACAATCCATCGGCCTGATTTCCACTGCTCTAAAGAGGGGTAGGTTAGTAACTTCAATTAGACGTGACATGATCGCCTCTGAGCCCATTCCGACACGGTGGGCGCCAAACATGGGCGGAAAAACACATTTGATTCAAGCTCGTCGGAAAGACCTCTGTTTCTCCCTCCATTTCCCCATTCATACACAGTGGGCGGCAAAACAAACTCGACTCCGCCGAAATCGATGTAGGCAAATATTTTCAATAGGGGCAGGTTTGTAACTTCACTCAGACGTGACACAACAGCCCTACCTATCAGCCCCATTCATACACCATGGGCGCCAACCAACCTCTCCTCACCCGAAATCGCTCTGCGCAAATATTGGCGAGATGCGAGATTACCGTCGTATCCCCGACCGATGAGACATCCAAATATTAAACGGGGGCTAAGCTCGTAACTATCCCATATTTCAGACAGGCGCGTCCCAAAAACATGGTTCCCCGTACCTCTCCCTCCATTTCCCATTCATACGCCGCCCGCACTAGAACACCATCCACACACCAGCCTCCGCCCGCCACCCCATCGATCGTCGTCGTCCTCCACCCCATCCATCGTCGCTGTCCTCCACCACATCCATCGCCACCGTCCTCCACCATGCCGGAGCGCCTACCAAGACCGCGTCGTCCACTACTAGAGATGGACTTTTCTCATCCACGGCAACGGACCAAGAGCCTTGCATCACGTCCTCTCGCTTCATCGGCGGCATCGTCCTCCTTGCCGGGGCCGCTCACACGACCTTCTCTTCCACCGCAACGGGACTTATCCCCCGATGCACCCGTCTACCGTCGCAGATCTGCTTCAACGCCACCGACAACCATCGCACCCCGATGCCTACACGGCGCCACAAGAGAGGTGGTACTTCATATCACCTCAACTTTTTTATCTCAACAAGAAAATAGATCTTAACTTGGTTACTCTACTTTCTTTTCAGCTCTTAGAATTTAGTTCTTAGTTCGAAGCAAAAAATGGCTGCTAAATATCATTTCTCTGGTTTGCAGCTTCAAATCTGCCATGGCACAGTCATAATACAGTTTAATTGATCATGTTGTTTCCGTGGTGGTTTCTTTAATAGAAATCGGAGGGGAAACCCTCTTTTGCTAAAAGAATTATGCTTTGAGTTTCCCCCTTTTTTGATCATTATACGACCAGAATACGTGCTTCGTGTCATAATAGCACTGCTCCACCCATCAAACTAAACAAGCTTAGTTGTTCAAATACGAATCTGATATTATTAAAACAAAGTCGTTTAATTGGTCAGCTAATTGTTCCTAAATTAGTTTCAAAAATGCATGTTCGCCGCTCGGGTGTGTATATCTACAGGGTGCCCACGGTGGGCCGGCCCACCCTGGGATTTTGGGTCGTCCCAGGCCCCAATTCCCCTTTGTTCTGGTGCACACTTCCGATCTCTACTCGCCCCTAGCTGCCTGCCTCGCCGGTGACTTGCCGTCCCCGAACGGCATGACTCTAGGAGGAGACGCCGGACTAATAGGAGGTCAGGAGCCGCTCACCCAACAGCGTCACCGCTGCCCGAGCGCGCCGCCGTGCCTACCTTCCCAGTCCGTTCAGGGTTCAGGCGTGCAGCACCCACTAAGCCAACCTGATTTATCCTGAGATACGTCCTCAACACTCAACAGCCACTCCTCATCACCCACTTTCCAATTGATTCATTACTCATTAGGCAGGACTGTCATTAGGGTTTGTTGTGTGCTCAGTGCTACCCACACTTAATGGTTCAGATGTATTTCGGTAATGTTTAGTACCTGTAAAGTTCACATGGTTTTCAAAATTCCGGCCCTAGGAACAGACACTAGTCATTTTGGATTGTCGGTCGTAGTGACATTGACCCAGATTACTACTGGAAGCCAGGTTTGTTGACAATCTTACTTGTCTTTCTTACTCATTCGATATAATATCCAATTATTCACGTCGATTAGTTGCAAACAATAAGTGCTAGACAAACTTCTCGATTCATATTTTGGACGGTCTCTTACTGCAGTTACAATTCTGCATACTTGTCCTAGTAAGATCACAAGTAAATGATTGATTCACTACATCTATGCTTGCCATGTCATATTTTTTGTCAATATTCTTTTAGGGTGGACCACCCTGTTTCTAAATATTGCAACCATAGACATGAGTGAATAGTATTTCTCTATGTGATCTCTTCCATCATGTGTGGGCAATGAACACTGCATTGTATAGAAAGAAAGTGTCATTTCCAGCTACATAGGCTTCGATCTTTTACATGGAATACAATCTGCCTCCTTGCTTTGTGTCGCACTACCAACACTCCACACTTGAAGCTAAACATTATGCCACTCATAATTCCTTAGTTTATTTGTTCAAATACAAATTTCATATGATTCTAATGTTCCTACTTCAGTTTTGAAATGTGTGTTTGCCTGTTATAGAGACATAAGGGGTTTGTATTGCTGTGTCTGGTCTGGTCAGGTCAGAATGGTTTGGGGTGAACTTTGCATATGTAGGGGTTTATAGGGAGACACACTTCGAGTTCAATCCGCAATGCATTCCATAGATAATCTGACTACTTTTTATGTTTTCATGAATCTCAGATTCTGAACAGCATCATAATGATTATGAGCTTGCGCGCATGAAAAGAATAAATCAGAGCAATGCCATGGTTGTCAAACTTGGCATTAAGGGACTGAAATCAAGTCTGGATGCAATGCAAACGCTCTCCACCGATAGATTCATGCTCAGAATATGATCCTAACAGTGATTTTGAGCTAGAGGGAGACCTAAGTCAATGTAGCTCCCTAGTGGAGGAGTCAGAGGAAGATGCCCTATCTTATTCACCCATCAAGGTGCTTGCTCTAACTTTCCAAGGTTATATTGGTCGCACATATCTTGCAACTGATGCTTTGCATTGCTTCTACTTTGTTGAACTGCCATTAGCTTAGTTTGCACATCGTGTATGTGAATACGCCCTGCCTATCCATTTTCAGTACATATTCCATCTATCGTCATACCATATTTATCCATTCAAATGTTGTTCTTGTGTATTAGACGTTCAAAAGGAAGAGGGCCATTGCTGATCGTGGAGGAGCACAAGAAAAGTATTTGGAAAAGGTAGTGGCACCTGATAAATCAAATAGCCCATTAGGTGTAGTTGCAATATCACCTGACCCACAAAACGCCCCAACTCTAGCAGACTCTAGCCCTACTACACTGGTCATTTCTGAGGCCCCAACTCAGCAGACCCCAACTGCAGCAAACATTATGATTATGCCAGTTGACATAGCACTAGCTCTATGACGCAAAACCCTCATTCCAGCAAAGAGTACACCAAATCTAGTTGCCAAATCTCTTTTCGAACCAGAGAGTGCCCCAATTGCAGCAAATAGGACCCCTGTTCCATTTCTTCCCAGTTTAGAAGATGAAGCTTATATTGTTGTCAGGAACTTTGTGCCCATCTTTACTTCATGGAAAGATTATAGCGCAGACACAGAACAATATCCAGTCTTCCTCCGCAACTTACGCGTAAGTAATGTACTAATGTTATTCATGGTCATTACTGCATATTTTTCTGCTGACAGAACACACAAGATTTTATTCTTTTAAATAGGCGAGGACCAAGCTGGATTGTGCAGACGAGCAAGGGTTGGTTGTACTTTTCAAGCACTCGCTGATGAAATATCGTTCCTACCTGAGGCAAGCGCACTTCAATGGCAAGCCTCTAAACGAAATTTCTGTAAAGTCTCCGGTGCTACATTTATCCGACGGTGACTGGAATAATCTTGTTACACATTGGTCTCGGCTGCAGCGTAAGGTACTGTCTATGATATCACATCACAATTTGAACTACATTTCTGCATTTGCCTTAATGTCTCACTTGTACGAAAACTGTTAGCAGAAGAACATTCATTCTCAAGGGACCACAGAATCTCGCAACTATACTGCACACTGCATTGCTCTTGTGAGTACCTCTTGCCCTGTATGACCATACTTACTTTCATAGTTGTTTGATTATGTAGCACCACTGCACATGTTAGCCTCGTTATCGTCCATTTGGTGGACATTATTAGATCCGTATGGACTCTTACATAAATTTAGAATCAACATAATGCTTTTGAAGAGAGGTTTAGCTCTGCAGTCCTCTTGTAAGGACTGAACATCGTCTATCACTGTACTTACATTAACAGCTACTCCCTCCGTCCCATAATATAAGAACGTTTTGTACAGTAGACCAGTGTTCAAAACACTCTTGTATTATGGGAAGAGGGATTGGTTCATTGTGTAGCATTCTGCATCTTATCTCCCTCGCCCACAATTTACTAAAAAAGATCATATCTATAATTAATCTTACCAAAAAGTAGAATACACAGACAATGCCAGTGCAGAAGTGTAGCCCATTGCTCTTGTTAGTACATTTTGTCCTATAACGCTTGTACTTCCAGGGATTGGTAGTTAATTATGTAACATCAATATGCATCTTATCTTCATTATCCTCTATCCCATCCAGTATTATCATATCTATAATTACTATCTACAAAATGTAGAGTACAGGCAATGCTTATGAAGAAGATTATGTGCTGAAATTCTTGAGTTATCCTTTCCTTGACGTGGAGAAGGGCATTATAAAGCCGGTGTTAATTATTAATGTAAGTCAGTCCTTCTAAAGTCGTTACCCTCAACTGCTGTTTAATTTGCTCATACTCGCTATTGTTTACTTGCTGTTTAGTTTGCTATTTCTACCAAAATGCATGTTTGCAAGAACCGGAAGTTCTAAGTTTTACTTGTAAAACCAAATTCCTTATTCATACCATGCACATTACTCAATACTCCCTATATGTATGCTTGTTTTTGTGGATCTGTAATCCAATGTGTGGTGAAGCATCCTAATACCTCTTGAGCACTGCATTGGTTTTCCCTTGAATAAAAGGGTGATGCAGCAAAGTAGCGTAAGTATTTCCCTCAGTTTTTGAGAACCAAGGTATCAATCCAGTAGGAGGCTACGCGCGAGTCCCTCACACCTACACAAACAAATAAATCCTCGCAACCAACGCGATAAGGGGTTGTCAATCCCTACACGGTCACTTATTTAGAGTGAGATCGATAGATATGATAAGATAATATTTTTGGTATTTTATAATAAAGATGCAAAGTAAAATAAAAGCAAAATAAAAAGCAACGGAAATAACTAGGTGTTGGAAGATTAATATGATGGAAGATAGACCCAGGGGCCATAAGTTTCACTAGTGGCTTCTCTCAATAGCATAAGTATTTTACGGTGGGTGAACAAATTCTTGTTGAGCAATTGATGAATTGAGCATAGTTATGAGAATATCTAGGTATGATCATGTATATAGGCATCATGTCCGAGACAAGTAGTGACTCTGCCTGCATCTACTACTATTACTCCACACATCGACCGCTATCCAAAGCATGCATCTAGAGTATTAAGTTCATAAGAACAGAGTGACGCTTTAAGCAAGATGACATGATGTAGAGGGATAAATTCATGCAATATGATGAAAACCCCATCTTGTTATCCTCGATGGCAACAATACAATACGTGCCTTGCTGCCCCTCATCACATGGAAAGGACACCACAAGATTGAACCCAAAGCTAAGCACTTCTCCCATTGCAAGAAAGATCAATCTAGTAGGCCAAACCAAACTGATAATTCAAGAGACTTGCAAAGATAACCAATCATACATAAAATAATTCAGAAGATTCAAATATTGTTCATAGATAAACTTGATCATAAACCCACAATTCATCGGTCTCAACAAACACACCGCAAAAGAAGATTACATCGAATAGATCTCCACAAGAGAGGGGGAGAACATTGTATTGAGATCCAAAAAGAGAGAGGAAGCCATCTAGCTAATAACTATGGACCCGAAGGTCTGAGGTAAACTACTCACACTTCATTAGAGAGGCTATGGTGTTGATGTAGAAGCCCTCCGTGATCGATGATACGTCTCCAATGTTTCTATAATTTTTTATTGCTCCATGCTATATTATATTCTGTTTTGGACATTATTGGGCTTTATGATTCACTTTTATATTATTTTTGGGACTAACCTATTAACCGGAGGCCCAGCCCAGAATTGCTGTTTTTTGCCTATTTTAGAGTTCCGCAGAAAAAGAATATCAAAAGGAGTCCAAACAGAATGAAACCTTCGGGAACGTGATTTTCAGAACAAACATGATCCAGGAGACTTGGACCCTAGGTCAAAAAATAAAGGAGGAAGCCACGAGGTAGGGGGCGCGCCTACCCCCCCCCCACCCCCCCAGGCGCGCCCTCCACCCTCGTGGGCCCCCTGTTGCTCCACCGAAGTACTCCTTCCTCCTATATATACCTACGTACCACCAAACGATTAGATACGGAGCCAAAAACCTAATTCCACCGCCGCAACCTTCTGTACCCACGAGATCCCATCTTGGGGCCTGTTCCGGAGCTCCGTCGGAGGGGGCATCGATCGTGGATAGCTTCTACATCAACACCATAGCCCCTCCAATGAAGTGTGAGTAGTTTAACTTAGACCTTTGGGTCCATAGTTATTAGCTAGATGGCTTCTTCTCTCCTTTTGGATCTCAATACAATGTTCTCTCCCACTCTCGTGGAGATCTATTCGATGTAATCTTCTTTTGCTGTGTGTTTGTTGAGACCGATGAATTGTGGGTTTATGATCAAGGTTATCTATGAACAATATTTGAATCTTCTGAATTCTTTTATGTATGATTGGTTATCTTTGCAAGTCTCTTTGAATTATCAGTTTGGTTCTGCCTACTAGATTGATCTTTCTTGCAATGGGAGAAGTGCTTAGCTTTGGGTTCAATCTTATGTGTCCTTTCCTAGTGATAGTAGGGCAGCAAGGCACGTATTATATTTTTGCCATCGAGGATAACAAGATGGGGTTTTATCATATTGCATGAATTTATCCTCTACATCATGTCATCTTGCTTAGGCGTTACTCTGTTCTTATGAACTTAATACTCTAGATGCATGCTGGATAGCGGTCGATGTGTGGAGTAATAGTAGTAGATGCAGGCAGGAGTCGGTCTACTTGTCTCAGACGTGATGCCTATATACATGATCATACCTAGATATTCTCATAACTATGCTCAATTCTATCAATTGCTCAACAGTAATTCGTTCACCCACCGTAAAATACTTATGCTCTTGAGAGAAGCCAGTAGTGAAACCTATGGCCCCCGGGTCTATCTTCATCATATTAATCTTCCAACACTTAGTTATTTCCTTTTCTTTTTTACTTTGCTTTTTTTTTACTTTGCATCTTTATCATAAAAATACCAAAAATATTATCCTATCATATCTATCAGATCTCACTCTCGTAAGTGACCATGTAGGGATTGACAACCCCTTATCGCGTTGGTTGCGAGGATATTTTTGTTTTGTGTAGGTGCGAGGGACTCGCGCGTAGCCTCCAACTGGATTGATACCTTGGTTCTCAAAAACTGAGGGAAATACTTATGCTACTTTACTGCATCACCCTTTCCTCTTCAAGGGAAAACCAACGCAGTGCTCAGAGGTAGCAAGAAGGATTTCTGGCGCCGTTGCCGGGGAGGTCTACGCAAAAGTCAACATACCAAGTACCCATCACGAACCCTTATCTCCCGCATTAAATTATTTGCCATTTGCCTCTCGTTTTCCTCTCCCGCACTTCACCCTTGCCGTTTTATTCACCCTCTCTTTTTCGTTCGCCTCTTTTTCGCTTGTTTCTCGTTTGCTCGTGTGTTGGATTGCTTGTTTGTCACGATGGCTCAAGATAATACCAAATTGTGTGACTTTACCAATTCCAAGAATAATGATTTCCTTAGCACTCCGATTGCTCCTCTTACCGATACTGAATCTTGTGAAATCAATGCTGCTTTGTTGAATCTTGTCATGAAAGATCAATTCGCCGGCCTTCCTAGTGAAGATGCCGCTACTCATCTAAATAGCTTCGTTGATTTGTGCGATATGCAAAAGAAGAAAGATGTGGACAATGATATTGTTAAATTGAAGCTATTTCCCTTTTCGCTTAGAGATCGTGCTAAAGCTTGGTTTTCGTCTTTGCCTAAAAATAGTATTGATTCTTGGAATAAGTGCAAAGATGCTTTTATCTCTAAGTATTTTCCTCCCGCTAAGGTCGTCTCTCTTAGAAATGATATTATGAATTTTAAGCAACTTGATCATGAACATGTTGCACAAGCTTGGGAGAGGATGAAATTAATGATACGTAATTGCCCTACTCATGGTTTGAATTTGTGGATGATTATACAAAAAAATTATGCCGGATTGAATTTTGCTTCTAGAAATCTTTTAGATTCTGCCTCGAGAGGCACTTTTATGGAAATAACTTTAGGAGAATCTACTAAACTCCTAGATAATATTATGGTTAATTATTCTCAATGGTGCACTGAAAGATCTACTAATAAAAAAGTGCATGCGATAGAAGAAATTAATGTTTTGAGTGGAAAGATGGATGAACTTATGAAATTATATTCTAGTATGAGTGTTTCTTCTGATCCTAATGATATGCATTTGTCTACTTTGATTGAGAATAATAATGAATCTATGGATTTGAATTTTGTTGGTAGGAATAATTTTGGTAACAACGCGTATAGAGGAAACTTTAATCCTAGGCCTTATCCTAGCAATTCCTCTAATAATTATGGTAATTCCTACAACAATTCTTATGGAAATTTTAATAAGATGCCCTCTGAATTTGTGACTAGTGTTAAAGAGTTTATGAATTTGCAAAAGAATTTCAATGCTTTGCTTGAAGAGAAATTGCTTAAAGTTGATGAATTGGCTAGGAACGTTGATAGAATTTCTCTTGATGTTGATTCTTTAAAGCTTAGATCTATTACTCCTAAGCACGATATCAATGAGTCTCTCAAATCCATGAGAATTTCCATTGATGAGTGCAAAGAAAGAACCGCTAGGATACGTGCTAAGAAAGATTGCTTTATGAAAGCGTGTTCTTCTAGTTCTTATGAAAATAAAGATGAAGATCTAAAAGTTATTGATGTGTCCCCTATTAAATATTTGTTTTGCAATATGAATCTTGATAATGATGGGACTGAGTATGATCCACCTTTACCTAGAAGGCGTTTCAAAAATTCGGAGTTTTTAGATCTTGATGCTAAAATTGATAAAAGTGGGGTTGAAGAAATCAAAACGTTAGATGTTAATAAACCGACTATTTTGGATTTCAAGGAATTTAATTATGATAATTTCTCTTTGATAGATTGTATTTCCTTATTGCAAATCGTGCTAAATTCTCCTCATGCTTATAGTCAAAATAAAGCTTTTACCAAACATATCGTTGATGCTTTGATGCAATCTTATGAAGAAAAGCTTGAGTTGGAAGTTTCTATCCCTATAAAACTTTATGATGAGTGGTACCTACTATTAAAATTAAGATTAAGGATCATGAGTTCTATGCTTTGTGTGATTTGGGTGCTAGTGTTTCCACTATTCCCAAAACTTTGAGCGATTTGCTAGGTTTCCGTGATTTTGATGATTGCTCTCTAAACTTGCACCTTGCGGATTCCACTATTAAGAAACCTATGGGAAGAAGTAATGATGTTCTTATTGTTGCAAATAGGAACTATGTGCCCGTAGATTTTATCGTTCTTGATATAGATTGCAATCCTTCATGTCCTATTATTTTTGGTAGACATTTCCTTAGAACGATTCGTGCAATTATTGATATGAAGGAAGGGAATATTAGATTCCAATTTCCATTAAAGAAAGGCATGGAACACTTACCTAGGAAGAAAATAAAATTACCATATGAATCTATCATGAGAGCCACTTATGTATTGCCTACCAAAGATGGCAATACCTAGATCTATCCTTGCTTTTATGCCTAGCTAGGGGCGTTAAACGATAGCGCTTGTCGGGAGGCAACCCAATTTTATTTTTAGTTTTTTTGCTTTTTGCTTCTGTTTAGGAATAAATATTTGTTCTAGCCTCTGGTTAGATGTGTTTTATGTTTTAATTAGTGTTTGTGCCAAGTTGAACCTACAGGATCTTCTTGGATGATAGTTATTTGATCTTGCAGAAATTTCCAGAAACTTTCTGTTCACGCAAATAATTTTTAAAAATCACCAGAACGTGATAAAATATTGATTCCAATTGTTGCTGCTCAATAAACAAATTTTCTAGGTCTTCCTATTTTTTCTGATTTTTTAGAGTTCCATAAGTTTGCGTTAGTTATAGATTACTACAGACTGTTCTGTTTTTGACAGATTCTGTTTTTCGTGTGTTGTTTGCTTATTTTGATGAATCTATTGCTAGTAAAAGAGTTTATAAACCAAAGAGAAGTTGGAATACAGTAGGTTTAACACCAATATAAATAAATAATGAGTTCATTACAGTACCTTGAAGTGGTCTTTTGTTTTCTTTCGCTAACGGAGCTCACGAGATTTTCTGTTAAGTTTTGTGTTGTGAAGTTTTCAAGTTTTGGGTAAAAGATTTGATGGATTATGGAACAAGGAGTGGCAAGAGCCTAATCTTGGGTATGCCCATGGCACCCCCAAGATAATCTAAGGACACCATAAAGCCAAAGCTTGGGGATGCCCCGGAAGGCATCCCCTCTTTCGTCTACTTCCATCGGTAACTTTACTTGGAGCTATATTTTTATTCACCACATGATATGTGTTTTGCTTGGAGCGTCTTGTATGATTTGAGTCTTAGATTTTTAGTTTACCACAATCATATTTTCTGTACACACCTTTTGAGAGAGATACGCATGGTTCGGAAATTATTAGAATACTCTATGTGCTTCACTTATATCTTTTGAGTTATATAGTTTTGCTCTAGTACTTCACTTATATCTTTCAGAGCACGGTGGTGGATTTGTTTTATAGAAACTATTGATCTCTCATGCTTCACTTAGATTATTTTTAGAGTCTTAAATAGCATGGTAATTTGCTTAAATAATCCTAATATGCTAGGTATACAAGATTAGTAAAAACTTTCTTATGAGTGTGTTGAATACTAAGAAAAGTTTGATGCTTGATAATTGTTTTGAGATATAAAGATGGTGATATTAGAGTCATGCTATTTGAGTAGTTGTGAATTTGAGAGATACTTGTGTTAAAGTTTGCGATTCACGTAGCATGCACATATGGTGAACCGTTATGTGATGAAGTCGGAGCATAATTTATTTATTGATTGTCTTCCTTATGAGTGGCGGTCGAGGACGAGCGATGGTCTTTTCCTACCAATCTATCCCCCTAGGAGCATGCCCGTAATACTTTGCTTTGATAACTTGTAGATTTTTGGAATAAGTATATGAGTTCTTTATGACTAATGTTGAGTCCATGGATTATACGCACTTTTCTTCCCTCCACCATTGCTAGCCTCTCTAATACCGCGCACTTTTCGCCGGTATCATACACCCACCATATACCTTCCTCAAAACAGCCACCATACCTACCTATTATGGCATTTCCATAGCCATTCCGAGATATATTGCCATGCAACTTACCACCGTTTCATTTATTATGACACGCTCCATCATTGTCATATTGCTTTGCATGATAATGAAGTTGACTTTGTATTTGTGGCAAAGCCACCGTTCTTAATTCTTCCATACATGTCACTCTTGATTCATTGCATATCCCGGTACACCGCCGGACGCATTCACATAGAGTCATATTTTGTTCTAACTATTGAGTTGTAATTTTTGAGTTGTAAGTAAATAAAAGTGTGATGATCATCATTTTTAGAGCATTGTCCCAAGTGAGGAAAGGATGATGGAGACTATGATTCCCCCACAAGTCGGGATGAGACTCCAGACTAAAAAAAAGAGGCCATAAAAAAAGAGAAGGCCCAAAATAAAAATAAAAAATTAGAGAAAAAGAGAGAAGGGACAATGTTACTATCCTTTTACCACACTTGTGCTTCAAAGTAGCACCATGATCTTCATGATAGAGAGTCTCTCATTTTGTTACTTTCATATACTAGTGGGAATTTTTCATTATAGAACTTGGCTTGTATATTCCAATGATGGCCTTCCTCAAAATGCCATAGGCCTTCGTGAGCAAGCGAGTTGGATGCACACCCACTTGGTTTCTTTTGTTGAGCTTTCATATACTTATAGCTCTAGTGCATCCACTGCATGGCAATCCCTACTCACTCACATTGATATCTATTAATGGGCATCTCCATAGCCCGTTGATACACCTAGTTGACGTGAGACTATCTTCTCCCTTTTTGTCTTCTCCACAACCACCATTCTATTCCACATATAGTGCTATGTCCATGGCTCACGCTCATGTATTGCGTGAAGATTGAAAAAGTTTGAGAACGTCAAAAGTATGAAACAATTGCTTGGCTTGTCATCGGGGTTGTGCATGATTTAAATATTTTGTGTGGTGAAAATAGAGCATAGCCAGACTATATGATTTTGTAGGGGTAACTTTCTTTGGCCATCTTATTTTGAGAAGACATAATTGCTTAGTTAGTATGCTTGAAGTATTATTATTTTTTATGACAATATTAAGCTTTTGTCTTGAATCTTTCGGATCTGAATATTCATACCACAATTAAGAAGAATTACATTGAAATTGTGCCTAGTAGCACTCCACATCAAAAAATTCTGTTTTTATCATTTACCTACTCGAGGACGAGCAGGAATTAAGCTTGGGGATGCTTGATACGTCTCCAACGTATCAATATTTTTTGATTGATCCATGCTATATTATCTTCTGTTTTGGACATTATTGGGCTTTATTATTCACTTTTATATTATTTTTGGGACTAACCTATAAACCGGAGGCCCAGACCAGAATTGCAGTTTTTTGCCTATTTCAGAGTTTCGCAGAAAAAAATATCAAACGGGGTCCAAACGGAATGAAACCTTCGGGAATGTGATTTTCAGAATGAACATGATCCAGGAGACTTGGACCCTACGTCAAGAAATAAAGGAGGAAGCCATGAGGTAGGGGGGCGCGCCTACACACCTAGGCGCGCCCTCCACCCTCGTGGGCCCCCTATTGCTCCACCGACGTACTACTTCCTCCTATATATACCTACGTACCCCCAAACGATCAGATACGGAGCCAAAAACCTAATTCCACCGCCGCAACCTTCTGTACCCACAAGATCCCATCTTGGGGCCTGTTCCGGAGCTTCGCCGGAGGGGCCATCGATCACGGAGGGCTTCTACATCAACACCATAGCCCCTCCAATGAAGTGTGAGTAGTTTACCTTAGACCTTCGGGTCCATCGTTATTAGCTAGATGGCTTCTTCTCTCTTTTTGGATCTCAATACAATGTTCTCCCCTTGTCTCATGGAGATCTATTCGATGTAATCTTCTTTTGCGGTGTGTTTGTTGAGACCGATGAATTGCGGGTTTATGATCAAGATTATCTATGAACAATATTTGAATCTTCTGAATTCTTTTATGTATGATTGGTTATCTTTGCAAGTCTCTTCGAATTATCAGTTTGGTTTGTCCTACTAGATTGATCTTTCTTGCAATGGGAGAAGTGCTTAGCTTTGGGTTCAATCTTGCAGTGTCCTTTCCCAGTGATAGTAGGGGTAGCAAGGCACGTATTGTATTGTTGCCATCGAGGATAACAAGATGGGGTTTTTATCATATTGCATGAATTTATCCCTCTACATCATGTCATCTTGCTTATGGCGTTACTCTGTTCTTATGAACTTAATACTCTAGATGCATGCTGGATAGCGGTCGATGTGTGGAGTAATAGTAGTAGATGCAGGCAGGAGTCGGTCTACTTGTCTCGGACGTGATGCCTATATACATGATCATACCTAGATATTCTCATAACTATGCTCAATTCAGTCAATTGCTCAACAGTAATTCGTTCACCCATCGTAAAATAGTTGTGCTCTTGAGAGAAGCCACTAGTGAAACCTATGGCCCCGGGTCTATCCTCATCATATTAATCTTCCAACACTTAGTTATTTCCTTTGCTTTTTTACTTTGCTTTTATTTTACTTTGCATCTTTATCATAAAAATACCAAAAATATTATCCTATCATATTTATAAGATCTCACTCTCGTAAGTGACCGTGTAGGGATTGATAACCCCTTATCGCGTTGGTTGCGAGGATTTATTTGTTTTGTGTAGGTGTGAGGGACTCACGCGTAGCCTCCTACTGGATTGATACCTTAGTTCTCAAAAACCGAGGGAAATACTTACGCTACTTTGCTGCATCACCCTTTCCTCTTCAAGGGAAAACCAACGCAGTGCTCAAGAGGTAGCAATCGATGCCCCCTCCGACAGAGCTCTGGAACAGGCCCCAAGATGGGATCTCGTGGGTACAGAAGGTTGCGGCGGTGGAATTAGGTCTTTGGCTCCGTATCTGATCATTTGGGGGTACATAGGTATATACAGGAGGAAGGAGTACGGCGATGGAGCAACGTGGGGCCCATGAGGGTGGAGGGCGCTCCTGGGGGGGGGTTGGCGCCCCTTACCTCGTGGCTTCCTGCTTGATTTCTTGACGTAGGGTCTGAGTCCTCTAGATCATGTTCGTTCCGAAAATCACGTTCCCAAAGGTTTCATTCCGTTTGGACTCCGTTTGATATTCTTTTTCTGCGAAGCTCTGAAATAGGCAAAAAAAAACAGCAATTCTGGGTTGGGCCTCCGGTTAATACGTTAGTCACAAAAATAATATAAAAGTGAATAATAAAGCCCAATAATGTCCAAAACAGAAGATAATATAGCATGGAGCAATCAAAAATTATAGATACGTTGGAGACGTATCAAGCATCCCCAGGCTTAATTCCTGCTCGTCCTCGAGTAGGTAAATGATAAAAAAAATTGATGTGGAATGCTACTTGGCATAATTTTAATGTAATTCTTCTTAATTGTGGTATGAATATTCAGATCCGAAAGATTCAAGATAAAAGTTCAATATTGACATAAAAATAATAATACTTCAAGCATACTAACTAAGCAATTATGTCCTCTCAAAATAACATGGCCAAAGAATGTTCATCCCTACAAAATCATATAGTTTAGTCATGCTCCGTTTTTGTTACACAATAATGCTCTCATCATGCACAACCTCGATGACAAGCCAAGCAATTGTTTCATACTTTAGTAATCTCAAACTTTTTCAACCTTCACGAAATACATGAGTGTCTGCCATGGATATAGCACTATGGGTGGAATAGAATATGATGATGAGGGTTATGTGGAGAAGACAAAAAAGGAGAAAGTCGCACATCAACGAGGCTAATCAATGAGCTATGGAGATGCCCATCGATTGATGTTAATGCAAGGAGTAGGGATTGCCATGCAACGGATGCACTAGATCTATAAATATATGAAAGCTCAACAAAAGAAACTAAGTGGGTGTGCATCCAACTTGCTTGCTCACGAAGACCTAGGGCACTTGAGGAGGCCCATTGTTGGAATATACAAGCCAAGTTCTATAATGAAAAATTCCCACTAGTATATGAAAGTGACAAAATAAGAGACCCTCTATCATGAAGATTATGGTGCTACTTTGAAGCACAAGTGTGGTAAAAGGATAGTAACATTGTCCCTTCTCTCTTTTTTTCTCATTTTTTTTGGGCCTTCTCTTTTTTATGGCCTTTCTCTTTTTTTATTCCTCACTTGGGACAATGCTCTATAAAAATGATGATCATCACACTTCTATTTATTTACAACTCAATGATTACAACTCGATACTAGAACAAAGTATGACTCTATATGAATGCCTCCGGCGGTGTACCGGGATATGCAATGAACCAAGAGTGACATGTATGAAAGAATTATGAACGGTGGCTTTGACACAAATACTATCTCAACTACATGATCATGCAAAGCAATATGACAATGATGAACGTGTCATGATAAACGGGATGGTGGAAAGTTGCATGGCAATATATCTCGGAATGGCTATAGAAATGACATAATAGGTAGGTATGGTGGCTCTTTTGAGGAAGATATAAGGAGGTTTATGTGTGAAAGAGCGTATCATATCACGGGGTTTTGATGCACCGTGAAGTTTGCACCAACTCTCAATGTGAGAAAGGGCAATGCACGTGCATCAAGAGGCTAGCAATGATGGAAAGGTGAGAGTGCGTATAATCCATGGACTCAACATTAGTCATAAAGAACTCACATACTTACTGCAAAAATCTACAAGTCATCAAAAACCAAGCACTACGCGCATGCTCCTAGGGGGATAGATTGGTAGGAAAAGACCATCGCTTGTCCCCAACCGCCACTCATAAGGAGGACAATCAAAGAACACCTCATGTTTCAAATTTGTTACACAACGTTTACCATACATGCATGCTACGGGAATTGCAAACTTCAACACAAGTATTTCTCAAATTCACAACTACTCAACTAGAACAACTTTAATATCACTACCTCCATGTCTCAAAACAATCATCAAGTATCAAACTTCTCTTAGTATTCAAAACACTCATAAGAAAGTTTTTACTAATCTTGAATACCTAGCATATTAGGATTATTTAAGGAAATTACCGTGCTATTTAAGACTCTCAAAATAATCTAAGTGAAGCATGAGAGATCAATAGTTTCTATAAAACAAATCCACCACCGTGCTCTAAAAGATATAAGTGAAGTATTAGAGCAAAAACTATATAACTCAAAAGATATAAGTGAAGCACATAGAGTATTCTAATAATTTGCGAATCATGTGTGTCTCTCTCAAAAGGTGTGTACAGCAAGGATGATTGTGTTAAACTAAAAGCAAACACTCAAATCATACAAGACGCTCCAAGCAAAACCCATATCCTGTGGTGAATAAAAATATAGCTCAAAGTAAAGTTACGGATGGAAGTAGACGAATGATGGGATGCATTCCGGGGAATCCCCAAGCTTAGGCTCTTGCCACTCCTTGTTCCATAATCCGTCAAATCTTTCACCACAAAACTTGAAAACTTCACAACACAAAACTCAGCAGAAAATCTCGTGAGCTCTGTTAGCGAAAGAAAACAAAAGACCACTTCAAGGTACTGTAATGAACTCATTATTTATTTATATTGGTGTTAAACCTACTGTATTCCAACTTGTCTATAGTTTATAAACTCCTTTACTAGCCATAGATTCAATAAAATAAGCAAACAACACACGAAAAACATAATCTGTCAAAAACAGAACAGTCTGTAGTAATCTGTAACTAACGCAAACTTATGGAACGCCAAAAAATCATAAAAAATAGGACGACCTAGACAATTTGTTTATTGATCAGCATCAATTGGAATCAATATTTTATCACGTTCTGGGGATTTTTAACAATTATTTTCGTGAACAGAAAGTTTCTGGAAATTACAGCAAGATCAAATAACTATCATCCAAGAAGATCCTATAGGTTTAACTTGGCACAAACAATAACTAAAACATAAAAACACATCTAACCAGAGGCTAGATCAAATATTTATTTGTAAACAGAAGCAAAAAGCAAAAAACTAAAAAATAAAATTGGGTTGCCTCCCAACAAGCGCTATCGTTTAACGCCCCTAGCTAGGCATAAAAGCAAGGATAGATCTAGGTATTGCCATCTTTGGTAGGCAATCCATAAGTGGCTCTCATGATATATTCATATGGTAACTTTATTTTCTTCCTAGGGAAGTGTTCCATGCCTTTCTTTAATGGAAATTGGAATCTAATATTCCCTTCCTTCATATCAATAATTGCACCAATCGTTCTAAGGAAAGGTCTACCAAGAATAATAGGACATGATGGATTGCAATCTATGTCAAGAACTATAAAATATACGGGCACATAGTTCCTATTTGCAAAAACAAGAACATCATTAATTATTCCCATAGGTTTCTTAATAGTGGAATCCGCAAGGTGCAAGTTTAAAGAGCAATCAAAATCACGGAAACCTAGCAAATCACACAAAGTTTTTGGAATCGTGGAAACACTAGCACCCAAATCACACAAAGCATAGCAATAATGATCTTTTATCTTAATTTCAATAGTAGGTTCCCACTCATCATAATGTCTTTTAGGGATAGAAACTTCCAACTCAAGCTTTTCTTTATAAGATTGCATCAAGGCATCAACGATATGTTTGGTAAAAGCTTTATTTTGACTATAAGCATGAGGAGAATTTAGCACGGATTGCAACAAGGAAATACAATCTATCAAAGAGCAATTATCATAATTAAATTCCTTGAAATCCAAAATAGTGGGTTTATTAATATCTAGGGTTTTGTTCTCTTCAATCCCACTTTTGTCAATTTTAGCGTCAAGATATAAAAACTCCTAATTTTTGGAACGCCTTCTAGGTAAAGGTTGATCATATTCAGTTCCATCATTATCAAGATTCATATTGCAAAACAAAGATTTAATAGGGGACACATATATAACTTTTAGATCTTCATCTTTATTTTCATAGAAATTTGAAGAACACGCTTTCATAAAGCAATCTTTCTTAGCACGCATCCTAGCGGTTCTTTCTTTGCACTCATCAATGGAAATTCTCATGGCTTTGAGAGACTCATTGACATCATGCTTAGGAGGAATAGATCTCAGTTTCAAAGAATCAACATCAAGAGAAATTCTATCAACATTCCTAGCCAATTCATCAACTTTAAGCAATTTCTATTCAAGCAAGGTATTGAAATTCTTTTGCGAATTCATAAATTCTTTAACACTGGTCTTAAATTCAGAGGCATCTTATTAAAATTTCCATAAGAATTGTTGTAGGAATTACCATAATTATTAGAGGAATTGCTAGGATAAGGCCTAGGATTAAAGTTTCCTCTATACGTGTTGTTACCAAAAAAATTCCTACCAATGAAATTCACATCCAAAGTTTCATTATTATTCTCAATCAAAGTAGCAAGGGCATATCATTAGGATCAGAAGAAACACTTTTACTAGCAAATAATTTCATAAGTTCATCCATCTTTCCACTCAAAACATCAATTTCTTCTACCGCATGCACCTTTTTATTAGTAGATCTTTCAGTGTGCCATTGAGAATAATTAACCATAATATTATCTAGGAGTTTAGTACCTTCTCCTAAAGTGATTTCCATAAAAGTGCCTCCTGCGGCCGAATCTAAAAGATTTCTAGAAGCAAAATTAAACCCGGCATAAATTTTTTGTATAATCATCCACAAATTCAAACCATGTGTAGGTAAATTACGTATCATTAATTTCAACCTCTCCCAAGCTTGAGCAACATGTTCATGATCAAGTTGCTTAAAATTCATAATATCATTTCTAAGAGAGATTACCTTAGCGGGAGGAAAATACTTAGAGATAAAAGCATCTTTGCACTTATTCCAAGAATCAATACTATTTTTAGGCAAAGACGAAAACCAAGCTTTAGCACGATCTCTAAGCGAAAAGGGAAATAGCTTCAATTTAACAATATCATTGTCATCATCTTTCTTCTTTTGCATATCACACAAATCAACAAAGCTATTTAGATGAGTAGCGGCATCTTCACTAGGAAGGCCGGCGAATTGATCTTTCATGACAAGATTCAACAAAGCAGCATTTATTTCACAAGATTCAATATCGGTAAGAGGTGCAATCGGAGTGCTAAGGAAATCATTATTGTTGGTATTGGTAAATTCACATAATTTGGTATTATCTTGAGCCATCGTGACAAACAAGCAATCCAACACACGAGCAAACGACAAGCAATTGAAAAAGAGAGGGCGAATAAAACGGCAAGGGTGAAGTGGGGGAGAGGAAAACGAGAGGCAAATGGCAAATAATGTAATGCGGGAGATAAGGGTTTGTGATGGGTACTTGGTATGTTGACTTTTGCGTAGACCTCCCCGGCAACGGCGCCAGAAATCCTTCTTGCTGCCTCTTGAGCACTGCGTTGGTTTTCCCTTGAAGAGGAAAGGGTGATTGAGAAAAGTAGCGTAAGTATTTCCCCCAATTTTTGAGAACCAAGGTATAAATCAAGTATGAGGCTACGCGCGAGTCCCTCGCACCTACAGAAACAAATAAATCCTCGTAACCAACGCGATAAGGGGTTGTCAATCCCTACACGGTCAGTTACGAGAGTGAGATCTGATAGATATGATAAGATAATATTTTTGGTATTTTTATAATAAAGATGCAAAGTAAAATAAAAGCAAAATAAAAAGCAACGGAAATAACTAAGTGTTGGAAGATTAATATAATGGAAGATAGACCCGGGGGCCATAGGTTTCACTAGTGGCTTCTCTCAAGAGCATAAGTATTTTACGGTGGGTGAACAAATTACTGTTGAGAAATTGACAGAATTGAGCATAGTTATGAGAATATCTAGGTATGATTATGTATATAGGCATCACGTCCGATACAAGTAGACCGACTCCTGCCTGCATCTACTACTATTACTCCACACGTCGACCGCTATCCAGCATGCATCTAGAGTATTAAGTTCATAAGAACAGAGTAATGCTTTAAGCAAGATGACATGATGTAGAGGGATAAATTCATGCAATATGATAAAAACCCATCTTGTTATCCTCGATGGCAACAATACAATACGTGCCTTGCTGCCCCTACTGTCACTGGGAAAGGACACCGCAAGATTGAACCCAAAGCTAAGCACTTCTCCCATTGCATGAAAGATCAATCTAGCAGGCCAAACCAAACTTATAATTTGAAGAGACTTGCAAAGATAACCAATCATACATAAAAGAATTCAGAAGATTCAAATATTGTTCATAGATAAAATTGATCATAAACCCACAATTCATCGGTCTCAGCAAACACACCGCAAAACAAGATTACATTGAATATATCTCCACAAGAGAGGGGGAGAACATTGTATTGAGATCCAAAAAGAGAGAGGAAGCCATCTAGCTAATAACTATGGACCCGAAGGTCTGAGGTAAACTACTCACACTTCATCGGAGAGGCTATGGTGTTGATGTAGAATCCCTCCGTGATCGATGCCCCCTCCGACGGGCTCCGGAACTGGCCCCAAGATGGGATCTCGTGGGTACAGAAGGTTGCGGCTGTGGAATTAGGTTTTTGGCTCCGTATCTGATCGTTTGGGGGTACGTAGGTATATATAGGAGGAAGGAGTACGTCGGTGGAGCAACATGGGGCCCACGAGGGTGGAGGGCGCACCTGGGGGTGTAGGCGCGCCCCCCTACCTCGTGGCTTCCTGCTTGATTTCTTGACGTAGGGTCCAAGTCCTCTGGATTATGTTCGTTCCGAAAATCACGTTCCCGAAGGATTCATTCTGTTTGGACTCCGTTTGATATTCTTTTTCAGCGAAACTCTGAGATAGGCAAAAAAAACAGCAATTCTGGGCTGGGCCTCCGGTTAATAGGTTAGTCCCAAAAATAATATAAAAGTGAATAATAAATCCCAATAATGTCCAAAACAGAAGATAATATAGCACGGAGCAATCAAAAATTATAGATACGTTGGAGACGTATCACAGCCCAGGTTTGCACCTTGTCATCTCCTGTTTTATCTTACTGATGTGGCTGATGATATGAACAACATGCCGTGCACATTAACCAAAATAGATACAATGAATTTATTTGCCTTTCATCTATGCTTGTTATGTTGACATGGTAATCCAGTAGTGTGGTGAAGCTCCCCGCATTGTGAACAATGCCAAAAATATGCTATTGATATTTTGAACTTACTCTTTATTTTCTAATTTGAAATTGGATGGAATTGACAGCACAATTATCATGTTTGTTTATACACGTGCAAAACCTGTCATCTCTCTGCTTTTGTTTCAGGGTGATATGCCTGATGGCATGCACAAGTCTGCTGAAGGCTGTGAGACAAATCCAACATATATTGTAGCAAAGAAGGCAAAACATCTTGAAGATAGCGAGACAACCTCAAAGTCTTGTCTTGATGAAGTGTTCAAGTTACATGAGACTAGCAGTCAGACAAGCTTAGAGAATTCGTTGTCTGAATCAGTTCGACTTCTTCAGTCCCAAGTTCTAGCAGAAAGGCATTCTGCAACTCAACTTTGACTTGAAGTCCTATCCCTAAGGAAGATTGCGGAGAACACCAATGAGAACCTGATCGCTCAACAGCTACACCTGGAAGCTATGATCGACATGCTAGGCCGGTCCCACAGCCTTGCTCAGTAGCTTGCACAACAGTTCCCACACCCAGTGGATGTAATATACCATAAATCCTTTATTGTATAGTGTAGGTTTATTCTTAGTTACTATGCCGTAATTTCTTTATGGTATAGAGTAGGTTTGTTCTTAATTCCTACTAGTTACTACCATCATTCACTATCTGGAAAAAAAATCAGATGTAGTCGACCAGGCCGAAACATTCGCCTCTAACGGGCCTGGTTTCTAGCGGGCCATAATTGGGCCGGCCTGCATCTCTCTTGGGCCCGAATGATTGGGGCCTTCACACTTTGCGCGAGGCCCACAACTTACACCGGCCTATATTTTAGTTGGGCCTTTTGTGGACCCAACGCTTAGTTTGGCCGAGGTAGCGTTGGGCCATTAACAGGCTGGATATTGTACTGGCCTGTTACGGCCAAGATGAAACCATGGGCCTTTAGCAGGCCGAAATGCATGCTGGGCCTCAATTTTCACTAGTCGTCGACGGGCCTTCAGCAGGCTCAAATGTAGACCGGGCCTTTTTAGGCCCAGTTATATCAGGGCAGTTACCAGGCCGAAACATATCTCGGGCCTTAGTTAGCCCACTGATATCATGGGCCTTTAAGAGGTCGAAAGCTTAGTACAGACATCAGCGGGCCGAATTATGCGACATGCCTTTAACAGGCCCAAAGTCACGATGGGCTTAACTGTTGCCACCTTTATCATGGGCCATTAGTGGGCCTGATGTCCCGTCGGACCATATATGGCCCATGGGCAGCACGGGCCATTCCCAGGCCGAAAGTCACACCGGGCTGAAATGGGCCAATGTTTACATCAGGCCTCTAACAGGCCGAAAGTCACTGTGCTGTAATTGGGCCCAAATATTCGGAAAACAATTAACGGGCAATATCTGGCTTCGGGCCGTAAATGGGCCCAAATATTCGACGAACAATTAATGGGCCAGATCTAGCTTTGGGCCGTAAATGGGCCTTTATTAAGCAGGCCTTTATTGGGCTGGCCCACTAGTACCTGAGTAAGTACTACGGGCCTTTGACTGGGCCGGCCTTTTTAACCTATATGGGCCTCTATTGGGCCCAGCCACGTGTCGACGTATCGTAGGCATGTCTCCTCCAATGGACGGGCGACATCTGGCCCACTGACGAGCTGACAGGTGTTCCCTCCGGCCAATCAGAATTTTACACGTGGAAATTTCCCATTGGTCCCGGCTGTTAATGGGTTATGGGATCCAAAACCAGACCCGATAGCTTAACGGCGTTCCGTTACAGTGGATGCCACGTGTCGGTCACCCTTGACGAAAGCACTTCTGTGACGCGCGATTTATCGTCATGGAAGTGGACACTTCCGTGAGGATAATTTTGGTGATGTCATGGAGCACTTCTACGACAGCACAGGTATGACTATCTTGATTCTGCCATAAATTTGTCATGGATGTACATGCATGACTGAAAAGTGACCTACTGTAACAAACATGTATCTTCACGGAAGTGTATTTTTTTGTAGTGACTGAGAGTGGACCTGAGATGCTGATTCAGTCCTCCAAGAAATTTGTCAATCTTTTGTTCTTCGGTGGCCACATCATAGAGAGAATAGCGGGCCAAATGGTTGAACTTATTCAGATACTCGCTTACTGACATGCTTCCTTGAGTGGGAGCGAGGAATTCGCGCTGCTTGATTTTCATAATTCTGGCGGGAATATGATACTTGCGGAAATGATCCTTGAATTTAGTCCAAGTAATTTCCTCGTCCGTGGGCCACATGGATTTAGCATTATCCCACCATATCGCGGCAGCTCCTTTGAGATAATGTGTTGCAAAAGGGACCTTGTCTCCGTCTTCAGTGCGAGCAATTTCCAGTATCTTCTCAATAGTCCTTAACCAATCGTCAGTGTCCAATGGATCACTAACTTGACTGAAACTGGGAGGCTTAGTTCGCTGAAAATCTGACAGCTTGGCGTAATGACCATTCTGATTTCCATTCTGCCTAACCATAACTTGCACAGTTTTCAATAGTTCCAGTAGATCGTTGCTCCTCCTTTCTTCAAACATTCGCATGATTTGCTCAGTGGAAGGTGGACGTGGCGGTGGAGGCGGAGGTGGCTGGTACGGCTCGGGGGAATGTCCTGCCTGTCTTGCGGAGCAACGAATAGGGACATCCTCACAAGCTTGGCTGCTGCTGCCTCCCCGCATCATCCTATTATTTATTTTCCCAATACACAGCAACCGCGATGAGAAATATCCAAGAATGGGAGGAAAGCCAGCGACAATCCCAAAAGAAAACAGCGAAAGAAACCAAGGCGAATAAAAAGAAAGTTCCAACATAATTATACATAGACCCAACATAAGATTTAAACATCATGACGGGTTTACTACCCGCATACAGGAAACTAACCATCACAAATCATACGACTACAACCATACATCATACTCATGACGACGGTGATACTCTAGTGATCTACTGCTCGGATGGTGCTGCTGCGGGCTCCCCTCCTGAGCCGGACCCAGATCCTGAACTGATAGTGGTGACCTCCGGGTTAAGAGAGACGCGACGGCGCTGCCTCGAGGACTCTCTCTCAGGGGCAGGTGCGGGACGAGATCTAAGCGTAGGAGCTACATGAGTAGCGACAAGGGAAGCCCACGCAGCAGGGTCACTGCGAGGGGTCACTGCCAAAGGGTTAACGGTACCCTGAGTGGTAGTAGGGGCTAGAGGAACGTATGGAGTGAAACCGGCAGTAGGTAGAGGGTTCCTATTCCGAGCGGCGGCGAGAGCTATCCGGACTCGGGTTAGCTCCGGAGCTAACTCATAGATCAAGAGATAACTGGTTGTGATATAATGAGAGAGGTGGCTAGAAGGACGATCGCACGTCAGATTAATCAAAGGAAAACGGATACGCCCATTCTCATGCAGAGATGGGTAGTAAAAGAAACCTGGGTGGGTGTGCATGTGAACCTCGTTGTAGCGCAAGTCTACAAGAGCTTCGACTGCAGTCAAGGTTGGAAAAAGCGGTAGGCGTAAGCGAGGCGGTTGGCCTTTGCCTAGTGCCTAGGCGGTTCTTAAGCGCCCTAGGCGCAGCCTAGGCGGTAATATAGATTCTACTATAAGGGTTTATTTTTGGTTATTATATGTGTACTGATGTTAATTTAGGGCAGATAACTAAGTTAAGTACCAGCTACTACCATTTGAATATGTGATGTTTGGCATTTCAGTGCAATATGGCATGATTTCTCGCTTGGGTAAACAATTTGTTGCATGCACTGCCTAGACTACCATTTATGCCCTAGGCGAGGCGTTTGGCCATCGCCTAGCGCCTAGGCATGCCTAAGCGCCTCCTAGGCACTGCCTTTTGCAACAGAGACTGCAGTAAACTGGACCGCCTGAGATGGCGTAGAAGTGAGACCACCCTTAGAAGAACGAGTGTAGGTGCAGGAAGCAGAACTGTGGTGTAAAGTGACCTGAGCATAATACTCATACAAAGAACCGGCCAGATGCTCCCGATACACCTGATACACTGTATCAGCACCCTCTAGGTAGAGTCATCCACACGTTCTGAAGTAGGTGCGACGATGTGTACGGAGCTGGCTTAGGATGGTACAAGGTCGGAACTAGAGCCAACTACACTCACAATCACCATACAGTTAGTAATAACAACAGATAAACACGCATGCAACGCAGCAATAAATTTCTAGAACTACCGGCACTCAGACAAAACTATCTACCGTTCCACTAACGCACTAACGGTCTGGCATGTCCTACAATCAGCACGGCTATGATACCAAGCGTTGTGGCACCCCGGCTCAGAGCAACCGGTTTACCTTGCATTGCCAGCCCAGAGATCAAGTCTTCTGGCAACACAACACAACATGGTACGGAAACAACCGCTTTATTGATGCTAGCGTGTACATAAGTCTGATATTACATCGAGAAAAGAGGCCAAGCGGCACACACGGTGCGGCTGAACGGTATTTAATGAACATGAAGGGGCCTCGAGCACATAAACTACATGGCGGCGGAATGACGACGAAGTGGAACTCCACATCACAGGGACACCAACGTGGACACGGCCTAGACGCGGGAAGCTCTCCGATGCAGTACGACTTGCCTAAAATCTGACATGACACACCAGGTCAGTACATTGAATGTACTTGCAAGCTCACAACAAACATAAGCCTGATGACAAACAATATCATGAAAATTATTCAGGTTAATGCAATACAAGTAATTCTACTAATACGATGAAACCAACATGTGCACCGAGTCCTTCGGACTCGCTTACCAGACGGGTTACCTCGTAACCAAACGGTGATCATACCCGGATCACAACTGAAGCCAATCACTCATGATCAGCTCGTGATCTCACAAATCATCACAAAACTAGTGCCAACAATAAATATTTAGTGTGCAGGATTAATTATTAATGTTGATCCATGGTGTGACCTACTCCCGAGTTGTGTCCGTAACCAAGGACGCGGCTATCGATAGATTGAATACACTCTGTAGAGGTAGCGCACTTTACCCACACCACGGAACCCATGGCCTCGCACTCCCATTCGGGTGGACCAATAGCGTTCCGACGAAACCCTCCCCTTGCCATGACACTCTCCCGGCCACTCCGACCAACTCCCTCTCAGGGCTAAGTTTTGGGTGGCCCCGTGCCTACCAAAGGCATCAACGGCCACCATCGTGGCAAAAACGGTCCCAAAAGGGGACAAGGTAAAAACAAACGGGCACACAAGGTTATGTCTGCTTAACGGGCCAGAGTATCGCACACCCATAACCTTCCCTCATTGGAGGCACCGGCGAGAGGCACGACAAGGGACCGAATCAAGACTCTCCATAAAGTTAAATGTGGTCGCACTGAGGAAAAACCCGATTCAGTGGCGCCATGACTTGATCAACGTTATCTTCAAGTTGGATTATTACCAGGTTTAACTTGAAAATAAAAACTACTAAGCCAAGTCATACGGTGCCATGAGCATGCACTAAACGATATGCAAAACATGCAACTCACAAGAACGGATCAACCTTACCAATATAACTTTCTGGCAATAACTCATCATTACATTTTACTGGTTCTACCTCACTATTTATGATCATGCAATATTTTGATTAACTCATAATTTATATGAAATTCTCATTAAGCATAAAGAACTATCATTATTTATCATAGCAATATAACTAAGTCAAACTCTATTCTACTAGTCCAAACTACTCCATGCATTCAACCAGTAACTTAAACAAACATTTCAAGCATGACAAGGTAACTAGCATTCAACCAAATTTATTTATCAAATTTTAAATGCATAAAAGAACTCATATTCAAGTAAGAAAAATCATAGATATTTAAATGACACCATCCAAATGCTAGTGTGGCTTGCCTTAGTGCAGAGGAGGGTCACACTCCTCCTAGTTATCTTCAAGGCAAGTCTCTCCTTATGAAAATATTTAAAAACCACAAAAAAAAGTCAAAACCAATCTGAAAATCACCATAAATTCTAGACAGCAAGGAAAATTCCACATTTTGGTGTGCTGCTAGAGCTTTCTGAAACAAACACAATGCAAAAAGAATCAACTCATTTGGACTTATAGGCTAGAAATTATCACTGGTCAAAGTTGTGGTCAAAATTTTGAATTAATTTGAATAAAACAGAAAACTGGGGGGTGACGTCGTTGGCGTAAAGGCAGAATACGCCTCCACTCGTACCGCTTCAGGTGCGAGTGGAGAGGCTAACAGCGGGCCCCACCAGTCAGGAGAGAGAGGGGAGAGAAGAAACAGAGCGCGGCGGTGCTTTGTCGGAGCTTACACGCGGCGATGAGAGGTTCTTGGGCGAAGCTAGAGGGATAGAAGTGGAGAGGGGGTCACAGCGCACCTTCCCGTACCTGTGGCTTGTCGGGGGATGGCCGGAGCTGCTCGCAACCAAGCTCGCAAGCGGCGGTGGCGGTCGGGGCTTGCCGGAGAGGAAGAAGGTGACGGCGAGGGGCGACTCCAGGGGCTCTGCTGCTTCCAGGCGACACCAGTGGACCTCCAATTATGCGCCTAAGAGGTTGGTTGAGCTCGAGGGGCTCTGGAGTAGGGTGGCTGGGCTGTGGGGATCGCCGGCGATCTCTGGTCATGGTCGATGGCCAGAGGCCTGCCCGACCGAGCTACGGCTATCCTACATGGTCGTGGTGGTTGTGAGGTGCGGTGTGAGGCTTCAAAGAGGAGGGAGGGGCTCTATATATAGCCGGAGTAGGAGGGGGGTACGTGGCGCCATCGGAGTTCTCTAGAAGCCAGCGAGCGACGATGAAGGGCGCCAGTGAGAGGGGGCAAGGGCTCAGCGCTCAGGCGGGAGCTATCCACGCTCGCGGACGAGCACAAGAGGCAGGGGAGAAGAAGACAAGGGCACGAGCGCACTGTGGCTTTTGGCCGCGACGTGCCCGTGCTCGCTGCGGCGTCTCCGGTGTCGGCGAGTGCCAGGAAGAGGTCAAGGGTGACGAGTCGAAGCTGGTGGTGCACCGCGGTAGTCGTCGGCGAGCTCTGGCCCGAGCATGCACCGAATAGAGGCGTCGGCGAGATCTGGCGCGACAGTCGTCGGCGAGCTCTGGCTCGAGCATGCACCGAACGGAGGCGTTGGCGCGACGCAGAGCGCGTCAAACACATGCTAGACCCCGTGTCCACACGCGGTCACTGCCCTGGCATGGTCAAAACGCTGCCCACGCTCGGCCAAACCTTGTCTGGGCTATATTCCATGCAGTGTTAGGTCTAGGGAGGCTGAGGACTCACTTCCAGGCCGACCAGATGTGACTCAAGCTTCTTGGCAAGTTTCTGGCCAGAAACTTTGCCGCTACGTTTGGAGGGCTTCTAGATGGCCATTAGGGCTGATCTTCTGGGGTTAGGATTCACTTAGGAGGGTAATGAGGGTCAAGAAAAATCAGGGCCAAAGGATCAAGGAAAAATACACTTGTTGTACAAAGTGCATTTTTAGGCCAGAAGGGAAACAATTTTCTGTAGCCAAAATACTACAAAAAGTCATGCAATATTTTTGCTTGGGGAGGTGGGCCAAGGTTCAAAGAATATTTAGGAATTATTTCAAGATTTTTGGTGCAATAAAATGAGGGTTGCTTTGGAGCACTAGTTTCTGAAATGAGTTTCAGAAGAAAAATTGAATATTTTTCTTTTATGAAAAATATTCATTTGACCGCTTTGGGATTTTTCAGAGAAATGAGATTGAATGAGAGGTAGATGGGTCACTTGGGTGAAGGTCAAGGGCATGCCGAAGTGATAAGTTCATTTGAATTGATTCCAAAAACTCAAATCCAAGGCAAAGGCAAAATCAAGTCCGAAAAAAGAGAGAAGGCAAAGTCCAGGCTGTCACATATGTCATCTGCGAGTCTCTAGTACAACATACGTTCTATGTCCTAAGACCTGAGCTGACGCATGTACTCGGGATGGTGACATACTTGCTTTGGGCCGACCAAATGCTACACTGTGACTGGGTAGTTACATAGGTAGGTTTGGGTTTGTCCAGACCCATGCTGCGAGACGTGGTCGAGCAAGATGGGATTTGCCCCTCCGATCAGGAGAGATATAATCTGGGCCCCTCGTGTGATCCAACCAGGATAAGCTTGGCCATGCAAGAAGGATTATGATATAATCCGGATGATGGTCGGCATCACAGTAACGAGAAAGAGGTCGAGCTAGCACAAGGATGAGAGACTCGCCTTGAGCCCGACAACATATATCGTGTGGCAAAAGGAATGGAAGTATGATGTACAGGTTCGCCTAACCAGCTTCATAGTCTGCTTGGTGTACCGCATGCCTTGCTAGGGGCCGCTACCAGCTGTGCAGTTCGGAGGTGATCCGAACTGCGACCAAGACGGCTTGAACCTAAGGGGTCGCGCGCATAAGGGAAGGAACCTACGAGGTCGGATCCGAGGACACTGGTCGGATATGATCCGAGCTGTACTCGGATTGTGGCCGAGTAGACTTATGGGCTTTAGGGTCCGTGCGAGGCCCAAGTGTTGAGCTCGCGACGGACGCCTATATAAAGCGGAGGTCCGGCACACTCAGGGGTTGATCGCTTCGGCGCTGTCACTAGGGTTTGCATGTGTTGCGAATAGACACCTCCACTCGCCGCCGGTTGTGTGATCGGACCTAGCAGTCCGCCGCATGACGTTCCTCCTGCACGCGCAGATACCGTTAGAGGTGGTGCACCTGCGCAGCTCCGGCGAACCTATACGAGGGATCCGACGACCGGCTGTTCGAGGGAGATCGGACGAGGAGGAGACGAACCACGCGGACGCACTGGCCCAACTCTTCTTCCGCTGCACGGCACTGCGCGTCTAGTGGTAACGAACTGTGATCCATCTCCCATAGCATGTTCCTGGTTGTTCTGCGCGTAGGAAAATTTTAATTTGCAGTCAACGCACCCTACCGTAGAACCCAACAGGTTTAGGGATTAATGACGTGCCCCTTCCCTCCATATAAAGGCTTGGTTTACAGGTAATCATGAGATCAAGGATAAAAAGTTAGTTGGAAAAAATCAAGAAAGAATCGCGAAGACAGACCAAAGGACCTCCTCCCATACAGGCGATCATGATCATATGGCCGATCATTTGGCTGATCGCCAAGACCCTTTTCTCCTCATTTTTTAAGAATAATACATGTTACACAGATAGATCTATATGATCACTCAAATGGTCACCATCGGTCGTTTGGAACGTCGTCGTTCGTTTTTTTTATCACGCTCCTTCCCGAGGAGAACTCAAACGGGTGCTCACGTCCGTATGAAGCACCGTCTTTCACTTTGGACTCTTTATCACTTTTGTTTGGCATCCATGTGAATACCCAAATGGGCACGTCCGGTCGTTTGAGATGTCATCTTTCTCCCTATTAACTGATAACCCACAAGTACAGGGGATCGCAATAGTTTTCGAGGGTAGAGTATTCAACCCAAATTTATCGTTTCGACACAAGGGGAGCCAAAGAATATTCTCAAGTATTAGCAGCTGAGTTGTCAATTCAACCACACCTGGAAATTTAGTATCTGCAGCAAAGGGTTTAGTAGCAAAGTAATATGATAGTGGCGGTAACGGTAACAAAAGAGTAGTGCAAGCAATAGTAAATATTTTTGGTATTTTGTAGTGATTGTAACAGTAGTAGCGGGAAAGTAAATAAGCGAGAACCAGTATATGGAAAACTCGTAGGCACCAGATCAGTGATGGATAATTATGTCGGATGCGGTTCATCATGTAACAGTCATAACATAGGGTGACACAGAACTAGCTGCAATTCATCAATGTAATGTAGGCATGTATTATGTATATAGTCATACATGCTTATGGAAAAGAACTTGCATGACATCTTTTGTCCTACCCTCCTGCGGCAGCAGGGTACTAATGGAAACTAAGGGATATTAAGGCCTCCTTTTAATAGAGAACCGGAACAAAGCATTAGCACATAGTGAATACATTAACTCCTCAAACTATGGTCATCACCGGGAGTGGTCCCGATTATTGTCACTTCGGGGTTGCCGGATCATAACACATAGTAGGTGACTTAGACATGAAAGATAGGATCAAAAACTCACATATATTCATGAAAACATAATAGGTTCAGATTGAAATCATGGCACTCGGGCCCTAGTGACAAGCATTAAGCATAGCAAAGTCATAGCAACATCAATCTCAGAACATAGTGGATACTAGGGATCAAACCCTAACAAAACTAACTCGATTACATGATAAATCTCATCCAACCCATCACCGTCCAGCAAGCCTACAATGGAATTACTCACGCACGACGGTGAGCATCATGAAATTGGTGATGGAGGATGGTTGATGATGATGACGACGACGAATCCCCCTCTCCGGAGCCCCGAACGGACTCCAGATCAGCCCTCCCGAGAGGTTTTAGGGCTTGGCGGCGGCTCCGTATCGTAAAACGCGATGATTTCTTCTCTATGATTTTTCTCTCCGAAAGCAAATATATAGAGTTGGAATTGGCGTCGGAGGGCATCCAGGGGGCCCACAAAGTAGGGGGGCACGCCCCCACCCTCGTGGACAGAGTGTGGGCCCCCTGGTCTTCATCTTTGGCGATGATTTTTTATTATTTTTTCTAAGATGTTCCGTGGAGTTTCAGGTCATTCCGAGAATATTTGTTTTCTGCACATAAAACAACATCATGGCAATTCTGCTGAAAACAGCGTCAGTCCGGGTTAGTTCCATTCAAATCATACAAGTTATAGTCCAAAACAAGGGCAAAAGTGTTTGGAAAAGTAGATACAACGGAGACGTATCAACTCCCCCAAGCTTAAACCCTTGCTTGTCCTCAAGCAATTCAGTTGACAAACTGAAAGAAAGAAAGAAAAGCTTTTACAAACACTCTTTGCTCTTGTTGTTGTAAATATGTAAAGCCAGCATTCAAGTTTTCAGCTAAGATCATAACTAACCACACTTGCAATAATTCTCAGGTCTCATAATTACTCATATCAATAGCATAATCAACTAGCGAGCCATAATAATAAATCTCGGATGACAACACTTTCTCAAAACAATCATAATATGATATAACAAGATGGTATCTCGCTAGCCCTTTCTGAGACCGCAAAACATAAATGCAGAGCACCTTTAAAGATCAAGGACTGACTGGACATTGTAATTCATGGTAAAAGTGATCCAATCATAGTCATACCTAATATAAATTAACAATGATGAATGCAAATGACAGCTGTGCTCTCCAGCTAGTGCTTTTTAATAAGAGGGTGATGACTCAACATAAAAGTAAATGGATAGGCCCTTCGCAGAGGGAAGCGGGGATTTGTAGAGGTGCCAGAGCTCGGTTTTGAAATAGAGATAAATTATATATTGAGCGGTATACTTTCATTGTCAACGTAGCAACTAAGAGATGGCGATATCTTCCATGCTAAACACATTATAGGCGGTTCCCAAACAGAATGGTAAAGTTTATACTCCCCCTTCACCAACAAGCGTCAATCCATGACTTGCTCGAAACAACGAGTGTCTCCAACATACATCAGGCCCCAAGGGGAGTTTTGTTTGCAATTAATTTTGATTTAGTTTGCATAAAGCATGGGACTGGGCATCCCGGTGACCAGCCATTTTCTCGTGAGTGAGGAGCGGAGTCCACTCCTCTTGAGAATAACCCGCCTAACACGGAAGATAAGGACAACCATAGTTGATACATGAGCTATTCATACAAAACAGAATGTTTATTTGAAGGTTTAGAGTTTGACACATACAAATTTACTTGGAATGGCAGGTAGATACCGCATATAGGAAGGTATGGTGGACTCATCTGGAATAACTTTGGGGTTTAAGGGATTGGATGCACAAGCAGTATTCCCGCTTAGTACAGGTGAAGGCTAGCAAAAGACTGGGAAGCGACCAACTAGAGAGCGACAACAGCCATGTACATGCATTAAAATTAATAAACATTGGATGCAAGCATGAGTAGGATATAATCCACCATGAACATAAATATCGTGAAGGCTATGTTGATTTGTTTCAACTACATGCGTGAACATGTGCCAAGTCAAGCCACTTAAATCATTCAAAGGAGGATACCACCCCATCATACCACATCATAATCATCTCAATAGCATGGTGGCACACAAGGTAAATCATTATAACTCATAGCTAATCAAGCATGGCACAAGCAACTATGATCTCTAATTGTCATTGCAAACATGTTTATTCATAACAAGCTGAATCAAGAACGATGAACTCATCATATTTACAAAAACAAAAGAGGTCGAGTTCATACCATCTTTTCTCATCTCAGTCAGTCCATCATATATCATCATATTTGCCTTTCACTCGCACGACCGAATGGTGTGAACAATAAGAAGAGTGCACGTGCATTGGACTAAGCTGGAATCTGCGAGCATTCAATAAACAGGAGAAGACAAGGCAATATGCGCTCTGGGTTAATTCAACAATAATGCATATAAGATCCACTACAACAATTTAATCATGGTCTTCTCCTATCGGCCCCCAAAGAAAAGAAAATAAAATAAAAACTATTTACACGGGAAAGCTCCCAACAAGCAAAAGAAGAACGAGAAGTATTTTTGGGTTTTCTTTTTAATTACTACTACTACAGCAGAAAAGTAAACTACTACTAATTTTTTTTGGTTGTTCTTAAGGTTTAACAAACACACAAGAAGAAAGCAGGAAAAAGAAAATAAACTAGCATGGATATTACAGTGAAAGAGTATGAGCACCGACATCTAGCAATGAGTGTGTGTAAACATAAACGTAATGTCGGTGAGAGATACGTACTCCCCCAAGCTTAGGCTTTTGGCCTAAGTTGGTCTATTGCCAGGGATAGCCTGGCGGATACCCGTAGGTGTAGCTGGGGTCGTACTGCAATGAAGAATAGTTGGGATCATACTGTGATGAAGAAGACTCTGACTGCCACTGGCTGACAGTTATCTCTGGATCCCAAGAATAAACAGATTGTCGTGGAGGCTCATCTTGTGGTTCCGGTTCCGGGGCTGGTGCAGGGTTTTTGTAAGCTTGGACGGCAGCCCACGTAACGAGATAGGGTCCTACAAAATTAAACCAAGAAGGAGCAGGCAACATAATAGTTTCAGGATAATGTTTATCAAAGTATAACTTATATTTGAGCTCTCCGTCCCTGCCCTTAACAAGAAAATCATGTGCTAACATACTCTTATAATCTAGATAAGCACTAGGCAGCAATTTTTCTTCTGTCTCATAATGCCTAATAGCTATGTTAAAGTGTGCAGCGAGACGTGAAGCATAAATGCCTCCAAAGATGGGACCCTTAGTACGGTTAAGACTTAACCGTCTAGCAACAATTCCACCCATACTAACAGTGTTGTCGCGGTATAAACCATGGAACAAAATAATAATATCAGGAACGCTAAGGTTCCCACAGTTCCCACGACCAATCAAGCATTGACTAGCAAATAAAGCAAAATAGCGTAACACAGGAAAATGTATGCTAGTGATTCTCGCATCAGGAACCTTCCTGGTTTCACCCACAGAGATAAGGTTAATAAATGGTTCCAACTCCTTACAGGGTGGTTCCTCTAAGGTACCCTCAGGGGGTATGTTGCAGACTGCGCAAAATTCAGACAATGGCATTTTCTTCACAACGTCATATAAATGAAACACTACTGAAGGAGGTGATTCCTTAGGGTAAAAGTAGAAGTTTTGCACAAAAGTATTTGTGAGTAAGAGATACTATGGACGTTGGTCGCGGACGAAGTCGGTGAGGCCAACATTTTCAATCAATGAATAGAAATCCTCATAAATCTCGGCCTCTCTCAAGAAATTATCAGAAGGCCATTCACACGGCCGGATTTCCACGGTACGAGGCAAATTATATTTGGGCTTCTGAGCTTCTTCATTTTGTTTCTCCTTTGAGCTTCGGCTCGATGAGCCCCTCAAAATTCTCTTCATCATTTCTCTGAAATAATCTGAAATTTTTAGTAACTTCAAACAAAAGTGAACCAACTTCAATAAAACTGATAGCAACTACTCCTACAAGTGCCTAGATCCTATATCAAGCATTAGAACTACTTGGAACCATAAAATTTGACATGAAAGCTCAAGAACATGGTCACCTATGCAGCACAAATATGCAAAGAATAAAGCACTAGAACAAAAACTAATTGGACCAATGGAGGAGTCACATACAAAGGAACAATCTCCCCAAGCAGTTTTGCAAGAGGTGCTTTGAGCAAGGAGATTGAAAATCACAGCAAAAGTGGCTGGAACTCGTGCTTGAGTTGGTTTTTCGAGTTTGTGTGAGGTAGAGGAAGAAGATGGGTGCTGGGATAAGTGGAGGAGGGCCGTGGGCCCACGAGGTGGGGCGCGCCAGGGGGTAGGGCGCCCTCCACCCTCGTGGCTGTGTGGCAGCCCTCATGTAATTTTTGCATAGTAAATCCTCAAATATTCTAAAAATCATATTAAATTGGCATGGCATTCTCGAGGACTTTTATTTTGGGACATTTTATATTGCACGGATAAGCCAGAAATGCAGTAAAAATACTATTTTTACTTTATTTCAACTAAATAACAGAAAGTATAGAAGGGGTACATAAGTTTGTGCTTCTAGTTTCATCCGTCTCATGCTCATTGAAAAGAATCCACTAACAAGGTTGATCAAGTCTTGTTAACAAACTCATTCCAATAATCATGAAACCGGAGAAATTTCGAATAACACTAGGTTACCTCAATGGGGATATGCACATACCCAATAATAAGTATATCATATTACTTCTTGACAGTAGGAAGAGGAAATTTAAAACCTCCAAATATAATCGATGGAAATTTTCCAATAGAGTTGATACTGTGAACTTGAGGTTGTTTCCTCGGAAAGTGTACCGTGTGCTCATTACCATTAACATGAAAAGTGACATTGCCTTTGTTGCAATCAATAACAGCCCCTGCAGTATTAAGAAAAGGTCTTCCAAGAATAATAAACATACTATCATCCTCGGGAATATCAAGAATAACAAGGTCCGTTAAAATAGTAACGTTTGCAACCACAACAGGCACATCCTCACAAATACCGACAGGTATAGCCGTTGATTTATCAGCCATTTGCAAAGATATTTCAGTAGGTGTCAACTTATTCAAGTCAAGTCTACGATATAAAGAGAGAGGCATAACACTAACACCGGCTCCAAGATCACATAAAGCAGTTTTAATATAATTTCTTTTAATGGAGCAAGGTATAGTAGGTACTCCGGGATCTCCAAGTTTCTTTGGTATTCCACCCTTAAAAGTATAATTAGCTAGCATGGTGGAAATTTCAGCTTCCGGCATCTTTCTTTTATTAGTAATGATATCCTTCATATATTTAGCAGAAGGATTAGTTTTGAGCACATCAGTCAATCGCATACGTAAAAAGATAGGTCTAATCATTTCAGCAAAGCGCTCAAAATCCTCATCATCCTTTTTCTTGGATGGTTTGGGAGGAAAAGGCATGGGTTTCTGAACCCATGGTTCTCTTTCTTTACCATGTTTCCTAGCAACAAAGTCTCTTTTGTCATAACATTGATTCTTTGATTGTGGGTTATCAAGATCAACAGCAGGTTCAACTTCTACATCATTATCATTACTACGTTGAGCATTATCATGAACATCATCATTAACATTTTCACTAGGTTCATGTTCATTACCAGATTGTGTTTCAGCGTCAGACATAGATATATCATTGGGATTATCAGGAGGTTCAGCAACAGGTTCACTAGAAGTTTCCACAGTTCTATCATTTTTCTTTTTCTTCCTTTTAGAAGAACTAGGTGCATCAATATTATTTCTCTAAGAATCTTGCTCGATTCTCTTAGGGTGGCCTTCAGGATACAAATGTTCCTGAGTCATTCTACCAGTTCTAGTAGCCACTCTAAGAGCATAAACATTTTTCTTACTATTCATTTCATCAAGCACTTCTTTTTGAGCTTTAAGTACTTGTTCCACTTGAGTGGTAACCATAGAAGCATGTTTGCTAACAAGTTTAAGTTCACCTCTAATATTAGCCATATAATCACCCAAGCGTCTAATCATATAAGAATTTTCTTTTAATTGTCTTCCAAAATAAGCATTGAAGTCGTCTTGCTTAAACATAAAGTTGTCAAACTCATCCAAGCACTGACTAGCAATTTTAGTAGGAGGGACTTCAGCTTTATCATATCTATAGAGAGAATTTACCTTTACTACCTGTGTCGGGATATCGGGATCAGGAGGTTCTTCAGTGAATAAAGAATTGAGATCATATACTTCTTCAACAGGCAGTAAATTAAGACCATGTATTTCTTCAATAGGAGGTAAATTCTTAACATCCTCAGCTTTAATACCTTTTTCTTTCATAGATTTCTTTGAATCTTGCATATCTTCGGGACTGAGAAATAGAACACCTCTCTTCTTTGGAGTTGGTTTAGGAATAGGCTCAGCAATTGGAGCAGGAGCTGACTCAGGAGGTGGCTCAGGAGGTGCCCAATTATTTTCGTTCATCAACATATTATTCAATAGAATTTCAGCTTCATCTGGTGTTCTTTCCCTGAAAAGAGAACCAGCACAACTATCCAGGTAATCTCTGGAAGTATCGGTTAGTCCGTTATAAAAGATATTAAGTATTTCAGGTTTCTTAAGAGGATGATCAGGCAAAGCATTAAGTAGCTTGAGACGCCTCCCCCAAGCTTGTGGGAGACTCTCTTCTTTAATTTGAACAAAGTTGTATATTTCCCTCAAAGCATCTTGTTTCTTATGAGCAGGGAAATATTTAGCAGAGAAGTAATAAATCATATCCTGGGGACTACACACACAACCAGGATCAAGAGAATTAAACCATATCTTAGCATCACCCTTTAATGAGAACGGAAATATTTTAAGTATATAAAAGTAGCACGATCTCTCATCATTTGTGAACAGGGCGGCTATATCATTTAATTTTGTAAGATGTGCCACAACAGTTTCAGATTCATAGCCATAAAAAGGATCAGATTCAACCAAAGTAACTATATCAGGATCAACAGAGAATTCATAATCCTTATCAGGAACACAAATAGGTGAAGTAGCAAAAGCAGGGTCAGGTTTCATTTTATCTCTGAGTGATTCTTTGTTCGTTTTAACTAATAACCTCTTGAGCTCATATCTATCTTTGCAAGCTAAAATAGCGGCAGAAGATTCCATATCAAAAACATAACCCTTAGGAATAGCAGGCATATTTTCATCATCACTTTCATCATCATATTTAGATTAAATAATTTCTTTCTCTCTAGCCCTAGCAATTTGTTCATCAAGAAATTAACTAACGGGCACAGTAGTATCAGGCATAGAAGCATTTTCATCATAAGTATCATGCATAGCAGAAGTGGCATCATCAATAACATGCGACATATTGGAACGAATAGCAGAAGCAGGTTTAGGTGTCGCTAGCTTACTCATAACAGAAGGTGAATCAAGTGCAGAGCTAGATGGCAGTTCCTTACCTCCCCTCGTAGTTGAGGGATAAATTTTTGTTTTCTCGTCTTTCAAGTTCTTCATAGTGTCCAGCAGATATAAATCCCAAGTGACTCAAAGAATAGAGCTATGCTCCCTGGCAACGGCGCCAGAAAAAGGTCTTGATAACCCACAAGTATAGGGGATCGCAACAGTTTTCGAGGGTAGAGTATTCAACCCAAATTTATTGATTTGACACAAGGGGAGCCAAAGAATATTCTCAAGTATTAGTAGCTGAGTTGTCAATTCAACCACACCTGGAAACTTAGTCTGCAGCAAAGGGTTTAGTAGCAAAGTAATATGATAGTGGCGGTAACGGTAACAAAAGAGTAGTGCAAGCAATAGTAAATATTTTTGGTATTTTGTAGTGATTGTAACAGTAGCAGCGGGAAAGTAAATAAGCGAGAACCAGTATATGGAAAACTCGTAGGCACCAGATCAGTGATGGATAATTATGTTGGATGCGGTTCATCATGTAACAGTCATAACATAGGGTGACACAGAACTAGCTCCAATTCATAAATGTAATGTAGGCATGTATTCCGTATATAGTCATACGTGCTTATCAAAAAGAACTTGCATGACATCTTTTGTCCTACCCTCCCATGGCAGCGGGGTCCTAATGGAAACTAAGGGATATTAAGGCCTCCTTTTAATAGAGAACCGGAACAAAGCGTTAGCACATAGTGAATACATGAACTCCTCAAACTATGGTCATCACCGGGTGTGGTCCCGATTATTGTCACTTCGGGGTTGCCGGATCATAACACAAAGTAGGTGACTATAGACTTGCAAGATAGGATCAAGAACTCACATATATTCATGAAAACATAATAGGTTCAGATCTCAAATCATGGCACTCGGGCCCTAGTGACAAGCATTAAGCATAGCAAAGTCATAGCAACATCAATCTCGTAACATAGTGGATACTAGGATCAAACCCTAACAAAACTAACTCGATTACATGATAAATCTCATCCAACCCATCACCGCCCAGCACGCCTACGATGGAATTACTCACGCACGGCGGTGAGCATCATGAAATTGGTGATGGAGGATGGTTGATGATGACGACGGTGACGAATCCTGCTCTCCCGAGCCCGAACGGACTCAGATCAGCCTCCCGAGAGGTTTTAGGGCTTGGCGGCTCCGTGATCGTAAAACGCGATGATTTCTTCTCTCTGATTTTTTTCTCTCCGAAAGCAAATATATAGAGTTGGAATTGGCGTCGGAGGGCATCCAGGGGGCCCACGAGGTAGGGGGCGCGCCCTAGGGGGGGGGCCACCCTCGTGGACAGGGTGTGGGCCCCCTGGTCTTCATCTTTGGCGAGGATTTTTATTATTTTTTCTAAGATGTTCCGTGGAGTTTCATGTAATTCCGAGAATATTTGTTTTCTGCACATAAAACAACATCATGGCAATTCTACTGAAAACAGCGTCAGTCCGGGTTAGTTCCATTCAAATCATACAAGTTAGAGTCCAAAACAAGGGCAAAATTGTTTGGAAAAGTAGATACGACGGAGATGTATCATTAACTATTGTGTCAACTTCTTCCTTTGAAATTTTTCATCTCTCTAAAAGGTTAGTGACAAAGCTTCCAACTATAGATCAGAATTCCAATGATTTAGATTCAAGTTTAACAGGTCTGAGAAGTATATAATTTTTACTCTTACATTTACATCCACTTTACTGAAGTGTTGTTTCATACCTTTCTTTCCTTCTGGAGGACTTTGGCCTGCTCGATCATGAGAAAACATACCTCTTCTACTTTGTGTTCTTCCTTTTGTTCATCTGCGAGGTACAACTTCAAGCATTACCCATTCATGATCTAAGGTCCATCTTTCCCTCCTTTTAACCGAACAACTCCGGAGTTATACACCTCTTCTATCTCATAAGGCGCTTCCCACTGGGACCTCAGTTTCCCTGGAAATAGCTTGAGACGAGAATTAAATAGGAGGACCTTGTCTCCTAAAGTGAAAGTTCATTTCAGTATCTAACAGTCATGTCACATCTTAACCTTTTCTTCAAATAACCTCGCACTCACGTAAGCACTATTACAAAGTTCTCCTAGAGCATGTACATCTAGTAACCTCTTCTCTCCTGCTTCTTAAAATTAAAATTGATATTCTTGATTGCCCAATAAGCCTTATGTTCTAATACTAAAGGTAAATTAGCCTTACCATATACCATTTGTACGGTGACATTCCCATGGGATTCTTGTAGGCGGTGCAATAGGAATATAGTGTTTTATTTAGCTTTCCTACCTAGTCCTTTTGGGACTTCTGTACCATGTTTTGCAATATCATCTTTATCTCATGGTTTGAGAGTTCCACTTGACCACTAGTTTGTGGATGGTATGGCGAAGCTATTAGATGAGTTACTCCATACTTGCAAAGTACTCTACCAAAAATTCCCTGTATAAAATGAGATCCACTGCCAGAGATAAGGACATTGGGAACTCTGAACATGGGTAATATGATGTCCTTTATCATCTTCAATGGAGTAGCCGCATCTGCATGTTTGGTTGGTAAGGCTTCAACCCACTTAGTAACATAATCTACAACCACAAGAATATGAGTATACCCATTTGTAATGTGGAAAGGTCCCAAATAGCCCAATCCAAACTTCAAAGGGTTCACGGACTAGACTATAGTTCATGGGCATTTCTTGCCTTCTTCCTATGTTACCCATGCGTTGACACACATCACAATGTTTAACAAACCTATGGGCATCTTTGAAGAGAGTAGGCCAGTAGAATCCTGATTAAAGCACCTTGGTGGCAGTTCTGTCACCTGCATGATGTCCTGCATAAGGGCTGATATGGCAACTTTCAAATATAGCATTCATCTCATTCTCTGGAACACAACGCCTAATCATGCCATCCGGTCCATGCCAATAAACAAAAAGATCATTCCATAAATACTTCATGTCACTTGAGAACTTCTTCCTCTGATGATAATTCATATCAGGTGGCATGTATTTCCCAACAAGAAAGTTAGCATAATCTGCAAACCAAGGTTCAATTTTTTTATCATAGCCAAACACTCACCTGGAAAGGATTCATTTATAGGAACTGGATCATAAGATATCATTTCCATGCCTGACAGGTGGTATGCTACTCGGTTGTCCTCTCATTTGTTGTCTACTATCTACAAATCAAATTCCTGGAGCGGTAATATCCATCAAATCAACTGGGGCTTAGCGTCCTTCTTTGTAAGAAGGTATCCTAAGGCACAATGATCCATATGAATTATCATTTCGAGTTAATGATATAAGGTCAAAATTTATCACAATCAATGACAATAGAAAGCAATTATTTCTCAGTGGTAGTCTGCAAGTGCACAGGGTTTAGTTGTAGCATTTTCGAAGTAAGAGTATGAAAGTGCAACTAATCCCTGGGTGGTTTTGGTAATTCTTAACAACATATAGCTCATTGAACTAATACTCTTTCAAGATGATCATTTCAGAAAGTTCAATGAGTGGCATGTCATGGACTAGAGATGTGGACCCCTCAAAATGCTAAGGACACATATAGGCAAAAGCTCAAGACTCTACATTTTCATTTTAGTGATCCAAGATCAAATTGAGTCCATAGGAAAAGCCAATACTATTAAAAGGGGAGGAGGTATTGCTTAATGGCTTGCTTGCTCAAAAAGCTTTGTGATATGCTCCAAAAGCCCTCAACCACTTTCTCAATTCCACATATGTCCTAAACCAAAAAGTCAAACTCGGCCCTACCGATTTGATCTATCCGGCGCCACCGAGTTCATTTGGCCTAGCCATAGCCAGAAACCCTAATTAGTTCGATCTCACTGATAGGGATCTCGGTCTCATCGAGATGGGATTGCAAACTCTCTATTTCCCTTCATAATGTTTTTGTCAAACCAAAATGAGCGATCGATCCCACCGAGTTCGCAATGCAAACTCTCTGTTTCCTTTTTGTAACGTTTCGATCTCACCGAAATGAGCGATCGGTCCCACCGGGTTTGCCTGACCAACTCTCTGTTTGCCTATTACTTAAATCGGTCTCACAGAGTTCATGTGAATGGTCTCACCGAGATCAAGTTATGCCCTAACCCTATCACACGGTCCCACCGAAAAGCCTAACGTTCACATTGTGAACTGAATCGGTCTGACCGAGTTTCACTATTCGGTCCCACCGAGTTTGGTAAATCGTGTTTTAACGGTTTGATTTTGTGTGGAGGCTATATATACCCCTCCACCCTTCCTCCATTGATGGGGAGAGCCATCAAAATGTGCCTACACTTCCAGCATTCATTTTCTGAGAGAGAACCACCTACTCATGTGTTGAGACCAAGACATTGCAATCCAACCACAACAATCTTGATCTCTAGCCTTCCCCAAGTAGCTTTCCACTCAAATCATCTTTCCACCATATCCAAATCTGTGAGAGAGAGTTGAGTGTTGGGGAGACTATCATTTGAAGCACAAGAGCAAGGAGTTCGTCATCAACACTCCATCTATTACCTTTTGGAGAGTGGTGTCTCCTAGATTGGTTAGGTGTTACTTGGGAGCCTCCGTCAAGATTGTGGAGTTGAACCAAGGAGTTTGTATGGGCATGGAGATCGCCTACTTCGTGAAGATCTACCCTAGTGAGGCAAGTCCTTCGTGGGGGATGGCCATGGTGGGATAGACAAGGTTGCTTCTTTGTGGTCCCTTTGTGGGTGGTGCCCTCCTTGGACTCGCGCAACCGCTACCCTTTGTGGGTTGAAATCTCCATCAACCGCTACCAAAATTGTCTGTGTCTACATTGCGTTTGCTCCCTTCAAACTCCTCCCCTTTACCTTCATATGCAATGATTTACATTCCACTGCTATACTCTTAGAATTGCATGTGTAGGTTGATTGCTTTACTTGCGCTAAGTTGCTAAAATCTGCCAAGACATAAAATTGGGAAAAGGCTAGATTCTTATTTGGTCAAGTAGTCTAATCACCCCCCTCTAGACATACTTTCCATCCTACAGAGTACCGATCCCACAGCGAGCACATGAATCAGACTTTTGCCTCTTGTAGGGAATTATGTATTTTTGTGCCTGCAGATAGTGCAAACTTAAAGCAGAGTGAGGGCAAGTATAAATGATAATTGAGTAGTCTATTGAATTGTAACAAAGTAACATAAAGTAAATAAAGAGCACCAATTGTAGAAACAAATGAAACAGCTGAATGGAAAGGTGTTCTCAGGGAGTCCGGAATCCCCATTGGTATAATTCTAGCACACCTATGCATAAGCATAGTATGGAACGGATACTTGAGCACTGTTGAAGATTATGTTGGGCGAAGCCGGGTACATTACACATTCTACTCCTGGTAGACTTCGTGCCATGCACGCCACCATCACAGTCTACCCCGAAGTGTTACAGCTCATGATAATTAAGGCCCCATGGACGCAGCCTCTCTAAGGGTTCTCCATAATTCCCCGGTCAATTGAAAAGGTTAGGAGCAGTAGGCTTTTACTGTTACCTCGAATTACCTCCACATCCTAGACCATTACAACAACAGTAATATGCTTCATGGCCATAAGGCACAAATGCTGAGTGGGGCCCCTTCACAACATTCACGATGTTATGAAACTAAGCATTCAACATAGGATATCATATCCACAATATGTTTCATATTCTACACATACCAAGGTTCATCCATATCCCCGAGAACTAGGGGTCTACTCACACATGAAAACAACAAGCATCACAACAATGGCAATGGCATACATGGATGAATGATTCAAATGATATGCCGAAGTATCCGCTAGGGTTCTTGATGTTCCAGATGATAAGGATGTGGATGATGACGATGATGATGGAGTGGATGATGTTGATGATGAAAGTGGAGATGATGTTGTCCTCCTTCATGCGGTGGAAGGACCCCCCCCCCCCATTTGTGCTTGCCATCCCTCCTCTGGATGAACTCCAGAGGCAAGGGTTCTGCCTTCTGGATGAGTTTCTAGTGTCTCTAGGCATCTAGTCCATGATACGATTCGACGAGATGGAAATAGCTGATCAGGCTGCGGCGGCGTGCCATAAGACTGCTCATACAGGTGCTCGCGCTCACGGTCGTATGGACCGTCGTCTTATGCACGGGATGTGTGATGACACTTATTTATTTGGCCTTCTTGGTTGATTCTTTTATGGTGGGTGATTGTCACTTTAAATACGTGATTCCACTACCATTTCTGAGGATTTTCTCCATTAGATGTTGATTGATCCAAAAGATGTTGCCTGAAGGATTATCAACAAAAAGAAGTGCACGAATGCGGTAAAATTGCACAAAGCCCACTATGTAGGCACAAAATACTTAGTAAAACTATCACATAAATTGGACTCATTACTGTGAAGGGAGTGTTCACTGTTACCATTGACTGTAATAACACCCTTTTGGTCCTGGTATTTTGAGCTTTAGATATGCATAATGTGGGACTGCGTTGAATCGGGTGAATGCAGTTCGTTCGAGCGGTGTGTGATAACCACTCTTAAATGGAACAATATCAAAGATAAATTCGTCACTTTGAAAGTTTTCGGGAGAGCCAAAGACTACCTCTAGGGTGATGGTCCCAAAGCACTGGGCCTCAATACCTGGTATTACACCTTTGAAAGTGTTGTTGCTGGATTTGATCCTTGATGGGTCGATGCTCATCTTGCTGATTGTCTTAGCGTAGATCAGTTTTAGGCTGCTGCCACCGTCCATAAGAACCTGCGTTAAGTGAAACCCATCTACAATGGGATCAAGGACCACAACAGCCTGCCCTCCATGATGGATACTATTCGGATGGTTGCACTTGTCAAAGGTGATCAGGCAAACCAACCATGGATTGTACTTCAGAGCTACGGGCTCTAGGGCATAGACATCCCGAAGTGCGTGTTTCCTCTCCTTCCTAGTTATGTGGGTGACATAGATCATGTTCACATCCTTTACCTCGGGAGGAAATTGCTTTTGGCCTCCATTGTTGGGCCTCCTAGGTTCATCCTTGTCCTTGCTGTGAGACTGGCTCTTGCCTTGGCCTTCAACTACAATATTTCTGGCATGCTGATACGTCTTTGTCGTATCTATAATTTTTTATTGTTTCATGCCAATATTCTACAACTTTCATATACTTTTTGCAACATTTTATATTTTTTTCGGGACTAACATATTGATCCAGTGCCCAGTGCTAGTTCCTGTTTGTTGCATTTTTTTTGTTTCGCAGAATATCTATATCAAACAAAGTCCAAAACGGTAAAACTTTACCAAGATTTATTCTGGAATATATGTGATTTTTTGGAAAAATAATCAACACGAGACAATGTCCGAGGGGTCCACAAGCCCAGAGGGCACGACCCCCTGCCCAGGGCGCGCCTGGAAAGCTTGTGGAGCCCTTGTAAGGCACTTGGTACCCTTCTTTTGCCACAAGAAATATAATATTTGGAAGAAAATCCCCTCAAAATTTCAGCCCAGTCGGAGTTAAGGATCTCATGGACTTTCAGAAACGGTGAAAGGCTAGAAAATAGGATGCAAAAAAGAAGAGAACAGAGAGAGAGAAAGAGAGAGATAAAGAGAGAGAGATTCAATCTCGAAGGGGCTCCTACCCTACGGGAGCCATGGAGACCATGGAAAATAGGGGAAACTCTACTCCCATCTATGGGGGAGGCCAAGCAAGAAGAAGAAGGAGGGGTTCTCCCCCCTCTCTCCTGGCGGCATCGAAACATTACCGGATCAATCATCATGATGGATGCCAGATTCAGGGCTCCGCAGACCCAAGATAGATTCAAACTCTGGGGTGCGTGCGAAGAACTCAATCTCCCAAGTCTGCCAACTCGTCGACCTCACGACCTAGCTTGATGAACTGGAAAGCAAAGGGACACGACAGTTTACCCAGGTTCGGGCCACATTGTTATGTAAAACATTACTCCTGCTTTGTGGTGTATTAGCCTCAAGGTGGGCAGAGGATGAACTAGTACAGGGGAAGAACAACCTCAGGAGGTGTGTTCTTGTGTTGGTGTGAGCTAGTGAGGGTGCAGATGGTCTGAATGATCTGTCCCTCTCTATAGTGGTGGCTAGGCTATATTTATAGTGGCCTTGGTCCTCTTCCCCCAAAATGAAGGCGGGAAGGGATCCCACAACGGCCAAAATTGAAGGGAGACAACTAGTACATCTTATCCTGACGAAAGGCGGTCTTCGCCTACAAAGCTTCTGGTTGTGACGCCATGGTGGGCTCGGCGATAACCTCCGTCCTGGCGGTCTTGGTCTTGTAGCACGGAAATGGAAACCTTTAGCTGATTCCTAGGGACTCCGCGCCTGCGCTTGCCTATTTAGCACCAAAGAGGAAACCTGCAGTACTGCGCCCACTAGCGCCCGCCTGGCCTTGGTCGTCATGTCTTGCGTCACCTTAACCTCGTGAGGCGGGCGTCTACATAGAAATCTCCACTTCTTAGGAGCTGGCCTAGGGTGGCCACTCCCTCCGGAGGTCTTGGCGTCGTCCTCCTCGCGAGGCTTGGCCCCTCACGAGGGTCTTATATTGTTGATGCTGAAGATGGGCCGTACCAGGCCGTCGATGGTTCCACATCGTGGGCTGCAGGTAGGCAAGTCTAGGTACCCCGGTTCCCAAAACGCCAATAGTAGCCCCCGGGCCCAAGGCATGCTCATACTTGTCTTTGAGGCAAATACAAAGGGCAAGGGCGAAGCGCCGCGGGGCCCAACCGCCTGCGGACCCGATCGACGCGTGGCGCTTGATGCGACGTGGGTGTCCCCGCTTCCCCATGCTGCCTCGGCAATCGTTCGACTTGACAAGAGCCTCCTGGATGCAAAAAATATCATCATTACTGGGGATCGTGGAGGCCGTCGGTTGGGCTTCTCCTAGCTATACATGGGGGACGGAGCCCCCTGCTCATCTCCATCTTCTTCCTGCTTGCTCCCTCTGCCTACTTCTTTTCTCGCCGTCTTGTCATAGCACCCATGGCGCCGATGAGGAGGTTTTCCGCGGCGGAGAAGAGGAAGGCCCCCAAGGAGGGGCGAGGCTCGCCGCCGCCCAAGAGAGGCCGTGAGTGGCCCTGAAAGCACGCGGCGACTCCGGCAGTGGCCCCTTGGGGGCGCGGGCGTTCTTCTTCAATGGCCGGCGCTGCCTCCGGCAGCCGCGGCAGTGGCCGCCGCAGATGGGGCGACCTCGGCTATGGGGGCAGGCGTGCAGCGATCGTCCGGCCGCCACGACCGCGCTCCCACTCAGCCGATGCGCCTCCGGAGTTTGTCGTCTGGACGGAGAAGCCAGCGGGCATCTGGCTCCAGCTTCCATGTTCCTTTGCAAGCTTGCTGCCGGCCAGAGGGCCTGGTGGCCTCTGGTTGCAGGCCGACGGCTGCAGCAGCAAGGGTTCGTGGGTGGATGCTAAAGTCACCGCCGCTGGCGATGTGTTCCTAAACCACGGGTGGCAGCCGTTTGCCCATGCGCGCGGCCTGCGTGAGAGGTGCACCCTCCACTTCAGGTACGACGGTGTTGCGACCCTCTATCTCAGGGTCTTTGGAGGAAGCGGCCAACGCTTGGGTTGCTGCACGGAGAGCGACAGCAATGACGAGGGTGATGGTGACGGCGACGTTGCTGGCGGTGAGCTTGCCCTTGGCGACGGCCACACTTCCTCCAGCGGCGGTTGCTCCTCTTCTAGGTGGAACGCGTGCGACGACGAGGATGGCGAGCCGCCACGCTGCCGGGCCTGGAACGAGGAGGGCAACAAGCTGCATCGCCGCCGTGCCCTGGTAAAGCAGGAGGAAGACTCCGACTGAATTCGGGCGGTGCTGCGGCTGGGCCACAGGAGCCGTTGATGCTGCGCGGCCTGCTTTCTGCATTTGAAAAAAGTAGAGGGCCCTATTGGGGCGTGTAATGAACCATGGCGCTCGCGCCATTATGCTATGCTTGTTATTTTTGTATTATGCCATGATATCCGTGTTTCTACCAGGTGCAGTTAGGGTAACTTAGCTCGATGTGCTCGCGGTAGACTCCCATGTCGCGAGGGCATGCTTTTACAGGGGTATCTCCCAAGGGCCTCCTTTCAGAAGACTCGAGAGTCGCTGAGCCTCAGGAGACGTCGTGTAGCTGCAGGGTTAGAAGACCTCATGAGGCGTCTTGCCCTACCTCGTGCAAGCCCTCGAGCGCGGGTTGGTTGTGGCTAGTACATCATGTCGCGATGCCCGGAGGCATGGACTTCAGAGGATGCGCATGCCCGCGAGCTCGTTTGAGAGCATCCCGTGAGGATAAAGACGCTGAAGGCTGAGGTAGTAGGGCTTCGGCGAGGTGTGGTCGTGGGCGAGCCCAAGCGCACACACCAGACCTAGCCCCTGCGCGCGAGACACACGAGGAAGAGCGACGGGAAACTGCCGCTCTTCTTGAAATAAGACTGGAGAGTCAAACAGAAAGAGAGAAATTTTCCAACCCTTGCGAACGAAAGACACGAAAGCTCCAAATTTCATTCAAGAAGTTGCAAACCAGCTACAGAAAGCAAGAAAAAGAACAGCTGCGTCCGGCACCTAGACTAGTCTTCTTGTCTTCCCACCAGCACGGAGCATGGGGCCTCCACTAGGACGTGGATGGGATCCCCCGTGAGGCCCAGGGGCGGCACTCAGGAGACTCCGGGGCAAGTACAGCCCCAACTCATTATTACATGAGAGTGTCATGAGCGGCGACCTTCACAGGCGCGAGGCCTTCTTTATGGGTTGAATTCCCGGGGGTGCTGGATATTCCAGGCGTTCTGGAGGGAGATCATGTCCTGCGTCTCCAGGTGCGTGCCGCTAGGCCTAGAGACACGGGAGATCCTGAACAGGCCCTCCCACATGGGTGAGAGCTTGTGAAGCCCTTCCCTGGAGAGCACCCACCTCAGGACGAGATCACCCACCTCGAGCGTCCTGGAGCAGATGCTGCGACAGTGGTACCGCCGCAGCGCCTGCTGGTCCCTCCCCCAGCACGAGGTCTATCCCCCATGTGGCGTCCTGGCGTGCATCGTCAAACGCCAAGAGCCGCGCGGAGCACAGCCTGACCTCGTGAGGGAGAACCACTTCAGCTCCATAGACGAGGAAGAATGGAGTCTCGCCCATCGGCTTGGTCGTGGTGGTGCGCATGGACCACAACACGGACTGGAGCTTGACGAGCCAGCCCCTGCCACAGGCCTCGAGCTTCTTCTTGAAGGTCCTTGCCGGGAGGCCTCTCAGACCACAGGCCTCCCATGTAAACACGTCCTTGCTTGCGCAGAGGAAGCTGACCAGCGCCTCTTCCTGGTCTGGGGGGAGGCTGGCGCCTATGGTGAAGTTAGAGTCTGGTCCTCCGTCTTCGTCGACCGCCACCTGCTTCATCTTGGCCCTGTCCTGAGAGAACAATTTCTTCTACTTTGCTGGCGCAGCCCCCGGGCCCTTCGGAGCTCCTTTCCCGCTAGGCCGCGCAGCCGCCGTGGCCCTGAAGGGGAGCTTGAGGGTTGAGAGCGCATCCTTGGTGTCCCCCGCCACGGTGAGGACACCGCTGCTCCCCGGCATCTTCATGAGCTTGTAGCCAGGACGGGTGATACGCCTCCAACGTATCTATAATTTTTGATTGCTTCATGCTATTATATATTCTGTTTTGGATGTTTAATGGGATTATTTATACACTTTTATATTATTTTTGGGACTAACCTACTAACCCAAGGCCCAGTGCAAATTGCTGTTTTTTGCCTATTTCAGTGTTTCGCAGAAAAGGAATATCAAACGGGGTCCAAACGGAATGAAACCTTCAGGAGAGTTATTTTTGGAACTAACGTGATCCAGAGGACTTGGAGTGGACATCAAGAAATCAACGAGGAGGCCACGAGGCTGGGAGGCGCGCCTGCCCCCTGGGCGCGCCCCCACCCTCGTGGGCCCCTCGTGGCTCCACCAACCTACTTCTTCCTCCTATATATACCTACGTACCCCGAAACCAACCAGGAGCACCATGAAACCCTATTTCCACCGCTACAACCTTCTGTACCTGTGAGATCCCATCTTGGGGCCTTTTCTGGCGCGCCGCCGGAGGGCGCATCAATCACGGAGGGCTTCTACATCAACACCATAGCCTCTCCGATGATGTGTGAGTAGTTTACCATAGACCTTTGGGTCCATAGTTATTAGATAGATGGCTTCTTCTCTCTCTTTGGATCTCAATACAAAGTTCTTCTCGATCTTCTTGGAGATCTATTCGATGTAACTCTTTTTGCGGTGTGTTAGTCGAGATCCGATGAATTGTGGGTTTATGATCAAGATTATCTATGAACAATATTTTCATGTATGATTGGTTATCTTTGCAAGTCTCTTCGAATTATCAGTTTGGTTTGGCCTGCTAGATTGATCTTTCTTGCAATGGGAGAAGTGCTTAGCTTTGGGTTCAATCTTGCGTTGCTCGATCCCAGTGATAGAAAGGGAAACGACACGTATTTTATTGTTGCCATCAAGGATAAAAAGATGGGGTTTATATCATATTGCTTGAGTTTATCCCGCTACATCATGTCATCTTACCTAATGGGTTACTCTGTTCTTATGAACTTAATACTCTAGATGCATGCTGGATAGCGGTCGATGTGTGGAGTAATAGTAGTAGATGCAGGCAGGAGTCGGTGTACTTATCACGGACGTGATGCCTATATACATGATCATGCCTAGATATTCTCATAACTATGCTCAATTCTATCAATTGCTCGACAGTAATTTGTTCACCCACCGTAATACTTATGCTATCTCGAGAGAAGCCACTAGTGAAACCTATGGCCCCCGGGTCTATTTTCCATCATATTAATCTCCCGTCAACTAGCTATTTCTGTCACCGTTTATTTTGGAATTTTTACTTTCAATCTTTATCATAAAAAAACCAAAAATATTATCTTATCATCTCTATCCGATCTCACTTTTGCAAGTGTCCATGAAGGGATTGACAACCCCTTTATCGCGTTGGTTGCAAGGTTCTTATTTGTTTGTGTAGGTACGAGGGGCTTGCGTGTGGCCTCCTACTGGATTGATACCTTGGTTCTCAAAAACTGAGGGAAATACTTACGCTACATTGCTGCATCACCCTTTCCTCTTCAAGGGAATACCAACACATGCTCAAGAGGTAGCACGAAGGATTTCTGGCGCCGTTGCCGGGGAGTCTACACACAAGTCAAGACATACCAAGTACCCATCACAAACTCTTATCCCTCGCATTACATTATTTGCCATTTGCCTCTCATTTTCCTCTCCCCCACTTCACCCTTGCCGTTTATTCGCCTTCTTTTTTGTTTGCCTTTTTATTGCCAGATCTATTGTTTGTTTTTGTTACCATGTGCCTTCTATTTGCTTGCATCTTTGCTTGCTAAAAATCTATTGATATGGATCCACTTAAAGAGTTCTACTTGGATCATCTTCGATCCTTATGCGCTCATGCTGAAACCCCAACTAGTTTAGTTGAGGGAAAATCTTTAGATGAGCATGCTCATTTTGTGCGTCATCGTTTGTCTGAAAAGGGGAAGCTCTTATGGTATCAAATAAATAGTTTGCTATGCTATGCTTGGAATCTTTGTGAAATTTATGATTTTACTTGTTGCTTTAAGAACCCTAAAAATCACCTTCCCTACCTATGTGAGTTTAATGATAACAAAATCTTATCTTCTTATGGAAATGGTGTTTATAGTTACTATGATATCGAACAAATTGAAGAGTTTGTCGTTTTTAAGGGTGCTCATGAAGTTGCTTCTTTGATTGAAAAGTATGATATTACTCTCTACAAATCTGAAAATTCCAACATACTTAAATATTGCTATGAAAACTATGCTCATAATGCCTATGTTAAGGAATTTATTGAGAGAATGACCGTTGCTTTGGAAGAAAATAATGATACGCATGAATCTATAGATAATTATGATTTCGATGATTTGATTGAAGTACCCCTTGATGAACATGATGCTTGCTATTCTTATGGCCATGATGCCAATCACTACAAAAAAATACACTTCCGTTATGATACGTGTTTGTCACAGTAGGTCGCGTTTTTTGTCATGCATGTACATCCATGACAAATTTATGACAGAATCAAGATAGTCATACATGTGCTGTCGTAGAAGTGTTCCATGACATTACCAAAATTATCATCATGGAAGTGTCCACTTCCATGACGATAAATCGCGCGTCACAGAAGTGCTTTCGTCAAGGGTGACCGACACGTGGCATCCACCGTAACGGAACGCCGTTAAGCTATCGGGTCGGGTTTTGGATCCGATAACCCGTTAACAGCCCGACCAATGGGAAATTTCCGTGTAAAATTCTTATTGGCCGGACGAAACACGTGTCGGCTCGTCGCTGGGTCGATAGGTGCCTATGGTATGTCGACACATGGCACGCCCAACAGAGGCCCATTCTCGTGAAAAGGCGGCCCGCTTGACTTGGTCAAAGGTGGCGGGCCGCCCATGGAAATCTGTTAACGGCCTGTTCGCATATAGCCCATTTACAGCCCGCTAACCCAAGGCCCGTTCGCCCTATCCGAATTAGGCCCGAGAGCGTCATCGGGCCATCCAATATGATTCCAGCCGTTTTACCGGCCCATGTATGGCCCATTACGCTCTTTGGCCCATATGAGGCCCTATGTAACTCTTGGCCTATTAACGGCCCGTGGTGAAACGGCCCGTAATGAACAAAGTGTATCACTTTACACCCATTAACGGCCCGTGGTGGCGGCCCGTAATGAACGATGTATCACTTTATACCCATTAACGGCCCGTTATTTCGTTGGGCGTTTCCAGCCCATGTTATCTTCGGCCTTCTCGAGCCCATTTATTCTTGGGCTCATTTCTAGCATTCGTTTACTTACGGCCCGTTCATCGCTATTTTACGCTTGTGGGCCATATTCAGCCCGTGGTTACTGATCGGCCCGTTTGTGGTCCGTTAATACGTTGGGCCGTTTTCATAGCGTCATCAAATACGGCCTATTAACGATGGCCGTTACGGTCGGCCCATGAACGGACGATTCCAACTCTACCCCGTTTACGGCCATAATGCGGCCCATGTTTGGCCAATCGATCATACTGCCCGTATAAGGCCCATTGATGATACGGCCCGTAGAAGGCCCAGTGTTTCTACGGCCCGTAGAAGGCCTACTATTTCTACGGCCTGTAGAAGGCCCACTGTTTATACGGCCCGTAGGAGGCCCAGTGTCACTACAGTAAATATTAGCCCATGGTTATTGTGGCCTTGTTTTAAAAAATAGGTTATTGCAACCACTAGTTAACCGCGGAAAAAGAACTGCAATGACTACAAGCAAACAAATAAACAAGACAACAAGGAAATAATTAAGCAAGCAACTAATGCTAGGCTATCACGGCTATTACACATATTACATCCACTGGGCATCAAAGTTCGCCACCAGTGCAAATATAGGGAACAAAGCAGCATATCATATACACTGGCCGTCAAAATTGGCCACCAGTGCAAATAAACGCGGCAGCAAAACAAGAGCATAACTGAAACAACTTCAGAAGAGCTCAAGAAACGTTATCCTGGGTATCCACCATGCTGGCAATAAGCTTAGCAAGCTGATTAGCTTTGTCCTGTTTGGCGCTAAAATCCTCCAACGCTTGTTGTTGCACCAGAAAGTATGCATCTGAATGCTCCAGGGACTTCCGCAGTCCTTCCGCTTCTTGTCGCAAAGACACGGTGATCGATGTCTTTCACTTGTAGTTGAGACTCAACAAACCGAACTGATTCGAGACGGTGAGTTTGAATAGCTTGTGCAAGCGGTAGTGGCGAGAACTCAACACTAAACCAAGACAGGATGTGTCACTATCACGAACCTTATCTGCATTACTTCCTTTACCGCTGCTTAATAAGGCACTCTTCCCCAATATTCTCATCAACATTCTAAAAGAAGAAACAAGCGGATACATAACAAGTTTAGCATGTACTAGTATATGAAACTCATTTCGTGAACCAGTTCATTAGTAAGGTGGACAGGATTAAACTACCAAGTCTTCTATTGCCAAGTACTAGTACATAATAAAAGCATCAAACAAACATATATCTATGTCCTATGGTAGCAATGGAATCTTAAATTAGAACAATTGTTCTTCAGGTTTAGGCACTTGTTCTACATGAACAGAGTACAGTAAGACGCAAGAATATAATACTTAAAATAGAAAATGAGCTCATAGACCTTACCACATTCTTGGTTCGGGACCGATCTGAACAAAGCGTTCACGATCATCGTCCAATAAATGTGTCTCGGGAGAACCTAAGGGAATTTGATGAGTTTCTTTGCGGTGAAGTACGTTTTCTTGAGTAATTCGATACTACCACCAAGCATTCTTGAAGATAGCAGAGGTATTAGCACAGGTTACCTCATCCTGAGTTTCCAAATCGGTCCTTCTCTATAGAGAAAAATGGGATAATTTGATGTATTATAACCATCATGGAGGTAGGATGTATGGGACGAAGCAAAGTAATTGCCATGAATAACATTACTTACACATAACTCCTGGACAAACACCTGCAACTGGCATTTTCCTTCATCTTCAGTATAATATTTCCAAGATGGGAAGATACGCACATACGATTTAACAACATCAAATGCGATAGGTGCTAAACTACGACTAGCTGGTTGTGCTTCCTCCACAGGAATAGGCGTACTAACTGGTGGAGTTGGGGTTCGCCGTGATAGTACTGTCCCTTTGGGCACTGGAGCTGCCTTACTAACTGCTCTTGTTTGGGAGCTCTGTGGTGGAGATGGTGCCGTGTCAACAGGAACTGGGTTACTATCGGCTGGGGTCGGGGTTAGATTGGGTGAAGCTGGTTCTCTGTCCATCGTAGTAGGGGTACAATCTGCGAGCGTTTGGGTTATGTGTGGTAGGGCTGGTTCTTGTGCATGTACAACCGGGGTTCTATCTCCACCAAGAGGTAGAACTGTTTTATTTGAAGAATGGGTTTTTAGTCCGCTAGATACTGGCATCACCCGCTCCAATTCAAATGGCTGATAAACAGGAAACATAGTTGAATGTACAGACATTGTATGAGAGACAGATGCAATAGATAGTGTGGAAAAAAGAGGGCATGAAATAGTTGACATGTATATTGTTTAATTAAAACGGATAGCATGACATAATTTCACATATATGATGTCTATCTAAACTGGATAGCATAGCATAACATAATTCAAAGATATGATGAATAACTAAACAGGATCGCATGACATAATTCACCTACATGTTATCTAAGTAATCAGGATCGCATCATTTAATTCACATATGTGATTTATATGCTAAACAGAGGGCATTCGATATGATGTCTGAACTAAGAACATGGTGTTGAATATTGTGTATATGATGTCTTAACTATGCAATGCAAGACACCGTATGCATGATATGAGCAGTATAACCGTGCCAAGTTAGAGCATACACCTCAGTGGGGGAATAGGACTGGTCATCTGTCTCGAATCCATCTCTCGAGGAGCTATCGGGACCCAACAAGAGATCTGCTTGACTGTGTAGCATGCGCTCTCTGAAGGCCTTGTTTTCACTCCATATTTTCCATCTCCCACCCAAATGGCTGATTCACGGAAGAGTAGTTTAATGTACAAACATTGTTGACAAATGGAAATGTAATGAAGAAAAGGATGGGCAAGATATCATTCAAATATATGATGCCTGGTTAAACAGGATGGCATTGCACATTTCACATATATTATGGCTGGCTAAAAGACATGAGGCGCATAATTCCCATATATGATGTAGAAACTAAGCAGGTGGCATTACAGAACATGTCTAAACTAAGTAGATGACATATATGATGTCAAAAGTAGGCACTGCAAGGCAACATATGTATGATATGACTAACATCATCATGCCAAGGTAGAGCAAACACCTTGGGGGGTAAATAGGAGTGGTCAGCGGCGTCCGAATCCGCCTCAGAACAGATATCTTCCTCTGGATTACAATCTGGAGAGGGGTGGGGAGGGTTTGCCATTGAACCCACCATGGAGCGATGCCTGCATGACATTGTATTGCCGACAAAACTCTTCTCTTTTTCTCTACATGTTCAGCATGACTGTGTACAATATCTGACATGCATACAAAAAAAAATATGGTGAGATTATGTAAGGAGAGTATGCAGAAATTTAGAGTTATGGTAACAACCAATGGATCGATGTTTTTTCGTTGAACCAAAATAGCCCTAATGGATCGAGGTGAATGTACAGTAATAAGTGATGCAACAAGTGTACAACCTCTTTGCCGTAGCCGTGTCGACCTCAACATCATTGGGTTGGTCATTTGAAGCGATTGAGGCAGAGGTGGCTGTCGGAGGTGTGGAGGAAGATCGAGGAATCAGAGGCGGCATCCGAGGCTTTGCTCTGTTGTGATGGATCGTTACGTCGTTGGAGCAGCTCCGGTGAGCCAGAAGACGTCAAGGCTGAAGCAGCACAAGGCGGACATCGTTAATCTCAAGTGGGATTCTAATAGCATCTCCAATAGATGATGTAAAATGGATGTAAAATTAACATCACCAAAAACCACCTGACTACAGCAGATGAGGTAAAAACTGTTGACTCTAAACTTCACTGTCGAAACTGAAATTTACAGTGGAATCTGAATGCTACTGTCGAAGCTGAACGCAATGGTAGCAGAGAGGCACTTGACATGTAGTTTAGGGAGGGCCTGCAGTTCATCTTCAACCTGCACCCCCCTGAGCCGGCAGCCACCACCGCCCTGAAACAACTCGCCGCCCCGGCCAGCTCTCTAGCCCCCCCACCCTTAACCATAAGATAGATAGTGGGGTACCTCTCCGGCGAGCCCCCCTCCCTGCTGCGGGTGGTTCTTCCTTAAATTTGGCGAGCCCCCCCCCCCTGAAAATCGACTGACCCAAAAGTCGATTCAGTCGACTGAAGTGTGGCTTAATCAGAGCAGAGCAGCAGCACGAGCGAGGGGGAGAGCAGCAGCAGCAGCTGGGCGAGCGAGCGATCGAGCGAGAGCCGGAGCAGCAGTAGCAGATCCGGCTGGTATGGCCGCCGCCGCCGAAGGGGCCTCGCACTGGGGGAGAGCCGCCGTGGAGATGTCGCCCGCGGCGCCAGCTTCAAGGTAGCCGCTCCATGGGGGTGCGGGATGGAGCACCGTTGGCGCCGGGAGGTCGAGTTAAGGGGAAGGTGCGATGCGATGATTGGACAACCTCTTTGGTGGCGCCGAGTAGGCCTCGGCTTCGTCCAGGAGTCGGTGAGGACGCTGCGGTTCTGGTGGAGCAGGTTAAGGCGGCGCTGTGGGGATGGAGTAGCCGCGATAGACGAGGCGATCGTCGGAGCAGCTCCTTGGAGGTGGAGGACGGGGCGGCTGAACCGGTAGGACGGCGAGATGGACGACGGATCCTCATCCGAGGAGGTGGACGAGGGACGTCGAGCTGTTGCGGTCGACGACATCGTCGGGGAAGAGGCTCCGACTGGGCAGCGGTGACATGGCGGACGGAGGAGGGTGGGGTTTCGCAGCTGGAGCGGAGATGTTATGGCGGCCTGGGATTTCTAATGGCCAAAAGGGGGCGATGGGAGGGGGTGAAGCATGACTTAGGAACACGCTTGTCCAAAATGTAGGGTGTGTTTCAAAAGTACCCCCCACCGATTTGAACTAGCGGCCCTTCGGCTCAGGGTTAGAAGGGGATTTGGCGTGTCGGGATTTGGCAGCTGGAGGGAGTTTTCGCGCGCATTGTAATTTTGGGATAGCAAGGCGCGGGTTGTGAAGGCGCCAGTTTTGGGAGCACGATATCTGAATTTTCGGGATATAACAAGACGCGGGTTGAATTTTATGGACAAGCCTAACGTGTAGTAATATTGTACTTGTACGTACCAAATCAATTCGCACTTCCCTCAACCAAAAAGAAAATGAAGAAAATAAAACTATTCACACCACACAAAGAGAGAGTCTTGCCGCGTTTTACTATACAAATGCTATTCAAAGCTACTCCCTCCTTCCATCTATATAGGGCCTAATGCGTTTTTCGATGCTAACTTTGACCAAATATTAGAGCAATGATATATGACATGCAACTTACACAAAGCACACCGTTAAATTCGTCTCTGAAAGGTTCTTTCAATGATATAATGTTCACATTGTGCATGTCATGTACTATTAATCTTGTCAATAGTCAAAGGCGGTCTTAAAAATCTCATTACGCCCTATATAGATGGAAGGAGGGAGTATGAATCCATGTTATATCCGATTAAATTTTTTCGCTTGCTGTATAAGCATGTAACCTACACATACCAACATTTTAGTGCATTCCAAATGTCTATACTACCGCTGCAATTCGAACTAAATTTGAATTCGTTTCTCTATTTCAATAAGAATCTACAATCATGATTGTTGCCAACTTGAACCATCATGGTTTCCTTGCTATCCGCCATATATAAATCAGACGGCCTATAATGCAGGATGGCAGGCACACCATCATCAACAACTCCGTTTTTTGTAAGAGTAGAGATAAAATATATTAAATATAGTATACCATGTTCATAACCACACCATGTGTATCACCGTTATATATATATTCACACATCCGTCGGTTTGAAACACTATGATAAATTCTTCAAATATCCGAATTTGCTTTTTATAATGAAGTATATATGATCTCTATTCATCTATTACACCCACACAACCCTCTTATCTTTGTAGCTAGCGCTAACTTTCTCTTGTGCATGCACACGCCCGCATCCCTCTCACCGTCCCTCAGCATTCTGTAGCTCCATCGCGCAAATTCATCTTTTCACTTTAGGTCGTTCACCCACAGTGTGCGTAGGCCCCCCAGCTCCTTCTTTACGGCACACATCAATCGATATGCCTCTCTAGCCAGGTGTGCCTAGCACAAACACAAGCTTCCCCTCTTCTCTTGTCACCGTCCATGCCTCACTCCCACCACTCTTTTCATCGTTCTCGTACTCGCACACTCCTCCCCCTTGATATAGTATGCCTCTCGTACCACCTCCTACATGCATCCCTCTCTCTCTATCCTTCTCCTCGTGCCTCATTTGCTTGAACACACACATGCATGTATACCGATCGATCTCCCAACATATACCTAGATCGACTTTAACGCCCCCGGTCGATCGACGTACCTCAAAAGTTATGTCTCTCCTTTCTCTTACAAAGGCCGATTGATCTTCCTATGTAGTTACGTGTGCTTACCACAGCCACATCGTCCCCCCTCATCATTCGTGCATGCCTCCTGACCCGTCTCTCACACGCACGTGCACAGACAACAAGCATCCATCTCCTCTCTTATTGATATTGCGGTCGTGCCCTCCGTTTGTCTAGCAAGCCTATCCCACCATTGGTTAGAAGCAACTCCACTACCACCCCCTCCAACACTCTAGCTCTGTCTCTCTCCCAACCTTATTCATCTCCTGCACATATGCATGGATGCCGATCGATCTCCCTTAATACATGAGGCAGATCGATCTCCTTAATACATGAGGTAGGCCTCTCTCCTCCTCATACATATACCAGCCATTGTATCTCTATAGTTAATTGGGCCTCCCTCTTCCCCCACCACACACCGATAGTCGAGCGCTGCAGGTGGGTATCCATGCCACAGAGACAAACTGCACACGTCCCATCTCACGTTCCAGTAGGTCAGACACTCTATATCTTTGACATGGGCACACACAAATTCGATGGCACTCTTTATCGATCGCGCGCGTGCACACACACACACACACACACACACACGCACACACACACACACACACATCATCATCCCTCTCTTCGATTCTATGGACACCTCAAGCCGATGATACCTCCACTCTCTTCTCGTGGATCGCCCCCTCTATATATATGTTATATCCAGGACTCTATTTCACACACATTGCATATGTTAAATTTTTTGATTGACCCCCCACAAAAAACTCTCAAGAACCCACACACTATATCTCTCTAGGTTTGTATCTCTCTCACACAACCCCACGTGAGGTGGTGTACGATACAAGAAGAGAATAGGTGCACTGCACGTACTCACGCTTCGTGCCTAGCCACACCCGCGCGGGTACACGGTGGAGCTCATTTCTTTACGAAATGGCAGCCCACGTGCTAATTTGAATGCCTATAGCGGTTGTTTACCTAGGGAGGTCGTGTACCATGCGTGCACGAAACAAAGTTCGACTTGACGCGTTGCCGCGTTATTTTTAAATAAAGTTATAGCGCTCAATGGCACGTACACAGAATATTAAACGATTTTTATGGAGGAAAAGGTAGTCCTCTCTTCAGAGTATCTCACACAAGGCTCCGGTGGCCTCTCTCTCTCTCACCGTTGGTCAATGATCCGGCCGCATCCCGTCCGCCGGGGGAAAGGGAGTGTGGTGGCCTCTCTCTCTCTCACCGTTGGTCACTGATCCGGCCGCATCCCGTCCGCCGGGGGAAAGGGAGTGCGGTGGCCTCTCTCTCTCTCACCGTTGGTCACCGATCCGCCGCATCCCGCCCACCGGGGAAAGGGAGGAAGTGCATCATTCTCCGTTCGACGGCGCCGAGGCAGCACGCCCCGATCCACGGTACACGTCGTTCTCTCGACCAAGCTCCGCGTGGCGGCAGGTTTACGCCACCTGCTCGCAGATTCCAACTGCCGCCGCTCACCTAGTTACATCCCGACGACCTCCAGGTATCCCCTCCGGCCTTGCTCCACTTCCCGTTTTCCCACGTCGCTGCATGTGGATCTTCCATAGTTATTTGCCCAAAACGTAGCTCATCTGGTGTACTTTCCATATTGCATTCTCGTCCTCTAACCATTTTAGACAAAGACAACCGTGTTGTTATCTTCCCTTAGGACAAGGAATATGCTTCTTTTTTGTCGTCGCATGTGTCATCAACTGTTATTCACTAGTAATTGTTTCCTTTCTACCTCTTTTTTGCAAACAGGGCTATCCATTTCACCTCGTTGCTATTGCGACCTTTTGGTGAACTGCACAAATCACTTTTTTCTTAAGAGTTTTTTGTGCAGTTGTACTAAAATGTCACACGGTCAACGTCTCTACATTTCAGTGCGACTGCACAAAGGGAGATTGGTTTTGCTCTATCCTCCTCATCCAACTCCGAGCCTAATCTTCTCCAACTAGTAGTATTAAGAGAGACTGCAAAGGTGACCGGCTTCTATTTGTGTGTTTATTGTTTCATCAGCAGTCCTCTATTATCGTAATCACACTTGATATCTTTGGAACAGGGACGCTCAGCTCTATTTTAGTGGAACTGCTCAAAATGATCGGAATGTTGCATGCTCCAGACAGCTACTTTTTCCCAACATGCCTTGTTGATTTAGATAGAGCTGGGGGGATGTTGCTGCCAATGAAAGCATGGATCCATTTTAATTTAACACCTTCTCACATCTTTGTCTTCAGTTGTGATGTAATTATTAGCTCTGATTTGCTAATAATTGACATGCATTAGCAAGGAAGTTAGTTTTTTATTGTTTCCGAAAGAGCATCGATGGCAAGAAACGCGAAGCAAAAGCTGAAAGCTCACACCATTGTACAATTTCATGTTGCTGGAAAATTATTTGTATAGTACGTCAATTATGTAAACAAATGATGGAAGCTTGATAGCATTGTCAGAAGCCTCTTCATCATCCGAGTCCATGTGCAATGCACAAAATTATACTCCTTCGTTCCTAAATATTTGTCTTTTTACAAATTTCAAACGGGCATACTTTAGAGTGTAGATTCACTCATTTTGCTTCGTATGTGTACTCCCTCCGTTCCTAAATATTCTATTCGTCTTAACAGAGATTTCAACAAGTGACTACATACGGAGCAAAATGAGTGAATCTACACTCTAAAATATGTCTATATACATCCGTATGTGCCAGTCTATTTGAAATCTCTAAAAAGACAAATATTTGAGTAGTCACTCGTTGAAATCTCTAGAAAGACAAATACTCCGGAGTATATTTAAGAACCGAGGGGGTAGTGCACAACCGCATGGGAGACTCAGCCCGGTCGTTGCGCCGCATTAATAGTGAGTAATGAGCAGTCAAATCATAAGCCCCACCTTTCCCACTATAAGTTGCTCTGAAGAAGCAACCATCAATACGCTCTTCTTTGAATCCGCTCATACTACTCCATCCGTCATCTTTATTTATACAGCGCTCGAAAAAAAAAAAAAATCTGTGGGACCAAGGCGACTAGCGATCGGCCTGAAAAATAGCAATGGTAGTTATAGCACGGCGTCTATTACTAGAGGGAATAATGCGTACACACATGCATGCAGTGCTTCCACCCCGGGTACACACATGCATGCACTCCGTCGTACTAGTACAGTACATGGAGAGAAAATTTTGTACTTGATTGCGGTTACCACGCCATATTTAATTGAGAATTAAACCAAACGCGTCTAAAGTCTCTCTGGTGGTGGAAATGCATTGAGACAAATACATCATAATGAAGTGCGCCCTGTAAACTGTGACGAAGGGTGGAGTAGTATGAAGGTGCAAAACCAAGTACGCGTACTACTGCGCTTGGCTCTTCGCCCCTTCGTGAAGTCGAACAATGATGGTACTCCGCATGTTGAGTACTATAGTGTATGCCTCTGACAATCTGACACCGAAAGGACTGATGCATGTCCACCGAGGGTAGGAGTAGGTTGCATTAGTCAAAAGGCGTAAGCGACCTTCACCTTGTCCTGCAAGCTTCTCCTCGTTCTGCGAGTTGACGGGACACACCAAAAAGTAGTGCTAGTCCATACTCCCTCCTTTCCGGTTAATATGGCTTAATATTTTTTGCGGGTAAATGAGAGAGCTTTATTCATATATAAGCATTCTTAGGACGGTCAGCCAAGACACTGGTCACTAGGAAGCGAGGTACCTCGCAAAAAAAGAAGTAGGAAGCGAGGTGTTTCATCAAGCCAGCTCTCGGCCACATTCAAAGTGCAGCAAGCACGGTTTGCATGAAGATGCGCCGCAAGGTTTGCTAACCTGTTTACATGCTGAATAACAAAAAAAGAGGAAATATTATTGTGCTACTATTTGTAACAGGATATGAGCCAGAATTAAGCGAGAATTGTGGAGAGTGTTCTATGCAATCAACTTCCATTATCACATGCGAGAACCCTCGAAGAGAACCAAATGTGTTGAAGATTGCTTTATCACATTTTAAAATTATAATAAGAGTGCAGACGCTCCTCCATCCGGTTCCTAGTACTAGTATAGTACGTACCTTTATGGACTATAGTAGTAGTACTAGTAAACTTTGCGCTTGGCTGTTCGGGAAGTCGAACAATAATAGCACTAGTAGTATAGTGTATGCTTCTGGCAATCTGACACCAAATTAACTGTTGCACGTCCACCGCCTGAGCGAGGGAGAGCTTGCATTAGTCAAAAGTTTCTCCTTGTCCTACGAGCCACCGCGCGCAAACTTCTCTCGCCCTGCAACCTTCTCCTTGTTCGGCAAGTTGACGGGACACAGCAAAGTAATGCTAGTCCATGCTGCCTCCTCTCCGGTTAATATGGCTTAATTTCAAACGAGATAAATACACTGTCTGTCACTGTATATTTGTAACAATGTGGTCAGTGGACTTCATAATACGCTCATTGCGCTCAATATATATATTTTCTGGTGTTCATACGGTCACTAACTCACCCTGACTGAGTATGTGTGTGCATGCATGTGTAGGTTGAGCACTTGAGCGTGACCGTGTGTGTTCCGTCGTGTGCTCGGACATGCATGCATTAGGGCGTCGCGCGTGTTTTTGCGTCCATGTGTATGTGTGATTGTTGCATACACGTAGGGGGAGTACGTGTAGGGGCCACTAAGGAGCAGTCAAATCTCACAGTAAGTTAGTTGGAAGAAGCAACCATCATTTCACTCTTGACTGACACGTACGCAATATAAAATGGATGATATGGAGAGAAAAATAAAACCACTATATATACACTAGCAGGAGCCTAGCTACAAGCCTGCTTGCTTAGGTTGCTCTCTTCACAAGCATAGAACGACGGGCCTGATCCCGCAGCTGGGGGAAGGGAACAATGTTCTGCGTAGACGCAGTCGACATCGGCGAGGAAGAAAACCCACAGTCGGTGCATCCCAATCGGGGGTCACCGCGGGTATGGGCCGATGCCGCGTCCCAACCGCCCTTCTAGCAATAGCCCGACGTCCCAGGTAGTCCATCTTCCTTTTGGAGCCGGCTTGCTCCACCGCCGTAGCTCCATCTCCATGTCGATCTTTCTCTACTTCTACCGGCTTCTACTTGTGATGAGTTTATGTCTCAGGAACTAGTGCCAGTACTATTATTCTAATCACACTTCTTCAATATCTTTGCCATCAGGGATGCTCAGGTCAATTTTAGTGGACTGCACAAAAGCATCGTATGATCCGAGGGTGCCAGCCATCTTTCCTTGATGTGTTCTACGGCCAGGAAATTAAATCATGTTTAGGGTTTAGGGTTTAAGTCGTAGTGACCCCATCAGTAGTTTTTCTATCGTACATGCTCTCACAACTTTTTGCTTTAGTTGTGAAGTAAATATTGGCTATGATCTATGAATCATTGAGATGCATCAGCATGCGTGTTAGTCTTCCTTTGTATTTGATAGAATGTTGTAACGGGCCAACCTTGGAATAGGAATGAAAATGAAGTGGAAAAGTTTCCGTTTTTCCAGAGAAAAAATGGAAACAGAGAGAAACCAAAGTTTCGTTTCGTTGGATCGCGCCATCGAGAAAATCCAACGTTTAAATCACGTCTGTCGTGATCGTGTCTCACCCTCCTCCATGGCTCGACCCCACACGGTCGCTCGGCATGCCACTCACCGCAAACCGAGTAGTATACCATAACTTTCCCGCCTGCTTGTCAATGGATCGCGCCATGGAGTACTAGCACTACTGGAAGAGATTGACGAGTTGGCGGAGGACAGCTAGCTATAGCACAGACTCCCAAGAACTTTTTACATGCATGTTGTAGCCGGCTATTGCGACCTTTGAACGCGGAGCAGCCGCGTGCACCCGGAAGTGGTGCGGGCGATGCTCTCTCGGCCGGCGCGCCGCTTCAATGCCTGCGCCAGTGAGAGGTCGCGTCTGCTCTGGCCGGGCATGAATGCGGCACTGATCGTTTCGGGCGGGAAGCACGCACGGGTGATGAAGAGGGTTCGGGTTGGTCAGGACCGGCCGTGGCAGCGGTCCGGACGTGCGCAAACAAGAGATGATGTACGTTAATATTGCTGCGTATATAATTAACAACGTAAATAATGTGCTAGTTGGACAAATATTATTGGAGAAGGAGATGGAAATGGAATTTTACGTAAACATGGATATGCATGTCTATGTCTATGTGTGTGTGCGCGACGACTCTCGCGACCTGGAAGCGGGGGTGTGTTTTTGATCGAGTTTTCTTTCTTGGTACATTAGAAAATCAGTTTGTCTAATTCACATCTAGATGTTATTTAAGGATATCACATCTAAGCTCCCACAAGTATATAATGTAGCAACAAGAAACAAAAAAAAACTAGGAAAAGACCACAAACAGAGTGGACATCAACTTATATGTGACATAACTATGTCGCATCTAGATGTGTCCTAGACAGACCCTTAAAAAATTGTCCGCCAGTTTTCGTTACTTTTTTCTGGGAACGCGCGTATTCTATTTAGAACCACTGCTATGGAGAGATTTTTTTACTCCATTATAGCCTCTTGTTTGATAGAGTTTCTCACGTCTCGCTCTCTCACCCTCTCCATATCAAAACAAGATGACAGTGTCCACTCTATCTCTCTCCTCACCGGTGGTAACAGATCCGGCCGAATCCCGACCGCTGCGGGAGGTGAGGAGGTGCAGCGTTGACGTTGTCGCCGTCAGCGACGGAGGAAGCCGATGCGCACCGTCCTCTCGGAGCCGGCGCTGGCGCGGACGAAGATCCTCCGCGCCCTTGTTCGCTGCCGTCATGTGGGCGGATCCCGCCCGCCAGCCTAAACGACATCTCGCCCACTTGAGGTATAACTTCTTGTACTAGTCCGGCTCCCCAGGTCGCTGTGTGCGGGTTTTCTTCTATGCGACTACTCCCTAGCTCCCCATGCATAGTAGCTAGGGTTCGTCGGCTGGTCCAACATCACCTACTAGTACTACTATTATAGAGGAAATGCCATTCAAAAAGTTGTCCTGATTTATGCCTCGGTGGAGGTATACATGTTGTTTCGACAAAAAGTACATGGTGGTTGTGCGGTCATTGTTCATATGGTGGTAGTACTATCACTGGTTAAATGAAGAAATGCTTTTCTTCTCGGGTATCCTGGTTTAGTTCCCATCAAGATAATTATGATGCTTCTGTTTGTTGGTGTACTTTTCATTAATTCTTATTGACAATTGAGATGTCGTTGCTAACCCTTTTTTCTATTTTTGGAAACAGCGATGCGTGTCTCCATACCCGGGCATGTCTTCCTCAATTTTAATGGAACTGCACAAAATTGGATGGCCATTGTTGTTCCGCCTCACTGTCCTCTGCCACGTGGTTCTTCCTTCCTCGAGCTTGATTACTGAGAAGAAACAGACCACAATGAGGATTTGTCGAACTTCTTAGGTGCCTCACCCAAACTTGATGCCAAATGGATGATGCATCACCATGATGACCTATCGATGCTCATGGTTGCGCCTCGTGGTTGCGTCGGCTGGTGAAGCTGATCGATTTTCGACGAATAACAAGTTGTCTTCCATCAGTGCTCTTTGCTTGTTACGCACCAAGATGATATCCTTCGTCAGTTCACCTTTGTTGCCTTGGAGACGCAGTCATCTTTCACGTTGGTGCAATTTTATCACACAATTGGCTATGAACCAAATGTTTCCTCGAAGAAGGATCGACGTTGGTACTAAGAGCATAAGTTTTGTATTGATTTCTAAGCCTTCTCACAACTTTGTCTCCAGCTCCCCTGTAATTTTATTTGTCCAGCTATTAACTTTGATTTAAAAAATGGTGTGGACTAAAAACCCGGATGGACGTAGTAACCCTCCATTTTAATTTACTCCGCATATTAGATTTGACTGAAGTCAAACTTTGTAATACTCTCAAACCTTTCCGATAATTGAAATTAAATTTCTATATTTGTACACACTCTCACACGTTTCCGATAATTTGGCGCATGTGTGGTTGTTCACTTAAGGGAGGGTAGTGTACCACACGTGAAGGACAGCAAGTGCGACCAAGACGTGTGGGCGTGGATCGTTAGTTCATCGGAAGTAGTACTAGTTTTCTTCACTGTACATTAAATAAAGAGTTCCGTTTCGTACTTACGCAATTTAATACGATTGTTATGGAGAGAATAAGAAAACCACTCCAGTATATTTTAGTCGTATACACGAGAGTACTATATGGGCGCAACTTCATTGACTTAGTGCACCTGCCTTTGGATTTACGACAGGTGGGCCCAAAATGTGGCTGGCTCACCTGTCATATATATATATATATATATATATATATATATATATATATATATATATATATATGTGTGTATATATATATATTATATATATAAGCGGGAGCCTCAGCGCTTGTTCGCTAGGGTTTGCACTCTCCACACGCTCGCCGCACTACATATATGTTACATGGTGGAGGCTCAGCATTCATTTGCTAGGGTTTGCTATATTCACAGTCTCTCACCCTCTCTTCACCAGATCTAAACAAGACTGCGTTGGCCTCTTGTCTCTCTCTTCCCCCTCATAGCTGGCTAAGGAGGAGGTGCAGCATTCACTCTATCACCTTCGGCGAGGGAGGCAATCCACTGCCGGCTGGGTTGTTCTCTTTCACCCAGCGCCTGTGCGGGAGGGCCACCGACCCCTTCTTCCTCGCTGCCGTACATAGTGTGGGCAGATCCAGCCTCCCGCCGCACGCCTTGCCACATCCCTACGACCCTAAGGTATAAGTTTCTTTGAAACCGTCGTTGCTCTAGCTGCATGTGGATCTTTTTCGATCTGTAGTCGAATCTAGGTCTTGGTTCAAAGAGGAAAGAAGGGTGCGGTGGGCTGGAGCAAGAATCTAGGACGTGGTTCAATGAGGAAAGGAGGGGCGAAAAATAGTATAGACTGGCTATCCAGCCGCTTTGTAGGTCGAAAAGGGAAAAGGGGGGTAACCCAGTACACACATCTGTAAGGAACCGATCTCTTTGTTGAAAAGGGAAAGAAACTGGGGGGGGTCGGGTAGTTTGTGCATGACTAGATTTGCTGCCCTCACATACGAAGAAGGTTCACAGAGAACAAATATGGGACCAGCGCATATATGCTGCTTGGCTACATACTATGCATCACCCATTTATACGTGTGGACGCACATGGTGTTGGCATGTCCCATGCAGCTATTTTGCTGTTGTTAATCTCAGAATTAACTATTGATCTGTTTTAAAAGAATTTCTCTGTTAATATCAATCAATGCAACCGTTTTAGAAATGCTACTGTCCTATACTTTGTTTTCCATCAAGATAAGGTAGATGCTTCTTTTTGTGGCCGCATGTTTCATCCTCCTTTATTGGCCAGTAATTGTTTTATTTTTTGCCTCTTAAAACAGGGATATCTATTCAACTTGTTGCTATAGAAAACTTAAATGTCACACTGGCAACTTTGCTTGATTTCAGTGCAACTGCACAAAACTTGATTGGATTTCCTATTCGTGTTGGTAGATTCGTATTTTATGTTGGTCGTCTCATGAAAGGTCAGTACAGGCCTTCATCCACATGATTGTGCAGTGTGCTTTGAGATGCTGTGCTACTTGTATTGGTACTGTTTTAAATAAAAGATGAATTGAAGCATTGTATTGTTGTCCTTTCCCATTAAGTAGTGAACAAAAATGGGACCAACCCGGACATGATGCTTGTTGCTTTGTTACAACAAATTCAGCATCACCCCCTTTATAAGCCAGTAATTGATGCCATTCTCAGAATTAACTACTGAATCTTATTTCAAAACTGCAACACTTGTTAGGGATTGGCGGGATTACCATTTTTGTGGCCGCAAGTTTCATCCTCCTTTATTAGCCAGTAATTGATTCCTTTTTTGCCTCTATTTATACAGGGATATCTATTCAACTTGTTGCTATTGTGACATTTTGCTTCGCTACCCGAAACACTTGATTTCAGTGCAACTGCACAAAACGAGATTGGATTTCCTATTCGTGTTGGCAGATTCGTAGGTGATCTTGTGTGCGTCATGACAGGTTGGTACTTGCCTTCATCCACATGATCGTGCAGTGTGTTTTGAGATGTTGTGCTACTTGTATTGGTACTGTTTTAAATAAATGATGAATTGAAGCTATTGTATTGTTGTCTTTTCCCATTAAGTAGTGAACAAAAATGGGACCAACCCAGAAATGATACTTGTTGCTTTGTTACAACAAATTCAGCATCACCCCCTTTATAAGCCAGTAATTGATGCCACTCTCAGAATTAACTACTGAGTCTTATTTCAAAACTGCAACACTTGTTAGGGATTGGCGGGATTACCATTTTTGTGGCCGCATGTTTCATCCTCCTTTATTAGCCAGTAATTGATTCCTTTTTTTCCTCTGTTTATACAGGGATATCTATTCAACTTGTTGCTATTGTGACATTTTGCTTCGCTACGCGAAACACTTTGCTTGATTTACGTGCAACTGCACAAAACGAGATTGGATTTCCTATTCATGTCGGCAGATTCGTAGGTGATATTGTGTGCGTCATGACAGGTTGGTACTTGCCTTCATCCACATGATCGTGCAGTGTGTTTTGAGATGTTGTGCTACTTGTATTGGTACTGTTTTAAATAAATGATGAATTGAAGCTATTGTATTGCTGTCTTTTCCCATTAAGTAGTGAACAAAAATGGGACCAACCCAGACATGATGCTTGTTGCTTTGTTACAACAAATTCAGCATCACCCCCTTTATAAGCCAGTAATTGATGCCACTCTCAGAATTAACTATTGAATCTATTTCAAAACTGCAACACTTGTTAGGGATTGACGCGATTACCATTTTTGTGGCCGCATGTTTCATCCTGCTTTATTAGCTAGTAATTGATTCCTTTTTTGCCTCTATTTATACAGGGATATCTATTCAACTTGTTGCTATTGCGACATTTTGCTTCGCTACGCAAAACACTTTGCTTGATTTCAGTGCAACTGCACAAAACGAGATTGGATTTCCTATTCGTGTTGGCAGATTCGTATTTTATTGTTGTCGGTCTCATGAAAGGTCAGTACAAGCCTTCATCCACATGATTGTGCAGTGTGCTTTGAGATGTTGTGCTACTTGTATTGGTACTGTTTTAAATAAATGTTGAATTGAAGCTATTGTAATGCTGTCTTTTCCCATTAAGTATTGAACAAAAATTGAACCAACCCAGACATGATGCTTGTTGCTTTGTTACAATAAACTCTGCATCACCCCCTTTATAAGTAGATGGAAGCACATACTGTTGTTGCGCCCACTCTACCCTGGAACTATTTATGCTTTTCGTTAATCTAATGTCGCTAGTAAAATTAAGCAATGCCACTCTGAGAATTAATTAACTACTGAATCTTAGTTCAAAACTGCAACACTTGTTAGGGATTGGCGGGATTACCATTTTTGTGGCCGCATGTTTCATCCTCCTTTATTGGCCAGTAATTGATTCCTTTTTTGCCTCTGTTAAAACAGGGATATCTTTTCAACTTGTTGCTATTGCGACATTTTGCTTCGCTTAATTTTGGTGGAACTGCACAAAATGAGACCGGATTTCCATATATGTGTTGAGATCTCTTTGAGATCTTCCTCACGAGTTGTTTCAAATCTTGGTCTTGAATGGTCAGTACTGACCCTCCTCCGAATTAACTATTGAATCTTAGTTCAAAACTGCAAATACTTGTTAGGGATCGGCAGGAGTACCATTTCTGTTAGGGATCGGCTTGAGTACATGTTTAAGAAATGTATTGTTCAGATAATGTCTCTGTTATTATATATCAGTTATCAGTTACAGACTTACAGTGTTTTACAAATGGTACTATCCTGCTTTGTAGTTCTTTCTACATGTTTAACCAAGGTATTGTTAAGATAATGTCTCTGTTAAAATGAATCAGTCGCATTGTTTTAGGAATGATACTTTTCTGCCTTTTCGTTCTTTATACATCTTGAAACAAGGCATTGTTAAGATAATGTCTCAGTTAATATGAATAAATCACACTGATTGAGAATTGCTACTCTCCTGCTTTGTTTCCCATTAAGATAAGGTAGATCAGTAGATGTTTTTCTTCTGGGAGTACAAGTCATCAACCGTTATTTCTAAGTAATTGTTTCCCTTATACCTTTTGTTGCTTACGGGGATATCAAAATTAAAGCTCGATTTTATTCCGACTTCGATTTTAGTTCAACTGCACAAAAGGAGCCAATGTGTCCAAGGCGAACTGCTGCATTACTGGGTCCAGTTGGTCGTTCCACTTTGCAGAAAGAAGTAGTCATGTTTTGCGCTACATTACAGAAGTAATGACCGGGAAGATTTATAGAGTATTAGGCCTTCCACTATGTAGGCCAAAAGAGGTGCCAATTTCACCTTTTCTTAGTTCGGCACCGAATCCCTCCATTGCTACAGCCGGTGCCATAAATATTAGACACCGGTGACATGACTAGTCTGCAGAGACCATTGGCAATTTAACAACATGTGGAGTGCCCTGGGCAATAAGTGCCCAAACAAGTACAAGAAGCGACATGACTCCACGATCATAGGCATTACATATTTTGAATGGGAAAAGCTTGTCAAAGTTTAATAATTGATGTTAGCAAGAAGCGACAGGACTCCACGATCACAGGCATTACATATTTTGAATGGGAAAAGCTTGTCAAAGTTTAATCATTGATGTTAGCAAGAAGACATTAGTTTAATATATTGGAATTGGAACACCTTGTCAAAATTTGCTCATTGATGTTAGCGGAAGACATGCATTTGATATTTTTGAGTGGGGCGCCCTTCTTTGTGAGCAGCGTCGAGTGTTTTTTCCTATTCACGTGTTCGATGTAGAAGTAAATAGTTCTGTTTGCTGAGATATTCCTGTGTTAAGAGTTTGTTCTGAATATTGTCTATGTAATGACAGGCCTTGTGTTTGATTGCAAAGTTGAGCTTGGAATGTTGTGGCATGCAGCATCATGAGCTGTTCACCGTGCCTCCTGAGAATAATGCTTCGTATTGTTTTGCATGTCGATCTAATGCCAGTGATTTGCTTGTTAAGAAGATCATCCTCTTCTGTTGTTTCCGTGCTTAAGAAGTTCATCGTCTGATGTTTTATTCATAGCCTATATGACAAGTCGGGTAGGTTAGACATGAAACCATATGATCTTCCGACCAACTCATGATATTAGGCCATGATTGGATCATCGTTTTCCAACCAAAACCGCTTGTAAAACGGACGCTTGTAAATTAAAGCAGATGGTCTCGGGCGAAGGCGCTTGGTTGGTCGATTTCGACTAGTAAAATATCAGAAGTACTTGACACACGATAAAAACGCTGAACGACACTCGGATGATTGCTAATCCAGCCGTTAGCTGTTGTTTCAGCCTTGCCCATGGATGGCATGATACGCACGTCGTGCATGTATCGTCTGGTAATGTCGTCCATATAGCAGTGCTCGTAAAATATACACTGGTCTCTCAAATTACACGCGTAACCCGCCGGTTTTACTTACAGACCTCGGGCCCTCGGTTTCATTACGCATGTATTTTATGCGTTGTGATCGATGACGAGTAAATTACACTTGTATGTTAATACAGGTTTGAAATAAACCAGAGCTCCCAAGCGCGGCCTTACCGTTTCATGCCGTCTCAGTTTCTCGAAGGTGCTCGTAGGTGTCCGATGATCCTGGCTTCCTGAATGAGTAGCGAGCGCTGTATCAGACCATCCGTAGGGCCCGCGAGGCCCTCTTCGTTGTCCTTCGAGTTGTTGCGCTCGCCGTGGCGCCGAGCATTGTTAACATCGTCAACGAACATGAGGATTCAGGAGATGACTTTATTTTGACTGGATGACACTAGGGACCCATTAAGGCCATAGCCGTACGTACGCAAGTGCCTCCTTATTATGTACAACTATTTTTTTTTTGCTTTCTCCAGGTTTCTTGACATCACGATCCAACACCATTGTCAACCTATGTAGTCAATATAAACGAGAGAATTGCACAAGGTGCGGCCGACAGCTGGGACCAAGCAGCTCGAGCAGTATTTGTGTTTTTGAGGCGTGAGCACTGCAGAATTTTTCTTGGTGATGATTTCGTTGTTGTTCAGAGGAGAGGAGGGTATTAGCTGGGCGGGCTGTGGTCTGTCTATCCCGTGCCAGATATCCAGCCCGGATACTAATTTTTCAAGATGAAAATGGCTAGCCCAGCTATACGTCTTTTGAGGAATACCCGTGCAAGGTCAACTTGTTATTCTCCGCCCGTTGGGCTGCAAATCTTTCCTAGGAGGGATGCATTAGGCTTAACAGGAAAATGGGCTTTAAAAATAATAAATGGGATGTAATTATAAAACTGGACAAGTAACTATAAAAATGCACCAAACACGAAATTAGTTTATAAAATATTATTTATGGATTTTGAATATCTTAAATTTTCATTGTTCTTGTGCCAAGATGTTTTCGTTGGATTTTACGTAATACAAATTTATATTTAATCTGACTAGAAATTTCGGGATAAAATATTTTGAGCCCATCAAAATGTGGGAAATTTTATTGAATTATGTCTTCAATGGTTGGTTGAAATTATTAATCATTGTCCTAGCTAGAAAATGGGCTGTACTTTTAACAAACTGTAAATGGGCTGTTGTAAATTCCATTAGAATTCCAAAATGGGTTGTACATTCTTACAAAACGCAAATGGGCTATAAGTTCTCTGACACACACTTGTGGGCCTACTAAGTGACGCGTCCCCTAAAAAAATAAGTTGACGGTTATGCAAGGCTTTGCCAACTTATTATAGTCAACACACGGTTCTAGCAGCAGTGGCTGATGGATGTCTATCCAACGGATGTCGTGCTTCTTCTTCAATCTCGGACATCTGGGGTGCACCATTTCGGAGGCTGACCTGTGGGCCTACTAAGTTGGAGCGTACCAAGGGCTTTGTCAACTTAGTCAATAACAAACGTTTCTAGCTTCAGTGACCGTACGATGTCCATCCAACGGCCGTAGTGCTTCTTCAACCTCTGGTCTTCTTGGTCCAGCCGCCCAAAGCAGCGCCGGTCGTGCCGCCTGCTCCTGCCTCTCGTGGCCAGCTGTGCTGCCACGGAGGCCTCACCGCCCCCATACTACTCCCATCGCTGGACAGGCCATCCCTCCACTCACCCACACCCCCTGTTATTCTGCGGCGACGGTAGCCTCACACCGCAGCCGAACCAGTGAACCCTCGTACTCCTCTCCGCGCGGGCTTCCACTGCCGCGTCTTCCCCGGCTCCCCGTCATCACCTTCCTAGGTCTCACCGTCGTCCACCGCCCTGGTGCTCTCGGCGTGGCGTGGTCAATTTGGTCAAGGAACGACTTCCATCGGACGTGGACTGTACGTGGAGAGGCTGACAGCTGGGTCCATGGCCGCAGCAAGGAAGTGCCTCCTTATTACGTGCAAAATAATTATTCCTCCACCTGACAGCGGGGACCCACCGGACGGGCCCCCGTATTTCGTGAAAAAAACGTTTCCCCCTGACTGCTGGGACCCACCAGCTACACCTTCGCATGCAAGGAAGTGCATCTGGGCAAAAAAAAGAAAATGATTCGCCCCCCTGACTGCTGGGACCCACCAGCTACATCTTCGCACACAAGGAAGTGCCTGACAGTCGGGACCCACCTGGTCGAAGCGTACGTAGCGTTGTCATTCTGGTCGCGAACGTGTATGTACATATATACTGGTCGATGTAGAGGCGCGCACGTGTCGTAGTAGAGGCGCACATGTAGCATGTACACGTACGTACAGCGGTCAGGGTGCAAGAAATAAAATATGGCCACATATGTGTACATACGGGCGGGGTCTCGAACGCCTACTCGCGCATACGTAGGACGAGGGCTCGTGTACATGGATGGATCGGAACGGAGAAACAGCGTCGTCGTCGTGTTCATGTGGAGGCAACGGAATGCGCCGTGTTCATCGGGAGGGCTTGGACAGAAGAGGCGATGGAAACGAGGCCTGGCGTACCGCACAACGGAGGAAACGGACCTCCTACAGTCGAAACGGGGGTCCTGTTGATCGGGAGGGGTGTGGCGTACCACAAAACGGACGAAACGGACCTCCTACGGTCGAAACGGGGGTCCTGTTGATCGGGAGAGGTGTGGCGTACCGCAAAACGGACGAAGCGGACCTCCTACAGTCGAAACGGGGGTCCTGTTGATCGGGAGGGGTGTGGCGTACCGCAAAACGGATGAAACGGACCTCTTACGGTCGAAACGGGGGTCCTGTTCATCGGGAGGGGTGTGGCGTACCGCAAAACGGGACTCCACGGGATACTGTTCATCTCCACCGTCGACCCCCTCCAGCCTCCACGAGCTACTGTTCATCCACCGTCGACCTCCTCCATCCTCCACCTGCGACTGTTCATCCACGGGCTCCTATTCATCCAGCCTCCACCGCGCGCTACTCCATTGACTACTGTTCAACCAGCCCTCTCCATGGGCTCCTATTCAACCACCCCTCCACGTGCTACTGTTCATCCTGCCCTCCACCTTCTACTGTTCATCCTGCCCTCCACGGGGCGGTCCTGTTCATCCAGCCCTCCACGGGGCCCTGTTCATCCAGCCCCAACCGGCTCGATCGATCGGGGTCCTGTTCATCCAGAGGCAACACCATGGGGTCCTGTTCATCCACCCCCACCGGGAACTGTTCATCCAAACCCCCGCAACACTCACTTTGCTCATCCAGAGGCAGCATCGATCGGCTTGATTAGCAGCGATAGTGAAGGAATCGCCGATCGGGTTCGATTAACAGCCATCGATCGATCACTCGGGTTCGAAGAACGTAGCTCGCAGTGCAATCGCCGGGTTGATTAGAGCCCAACGCCTCGCTTCGGGTTCGATTAGAGCCAACGCCCGCACACATGCGCAGACGCGTACGAGAAAGCGTGCATCGCTCAGCCCGACCTCCCACCAGAATCGGAACTCCCCAAAATTTTCCTCGCCCTCGCTTCTACCACGGTTTTTCCTTCATGGATGGCCCAAAGAATGTCATGCAGCTGCGTCTCCGGCCCACCCAGGATGAAAAGCCCATTTTCTGTTATGATTTTTTGTCACAGAAGTAGGAGCCCACCACATCTATGATGATACCGGGTTTTGTCACAATTATCATCATAGAAGTGTCATATGTATGACAGAAAAAAAAATCGTTCGGCCCAAAATGTCACGGATGTGTCTTTTTTTTGTAGTGAATATTTATGGAGATGAATTTGCTATAGTTCCTTATGTTAAACATGAGGTCGTTGCTATTGCGCCCATACTTGATAGTTCCTTTTATGAAAAGCATGATTGCAATGATTTTACTATAAATTCTCTTGATGTCAATTGTGCTAATAATATGCAAAACCCTAAGCTTGGGGATGCTAGTTTTGCTATCTCTACCACTTGTTGCAATGATCATGATTGGGGTGATTCTTCTTATGATCTTGAAAATTTATTTAAGCCCCATGATGAATATGAGATTGATAATAGTGTTTGCAATAATATTGAAAGTGGGTTTGGAAGAGTGTCAACTTTAGATCCCACATATTTGGAGAATGTTCAATCTTATGAAGTTTTTGATATAAGTGGGTTTGGAGAGGTCATGACGTTAGTTAATGTTAAACCCACTATTTTGGAAGAGTGTCAACTTTGCATTCCTGTGGTCATGTTAATAATATGTTTTGTGATAGCTATATTGTCGAATTTGCTTTTGATCCTACATGTAATTATTATGAGAGAGGAAAATATGGTTGTAGAAATTTTCATGTTACAAAATTACCTCTCGTTATGTTGAGATTGCTATTGTTTCTTTCTTCTTCCATGCATATGCTTATTTTTTCTTTCTATGATAATTTGTTTTCTTATAAAATGCCTATGCATAGGAAGTATGTTAGACTTAGATGTGTTTATCACATGTTTCATGATGCTCTCTTTGCGCTTTAATTATTGTCTTTCATGTGAGCATCATCGAAATCTCAATGCCTAGCAAGGGGCGTTAAACGATAGCGCTTGTTGGGAGACAACCCAATATTATTATTTGCTGTAATTCAATAAATAATGCACGTAGATTCTGTTTAGATGTGGTTTTATGTTTTAATTAGTGTTTGTGCCAAGTAGAACCTTTGGGAAGACTTGGGTGAAGTCTTTTTGATCTTGCTGGAAAATATAGAAACTTTAGCGCTCACGAGATTAGCTACAACTTTTTATTGGAGAGTGCTATTTAGTTGATTCTTTTTGCAGATGATTAATAGATAAATTCCTAAAGTCCAAAAATTTATTTTAGAATTTTTTGAGTTCCAGAAGTATGCATTTGATACAGATTACTACAGACTGTTCTGTTTTTGACAGATTCTGTTTTTCGTGTGTTGTTTGCTTATTTTGATGAATCTATGGCTAGTATCGGAGGTTATAAACCATAGAAAAGTTGGCATACAGTAGGTTTAACACCAATATAAATAAAGAATGAGTTCATTACAGTACCTTGAAGTGGTGTTTTGTTTTCTTTCGCTAACGGAGCTCATAAAATTTTCTGTTAAGTTTTGTGTTGTGAAGTTTTCAAGTTTTGGGTAAAGATTTGATGGATTATGGAACAAGGAGTAGAAAGAGACTAAGCTTGGGGATGCCAAAGTCATCCCAAGGTAAAATCAAAGGACAACCAAAAAAGCCTAAGGTTGGGGATGCCCCAGAAGGCATCCCCTCTTTTGTCTTCGTCCATCGGTAACTTTACTTGGAGCTATATTTTTATTCAGCACATGATATGTGTTTTGCTTGGAGCGTCTTGTATGATTTGAGTCTTTACTTTTTAGTTCACCACAATCATCCTTGCTGTACACACCTTTTGAGGGAGACACACATTATTCGGAATTTATTAGAATACTCTATGTGCTTCACTTATATCTTTTGAGCTAAACAATTTTGCTCTAGCGCTTCACTTATATCTTTTAGAGCACAGAGGTGGTTTTATTTTATAGAAATTAGTGATCTATCATGCTTCACTTATATTATTTTGAGAGTCCTTTAGAACAGCATGGTAGTTTTCCTTGGTAATGAAATTAGTCCTAATATGATAGGCATCCAAGTGGATATAATAAAAACTTCCATATAAGTGCATTGAATACTAAGAGAAGTTAGATACTTGATAATTGTTTTGAGATATGAAAATGGTGATATTAGAGTCATGCTAGTTGAGTAGTTGTGAATTTGGGAAATACTTGTTCTAAAGTTTGTGATTCCCGTAGCATGCACGTATGGTGAACCGTTAAGTGATGAAGTCGGAGCATGATTTATTTGTTGATTGTCTTCCTTATGAGTGGCGGTCGGGGACGAGCGGTGGTCTTTTCCTACCAATCTATCCCGCTAGGAGCATGCACATAGTACTTTGTTTCGATAACTAATAGATTTTTGCAATAAGTATGTGATTTCTTTATGACTAATGTTGATTTCTTGGATTATACGCACTCTCACCCTTCCTCCATTGCTAGCCTCTCTAATACCGCGCACCTTTCGCCGGTATCATGCACCCACCACATACCTTCCTCAAAACAGCCAACATACGTACCTATTACGGCATTTCCATAGCCATTCTGAGATACATTGCCATGCAACTTTCCACCGTTCCATTTATTATGACACGCTTCATCACTCTCATATTACTTTGCATGATCATGTAGTTGACATCGTATTTGTGGCAAAGCCACCTTTATAACTCTTTCATACATGTCACTCTTGATTCATTGCATATCCCGGTACACCGCTGGAGGCATTCACATAGAGTCATATTTTGTTCTAAGTATCGAGTTGTAATTCTTGAGTTGTAAGTAAATAAAAGTGTGATGATCATCATTATTAGAGCATTGTCCCAAGTGAGGAAAGGATGGTGGAGACTATGATTCCCCCATAAGTCGGGATGAGACTCCGGAAGAAAGAAAAAAAGGAGAAAAAAGAGGCCAAAAGAAGAAAAAAAAAGAAGGCCCAAAAAAATGAGAGAAAAATAGAGAAGGGACAATGTTACTATCCTTTTTCCACACTTGTGCTTCAAAGTAGCACCATGATCTCACCATGATCTTCATGATAGAGAGTCTCTTATTTTGTCACTTTCATATACTAAGTGGGAACTTTACATTATAGAACTTAGCTTGTATATTCCAATGATGGGCTTCCTCAAAATGCCCTAGGTCTTCGTGAGCAAGCAAGTTGGATGCACACCTACTTAGTTTCTTTTGTTGAGCTTTCATACACTTATAGCTCTAGTGCATCCGTTGCATGGCAATCCCTACTCACTCACATTGATATCTATTGATACGCCTAGTTGATGTGAGACTATCTTCTCCTTTTTGTCTTCTCCACAACCACCATTCTATTCCACCCATAGTGCTATGTCCATGGCTCACGCTCATGTATTGCGTGAAAATTGAAAAAAGTTTGAGAACATCAAAAGTATGAAACAATTGCTTGGCTTGTCATCGGGGTTGTGCATGATCTAAATACTTTGTTTGGTGAAGATAGAGCATAGCCAGACTATATGATTTTATAGGGATAACTTTCTTTGGCCATGTTATTTTGAGAAGACATGATTGCTCTGCTAGTATGCTTGAAGTATTATTATTTTCATGTCAATATTAAATTTTATCTTGAATCTTTCGGATCTGAACATTCATGCCACAATAAAGAGAAATACATTGAAGAATATGCTAAGTAGCATTCCACATCAAAAATTCTGTTTTTATCATTTACCTACTCAAGGGCGAGCAGGAATTAGGCTTGGGAATGCTTGATACGTCTCCAACGTATCTATAATTTTTGATTGCTCCATGCTATTATATATTTTGTTTTGGATGTTTAATGGGCTTATTTATGCACTTTTATATTATTTTTGGGACTAACCTACTAACCCAAGGCCCATTGCAAATTGTTGTTTTTTTTCCTATTTCAGTGTTTCGCGGAAAAGGAATATCAAACGGAGTCCAAATGGAATGAAACCTTCGGGAGAGTTATTTTTGGAACAAACGTGATCGAGAGGACTTGGAGTGGACGTCAAGAAATCAACGAGGAGGGCAAGAGGTAGGGAGGCGCGCCCCCCACTCTCGTGGGCCCCTCATGGCACCACCGACCTACTTCTTCCTCGTATATATACCTACGTACCCCGAAACCAACCAGGAGCACAACAAAACCCTATTTCCACCGCCGCAACCTTCTGTACGCATGAGATCCCATCTTGGGGCCTTTTCCGGCGCTTCGCCGGAGGGGGCATCGATCACGGAGGGCTTCTACATCAACATCATAGCCTCTCCGATGATGTGTGAGTAGTTTACCACAGACCTTTGGGTCCATAGTTATTAGCTAGATGGCTTCTTCTCTCTCTTTGGATCTCAATACAAAGTTCTCCTCGATCTTCTTGGAGATCTAATCGATGTAACTCTTTTTGCGGTGTGTTTGTCGATATCCGATGAATTGTAGGTTTATGATCAAGATTATCTATGAACAATATTTTTATGTATGATTGGTTATCATTTCAAGTCTCTTCGAATTATCAGTTTGGTTTGGCCTACTAGATTGATCTTTCTTGCAATGGGAGAAATGCTTAGCTTTGGGTTCAATCTTGCGTTGCTCGATCCCAGTGATAGAAAGGGAAATGACACGTATTGTATTGTTGCCGTCGAGGATAAAAGATGGGGTTTATTCATATTGCTTGAGTTTATCCCTGTACATCATGTCATCTTACCTAATGTGTTACTCTGTTCTTATGAACTTAATACTCTAGATGCATGCTGGATAGCGGTCGATGTGTGGAGTAATAGTAGTAGATGCAGGCAGGAGTCAGTCTACTTGTCATGGACGTGATGCCTATATACATGATCATGCCTAGATATTCTCATAACTATGCTCAATTCTATCAATTGCTCGACAGTAATTTGTTCACCCACCGTAATACTTATGCTATCTTGAGAGAAGCCACTAGTGAAACCTATGGCCCCCGGGTCTATTTTCCATCTAATTAATCTCCCGTCAACTAGCTATTTCTGTCGCCGTTTATTTTGCAATTTTTACTTTCAATCTTTATTATATAAATACCAAAAATATTATCTTATCATCTCTATCAGATCTCACTTTTGCAAGTGGTCGTGAAGGGATTGACAGCCCCTTTATCGCGTTGGTTGCAAGGTTCTTATTTGTTTGTGTAGGTACGAGGGGCTTGCGTGTGGCCTCCTACTAGATTGATACCTTGGTTCTCAAAAACTGAGGGAAATACTTACGCTACTTTGCTGCATCACCCTTTCCTCTTCAAGGGAAAACCAACGCACGCTTAAGAGGTAGCAAAGGTGGCCTTCGCCTGCAAAGCTTCTGGCCGTGACGCCGTGTTGGGCTCAGCGATGACCTCCGTCCTGTCGTCCTGGCGGTCTTGGTCTTGTAGCACAGAAATGGAAACCTTTGGCTGATTCCTCGCGACTCCGTGCCTGCAGTTACCTCTTTAGCACTAAAGAGGAAACCTGCTATACTGCGCACACTGGCGCCCGCCTGGCCTTGGTCCTCATGGCTTGCGTCACCTTAACCTCGCGAGGTAGGCATCTGCATAGAAATCTCCGCTCCTTAGGAGCTGGCCTAGGGTGGCCACTCCCTTCGGAGGTCTTTGCATCATCCGCCTCGCGAGGCTTGGCCCCTTTCAAGGGTCTTGTGTTGTTGATGCTGAAGATGGGCCATACTAGGCCATCGATGTGACACGCTTTGGGCCGCAGGCAGGAAATTTTGGTTACCCCGGTTCCCAGAACACCGACAACGGCGATCTACACCAACAACTTGGTCGCCGTCACCACCAACCCTCTCCCCCTATATGCAGTGGTGCAATGCTACCTCTTGAGCATGCGTTGGTTTTCCCTTGAAGAGGAAAGGGTGATGCAGAAAAGTAGCGTAAGTATTTCCCTCGGTTTTTGAGAAGCAAGGTATTAATCTAGTAGGAGGCCACACGCAAGTCCCTCGTACCTACAAAAACAAATAAGAACCTTGCAACCAACACGATAAAGGGGTTGTCAATCCCTTCACGGCCACTTGCAAAAGTGATATCTGAGAGAGATGATAAGATAATATTTTTGGTATTTTTATGATAAAGATTGGAAGTAAAGATTGCAAAGCAAAAATAGATTGGAAACTTATATGATGGAAAATAGACCCGGGGGCCATAGGTTTCACTAGTGGCTTCTCTCAAGATAGCATAAGTATTACGGTGGATGAACAAATTACTGTCGAGAAATTGATAGAATTGAGCATAGTTATGAGAATATCTAGGTATGATCATGTATATAGGCATCACTTCTGTCACAAGTAGGCCGACTCCTGCCTGCATCTACTACTATTACTCCACACATCGACCGCTATCCACCATGCATCTAGAGTACTAAGTTCATCAGAACAGAGTAACGCATTAGGTAAGATGACATGATGTAGAGGGATAAACTCAAGCAATATGATATAAACCCCATCTTTTTATCCTCGATGGCAACAATACAATACGTGTCGCTTCCCTTCACATCTTTGGGATCGAGCAACGCAAGATTGAACCCAAAGCTAAGCACTTCTCCCATTGCAAGAAATATCAATCTAGTAGGCCAAACCAAACTGATAATTCGAAGAGACTTGCAAAGATAACCAATCATACATAAAAGAATTAAGAGAAGGTTCAAATACTGTTCATAGATAATCTTGATCATAAACCCACAATTCATCGGACCTCGACAAACACACCGCAAAATAGAGTTACATCGAATAGATCTCCAAGAAGATCGTGGAGAACTTTGTATTGAGATCCAAAGAGAGAGAAGAAGCCATCTAGCTAATAACTATGGACCCGAAGGTCTGGGGTAAACTACTCACACATCATCGGAGAGGCTATGGTGTTGATGTGTAAACCATCCGTGATTGATTCCCCCTCCGGCGGAGCGCCGGAGAAGGCCCCAAGATGGGATCTCAAGGGTACAGAAGGTTGCGGCGGTGGAAATAGGGTTTCGTGGTGCTCCTGGATGGTTTCGGGGTACGTAGGTATATATAGGAGGAAGAAGTAGGTCGGTGGAGCCACGAGGGGCCCACGAGGGTGGAGGGCGCGCCAAGGGGGTAGGCGCGCCCCCCTGCCTCATGGCCTCCTCATTCTTTTCTTGATGTCCACTCCAGGTCCTCTGGATCACATTTGTTCCAAAAATCACGCTCCCGAAGGTTTCATTCCGTTTGGACTACGTTTGATATTCCTTTTCTGCGAAACACTGAAATAGGAAAAAAAACAGCAATTTGCACTGGGCCTTGGGTTAATAGCTTAGTCCCAGAAATAATATAAAAGTGTATAATAAAGCGCATTAAACATCCAAAACAGAATATATAATAGCATGGAGCAATCAAAAATTATAGATACGTTGGAGATGTATCATGTAACACGTTGTAATCTCTACTTAGACATGGTGCTTAACACTATGATGTTTGAGTAGATTCATTTTGTCCTATGGGTTGATTGATGATTAGGATTGGTTTGAGTTGTATGTCTTATTTTGGTGTTGTTCTATGGTGCCCTCCGTGTCGCGCAAGTGTGTGGGATTACTGCTATAGTGTGTTGCAGTATGTTCATAATTCGCTTATTGTGGGTGACGAGAGTGACAAAAGCTTATACCCGAGTAAGGGGATTGTTGCGTATGGGAGTAAAGAGGACTTGTTACTTAATGCTATGGTTGGGTTTCACCTTAATGATCTTTAGTAGTTGCGGATGCTTGCTAGAGTTCCAATCATAAGTTCATATGATCCAAGTACGAAAAATATGCTAGCTCATGCCTCTCCCTCATATAGAATTGCAATAATGATAACCGACCTAGTTATCAATTGCCTAGGGACAAATATTTCTCTTTGTCTTATAAAAGGCTTTATACTAAAGAACTAACTATTATTATCTCGCAAAGTACTCCTAGTTTTATTCTTGCAAAGTAGATCTAGCATTACACCTAGAAAGTACTTCTAGTTTCATACTTGTTCTAGGTAGAGCGAACATTAAGTATGCGTACAGTTGTATCAATGGTCAATAGAACTTGAGAGAATATAAATTCTACCTTTAGTATTTTCGAAAAAGCCACAATTGATCCCCTAAACTTGTGGGTTATGAAGACCTTTTTTTCGCGCCATTTCCGGGGAGCAATAGCGTGGGGTGAACATTCTCGTGTGTGCTTGTTTGCTTTATCACTAGGTAGATTTTATTTTCTATCACTAAGTAGATTTTATTTTTTATTCTAAGTTGTTTTATATCTTTAGTTATGGATATGGAACACGAAGTACTAGAAAAATTACTTGTACTTGCCACTCATGGAGATGGGGAACCTCCAATAACCCTCGATGGTGGTTATGTGCAAAACATTAATTACTACTTTGATAATCCTGATAAATATCCATTCAACTTGATAATGGGAGTTACGTTAGATCACTTGGACTACCTTATTAATTATTGCTTGTCTCAAAAAGCGAAACACTCATGGGATCAAATTAAAATGTTGCGTTGGTATGCTTGGAATTTATGCATAAGATATGATTATACTTCTTGCTCAAAGATGAAGGCTCCACACCTTTCCTTTCAATCTGAATTCAATGATAATGAAACCTTGGCTTCTTATGCTAATGGTGTATATGATTATATGTGTCGGAATCGGGGCTCCGCAGACCCTGGATAGATTCGAACTCTAGTGTGTGTGCGAAGAACTCAACCTCCCAAGTCTTCCCACTTGTCGATCCCACGACCTAGCTCGATGAACTGGCAGGAAATGGGACACAACAATTTACCAAGTTTCGGGCCACCTTGCAGTGTAATACCCTACTCCTGCTTTGTGGTGGATACGCCTCGAGGTGGGCTAAGGATGAACTAGTATAGTGGGAGAACAACCTCAGGAGGTGTGTTCTTGTGCTGGTGAGGGAGAGGATTGTCTCAATGATCCATCTATCCTGCGATGGTGGCTAGGCTCTATTTATAGTGGCCTTGGTCCTCTTCCCCAAAATGAAGGCGGGAAGGGATCCCACAACAGCCAAATTTGAGGGGAGACAACTAGTACATCTTATCCCGATGATAGGTGGTCTTTGCCTGCAAAGCTTCTGGCCGTGACGCTGTGGTGGGCTCGGCGATGAACTCCGTCCTGCTGTCCTGGCAGTCTTTGTCTTGTTGCACGAAAATGGAAACCTTTGGCTGATTCCTCAGGACTCCGCGCCTGCGCTTGCCTCCTTAGCACCAAAGTGGAAACCTGCTGTATTGCGCCCGATGGCGCCCACCTGGCCTTGGTCGTCATTGCTCATGTCATATGAACCTCACGAGGTGAGGGCTTGATAATCCACAAGTATAGGGGATCGCAACAGTTTTCGATAAGTAAGAGTGTCGAACCCAATGAGGAGCTAATGGTAGAACAAATATTCCCTCAAGTTCTATCGACCACCGATACAACTTACGCACGCTTGACGTTCGCTTTACCTAGAACAAGTGTAAAACTAGAAGTACTTTGTAGGTGTTGTTGGATAGGCTTGCAAGAAAATAAATAGCACGAAAATAAAAAGTAGGGGCTGTTTACATAAGAACACAACTAAATTATTTTTAGTAAAGATCTTGTTGTCACGAGAAAGTTATTTATCCCTAGGCAATTGATAACTAGACCGGTAATCATTATTGCAATTTTATTTGAGGGAGAGGCATAAGGTAACATACTTTCTCTACTTGGATCATATGCACTGATGATTGGAACCCTAGCAAGCATCCGCAACTACTAAAGATCATTAAGGTAAAACCCAACCATAGCATTAAAGCATCAAGTCCTGTTTATCCCATACGCAAACAACCTACTTACTCGGGTATGTGCTTCTGTCACTCACGCCACCCACCATAAGCAAATAATGAACATATTGCAAACCCTACAGCGGGAATCCCTCATGCTTGCGCGACACGGAGAGCACCATAGGACAGCACCAATAATAAAACATGCAACTCAAACCAATCTTGATCATCAAATAGCCCATAGGACAAAATGGATCTACTCAAACATCATAGGATAGCCATACATCATTGGGAAATAATATATAGCGTGAGCAACATGTTTAAGTAGAGATTACAGCAGGTAAGAGAGAGGTTACACCGCTGCATAGAGTGGGGAAGAGTTGATGATGATGGCGGTGAAGTTGTTGGTGAAGATTGCGGTGATGATGATGGCCACGGGGGCGTTCCGGCGCCACCGGAAGAGAAGGGGAGAGGGGACCCCTTCATCTTCTTCTTCCTTGACCTCCTCCCTAGATGGGAGAAGGGTTTCCCCTTTGGTCCTTGGCCTCCATGGCGTGGGAGGGGCGAGAGCCCCTCCGAGATTGTACTTGTCTCTCTGTCTCTCTCTGTTTCTGCGTTCTGTCCTGCTGCCCTTTCACCGTTTCTTTTATATCCGGAGATCTGTAACTCCGATTGGGTTGAAACCTTCGCCCAAATCTTTTTCCAAAAATTAGCTTTCTTGTGGCCAAAGTAGAGAATCAACCGCCTTACGAGGGGCCCACGAGGGTGGGGGCGCGCCTGCCTGTAGTGGACGTGGGCCCCACCCTCGTGGCCACCTCGGGCACCGTCTCGCGTTGATTTTCTTCCCAAAAATGACAAATATTCAAAAATAATTCTCCGTCCGTTTTTATCCCGTTTGGATTCCGTTTGATATGGATATTCTGCGAAACCAAAAACATGCAACAAACAGGAACTGGCACTAGGCACTGGATCAATATGTTAGTCCCAAAAATAGTATAAAAAGCTGCCAAAAAGTATATGGAAGTTGTAGAATATTGGCATGGAACAATCAAAAATTATAGATACGACGGAGACGTATCAGGGCTTGCATAGAAATCTCCGCTCCTCAGGAGCCAGCCTGAGGAGGCCGCTCCTTCCAGAGGTTTTGGCGCCGTCCGCCTCGCGAGGCTTGGCCCCTCGCGAGGGTCTTGCGTTGTTAGTGCTGAATATGGCCGCAGTAGGCCGTCGGTGGAGCCATGCCGCGGGCCACAGGCAGGCAAGTCTGGGTACCCCGGTTCCCGGAACACCGACAGTAGCCCCGGGGGCCCAAGGCGCGCTCGGACTTGGCTTCGATGTGAAGCCAAAGGGCATGGGCGAAGCACCTCGGGGCCTAACCGCCCGTGGCCTCGATTGACAAATGGCGCTTGATGGGACGTCGGCACCTCTGCTTCCCCACGCAGCCTCGACAACCGTTCGACTTGATTGGAGCCTGCTGCATGCAGAAAGATCATCATTACTGGGGATCATGGAGGCCGGCAGTTGGCCTCCCTCTTGTTGTAAATGAGGGGAGGGGCAAAGCCCCTCTGCTTGTCTCCGTCTTCTCGCTGCTTGCTCTTCCTTCTCCTTCCTTGTCTTGCCTCAGCGTCCATGGCGGCGACGAGAAGGTTCTCCGCCGCCGAAAAGGGGAAGGCCCCCAAGGAGGGGCCGGGTTCACCACCGCCCAAGAGAGGTCGTGGTCGCCCATGCAAGTATGTCGCGACCCTAGCGGTGGCCCCTCGGGGACACGGGCACACCTCTTCGAGGGCAGGCGGCGCCTTAGACAGCCGTGGCGGTGCTTCCTCTCACGGTGGAAGCCTCGAGGAAGCTCCTGCGATGGGGGAAGGCGCGCTGTTGTCGCCCGGCCTCCTCGGTCGCGCTCCCACTCGGCGGATGCGTTCCCGGAGTTTGCCGTATGTTCTGAGAGGCCCGCTGGCACCTGGCTCCCGCTCTCGCGCTTCATCACGGGTGCGCTGCCGACCGCGGGGTCTCGGTGCAACAAACCCTGGGTTTGTTGCCCATACTGTGCACAGGCACGGGAACGAGACCGCAACACCAACCCAAGTCAGAGCACAAGAAACCAAGATCTTCGAAGGACCAACATGCAACTCAAGAGGACCAAGATCAGGACAGAGATGCAAGATGCCACCAGGAGAAAAGACTCCCTTGCAGGGTAGGCGAGCTCAGCGGGGGCGGGATTACCCCCGGAAGAGAGCATCCAAGACGTCCCGGCAGGGACTGCCGGGACTCACGAAGGCAAAACCACCTCACCAACTACTCCGCCATGACCCACGTCGTCAATCATTGCGGTGTCAAGCCGCAAAGTTTCTAAGTGGCAGCCATTCGCCTCATGGCAGCCTTTCCCTACATGGAATACCCACGAACGATACCCGTCCTGCTACAGGTCAAGCGAGCAGGCGCGAAGCTGGCAAAACAGCCCGGGAAGGCTTTCCGGGCAAGTGACGACGTGACGTTACGCGGTGCATTTAATGCACCCTGTCAGCCTGCAGAGTTATGTATGAGAGCACTGTTTCCTATCTTATTAGTGCATAATGACCACTTTGCCATTGTGGTGACCCCTTAATCTATAAAAGGAGGCCCATGGCAACCGTAGGAAGGGTTAGAAGGTTGGATACCACACACTCATACACGTGCGTAGCCACCACTATTATTCCACTAGCAATCCACCAAAGCAGGAGTAGGGTTTTACGCTTCGCGGCGGCCCGAACCTGGGTAAAATTGCTTGTGTGATCTCTGTCATGCTGCCCCACGCTCGTCTACTCTTTGTGCAAAGCGACATCCCCCTGCCAAACCAGCAAGGGGCCCTCTGGTCCCATAGGTGGTCGTGGATTCCCACGACACGGGGTTTGATGGCCTCTGGCTGTAGGCTGACGGCTGCTGCAGCTGGGCCTCATGGGCAGGGATCAAAGTCACCGCCGCGGGCAACGTGTCCTTGACCCGCGGTTGGCAGGCGTCTGCCCGCGTACGGGGCCTGAGCGGGAGGTGCACCTCCATTTCAGGTATGACGGCCTTGGGACCCTCTATGTGAGGGTGTTTGGGGAAGACGGCCATCGTGCGGGGTGCTGCCCGGAAGATGGCAGTGGCGAAGATGAGCTTTCCCTTGGAAACGGCCGCGGCGATGACGAGGGTGAGGTTGCCCTTGGCGATGGCCGCGCTGCCTCCAGCAGCGGAGGCTCCTCCTCCGGTGAGAGCACCACCAGTGGAAGCTACGACGAACCACCACGCCGCCGGGCTCGGATTGGGGAAGGCGACGAGCCGTATCACCACCGTGCTCCGGTGGCCATACATGATTGGGAAATAATATATAGCGTTGAGCACCATGTTTAAGTAGAGATTACAGCGGGTAAGAGAGAGGTTACACTGCTGCATAGAGGGGGAAAGAGTTGGTGATGATGGCGGTGAAGTTGTTGGTGAAGATTGCGGTGATGATGATGGCCACGGCGGCGTTCCGGCGCCACCGGAAGAGAAGGGGAGAGGGGGCCCCTTCGTATTCTTCTTCCTTGACCTCCTCCCTACATGGGAGAAGGGTTTCCCCTCTGGTCCTTGGCCTCCATGGCATGGCAGGGGCGAGAGCCCCTCCGAGATTGGATATGTCTCTCTATCTCTCTCTGTTTCTGCGTTCGGTCCTGCTGCCTTTCACCGTTTCTTTTATATCCGGAGATCCGTAGCTCCGATTGGGTTGAAACCTTCGCCCAGATCTTTTTCCAAAAATTAGCTTTCTTGCGGCCAAAGTAGAGCATCAACCGCCTTACGAGGGGCCCACGAGGGTGGGGGTGCGCCTGCCTGTAGTGGTCATGGGCCCCACCCTCGTGGCCACCTCGGGCACCGTCTCGTGTTGATTTTCTTCCCAAAAATCACAAATATTCCAAAATAATTCTCCGTCCGTTTTTATCCCGTTTGGATTCCATTTGATATGGATATCCTGCGAAACCAAAAACATGCAACAGACAGGAACTGGCACTGGGCACTGGATCAATATGTTAGTCCAAAAAATAGTATAAAAAGTTGCCAAAAAGTATATGGAAGTTGTAGAATATTGGCATGGAACAATCAAAATTATAGATACTGACGGAGACGATCAGCATCCCTAAGCTTACTTCCTGCTCGTCCTCGAGTAGGTAAATGATAAAAAGATAATTTTGATGTGGAATGCTACCTAGCATAATCTTGATCATATGTCTAATCATGGCATGAATATTAAGACACGAGTGATTCAAAGAAATAGTCTATCATTTGACATAAAATAATAATACTTCAAGCCTACTAATAAAGCAATCATGTCTTTTCAAAATAACATGGCCAAAGAAAGTTATCCCTACAAAATCATATAGTCTGGCTATGCTCCATCTTCACCACACAAAATATTCAAATCATGCACAACACCGATGACAAGCCAAGAAATTGTTTCATACTTTTGATGTTCTCAAATCTTTTCAACTTTCACGCAATACATGAGCGTGAGCCATGGACATAGCACTATAGGTGGAATAGAATATGATGGTGGAGGTTGTGTGGAGAAGACAAAAAGGAGAAGATAGTCTCACATCAACTAGGCGTATCAATGGGCTATGGAGATGCCCATCAATAGATATCAATGTGAGTGAGTAGGGGTTGCCATGCAACGGATGCACTAAGAGCCATAAGTGTATGAAAGCTCAGACTGAAAACTAAGTGGGTGTGCATCCAACTTGCTTGCTCATGAAGACCTCAGGCGTTTGAGGAAGCCCATCATCAGAATATACAAGCCAAGTTCTATAATGAAAATTCCCACTAGTATATGAAAGTGATAGCATAGGATACTCTCTCTATGAAGAACATGGTGCTACTCTGAAGCACAAGTGTGGTAAAAGGATAGTAACATTGTCCCTTCTCTCTTTTCTCTCATTTTTTTATTTTTTTATTTTTTCTATTTTTTGGTGGGCTTCTTTGGCATCTTTTTTTTGGGCTTCTTTGGCCTCTTTTATTTTTCATAAAGTCCGGAGTCTCATCCCGACTTGTGGGGGAATCATAGTCTCCATCATCCTTTCCTCACTGGGGCAATGCTCCAATAATGATGATCATCACACTTTTATTTACTTATAACTCAATATTACAACTCGATATCTAGAACAAAGTTATGACTCTGTATGAATGCATCCGGCGGTGTACCGGGATGTGCAATGATCTAGCGTAGCAATGACATCAAAAAATAGACACACCATGAAAATATCATGCTAGCTATCTTACGATCATGCAAAGCAATATGACAATAAATGCTCAAGTCATGTATATGATGATGGAAGTTGCATGGCAATATATCTCGGAATGGCTATGGAAATGCCATGATAGGTATGTATGGTGGCTATTTTTAGGAAGATATAAGGAGGTTTATGTGTGACAGAGCGTATCATATCACGGGTTTTGGATGCACCGGCGAAGTTTGCACCAACTCTCGAGGTGAGAAAGGGCAATGCACGGTACCGAAGAGGCTAGCAATGATGGAAGGGTGAGAGTGTGTATAATCCATGGACTCAACATTAGTCATAAAGATCTCACATACTTATTGCAAAATTCTATTAGTTATCGAAACAAAGTACTACGCGCATTCTCCTAGGGGATGGATTGGTAGGAAAAGACCATCGCTCGTCCCCGACCGCCACTCATAAGGAAGACAATCAATAAATAAATCATGCCCCGAATTCATCACATAACGAATCACCATACGTGCATGCTACGGGAATCACAAACCTCAACACAAGTATTTCTACAATCCACAACTACCCACTAGCATGACTCTAATATCACCATCTTTATATTGCAAAACTATTGCAAGTAATCAAACATATCATATTCAGCGATCTACAAGTTTTATGTAGGATTTTATGACTAACCATGTGAATGACCAGTTCCTGTTATCTCTCTAAATAGATATAAGTGAAGCAAGAGAGTTTAACTCTTCTACAAAAGATATGCCCACGCTCTAACAAATACAAGTGAAGCAAAAGAGCATTCTGCAAATGGCGGTTTTCTATGTGAAGAGAAACAGGCAATCCAAACTTCAAATGATATAAGCGATGCACATGAAGCATTCTATAAAGCGGTACTCAAAAGATATAAGTGAAGTGCAAAGAGCATTCTATAAATCAACCAAGGAATATCTCATACCAGCATGGTGCATAAAAGAAAAATAAAAACTAAAGCAAAATACGCTCCAAGATTGCACATATCGCATGAACGAAACGAATCCGAAAACATACTGATACTTGCTGAAGAAAGAGGGGATGCCTTCCGGGGCATCCCCAAGCTTAGACGCTTGAGTCTCCTTGAATATTTACTTGGGGTTCCTTGGGCATCCCCAAGCTTGAGATCTTGCCTCTCCTTCTTGTACTCACATCAAGACCTTCTCGATCATCGAACACTTCATCCACACAAAACTTCAACAGAAAAATCGGTAAGATCCGTTAGTATAATAAAGCAAATCACTACTCTGAGTACTGTTGCAAACCAATTCATATTTTGTTTTTGCATTGTGTCTACTGTAATATAACTTTTTCATTGCTTATCCACTGATATAAATCGATAGTTTCATTAAAACAAGCAAACTATGCATCAAAAACAGAATCTGTCTAAAACAGAACAATCTGTAATAATCTGAAAATTCACCATACTTCTGATACTTGACAAATTCTGCCAAAATTAGGAAAAATAAACAATTTGTATAGAAGAACAGTGCAAAAAGAATCAGAACCATTTGATGTTACGGTAAAAAAACTAAAAATCACGCACTACAGCCAAAGTTTCTGTCCTGCACCGCACAAACCAACAAGCATTGTAAACATCCTAAAGGCAAACCTTGGCACATTATTTTTATTTCTAAACTTTATAAAAGCACACACCAGAAATAAATGACTCTCTATAACTTCCGGGTTGTCTCCCTGGCAGCGCTTAATTTAAAGCCATTAAGCTAGGCATATAGTGCTCAAGTAGTGAATCCACCCGGATCCCAAGGTATATCATAGCCAATTTTAATTAGCAATGATTTGTAATTTAGTAGTGAGCACAAAGCAACATATATCATGTAATGACGAAGTCTAACTCTCTTCCTATGCATCGGCATGTCATAAAAGAACAATTAATGCACACATAGTAAAGGCCAATGCATAGTATAGACAGTTTCTTGCAATTTTATCATATTGGAAACATAGAGAGGTGGAGATATAGTTCCCCTCTCATAATAATTGCAAGTAGGAGCAGCAAGAACATGCATATTATATCTATTAAAATCATCAGGTGTAGTAGTAAGAGGCAACCCATCAATATAATCCTTAATAAGGGTGAACTTCTCTGATATAGTGTATTCGGGAGAATTCAAAAAGATAATAGGACTATCATGCGTGGGTGCAATAGCAACAATTTCATGTTTAACATAAGGAACTATAGCAAGTTCATCTCCATAAGCATAATTCATATTGGCATCTTGGCCACAAGCATAGCAGGCAACATCAAAAAGGGATATTTCAAAAGAATCAAAGGGATCATAACAGTCATCATAGCAACCATCCTTCGGTAAGCACGAAGGGGAATTAAACAATGTATGAGTTGAAGAGTTACTCTCATTAGAAGGTGGGCACGGGTGATCAATCCGCTCTTCCTCCTTTTGTTCTTGGCTCTCCTCCTCATCTTTTTAATCCAATGAGCTCACATTTTCATCAATTTCTTCTTCCATAGACTCCTGCAAAATATTAGTACCTTCTTGGACAGCGGAGACTTTCTCAATAAGTGCATTAATATTGGAATTGTATTCATAATTATCATAGCAATATTTGAGGATAGCTAAATTTTCAGGTCTATAAGCAGCATCATCAAAATCTTCAAACTCTTTAAACATATATTCAATTTCATAAGCACCCATAAAAGCAACAAATTCTTCTATTTGTTCCACATCATAGTAATCATATATACCATTAGCATAAGAAGCTAAGGTTTTATTATCATTAAGTTTGCATGAAAAGGGAAGGTGTGGAGCCGAGCAACAAGTATAATCATAACTCAAGCATACTTGCCGAGCATACCACTTCAATATATGAATTTGATCCCATAATAGTTTCCCTTTTTGAGTCAAGCGATAATCCCTAAAGTATTCACATTGATCCAACGCTACTCCCATTACATAGTTGAATGGGGTTTTCTCAGGATATCTTTCACATAACCAGCATCGAGGGTTTTAGGAGGTTCCCCATCTCCATGACTAGCAAGTACACCTAATTTTTTTGGTATTTCGTGTTCCATATCCATAACTAAAGATAAAGAACAACTAAGAAAAGCAAATAAAAATTACTTAGTGATAAAGCAAACAAGCACACACGAGAATATTCACCCCACGCTATTGCTCCCTGGCAACGGCGCCAGAAAAAGGTCTTGATAATCCACAAGTATAGGGGATCGCAACAGTTTTCGATAAGTAAGAGTGTCGAACCCAACGAGGAGCTAAAGGTAGAACAAATATTCCCTCAAGTTCTATCGACCACCGATACAACTCTACGCACGCTTGACGTTCGCTTTACCTAGAACAAGTATAAAACTAGAAGTACTTTGTAGGTGTTGTTGGATAGGCTTGCAAGAAAATAAAGAGCACGAAAATAAAAAGTAGGGGCTATTTAGATAAGGACACAACTAAATTAGTTTTAGTAAAGAGCTTGTTGTCACGAGAAAGTTATTTGTCCCTAGGCAATCGATAACTAGACTGGTAATCATTATTGCAATTTTATTTGAGGGAGAGGCATAAGCTAACATACTTTCTCTACTTGGATCATATGCACTTATGATTGGAACTCTAGCAAGCATCCGCAACTACTAAAGATCATTAAGGTAAAACCCAACCATAGCATTAAAGCATCAAGTCCTCTTTATCCCATACGCAAACAACCTAGTTACTCGGGTCTGTGCTTCTGTCACTCACGCCACCCACCATAAGCAAATCATGGACATATTGCAAACCCTACAGCAGGAATCCCTCATGCTTGCACGACACGGAGAGTGCTACCTCTTGAGCACTGCGTTGGATTTCCCTGAAGAGGAGAGGATGATGCAGCAAAGTAGCATAAGTATTTCCCTCAGTTTTTGAGAACCAAGGTATCAATCCAGTAGAAGGCCACGCACAAGTCCCTCGTACCTGCACAAAACGATAGCTACTCGCAACCAACGCTATTAGGGGTTGTCAATCCCTTCACGGTCACTTACGAGAGTGAGATCTAATAGAGATGATAAATAATATTTTTTGTATTTTTTATATAGAGATGCAAAGTGAAAATTAAAAGGCAAAGTAAAAACAAAGCAAGTAATAAAGTGATGGAGATTGATATGATGAAAATAGACCCGGGGGCCATAGGTTTCACTAGTGGCTTCTCTCGAGAGAATAAGTATTCTACGGTGGGTGAACAAAGTATTGTTGAGCAATTGACAGAATTGAGCATAGTTATGAGGATATCTAGGTATGATCATGTATATAGGCATCACGTCCGAGACAAGTAGACCTACTCCTGCCTGCATCTACTACTATTACTCCACTCATCGACCGCTATCCAGCATGCATCTAGAGTATTAAGTTAAAAACAGAGTAACGCCTTAAGCAAGATGACATGATGTAGAGGGATAAATTCATGCAATATGATAAAAACCCCATCTTGTTATCCTCGATGGCAACAATACAATACGTGCCTTGCTGCCCCTTCTGTCACTGGGAAAGGACACCGCAAGATTGAACCCAAAGCTAAACACTTCTCCCATTGCAAGAACTACCAATCTAGTTGGCCAAACCAAACGGATAATTCGAAGAGAATTGTAAAGATAACTCAATCATACATAAAAGAATTCAGAGAAGATTCAAATATTATTCATAGATAAACTCGATCATAAACCCACAATTCATCGATCTCAACAAACACACCGCAAAAAGAAGATTACATCGAATAGATCTCCACAAGAGAGGGGGAGAACATTGTATTGAGATCCAAAAAGAGAGAAGAAGCCATCTAGCTACTAACTATGGACCCGAAGGTCTAAGGTAAACTACTCACACTTCATCGGAGAGGCTATGATGATGTAGAAGCCCTCCGTGATGACGGCCCTCTTCGGCGGAGCTCCGTAACAGGCCCCAAGATGTGATCTTGTGGATACAAAAAGTTGCGGCGCTGGAATTAGGTTTTTGGCTCCGTATTTGATCTGTCTGGGGTACGTAGGTATATATAGGAGGAAGGAGTATGTCGGTGGAGCAAAAGGGGGCCCACGAGGTAGGGGCGCGCCTGTGGGCGCGCCCCACCCTCGTGACCGCTCTATTACTTCTTGGAGTAGGGTCCAAGTCTCCGGATCACGCTCGTGAGAGAATCACGCTCAAGGTTTTATTCCGTTTGGACTCCGTTTGATATTCCGTTTCTTCGAAACACTAAAATAGGCAAAAAACAGCAATTCTGGGCTGGGCCTCCGGTTAATAGGTTAGTCCGAAAAATAATATAAAAGTGGAAAATAAAGCCCAATATAGTCCTAAACAGTAGATAAAGTAGCATGGAGCAATCAAAAATTATAGATACATTGGAGACGAATCAGGCATCCCCAAGCTTAATTCCTGCTCGTCCTCGAGTAGGTAAATGATAAAAAGAGAATTTTTGATGCGGAGTGATACTTTGGCATAATTTCAATGTAAATCATCTTAATTGTGGTATTAATATTCAGATCCGAAAGATTCAAGAAAAAAGTTCATATTGACATAAAAAATAATAATACTTTAAGCATACTAACTAAGCAATTATGTCTTCTCAAAATAACATGGCCAAAGAAAGTTATCCCTAAAAAATCATATAGTTTGGCTATGCTCCATCTTCCCCGCACAAAATATTTAAATCATGCACAACCCCGATGACAAGCCAAGCAATTGTTTCATACTTTAACATTTTCAAAACTTTTTCAATCTTCACGCAATACATGAGCGTGAGCCATGGATATAGCACTATATGTGGAATAGAATGGTGGTTGTGGAGAAGACAAAAAGGGAGAAGATAGTCTCACATCAACTAGGCGTATCAACGGGCTATGGAGATGCCCATCAATAGATATCAATGTGAGTGAGTAGGGATTGCCATGCAACGGATGCACTAGAGCTATAAGTATATGAAAGCTCAACAAAAGAAACTAAGTGGGTGTGCATCCAACTCGCTTGCTCACGAAGACCTAGGGCATTTTAGGAAGCCCATCATTGGAATATACAAGCCAAGTTCTATAATGAAAAATTCCCACTAGTATATGAAAGTGACAAAATGAGAGACTCTCTATCATGAAGATCTTGGTGCTACTTTGAAGCACAAGTGTGGTAAAAGGATAGTAGCATTGTCCCTTCTCTCTTTTTCTCTCATTTTTTTTATTTGGGCCTTTCTCTTTTTTTATGGCCTCTTTTCCGGAGTCTCATCCCGACTTATGGGGGAATCATAGTCTCCATCATCCTGTACTCACTTCGGACAATGCTCTAAAAATGATGATCATCACACTTTTATTTTTCTTACAACTCAACAATTACAACTCGATTCTTAGAACAAAATATGACTCTATATGAATGCCTCAGGCGGTGTATCGGGATATGCAATGAATCAAGAGTGACATGTATGAAAGAATTATGAACGGTGGCTTTGCCACAAATACGATGTCAACTACATGATCATGCTAGCAATATGACAATGATGGAGCGTGTCATAATAAACGGAACGGTGGAAAGTTGCATGGCAATATATCTCGGAATGGCTATGGAAATGCCATGATAGGTAGGTATCACTACTAGGGAAAAGCCTATACACAGAATCTTAGCAGCAGCGTGGCTCGAAAAGGAGCGCTGCTGCTAATTAGTAGTAGTAGCGTAAAGGGAAACTCGCTACTAACAAGTTTTTAGCGAGAGCGCTCGGTGTAAACCGCGCTGCTACAAATATCCACCGCGTTGTCCACCAAACTCCATTTAGCAGCAGCTGGTGCTGCGAGCAGGCCATCTGCTATGGATGTAGTAGTAGCGCTTTTTCTCGAGGTCGCTGCTGCTAAATTTCAAATTGGCACACTTTTTGGTCCCGTTAGCGATGAGCGCTGTTGCCCAAAGCGCTGTTGTTACTTCCTTAGCAGCAGCTGCTTTTAACTCCAGCGCCATCGCTAATCCGCACCAACCCACCACCTTTTCCCCACCCGCCCCTCCCCTCCCTCCTCTCTTCCCTTTCCCTACCTCCCACATGCTCCCACTCTCACTCTTCTTCTTCCTCAATACTTCTCCCCATTACTCTCCCTCTTCTATCTACCTTTCTCTCTCTTCATTACTCCTACCTAAGTACACCACCTCCATTAATGCATCTCCTTTCTCTTTTTCCTTCCCCCTCCACTAGTTGAAGTTGTCTCCTCCCAAATTAGGTAGCTAGGTAGATGTAGGATTTAGTTAAATGACCTATTTGCCCCCTAACTAGATCTATCTTTGTCAAGAAGAGCTTTGTGCACTTTTGATCTCCCTACAACATCATCTCCACCGTGTGCTCGATCTCGAGATATAGGTGATTAAAATTTCATGCTTTTGCAAAATGGAAATATGTTTATGTGTGTGTGATATGTTTATGGAAATTGTGTGCGTGGCATGAGTTGACGCCAAATTGTGCTTTTGAGTTGCCTATGTTTTGCCGAAATGTCGATTTATTTCTGTTTCGGCGAATTCCGGGCAAACTCTAGATCCATATATGTCCTATTTTTAGGGAAGGTCATGCCGAATTTTTGTATGACTTTGATGCATGCACGCATTTTTATAATCAATTTGTTTTATAATTACCGTGCAGACGTCCATGATGGTCAGTGGACAGGTGATTGCGATCGGCGGTGTAGGACATGAAAGAAAATAACCTGGCAGAGGTTTTATGTCCGTGTCGAAAATGCAAAGGAATAGTTTGGCTCGACCCCTATGACGATGGTCGTGTAGAAGCGCACCTGCTCATGACTGGTTTCATGGATGGATATACTCGGTGGATAACTGAAGATGAGGATGACGATGTTGAGGATGCCGACAGGGCAGGCAATGATGACACGGGGCAATACAAAGAGATGATCGATAATAGCGGCGGGGAAGAGGCCGGACATGGCGGCGGAGAAGGGGCCGAACATGGCGGAGGAGAAGGGGCCGGACATGGCAGCGGAGAGAACGACATGGACTCCACCCAGCAGAGTTCATCGGTACTAAGTTCAATCGTGCGGGACCCTCATGTTCAAGCATTGCTTCGCAAGGAGACGAGTACTAAGAGAGCTGCTTCTAGAGAGGAGGCTAAGCTGGAGCAACTAGTGGTAGACTCGAATACTCCATTGTATGATGGTTGCAATCCTGAGGTGACCCGCTTGAGTTTCACGCTCCAACTCCTGAAGACGAAGGCTAAAAACAAATGGACCGACACTATCCTCGATGAGCATCTCAAGTACCTAAAGGATGTTCTTCCCGCGGGTAATCTATGTCCTACTAGTGTTGATGAGGCCAAGAAGATCGTGTGCCCTCTTGATCTGCCACACGTTAGATACCATGCATGCATCAACGATTGCATAATTTATCGGAAGGAGCACGCGGAAAAAACAAGCTATCCGGTGTGCAATGCTTCTCGATACAAGAAGGCCGGGAAGAAATGTCCCCAGAAAGTTGTATGGTACTTACCGATCACTCCTTGTCTCCAGAGGAAGAAGCCCGACGATGGAGATGATCCGAAGCTGAGACACGTGAAGGATGAAAGCCAGTGGAGAGCGTTGACCAGCTTCTATCGGTATTTTGAATGTGACGCAAGGAACATCGTGCTCGGCGCGTGTACCGATGGCATGAATCCGTTTGGCAACCAGAACACCAACCATAGCACATGGCCCGTGTTTGTATGGATGTACAACCTCCCCCTGGTTGTGCATGAAATTGAAGTACATTCACATGAGCATGCTTATTCAAGGGCCGAAACAACCAGGAAATAATGTTAATTTGTATCTGGGGCTACTTCAAGAGGAGTTAGACACGTTATGGAAAACACCGGCCAAGACATGGACGCCAGCAAAGGCGAGTATTTCAACATGAGAGCCGTGCTGATCACGACAGTGCACGACTATCTCGGTTACGGATATGTGGCAGGCCAGGTGTGCCATGGATATTGCGGATGCACGCGGTGCATGGACGATACGACGTCTCAGCAGCTAACATCAAGGAAAGATGGCGGGTCTGGGAAAATCGTGTACATGGGGCATCGAAGATGGCTTGAACAGGACGGCCAGTCGAGAAACCGTGGAGATCTATTCAATGGTCACGCTGAGCATCGAGGACCTCCACGTAAGCGGAGCGGTGCCGAAATCGATGAGCTGTTGAAAACTGGAAGGAGTGCCTTGCGCCGGAAAGACGATGAGAAAGGCGCGGAGCCGCTGCTGAAGGTATGGAAGACGAGGTCGTGTTCGGGACTTGAGTATCGCACAAACTCGATACACCTCATTTCCTTGATCAAATGCATATCTGTAAGAATGTCCTTGAGAGCTTGCTCGCAACACTGATGAACATGTCGGATAAGACCAAGGATGGGCCGAAGGCAAGAAAAGACTTGCAAGATTTGAAAATCAGGGAAGATCTGCACATGCCGCCCTGTAAAATGTCAGACGAGACAGAGACCTCGAGCTCATTCTCGACCCAGCGCCACTCCTCCACCTCACCAGAGCCCCGCCTAGCCACTGGGAGGACCTCGAGGAAGTCTCCTTCCTCGACTCCGGCCGCCCCGATCCGCCTCGGGCTCCGGCTCGATTCACTCAGGTGAGACCACCCCCGCCTCCCAGACCGTGGCAGTCGCCTCCTACTACACCCAACACTCTAACCCGAGCCCCAATTCGACCTTTGCAGCTCTCCCCAGCGAGATCCACCAACGCCCGAACCACCGTCCGCCGGAGTTGGGTCCGCCGTCGACGTGGTGCTCGCCGACGACCAACTCCACCACCCACAGACGTGGGAGAGCACCCTGAGTCCATAGGTACCCTCCACTCCTCCTAACTCGCTGTGGATCACCGCCGGCGACCACCGCAGCCTTCGGGCGCCGGCGACTCTGTTTTCAAATTTAAACCTGACGGGTGGGACCCCCTCGTCAGCCTCTCTTTTCTTTTATTCAAACCGTTTTCCTGGAAAACGCCTTCGGGCAAAGTGCGCTTTCCCTTTGGGTTGGCGTGTTTGTTACTGAAATGTTTTCTCTTTTTATAAACAAACCCCTGGAAACTTTCTGTTTCATTACAGATGAGTCCCTGGACTAAAACCTTAATAACGTTTAAACAGAAAAATATTTTTGATTGATTCTTTTTCTGTCATCTTTATTTTTTTGTCTAGTTTTTTATCATATTTATTTGAAAAAATATTTGGAACACTTTTTGTGCACACACGATATTTACGTTAGTACGCATTTTCTTTATACCGTAGATACCGGAGGAGGTGACGGAACCGCAAACTTCACCGAGCTAGACTCCGACTACTCCGAACCAGGCAAGCATGTTTGAACCTTTGATATGATGAGTGTTTTACATGTTTGCTTGAGTATCTATTGCATGGCATATTCATATAAGCAACTGTGAGTGTTATATTGCATGCAAGGCCACTTCGTGTGAGCTTCGAAACTAGGTGTATTAATTTGATGGATGCCAACATGATCATGTGGTGACATGAAGGTGGTAAGCTGGTACTGTTGTAGCATGCCGTCTTTTAAAAACGCCTAACTCGAGTAACGTGGATCAGGTCTCGATCCTGCTCGCTTTTCCCCTTCCGTATTACCACATGTTTTCTCGCAAAGAGTGCGGTTTAGTAAGTTGCAAACCTCTTTCCTTGTACACATCAAACAGAGGGACCGTGATGAGGGTTCCATGGCCCTGGATTAAAGCCCGTCATCCGGTCAGGGAGCATGGGTGTTTCAGGATGGGACCGAGAGGGGGCACCCCTTAGAGCGCACGATATAAATCTGATCCCATGCTATTCGAGGTTGTGACCTCCCCGTCTTAGAGTTTTTCTTGAACGTTGCCTAGGGTGATTCCCGGCAGCGGAATGTGGAATGGTGTGTCTTGGTTAGATGTGTTTCTTCTAAATGTCAGAACGGAACTAGTCCTCGTGACTACTCAAACCGTTAGCTGTGGTTAAAGAGTACAAACTCGCAGAGTCAAAATCATTCGAGCAACCAATCTATGATCAAGAACTGTGGTCAACTCATCTATGTCGTTGTCAAGATCAATCTTAACGTCCGCCTCAAAGGTCGGGCCTCGGTGACAATCTCGGTAATGAACATGCGTGTCAAGCCTAACTGAATGTTATTTCGTGGATGGACTGACCCGTTTATTATTATGAGCTGAGTATTTCCTTGGAATGATTTAAACTGCTTGAATGCGAAGATGAAATATAAGCCCTTTATGTGATGTCGCCGATGTCCGATCGTGGCATTCTTGCTATTTACTTCGATATAAGCCCTTTATGTGAGGTCGCCAGACGTCCGATCGTGGCATTCTTGCTATTTACTGATATAAGCCCTTTATGTGATGTCGCCGACGTCCGATCGTGGCATTCTTGCTATTTACTTTCGATATAAGCCCTTTATGTGATGTCGCCGACGTCCGATCGTGGCATTCTTGCTATTTACATTCAATATAAGCCCTTTATGTGATGTCGCCGACGTCCGATCGTGGCATTCTTGCTATTTACTTTCGATATAAGCCCTTTATGTGATGTCGCTCAGACGTCCGACTGTGGCATTCTTGCTATTTACTTTTGATATAAGCCCTTTATCTGATGTCGCTCAGACGTCCGACTGTGGCATTATTGTTATCTACTTTCGATATAAGCCCTTTATGTGATGTCGCTCAGACGTCCGACTGTGGCACGCACTGTTACTTACATTTCAATATAAGCCCTTTATGCGGTGTCTCCCTGACGCCCGATTGCGGCATGTTAATTTATTTGTCCACCTTTCGAGGCGTCGCTCCAGACACCCGATCGGTCCTCAGTTATTTTATTGGGATTTCGGGAGGACTACCGCCTGACTTCCCTTTTTATTTAACATGCCTTGCAAATTTATTACCTGAGTGTGCATTGCTAAACTGCTCATGTGCATCATGTTTGCATTTGTTATATCTTATGTCCGAACTGTCTTGCGAGTACATTCAAAGTACTCACCTGGCTTGTTGATTTGGCCAGATGTTGACGAAGGCGATCTTATGGATGAAGAGTTCGATAGCGAGTCTGACGCCTAGAGGGGTCCCAGTCAGTCCCATGCGAATCCTGGAAATTTGGTCACTTGTATTATATACGCTTCCGCTACCCGAACAAAATCATCGAGCCTCACTCCGGCGCTCGATGAGCTGTAAGATTTAGGAGTCATGTCACCCACGTCACTGTGACATATCCACCACCACTCTTATTACGAGTCAGTAGTTATGCCACCATACCCTTGTGTCATATCCGCCTTTATGTACAATATCAGCGTGCTTGTAATAAATCGTTGAGCAGCCTCAGCTCAACCTTGTGTAATATTAGTACTTCTGGATTTCTGTATCAAGGATTTGTCTACCAGTGAGGAGGATTCTCCTATACTGGAAATAAAAGGGTCGGTTTCTCAATAAATGTTTTATTGGAAACCAGTCGTGAAAAACTTGGTATCAGAGCCAGGCTGACTGTAGGAAACCACTAGGTGCGATCGCTAATCGGTTATTAGCATCTTAAGAACTATTTTTAGCATTTTGCAAAATGTAGCAATTTTCTGTTAGTCATCATAAATTTATGATCTGACTATTCGAAATTTTTGTCTACTTCTGTAGATGGCTAGCAGCGACTGTGAGTCACAGGTGTTCGCCAATGTACCTGAGGGGTTTATCAAGCTCCTCACCTACATCGTCAAGATCGCGATTGGGCCATCGGCTCGTCCAGTGTTCACACTCTACCAGCACAAGATCAGCGACAGTCTATCCATGCACCAGGCCACGGTGCAATTCAAGGGAGGACATGTTGAGTCACACCACTTCCGGTTTGTGGGAAGGTCCATGCCTATGGAGAGGCATGCCATGCAGATGGCTGCCCGTGAGGCGATAGCTCGTCTCCGGGATGTTCTTCCTTCCATGAAGACTCGTCGCTACCGCTACCTCCCATGCCATGTGCCATACACTTGTCACTATGCATTCGCTTGCCCTAGGGGAGAGAGAGATGAGGCTATTGAAATGCTTGTTGAGTATCTCCAGGCTCTTGAGGCAGCTTTTGTTAACCTCGTGGACGACCTTGTGGCTGCTCGTATGGACTCAGTTCATGGCTGCTCCGCCAACCGGAGGGAGCTCCTCCACACAGCACCACCACTGACTTATGTCTCATCCTCAGCATCCTATTCACCTGCCATCCTTGCCACCGCTCGTCGCCTGCCTACCACTGAGGAGTTTGACCAAGCCATTGCTCCTACTCCAGTCCATGCTACACCACCTGTCGCTCCCGCACCAGCTCCTCAACTCAGCACTTCAAGCCTGGAGCCTATTAGTGAGGAGGAGGTTGAGTCCCCAACATCACTGGGTCTTACCCTCGGCAGGCCGAGGGAAATCCTTACCATCTCCGACTGAGTGCGCCTAGCAGCCGTGCGATGTACCAGCTTGTGTGATATGTTTATATGTATATAGGTTTGGTGAGAAGTAGTTTGTGTGCGCATCCTGTAGGAACTGGGAGAAGTGCACTAGCCTAAATAACATGTCAGGAATGTGTACGCACATCCTGAGTGATGTATTGTATAATTACTGCTTGCGTGTAAGATATGTACTGAGCGGCCCTTCTCCGTGCGCAATCAATTATTTTCTTGAAAAAAAATCTTGGAGTGTTTAAAATTTCCGCCTTTGCGATTTTATTTATTTTTGCGACTCAGTTTCTTTTTCTTATGAGTTTTACAAAAAAAATATCCCCAGAGTGGAAAATGCCTCGTCCTTGGACTCGTTCCATGCCAAGTCCGCCAGAAGAGAATTATGGTACCCAAACAAGCAACAATTTCACACAAGGGCAGTCAAGTCAGCAGGGCAGTGAAGCGGCATTTTCCCAAGTATGTTGCCTTTATGAACAAAGCCAGCAACAGCATCAAGAAATGATGAATCATGTCATCAACATGGGAAATCACTGTGAACCATACCAGCAGCATTCCAAATTGTCTGAACTACAAAAGACACGTCTCCCAACGTTCTTGTACACTGATAGGCCGCTTGAGGCCGACGATTGGCTTCGAGACATTGAAAGGAAATTAATTAACGCACAATGTTTGGACCGCGAGAAGGTACTTTACGCACCTCACTACCTCACAGGAGCAGCTGCATCATGGTGGGAAAATTTCCTACACATGCACCCCAATGAAAATAACATCACCTAGGAAGAATTTAAAGAAGGTTTTCATGGGGCGCATATCCCCAGAAGCATTATGAAGATCAAGAAAAGGGAGTTTGATGACCTCAAGCAGAGAAGCATGACAGTGACTGAGTACAATAGTCAGTTTACTCAATTATCTCGTTATGCCAACGAAGAGCACATGACTGAAAATAAAAAGATGGAAAAATTTCTGGACGGTCTTGCACCAGCACTTAAATGCCAGCTGGTCGTACACACCTTTCCGGATTTCAAAACACTTGTGTACAAAGCCATTACATTGGAAAATGAGTGCCGCAGCTTGGAGGATTTTAGCAAGCGCAAAAGGGACCAAACTACTCAAGCTCGCAACAACCGGAACAAGACTGATTTTCAGAAAAATGGAGCAAACAAGTCCACAACCAACGTCCCCCGCTCAAACAACAAATTTCATGCAAGGACAAGGATTTTACATACCGCCCAGGTGTTACTTGCTACGCTTGTGGAGAGGAAGGGCACTATGCCAAAAAGTGCCCAAAGCCAAGAAACTGAGCTCCCAAGCCGAACAACGGTGGGAATAATTCAACACCCAAGCGTAACAACTTCAACCCCAATAAAAATCACAAGAAGGGTCACTTGAACCATGTGACCAAGGAGGAAGAACAGAATGCCCCGGATATCGTACTCGGTACATTCCCTGTCAACACAATACCTGCCACGGTTTTGTTTGATTCTGGAGCTTCTCACTCGTTCATTTCAAAGAAATTTGCTTTGCAAAATGATTTTTCGATGCTTCCCTTGGAAAAATCCATGATCATCAAGTCCCCCGGGATTAAGCAAATCACTCAAAGTTACTGCCAAGGTGTGGTTATTGAGTTCGAGGGAGTAAGGTTTCATGCCAACCTCATTGTATTGGAAAATAAGGGACTGGATGTTATCCTAGGAATGGACTGGTTAACCACCAACAAAGGATTTATTGACTGCTTCAACCGGACGGTAATTCTTACCCATCATCACGGGAAGAAAATAAAAATTGCAGCTCAAGAAAGACAAATATCACGGCAAGCAAGGTTGAACAAGGTGGACGTTTCAGAGTTAAGCAAAGTTCCAGTAGTGTGTGAGTTCCCCGACGTATTTCCCGAAGAACTACCAGGCATGCCACCAGACAGGGAAATAGAGTTCAGCATTGAACTAGCACCTGGGACCACCCCCATTTACAAGAAACCATAAAGAATGGCACCCTCAGAGTTGGTGGAATTAAAGAAGCAAATAAAAGAATTACTGGACAAAGGATTTATACGAGCCAGCTCCTCCCCTTGGGGTTCACCAGTTTTATTTGCCAAGAAAAAGGATGGGACACTAAGATTATGTATAGACTATCGAGCACTCAACATGGTCATCATCAAGAACAAATATCCGATGCCACGGATAAATGATTTATTTGACCAGCTCGGTCAAGCCAAGGTTTTCTCAAAAATTGACTTAAGGTCGGGATACCATCAATTAAAAGTACGGACAGAAGATATTCCCAAGACAGCATTCACCTCCATATACGGGATGTATGAGTTTACAGTAATGCTATTTGGACTGACCAACGCCCCCGCATATTTTGTCCACCTCATGAACAAAGTGTTTGTGAAATTTATGGACAAATTTGTTGTGGTGTTCATTGATGATATTCTGGTATAATCCAAGACAACAGAAGAGCACGCTGAACATCTCAGAATTGTACTGGGAGAATTAAGGAAACATCAATTATACGCCAAGTTCAGCAAATGTGAATTTTGGTTAAGATATGTTGGTTTTCTAGGCCATGTTTTAACCCAAGAAGGTGTTGCCGTATACCCGGAAAAAGTTAAGGCCGTGCTTGGCTGGAAACCACCAGCCAGCGTAACGGATGTACGAAGTTTCTTGGGAATGGCAGGATATTACCGAAGGTTTATTGAAGGGCTCTCCACCATAGCAAAACCAGTGACACAGTTGCTCAAGAAGGACAAGAAATTTGTATGGACTGAAGCTTGCGAGAAAATTTTACAAAAACTCAAAAGAAAATTAACAACAACACCAGTGTTGGTTGTGCCAGACATACACAAAGGTTTTGAGGTGTATTGTGACGCATCCCGGAAGGGCCTCAGATGCGTATTAATGCAAGAAGGCAAGGTAGTCACGTATGCTTCCAGGCAACTACGCAAGCATGAAGAAAATTATCCTACTCATTACTTGGAATTGGCAGCAGGCATTCATGCACTCAAAGAGTGGAGGCACTTTTTACTTGGGAATCATTGTGAAATATACACGGACCATAAAAGCCTCAAGTATATTTTCACACAACCAGAAATCAATTTACGACAACGACGCTGGTTGGAATTAGTGAAAATTATGATGTTGGTATTCACTACCATCCAGGAAAGGCGAATGTTGGGGCAGATGCTCTCAGTTGAAACCCCAATTCAGGCAACGACGGTCTGCCAATCTTGAGACCTGAATTTCAGCAGGAGTTCGCCAAACTCAACTTGGTGATGGTCACTGAGGGCAATGTGTCAAATTTGGAAATACAGCCTACCATAATGGAACAAATTAAGGAGGCTCAGCATGGACACCCCAGCATCGAAGGCATAAAAAGAAAATTGAGTTTGGGCAAGGCCTTAGAATTTGTCATAGACGATAAGGGAATACTATGGTACGGAGACAGACTTTGCGTACCAAATATAAAAGACCTCAAACAGCAAATTCTAGCCGAAGGCCACACCACTCCATATTCAATCCACCCGGGAGGAACCAAAATGTATAAAGACATTCAGGAAAATTTTTGGTGGCACGGTATGAAGAGGGATATAGCCACCTTCATTGCATGTTGTGATTCGTGTCAACGCATTAAGGCCGAGCATCAAAAACCAGCAGGGTTATTACAGCCAAACAGGATACCTGAGTGGAAATGGGATGAAATTGGGATGGACTTTATTGTTGGACTACCTCGATCACACGGAAATGATGCCATATGGGTCATCACAGATAGACTAACCAAGGTGGCACATTTCATTCCCGTAAAGACAACCTACACCACCCAGAAGCTTGCCGAACTTTATCTCTCCCGCATAGTTTGTCTGCATGGAGTCCCAAAGACTATAATATCTGACAGGGGCACTCAATTCGTCTCTAGATTCTGGGATCAACTACAACAAGCTCTGGGAACTCAACTGGCGTTCGGTACAGCATACCACCCCCAGACTGATGGACAAACTGAACGCGTAAACCAAATTCTAGAGGACATGCTGAGAGCATGTGTCCTCACCTATGGGACCAGTTGGGAAGAAAGCTTGCCATATGCCGAGTTTGCATACAACAACAGTTACCAAGCCAGCTTGCAAATGGCACCTTTTGAAGCCTTGTACGGGCGGAGATGTCGTACCCCATTAAATTGGTCGAAACAGAGACAGCCAGATCTTCGCCCAGATATGCTCAAGGAAGCTGAGGAGAAAGTTAGGCTAATCAGGGACCGACTCAAGGCAGCTCAAAGCCGACAAAAGAGTTATTACGATCGAAAACATCGAGGAGTCAGCTTTGAACCCGGTGAGTATGTGTACCTACGAGTATATCCTATGAGGGGCCTGAAACGATTCAAAGTTAAAGGAAAGCTAACACCAAGATTTATCGGACCCTTCTGTGTAGTTGCACGAAGAGGCACGGTAGCCTACCAGCTAGACCTACCCGAAGAGCTGTCAGACGTCCATGACGTGTTCCACGTCTCACGGTTGAGGAAATGTGTGAGCAACCCTGAAAAGCAGGTATCTCATGAGGACATTGACGTACAGCCAGACCTCACCTACAGGGAACGCTCAATAAAAATATTGGAGGAGTCTGAAAGGAGGACCCGTTAGAAAACAATTAAGTTTTTCAAAGTCCAGTGGAGCAATCACACCGATGATGAGGCAACATGGGTAAGAGAGGATTTTCTTCAGGCAAAACACCCACACCTATTTGAGGATCAGCTGAAATCTTGGGGACGAGATTTTTCCTAAGGGGGTAGGTGTTATGACACTCCAAAAATTTTGATTTGGTTTTTATCAAACTCTTTATTTGATTTGAAGGAGGCTATTTAAAATCTTTCTAAAAAGACCCTCCTTCTCAAAAAATTTCTCTCATGACTAATATTTTATTTTTGTGTCTTCCTCAACCTTGGTGTTTGGTATTGAAGAATTTTCATTTGGTGTTAACCCATCACAATTAAATTTGGAAATTATTTCTATTAAAAGGGAACCCTATGGGTTTTGGGTTTATTCTTGTTATTCATTCTCTTTTGTCGTACTTCATGTTGAAAGTTTCTTCCAAATCCCCTCCCCCCACTTTGGGTCAAGTCAAATATCCAATCCTAGCAAGTTCAACCCATTTTTTATTTTTATTCTATTTATTTAAGCCTCAAAACTATTTCTGCCATTATTTTTGGACCTAGGTGATTTACAAAGGAAATACCAATTTACTTTTGAGTTTTGATCCCAAACCAACTCCTCTGACTAGTCCTTAGTACCTCCAGCCAAGATCCATCAAGATCCACTCTTCCACAGTTCAAACTTTTCAAATTTTGCTCACTGCAAGTTTGAACCAGATTTACCAATTTTGGTGAAATTCATTATTTTCTTCTCCAAAAATTATGAGATAAATCAGGCAGCCCCTAGATGCATCAAGAGACCACCTCACCAAAGATCAGCTCCAGAAGAAATTTCCACATGCCAAAAACATTTCATCGAACACCTGGCGAGCATTATTGTTGTTCAAGTTCAGAAAATTCAGAGTACGGTGCTGCAATCAGTGTCGTTTCCTTCAGAGCACGGCGTCGATCTCGCCAGTAACTGCAGTGGCGCCTTGCTCCCTGTTTCCCCTCCTTATCCTCAGCGCCGCACGGTTGCTTGGACAGGCGCGAGCGTCGGTGGCGACGTGGCTCGCCAGCGCCGGCGTCTTCTGCGGTGGCAGAGCCACCCGTGGCGGCCAGCAGGGACCAGCACCACCTTTCGGCGCCGTCCAGCACCGCCCGAGCCACCCAAAGCATCCGCATGGCCACCCCCTCCCCTGTGCACGCTGGGGCACCGTCACCGTGGCCGGAGCAGCGCAGAGCGTGCTCTCTGCCTCCGACGAGTCCCGTGAGCCGTTCCGTCGAGAACGTGGAGTACCACCCAAGGCAGGCCAAGCTTAGCACTTGAACGGAACCAGTAGACCATCGCGGTGATGCCTAGCTCCCTAAACCACCTGACCGACCTCTGCCTCACCGTAATCATCACCGGCGTTATCCCGTTCACGGCCACCACCTCGGATCCGCTATAAAAGGAGCCCTCGAGCTCGTTCTCGACCCAGCGCCACTCCTCCACCTCACCAGAGCCCCGCCTAGCCACTGGGAGGACCTCGAGGAGGTCTTCTTCCTCGACTCCGGCCGCCCCGATCCGCCTCGGGCTCCGGCCCGATTCACTCAGGTGAGTCCACCCCCGCCTCCCAGACCGTGCCAGTCGCCTCCTACTACACCCAACACTCTAACCCGAGCCCCAATTCGACCTTTGCAGCTCTCCCCGATGAGATCCACCAACGCCCAAACCACCGTCCGCCGGAGTTGGGTCCGCCGTCGACGTGGTGCTCGCCGACGACCAACTCCACCACCCACAGACGCGGGAGAGCACCCTGAGTCCGTAGGAACCCTCCACTCCTCCTAACTCGCTGTGGATCACCGCCGGCGACCACCGCAGCCTTCGGGCACCGGCGACTGTTTTCAAATTTAAACCTGACGGGTGGGACCCCCTCGTCGGCCTCGCTTTTCTTTTATTCAAACCGTTTTCCTGGAAAACGCCTTCGGGCAAAGTGCGCTTTCCCTTTGGGTTGGCGTGTTTCTTACTGAAACGTTTTCTGTTTTATAAACAAACCCCTGGAAACTTTCTGTTTCATTACAAATGAGTCCCTGGACTAAAACCTTAATAACTTTTAAACAGAAGATGATTCTTGATTGATTCTTTTTCTGTCATCTTTATTTTTCTGTCTAGTTTTTTATCATATTTATTTGAAAAATATTTGGAACACTTTTTGTGCACACACGGTATTTACGTCAGTACGCATTTTCTTTATACCGTAGATACCGGAGGAGGTGACGGAACCGCAAACTTCACCGAGCTAGACTCCGACTACTCCGAACCAGGCAAGCATGTTTGAACCTTTGATATGATGAGTGTTTTACATGTTTGCTTGAGTATCTATTGCATGGCATATTCATATAAGCAACTGTGAGTGTTATATTGCATGCAAGGCCACTGCGTGTGAGCTTCGAAACTGGGTGTATTAATTTGATGGATGACAACATGATCATGTGGTGACATGAAGGTGGTAAGCTAGTACTGTTGTAGCATGCCGGTCTTACGACAAACTTCTAACTCCAGTGTAACGTGGATCAGGTCTCGATCCCGTTCGTTTTCCCCCTTCCCGTACTACCACATGTTTTCTGCAAAGAGTGCAGTTTAGTAAGTTGCAAACCTCTTTCCTTGAACACATCAATCAGAGGGACCGTGATGAGGGTTCCATGGCCCTGGATTAAAGCCCGTCATCCGGTGAGGGAGCATGGGTGTTTCCGGTTGGGACCGAGAGGGGGGCACCCCTTAGAGCGCGCGATATAAATCTGATCCCATGCTATTCGAGGTTGTGACCTCCTGCCTTAGAGTTTTTCTTGAACGTTGCCTAGGGTGATTCCCGGCAGCGGAATGTGGAATGGGTGTGTACCGTTAGATGTGTTTCTTCTAAAATATCGTAAATGTAACTAGTCCCTTGTGACTACTCAAACTGCTAGCTGTGGTTAAAGAGTACAAACTCTGCAGAGTCAAAATCATTCGAGCAACCGAATATGTGGTCAAGGACTGTGGTCAACTCATCTATGTCAGTTTCAGTATCAATCTTAACTTCCGTCTCAGTGTCAGTCTCAGTGACAATCTCCGGTAAATGAACATGAGTGTCAAGCCTAACTGAATGTTATTTCGTGGATGGACTAACCCGTTTATTATTATGAGCTGAGTATTTCCTTGGAATGATTTAAACTGCTTGAATATGAAGATGAAATATAAGCCCTTTATGTGATGTCGCCGACGTCCGATCGTGGCATTCTTGCTATTTACTTTCGATATAAGCCCTTTATGTGATGTCGCTCAGACGTCCGACTGTGGCATTCTTGCTATTTACTTTCAATATAAGCCCTTTATGTGATGTCGCTCAGACGTCCGGCTGTGGCATTCTTGTTATCTACATTCGATATAAGCCCTTTATGTGATGTTGCTCAGACGTCCGACTGTGGCACGCACTGTTACTTACATTTCAATATAAGCCCTTTATGCGGTGTCGCCCTGACGCCTGACTGCGGCATGTTAATTTATTTGTCCACCTTTCAAGGCGTCACTTCAGACACCCGATCGGTCCTCAGTTATTTTATTGGGATTTTGGGAGGACTACCGCCTGACTTCCCTTTTTCTTTAACATGCCTTGCAAATTTATTATCTGAGTGTGCATTGCTAAACTTCTCATGTGCATCATGTTTGCATTTGTTATATCTTATGTCCGAACTGTCTTGCGAGTACATTCAAAGTACTCACCTGGCTTGTTGATTTGGCCAGATGTTGACGAAGGCGATCTTATGGATGAAGAGTTCGATAGCGAGTCCGACGCCTAGAGGAGTCCCAGCCAGTCCTGTGCGAATCCTGGAAATTTGGCCACTTGTATTATATACGCTACCGCTACCCGAGTAAAATCATCGAGCCTCACTCCGGCGCTCAATGAGCTGTAAGATTTAGGAGTCATGTCACCCACGTCACTGTGACATATCCACCACCATTCTTATTATGAGTCAGTAGTTATGCCACCATACCCTTGTGTCATATCCGCCTTTATGTACAATATCGGCGTGCTTGTAATATATCGTTGAGCAGCCTCAGCTCAACCTTGTGTAATATTAGTACTTCTGGATTTCTGTATCAAGGATTTGTCTACCAGTGAGGAGGATTCTCCTATACAGGAAATAAAAGGGCCAGTTTCTCAATAAATGTTTTATTGGAAAACCGGTCGTGACAGTTAGAAGGTTGGTTACACACACTCATACACGCGTGTAGCCACCACTATTCTTCCACCATCAATCCACCAAAGCATGAGTAGGGTTTTACGCTTCGCGGCGGCCCGAACCTGGGTGAAATTGCTTGTGTGATCTCTGTCATGCTGCCCCACACTCGTCTGCTCTTTGTGCAACCCGACATCCCCCCTGCCGAACCAGCAAGGGGCCCTCTGGTCCCATAGGTGGCCGTGGATTCCCACGACACGGGGCTTGATGGCCTCTGGCTGTAGGCTGACGACTGCTGCAGCTGGGCCTCATGGGCGGGGATCGAAGTCACCACCGCGGGCAATGTGTCCTTGACCCGCGGTTGGCAGGCGTTCGCCCATGCGCGGGGCCTAAGCGGGTGGTGCACCCTCCATTTCAGCTATGACGGCCTTGCGCCCCTCTATGTGAGGGTGTTTGGGGAAGACGACCATCATGCGGGGTGCTGCCCGAAAGATGGTAGTGGCGACGACAAGCTTGCCCTTGGCGACGGTCGCGATGATGACGAGGGTGACGTTGCCCTTGGCGATGGCCGCGCTACCTCCAGCAGCAGTGGCTCCTCCTCCGGCGAGAGCACCACCGGTGGCAGCTATGACGAACCACCACGCCGCCGGGCTCGGATCGGGGAAGGCGACGAGCCGTATCACCACCGTACTCCGGTGAAGCGGGAGGAAGACTCGGGCTGAGCTCGGGCGCTGCGGGAGCCTAGCCGCGGGAGATGCCCTAGTCGTGCGGCCCGCTTTTGTTTTTCCTTTCCTTTCTCTTTCATTTGAAAAAAAAGTAGAGGGCCCTGCTGGGGTGTGTAATGAACCACGGCGCTTGCGCCACTATGTTATGTTTGTTATTTTGATATTGTGTCATGATACCCATGTTTCTACTAGGTGCGGATAGGGTAACTTAGCTCGATGTTCTTGTGGTAGTCTCCCATGTTGCGAGCGCGCGCCTTTCCAGAGGTGTTGTGGTTTTGTCACGGCAGATGTCCTAGAGAAAGGACTTAGTCATGGAGCCATCGCAATGGGTTAGCTTAAAGTGGTTAAAGCGGACAAGGGACGCAGAGAGTTTATACTGGTTCGGCCCCTTGCGGTGAAGGTAAAAGCCTACGATCCAGTTGTTGTTGGATTACTAGGGTTTCGATGACCAGGGAGCGAATACGCTTTGCCTAGGTCTCGAGTTGTTGTCTGTTGTCCCTAAACAGCTGCCAGGTCATCCCCTTATATACATGGGTTGACGCCCGTCGGTTTACAGGGTCCCGAGGCCGGCTCATAAACGTGCTCGGCTCGGTCTCTGCTCTCTCTATCTTACAACACAAGTTTACATATCAATGTCAGTTTACGTCTATAGACCTTAAACCGTCTTTGGTCCCTGGGCCTTCATAAAGCACCACCGTCTGTCTTCATGGGCTTCAAGTACAGTAATCCATTATGGGGATAACCCGGCTTCTCCTAGCCGGTTTACGCCCAGTAGTAATATCCCCAATATTAGGCCCCAGATTGATTTGAACTGGTTCATGTCAATCTTCAACGCATCATCATCTTCATAGAAATCTTGTAAACAGCCATGATGTCATCTTCCATAATCGTGATAAACCGCCATGACATCACCTGTTATTAGAAATTGCATATAGCTCACCTTCCTTAATGAGCCTCCGACAATCGAGGCGACAGCTCTGCCATATTTCTAACTTTTGGGCTCCTCGATTCTCGCGCCTGTCACTTATCCCTTTGCCTTTATAAATAGGACCAGGGGGTCTTTCCATTCCCCCCCCCCCATGCCTCTTCGCATCATCCTCTTCCTCGCGCGGACCGAATCTTCGAGCTCTACCACCGCCGTCGATCTTCGCATCTGCCTTAACAATGGCCGCTGCATCAACCTGATCGTGCCAGAAAACCGTGGCGCCTCTCTGATGTTCTTTTGACATTGGTAAGTCTTCAACCCTATATCTTCTCATTAGGGTTTGTACTTATCAGAGTTCTTCATAGTTCTTGGAGCTGTTCTTCCTTGTTCCTCTTCAGTAGTACAAATGGCGAGTTAGATCTGATATTTTCTAGTGCCTTTGTAATTAAAACTCCTTTTTCCTCATTAGAACATCTGCTTTGGGTAGAAAAACTCATCTGGAACTATTTAGACTGGTTAAGCACCTGCGCTTTAGGTCAGAATATATTTTGATTTTCCAACGCACTGCAGATCTGAAATTACCATGCCAAGCTGTGAAACTTGTTTTTCCTTCATTTATGCATCTTAGATCTGTATCTTCAATACTAGAGTAGGTGGTTTAATCTCATAGGAAAATGATGACCCGGTAGGTACCATTAGTCCCTTGTTGAACCGCCAAGCCGCTTTATGTTTGTACATCTCCCATGTCTGATTCCGGTTTAACAATATGTACATTTTTATGCCTTCTTATGCTCTTGCACCGCTTTTTACTTGTCCATCACAACCTTAAACCGGCAATAACCATGTTTCATCTTTCCATTGAAATGGCCAAACAAGTCTATGAGTGCAACTGGGTTCATTCCCGGGTCACTGAAGAACAATTAGACGGATGTGTTGCAACTGGCGCTTTAGCCAAGAAAGAGGTCATCCACTGGAGGGCCCCTGGTCCGGAAAATCCTCCTGAACTGAAAGACGGAGAAGTAGTTGTTTTCGTTGACCATCTAGGTCGAGGCTTTAGCCCTCCCGGTTCAAAGTTCTTCCGAGATGTGCTTGCCAGTTTTCAGCTCCACCCTCAATACATTGGTCCAAACTCTGTGTCCAACATCTGCCATTTCCAAGTCTTTTGCGAGGCTTATCTTCAAGAGGAACCCACAGTTGAATTGTTTAGGGATTTCTTCCATTTAAACCTTCGCACAGAGTTCATAGATGGACCCAATACTGAACTTGGAGGAATGGCGAGTCAAAAGAGGAAGAATGTCAGTTTCCCTCACGCCAAGCTTTACAGTCACCCTAAATAGTGGAACCAGACCTGGTTTTATTGCGAAGACACATCTCCAACTGACGAAAATCCTTTGCCGGGTAACCGCCCTCACCGTCTTAGCAATACACATCCCTTTCCTCAGAGATTAACTGCAAAGGAAAGGTCCAACTATGCTCCACAACTGTCAAAACTTAGAGCCTTCATGGCAAATGGTTTAACTGGTGTTGACTTTGCTCGTTGTTGGATAACTTGGAGCATATTGCCCTTAAGCCGACGCCCCGGTTTAATGTGTGAATACACCGGGAGTTTGAAGGACCCTCAACGACACATTGATATTCAACTTACAGATGCTGAAGTTTATGAGGCTGTGAAGAAGATACTGAATGAATCGGAGGCTGTCTGTAGCCAGACCGGATTAAGTCCTTTCTGCACCTCAAACAAACTGCCAGCTGTAAGAATCGTATGACTTCTTTGCTTTCAGCCTAATCCCATGAAATACTCTCTCAAAATTTTATTCATCTTTGCCAGGGTGATGATCCTTCTGGAAGAAAAAACCTCAGGATAAACCGGCAAAACCACAAGACAAACTGGAAAGGCCACTTTGCCAGAAGACCAAGGTTATCAAAAAACCTGCCAAGAAAAGGACCATTGCGTCTTCCGAGCCAAATGTTGATGCCGATTTGGCTAATCCGGAATCAGAGGTAGAACTTGACTCTCTTGGTTCATTTTTCATCCACCTCATTGACAATGACTATTATCAGGACGACACTGAAGGCATTCAAGTTGATGACGTAGAGGTAATTATTCTTTCCTTTGATTCAGATCCTCTTTCATCATCAAAAATCCGTCGAGCAAACCGGAAAGTAAAATTTTCTCACCCCCTTGCTCACTTGGACCCAAACTTTCTTTTGAAGACGCACCAACACGAAGCTTCGCCAAGACAACCCGCACAGCGTCAGTAGTTACCTCCGCCGGTTTACCGAACACTCCGGTTCAGAAACGCCGATCAGAGGTCTCTTATACTCTTGACACTTCTTGCCCCAAGGCAGGTTTTTTTTTCCGATAGCCTCTTAATCCGTTTGATTCGAATTATCAGGGAACACCTCACTCATCTTCTGGCAATTCAACAGCTACACAACTTCCAACCCTCAAGACATTTCCTGGGTGAGTTATGCCTTAAATTGACTCTTAATACCTTATATTCACCTGATGTATTGACCTTTTATATTTGTTCTTTTCAGTGCCAAGCCTCGACCCAGCAAGAAGGCTCGGCTAAATAAACCGGCTGATTTTAATGTGGTTGTTGAACCGGAGAAAACTCCATATCTGGAAGGAACAAATGCTGATGTTATTCATTGAAAGTGTGTTATATCGACTAGAGGGGGGTGGTGAATAGGCGATTTTTATGAATTCTTCACTGAGGAATTTGTCGGTGAGGAAATTCCTTAGCGAAGAACTACTAGCAGCGGAATAAGTACTCAAAAGTAAACATAACAGAACACAAGCATGGTCATCATGATGAAATGAAGACAAGCACAGAGTACAGAAAGCGTAATCGCAGGATAACACCGGATGAAGACAAACAGACTGAAGAAATTGAAATGAGGAAATTGGAGAAGTCTTCAGTCAAAGTCTTCAAACACAGATATGACAAGCACACAACACAGTAATGAGGTAATGAAATAGTTGAGGAAATAGAACCAGTAAGCTTGGTGAAGACAATGATTTGGTAGACCAGTTCCAACTGATGTCTCAGTTGTACATTTGGTTGGAGCGGCTAGGTATTTAAACCTGACGACACACAGTTCTCACCGTATTCTCCTTGAGCTAAGGTCACACAGACCTCGCCCAATCACTCGTGGTAAGTCTTCAGGTGACTTCGGAACCTTCACAAACTCGGTCACACGGCGATCCACAATTCCTCTTGGATGCTCTAGACCATGACGCCTAACCGTCTGGAAGAAGCACAGTCTTCAAACGTAACAAGCGTCGGATCCACGCAGGATCAATCTCTTCAGTGATGCTCAATCACTTTGGGTTTGTAGGTGTTTGGGTTTTCCTCACTCGGTGATTTTCGCTCAAAGTCCTCGTAGGACGGTATGCTCTCAAATGACAAGTGTCAATTTCTCTCGGAGCATCCAACCAGCTAGTGGTTGTAGGGGGCAGCTATTTATAGCCTAGGGAGCAGCCCGACATGATAAGACATAAATGCCCTTCAATGATATGACCGTTAGGTGGGTAGATATTTTGGGACAGCTGGCGCATAGCACAGCAACGGTCGGAAATTTGAGTCTCAAATTCCTCAGGGCTATCATGTTCATCACTATGTAGGCAATCCACACTGGCGAATTCCTAACTCCTCAGTCAGAACAAATTCCTTAGAGACCAGAAGAACTTTGTCTCTGTCACTGAAGAAATTGACTGAACTATATGAGATTTCCAATGGCTTCACTCAAAGGGATTGGTAGGTGTAGGATTTTGAGTTCAGCATCACTTGGAAATTTTTCCTTAGTCTTTCCTCGACCCCCTTGAACAGTACTGTGTTTCCTATGACTTAAGAAAGAGAAAATGAAACTACAAAAACAAAAGTCTTCACCCTTCATGTTCCTCAAATGAATACCAAGTCTTCAAGGTCACACCAATTTCTTCACTTTCAAAGTCTTCAGAAAGTCTTCAGAAATCCAAAGTCTTCAGTCGAAGAACTTCATTTTTAGGGGTAGACTTTCACTATAAATATCAAACTCCTCATAGACTTATAGACATGTGTACACTTATAAACACATTAGTCCCTTAACCTATAAGTCTTCAATACACCAAAATCACTAAGGGGCACTAGATGCACTTACAATCTCCCCCTTTTTGGTGATTGATGACAATATAGGTTAAGTTTTCAACAGGGATAAACATATGAAGTGTAAATACTGATATTGAGGAATTTGATTGCAAGATATAGAAGAACTCCCCCTGAAGATGTACATTGTGAGGAATTTGCTTTTAAAGCAATGCACACTTGAAGAGTACAATCATGGAGATCTCCCCCTATATCTTGTAATTCATCACGCATTTTACATAGTATATGAAGAATTTGAAATGCATGATGAAATATGGTGACTGATGTAATTCAACATGCGTGCAATAACATTAACGAGGAATAAGCATGCAGAAGAACACAACAAAAGTATCAGACCACAATAGTGTTTAAGATTACAACTCGATGCAGCAAAGTCATCAGAAGAACGAGAATTGTAACTTAGCAAAAAAATGACCATATATGATAGACCCGCTAGAAGACTAACTCAAATTTCTCCCCCTTTGTCATTGAATGACCAAAAGGATCGAAAATGAGGACTAACGCCCCTGAAGAATATCAAGTTGATGAAGGAGCGCCAGCGTTGTTGGGGTCGGTTGTTGATGTAGGGCCAGCCGCAGTGTTGTCCAAGTCTTCATGCTCATTGGTGTCGCGCGATGAAGAATAGGAGATGGCCACCAAGTAAGGAACCTTGACCTTCTTGTATTTCTTCGGTGGAGGAGCAGACCAGTTAAAATCTTCCTTGAGACCCATTTTCTGCAGATCTTCTACGCTATAGACATGAGTCAGGACAGCCCAGGTACGGTTGAAGGTTTCATGGAGGCAGTAGTGTTTTTTCTTCACTGCATTGTGGGTAGCAGTCATGTTGTGAAGAATTGATCCAAACTGACGCTTGACCCATTTATGATTGCGATCAACCTTCTGATGAAGACTAAGGAGAATCTCACGATCAGTCATCACCCTGGGTGTTGTGCCTTGAGGATTTTGCTTGGTTGTGTTGGCGGTAGAGTCATGGGTGGCAGAGTCGTCATTGGTTGAGTAGGATGCAGCTTTGCGAAATTGACCATCCAATGGACGAATGCCTTCATCTATAATAGCAGCAGCCTTGCCCTTGTCATCAGCTGAGGAAAATGTCCGTTTGAGGACTTCAATAGGGGGCAAGTAGCTGAGGTGATTCTGAAAATCAGCCTTGTAGTTGAGTGAAGACCTTGTTCTGATGAATCTCATAATCCAAGGTGCATAAGGCTTCATCTCAAACGGTGACATAGCGACATTGGCCAGAGTTCTCATGAAGAAATCATGGAAGTTGACGGGAACGCCATGAATGATATTGAAAAGCAGATTCTTCATGATGCCAACGACTTCTTCTTCATTCGAGTCGTGGACCTTGATAGGACTCAATGTCTTCGTCAGAATGCAATAGACAGTCCGAGGCACATATAGTAATTCCTTCACGAGGAATTTGGTTCGAGGGGCCTGACCTGGTTTCAATGGCTTCATCATCACTTGCATGTAGTGATCTGTAAGCTCAGGTTCACTGTAGATGCAACGAGCAGCTTCAAGGGGAGGACTGAGTGGTAAAGCACGAAGCAATTCAGTAGCTGGTGCCTTGTAGTGAGTGTTTTCAGACATCCAGTCCAGCACCCATGAATTCACATCTTCAGAGTCTCCGGTGATGTGCAGCGTTGCATAAAATTGAAGAATGAGTTCTTCATTCCAGTCACAGATATCAGTGCAGAAATTTAACAGTCCAGCGTCATGAAGAACACTGAGGATCGCACGGCACGCATGTAGATTCCATATCCACGTGAGGAATGTGCTCATGATCGAAGACTTTGTCTTTGTTGAACAGCACTGAGGAATAGAAATTAGCCTGGCTGGCTGTCCAGAAACGCCTCTTCCTTATGCGAGCAGAGTCATACGGGTTGTAGTCTGTGAAGAATACGTGCTCGCCGATGAAATCATCAGCCTTGAATTTTTGCTTCCTTGAGAATGGATCCTTTGGCTTGGGCAGAGGAGTGTCAGTCAGTTACATCACAACCTCAGGGATCGCAATCTCAGGTTCTTCAGGCTGAGGAATTTCTGGTTCCTCTTCAGTGGCTATCTGTGTCTTCAATGATTCAGCACCAGCAGTTTCTTCAGCACTAGTGGCTGGAATTTCTTCTTGAACAGAAGCAGTGGGTTGAGGTTCTTCAGAGCCCATTTGAACAGTTTGTGCTGGGGACTGAGGGATTTGTTGCAGTGGCGTGAACAGAGGAGAGTTGGGATGCTAACTTTCCCAATAGTCATCATTCATCAATGGAGTAGTACTCCCAATGTCCATGTCAGAATTGTGTTCATCTAATTCTTCAACGCCGGCCTCTTCAGCTGTGAACTGAGGCATGGGCGAGGAGACAGCTGGAGTTGAAGGGAGTGCATCCACTTCAATTTCTTCATCCATCTGCTCTAACGAAGCAGCAGAAGGATTTTCTTAATCAGATCCGCTGGGGATCACATATTCTTCATCGAAAGGAACGATTTCCTTTGATGGCATGGTTGAGAGAGGAACAACATCAATGGGATTTGCAAATGAGCTGGTCAAGGGCTTCAACTTCTTCGGAGCTGAAGAATCTGAGGAAGCTGATGCTTTCCTTTTCTTCACAGCTGCACGCTCTGCAGCCTTGGTCTTCTTCACATCTGAGGCAGATGGAAGGATTAGAGTTGGGGTAGGCACAGGAGGAGCAGAGGAATTTGGTTGAGTTTCTTCAGGCACAACTGATGTAGTTGCCCTGACTTCTTCATTTTCTTCAGGCGCACCACTAGTGGATGCCCTGGCAATTCTTCAGCGGCTGGAATGTAGTCATCAGCCCTGGAACTTACATTTTCTTCAGCAGCCTGATTTTCATCAGCGGGGCTGGCATGTTCTTCAGTAGGCTGAGCAGATGCTTCAGCCTCTGGAATTTCTTGTTGCGATGGCGCTGCAACAGTGTAGGTGAACTTTTCAGACAATTTCCCAAACCTGACTTTGTCTCCAAGCCAGTCAGCACGGTATGCGTCAAATTCATCACTGAGTTTCTTGATCTCAGATTGAATAGTGACAAGTTCTTAAGTTGTCATAGAGACAACATTTTTCTTCAGAAAGTGCTCCTTCCTGTACTGCGCTTTCTTGATCTGCATGGCCTTCTCATACTTCCATTTTTCTTCTTGGATGAAAGCTGTCAGCATATGACTTTGGCCAGGAGTGAGCTTGAAATCAGGCATAGGAGTATTTGGGTCCTTGTGCCAGAGATCAATGTAGTCGAGGATCAACTTTGGGTCCAAAAGCAGTGGCACATTTGTGCCCTTGGCTCTAGCGGCCCTGACTTGCCTATCTCTGATGATTTCTGCAAGTTCATACTCATCAGCTTCGTCTTCTTCAGACGGCACTTGGAAGGCGACCTGCTTCTTGTGAGGACTTGGGCGAGAGCCCCATCCAGCAGTGGTCTTTGTCTTCAGCAGAGAGGGTCCCGTTGAAGAATTTGGTGCAGCTGAGGAACTAGCAGACGCTCCTGAGGCAATAGAGATGCCAGTAGTCCTTTGGCACGTGGCAAGATGCACAGGTGCTGAGGACTTGGTCGGAGCAGCTGAGGACTTTGGAGGAGCAGGAGCAGCATGAGGAATTGGCTATGAGGGCTTTGAGGATTCTGGCCATGAGGGCATAGCTGAGGAACTTCGCCTTGAGTACATTGACGGCGAAGCACTTGGCTTGTGCGCAGGCTTCTTTGACATGGCCTTCTTAGGCTTGACATAGGCCTCAGCAGCAGCAGATTCTTCATTGAATTTCCTCACTGCTTCCCTGGCTGTTTGGCCAATTTGGCCTGGCGCTTGGCCCATTCATCAGGATAATCCTCACCACACTTGAGGCTGGTGGGATCAGCTATTTGGCCCGGTGCCAATGGAGGTCTCGGGCATGGAGGATTGAGTGCAAATTCTTCATGTATTTGGGAGTAACATATCTGTACTCCCTCCACTCTCTTGCCCATCTCCTCTCTATCTTTTGAATGCGCACCTTGCGCTGATTTTTATCTTGCTCAGGGAATGTGCAGTACCCAGCATAGATGTCCTCAGGGATTTCAAAAGCAGTATTGACCTCGGGCCTCTTTCCTCCTTTCTATGGCTTCTTACCGTCAGCCATTTTCTTCAGTTGAGGAATTTGAACAATTGAATTCTCTGAAGAAGTATGCAACTTTTCTCCAAGGAACGCTGCAAATGAGTTAAGTTGATGAGAACCTAGTGATTCAGCAGCGGACATGAGTACCTGTGAACAGAGTATAGTTGCGAGGAATTTGGAGAGGTCATATGCGTTCTCAGAGGTTTTTCAAAAAGAACAAGTTTGAGGAATTTGACCAGATGGGTCTTGAAGAATTTAACTAAGCATTCTTTGTCTTAGGTTCCAGAGTTGTATAGATTGAAGATCCACACAATTGAGGAATCTTGAAGAAAAATTATTGCTTAGAGAAACGAATCAAGAACATACGACATGTGAGGTGTTTAGTGTGTGAGGAATTTGAAGAATAAACACCTTTGAAGATTTCGAAGAAATCATTTGAATCAAGGAGGGAAGTAAAAGTAACTTTTAATTACCCTGGACGAAGAACACGACAAGCTGTAAGGTGGAGACGTGAAGTTCGTCTGTGCAGATCTGCCACGCCCTAACTCGGCGGAGGAAGATAGCTACGGCGGCGGCGGAGTGAAGATTTCCGCGATCGGCGCGAGTACGACAGCGACGAAGTTGAGGCAGTGAAGCTCTTCCTCATCGGCGATGATGGAGTAGCGGCGGCACTAGGGTTTGAGAAGCTCGAGCTGGAGAGAGGTCGAGCGAAGGAAAGGAAGTGAGGAAGGGGAGGGGTATTTATAGCCACGGTGAAAAACTGTTCGCCTGAAGAATTTGGATGAACGTGCCCCTGACCCTTCTCATTCGCTTGACATGTGTCACCCATGTACTGAGAAGTGGAGATCATCTGCGATCATGGGTGAATAGATAAGTATTTCGTGGGATGCGGAACGGTTTGAGCGGCAAAGCCGAAAATTTGGATAAGATAAGTTTTAACGTTCCATTCGCAAATTCTTCAGCTGACAAGGACACAGTGAAGATTTTGAACGAGTTTCAAATAGAACGCACATGAAGAATTTGTGAATAGAATGGGTTGAGTTTAGCATAGAGGGGGAAGGGTCCGATCACATTCACTTAGCAGAAAAAGCAACTTGAAGAATTAGCCATAAGTGAATGTTGTAGAGGACAACATAAACTCATATAGCCAATGAAGAAAAAACGACGGAAAAGGTGAAGACAATGCAAAGTTGAAGAAAATGAACAACTGAGGAATTTCAAAACTGAGGAAAAACTCAAATTGAAGATTTTCAACTTTTGGTGGTGGCGTGACTCCATCAGATAAGAATGATGATTTCAGACACAGCGCTGCATAATTGTTGTAGGGTTCTGAGAATCAAATTCTTCGTTAATTTCTTCACACTTAGAGTGTTATTATTCATTGATTGAAGAAAAACGTTTCTTCATGTGTTGCGCATCTTAGTCATCTATTTTGCATAAGTGTTAGGATGAGTGTCTTATTCAAAGAACATTCGAAGATTCTAAGATATTTAGCTCACACCGCAACTTGCTAAATCTCTTCTCATCCAAAGGCTTTGTGAAGATATCTGCTAGCTGTTCTTCAATCTTCACATGCTCAATAGAAATGTCGCCCTTCAACACATGATTGCGAAAAAAGTGATGAGGAATCTGAATGTGCTTTGTCTTTGAGTGCTGAACTGGGTTGTGAGCAATCTTGATGGCACTCTCATTGTCACATAAGAGAGGCACGTTCATCACATTGACGTTGTAGTCCTTGAGAGTTTTCTTCATCCACAGCAATTGAGCACAGCAAGAACCAGCAGCAACGTACTCAACTTCAGCAGTAGACAGTGATACGCAATTCTGTTTCTTCGAGGACCAACAGACCAAAGATCGTCCGAGGAAATGACATGTACCAGATGTTGACTTGCGGTCCACAAGATCACCAGCATAGTCAGAGTCAGAATATCCAATGAGATCAAAAGCCGAGCCCTTGGGGTACCATAATCCAAGTATTGGTTTGTGAGCTAGATATCGAAGAATATGCTTCACAACCTTATGGTGTGATTCCTTCGGTGTAGCTTGAAATCAGGCACACATGCAAACACTAAGCATAATATCTGTCCTAGATGCACATAAGTACAATAAAGAACCAATCATGGAGCAGTATACCTTATGATCAAAGTCAATACCATTTTCATCAGTGCACAGATGGCCATTCATGGGCAGAGGAATTTTGACGCCTTTGCAATCTTGCATGCCGAATTTCCTCAGTACATCCTTGAGGTATTTCTCCTGAGATATGAATATGCCATTGCTGTTGATTTAATTTGAAGACCTAAGAAGAATTTCAATTCTCCCATCATAGACATTTGATATTCTTCACTCATCATATAGGCAAATTCATCACTATAACGTTGGTCAGTACAACCAAAGATAATATCATCAACATATATTTGGCACACAAACAGTTCACCATCATAAGATTTAGTGAAAAGAGTAGGGTCAAGTGAACCGGGTTTGAAGCCTTTCTTCATGAGGAATTCCTTCAAAGTATCATACCAAGCCCGTGGGGCCTGCTTGAGGCCATAGAGGGCCTTATTGAGTCTGAAGACTTTGTCAGGATGCTTTGGATCTTCAAAACCTGGGGGTTGAGCAACATATACTTCTTCCTCAAGCTTACCATTGAGGAATGCACTTTTCACATCCATTTGATATAAAGTGATATCCTGATGGTTAGCATAAGCAAGTAAAATGCGAATAGCCTTAAGTCTAGCAACAGGTGCAAAAGTTTCATCGAAATCAATTTCTTCAACGTGTGTGTAGCCTTGAGCTACTAGCCGTGCCTTATTCCTCACCACAAGGCCATTTTCATCTTGCTTGTTGCGGTAGATCCACTTTGTGCCAATGATATTGTGCTTGCGAGGATCTGGATGTTTGACCAGTTCCCAGACGTTGTTTAGCTCGAACTGATGTAATTCTTCTTGCATGGCCTGAATCCACTCAGGCTCCAAAAATGCTTCATCTACCTTAGTGGGCTCTGTGATAGAGACAAAAGCATAGTGCCCACAAAAGTTAGATAAATGTGAAGCTCTTGAGCGTGTGAGAGGACCTGGTGCTTCAATGTCATCGATGATCTTTTCAACTTGCACTTCTTTTGCAACGCGAGGATGAGCTGGTTGTCGTCGAGGAAATTGATCAGCATTTTCTTCAGCACCATTTTCTTCAGCATTTTCTTCAGGTGCATCCGCTCGACGTTCTTCATGTTCTGGAATGAATACTTCAGCAGATTCTTCGGTAAGAATGGCATCCTCAGTAGCCACTGGTTCATCCATCATAGAAGGTAGGTGCTCTCTTTGCGAGCCATTAGTTTCATCGAACCGCACATCTACAGTTTCAACAACCTTGTGAAGAACGTTGTTGAAGACTCTGTAGGTGTGTGAGTCCTTTCCGTAACCAAGCATTAAACCTTCATGTGCTTTCGGTGCAAATTTAGAGCTGTGATGAGGATCTCTAATCCAGCATTTAGCACCGAAGACTTTGAAATAACTCACATTGGGTTTCTTGTCAGTGAGGAGTTCATAGGCAGTCTTCTTGAAGAATTTGTGAAGATATACTCTGTTGATGATATGGCACTCAGTATCAATTGCATCAATCTAGAAACGACGAGGCATTTTGTATTCATCAAGCATAGTGTGAGCCATCTCAGCAAGAGTCCTGTTCTTGCGCTCCACGACGCCATTCTGCTGAGGAGTATAAGGAGCAGATAACTCATGAGTAATACCAAGTTCATCAAGATAGTCATCGAGACCAGAATTCTTGAACTCAGTTCCATTGTCACTTCTGATGTGCTTGATCTTCACACCCAAGTTGGTTGAAGCCCTCGAGGAAAATCGTTTGAAGACTTCCTGCACTTCATGTTTGTAAGTAACAATGTGTACCCATGTGTATCGAGAGTAATCATCAACAATAACAAAGCCATATTAAGATGCATCATTTGAAACTGCAGAATAATGGTTAGGACCGAAGAGATCCATATGGAGCAATTCAAATGGATGAGTAGTAGTCATGATAGTCTTCGCTGCATGCTTAGCCTTGGTCATCTTCCCAGCTTCACATGCTCCGCATAAGTGATCCTTGAGGAATTTGACTTTCTCAATGCCAATGACATGCTTCTTCTTTGCAAGCGTGTCCAAATTCCTCATGCCTGCATGACCAAGTCGTCGATGCCATAGCCAGCCTTCTGAAGCCTTTGCAAGTAGGCACACGGCTGGTTGCGGTCCTGTAGAGAAATCAACAATATACAAGTATCCTCTCCTAAAGACTTCGAACACTTTGGAATTGTCAGCTTCCATAACCACAACACAACGATACTTGCCAAAGACAACAACCATATCAAGATCACAAAGCATTGAGACAGACATGAGGTTGTATCCTAAGGACTCGACGAGCATGACTTTGTCCATGTGTCGATCCTTTGTGATCGCAACCTTACCTAGACCCAATACCTGACTTTTGCCTTTGTCAGCAAAGATGATATGCTTCAGATGTGATGGTGATAAGGGAGCATCCATCAATAGATTCTTGTCACCAGTCATGTGATTTGTACATCCACTATCGAGGACCCACTCAGTGGCTTTGGGTTGATCATCCTGCAGATGAATTAGTGCAACTTACGAACTTCATATACTTCATCAGTGAAGAATATGACATCATAGTTCATCAGATCAATTTCATCAAGTAACAGAACAGATAAAGCAGTATGAGGACGTGAGAAATGAAAGTTCATTTCTTCATGATTAGCCTGCGTCCTTTCAGGCACTTTTCAGGTCTCCAGCAAATTCTTCAGACGTTCACGCACGTCTGGAGACCTGACCCTGCAGAAGAGATTAGTTCATTTTCTTCACTGGTGGCAAAGTGTTCATCACTCTGCGAGCTCCATACGAGAAAGGTGGCATAGAAGCCAATCCATTTCGTTCCACATAAGAGAAGTTAGGGTAAGCATATGAATAAGCAGAGAAATTCTTCGAGGACTTATGAACATAATGATTAGAAGAATAATTCTCATATCCATAGCCCTTAGCTCTTCCCTACGAAATAGAGTTGTTAGCACGATGATATGTGGAATTTGAGGAATTTGATCCAGCCCTTAGCACTTAGCACTTTGATCCTTTTGAGGAATTTGATCCACGTGAGGAATTTGGTCCATATGAGGACCTGGATCCATATGAAGAATTTGGTCCATATGAAGAATTTGATCTGGGGTTCCTATTCTTCACAGGTGGAGTCATGAGGACATTCACCTGAAGACTTTCAAGACACTCTTTGGGAACCCAGATTTTCTTCATAGGGGAACCGTTCCTGCAGTTAGTGCCAACATATCTAGCAAATACTTCACCATTCTGATTTTTGAACAGTTTATAGTTGGAGTCAAATGACTCATTAGAAGAATGAGAAGATTCACATGTAAAGCCAGATAAATTAGATGGATCAACTGGAGGTCCCTTTGCAGCAACCCATGATGTTTTGGGGTACTGCTCAGGCTTCCAATATGTACCATCAGCATTGAGTTTCCTCTCAAAGGCAATACCCTCTTTCCTAGGGTTCCTGTTGAGGATCTGCTTTTTAAGCACATCACAAAGAGTCTGATGCCATTTGAGACTTTTGTACATGCATGTCATGTACAATTCCTTCAGCCCTGCATCATAAGTGATACTAGCAATGTCCTCAGATGAGGAATTAGTGATAGCAGAGACAGTTAAAGAATTTGTAGCATTAGAAGCATTTGAACATTCAGGTGAAGAATTAGCAGATTCACGTTCAATGCATTTCAAACATGGAGGAACAAATTCTTCTGAGAAGCGCTGATTTGTTGAGCAAGTAATGAATCACGCTCCTTCGAAAGATCTTCATAACTCACTCTTAGCTTCTCAAGATCTTGCTTTCTTTGAAGAAATTCATAAGAAAGCTTCTCATGATCGGATAAGTGAGTGTTATGATGACCTTGAAGGTTGTCAAACCTAGTCTGAAGTCTCTGAAGATTTTCAGTCAAGGTTTTAGTGCAATCCATTTCTTCACCCAACATATCATCACTTTTGTCTAGCATGTTTTGAACCTTTTCAAAAGCCCTTTGTTGTTTCATAGCAATCTTAGCAAGTTTAGAGTAGCTGGGCTTGGGATTTTCATCAAATTCATTCTCACTAGATTCAGAGGAGGTATATTTAAGTACCTTGGCACCCTTTGCCATGAAGCAATAGGTGGGAGCGTAGTCATCATTGCCTTCATCAGCCTTGTTGGTGAAGCCATTTTCTTCAGAGTTGAAGATAGACTTGCTGACGAATGCAGTGGCGAGAGCCAGACATGCCACACCAGACTCAGATTCCTCAGATGCCTCCTCTTCCTCATGTTCCTCAGATTCAGCCTCAGAGTCCATTTCCTTGCCAATGAATGCTCGAGCCTTCTTGGAGCTGCTCTTCTTGTGAGATGAAGACTTCGAGGATTTTGATGATGAAGATTATGAGGATTTCTTCTTTTTCTTCGCATCATCAGAACTGTAATCCTTGTATTTCTTCTTATTTGATTCCTTTTCCCACTGAGGACAATCTTGAATGTAGTGTCCAGGTTTCTTGCATTTGTGACAAAGCCTCTTCTTGTAGTCACTGGATGAGGAATCATTGCTCCTTGAGGGTCTTCCAAAGCGACCACGTCTTGAGAATTCTGGAATTTCTTCACGAGCAGTGCTAGCTCATGGCTCAGTTCTTCAGGATCACCAAGGCTGCTACCAGAATCTTCATCTTCAGACTCAGAAACTACCTTGGCCTTCAGTGCACGTGATCTTCCATAGCTCGAACCATAGAGATCTCTCTTCTCGGCAAGTTGGAACTCATGAGTGTTTATCCTCTCGAGGATATTAGCGGGATCAAGTGACTTGTAATCATCACGTTCTTGTATCATCAATGCCAGAGTATCAAATGAGGAATCAAGCGATCTCAGCAATTTCTTCACCACCTCATGGTCGGTGATGTTAGTAGCACCAAGTGCTTGAAGCTCATTTGAGATGTCAGTGAGGCGATCGAAGGTTTGTTGAACATTTTCATTGTCGAGTCTTTTGAAGCGGTTGAAGAGATTGCGAAGAACACCAACTCGAGAGTCACGCTGTGTTGATACTCCTTTATTGACTTTGGACAGCCTATCCCAGATAAGCTTAGCAGTTTCCAAAGCACTCACTCTTCCATACTGTCCTTTGCTCAGATGGCCACATATGATATTCTTTGCTTGAGAATCGAGTTGCTTGAATCTCTTCACATCAAGAGTATTCGTGAGAAGGTGTGGTGAGGGAACACCATTTTCCACAACATACCGTAGATCGTTATCAATTGCCTCAAGATGCATTCGCATCTTATTCTTCCAAAGAGGGGTAGTCTGTCCCGTCGAAGGTAGGACACCCAGCAGAGACCTTGATCATACTGCGGTTGACATAACTAAAACCAAAGCGGTTAAACCAAAATCACACGTAACAAGGGAGTACCTTGCTCGATACCAATTGAAAGTCGTTATATCGACTAGAGGGGGGGTGAATAGGCGATTTTTATGAATTCTTCACTGAGGAATTTATCGTGAGGAAATTCCTTAGCGAAGAACTACTTGCAGCGGAATAAGTACTCAAAAGTATACATAACAGAACACAAGCATGGTCATCATGATGAAATGAAGCAGACTAAGGCATAACCTAGTGGTGGGAAGGGGCTGATGCCTTCCCACCCACCCAGGTTCAAGGAATGGTACTTGCAATTTGGGGTTGTTGCACCAATTATACTGTAGGGGGTTCCCTTACAGTCTTTCTATCAAAAAAATCATGATGAAATGAAGACAAGCACAGAGTACAGAAAGCGTAATCACAGGATAACACAGGATGAAGACAAACAGACTGAAGAAATTGAAATGAGGAAATTGGAAAAGTCTTCAGTCAAAGTCTTCAAACACATATATGACAAGCACACAACACAGTAATGAGGAAATGAAAGAGTTGAGGAAATAGAACCAGTAAGCTTGGTAAAGAAAATGATTTGGTAGACCAGTTCCAACTGCTGTCTTAGTTGTACATCTGGTTGGAGCGGCTAGGTATTTAAACATGAGGACACACAGTCCAGGACACACAGTCCTCACCGTATTCTCCTTGAGCTAAGGTCACATAGACCTCTCCCAATCACTCGTGGTAAGTCTTCAGGTGACTTCCAAACCTTCACAAACTCGGTCACTCGGCGATCCACAATTCCTCTTGGATGCTCTAGACCATGACGCCTAACCATCTAGAAGAAGCACAGTATTCAAAGGTAACAAGCGTCGGATCCACGCAGGATCAATCTCTTCAATGATGCTCAATCACTTTGGGTTTATAGGTGTTTGGGTTTGGGTTTTCCTCACTCGATGATTTTCGCTCAAAGTCCTCGGAGGATGGGATGCTCTCAAATGACAAGTGTCAATTTCTCTCGGAGCAGCCAACCAGCTAGTGGTTGTAGGGGGCAGCTATTTATAGCCTAGGGAGCAGCCCGATATGATAAGACATAAATGACCTTCAGTGATATGACCGTTAGGTTGGTAGATATTTTGGGACAGCTGGCGCATAGCACAGCAACGGTCGGAAATTGGAGTCTCAAGTTCCTCAGGGCTATCATGTTCCTCACTGTGTAGGCAATCCGCACTGGCGAATTCTTAACTCCTCAGCCAGAACAAATTCCTCGAGACCGAAGAACTTCGCTCACATCAAGAAATTGGTGAGCTGTATGAGATTTCCAATGGCTTCACTCGAAGGGATTGGTAGGTGTAGGATTTTGAGTTGAGCATCACTTGGAAATTTTTCCTTAGTATTTCCTCGACCCCTTTAACAGTAAGGTGTTTCCTATGACTCAAGAAAGAGAAAATGAAACTACTAAAACAAAAGTCTTCAGGCTTCATGTTCCTCAAATGAATACCAAGTCTGCAAGGTCACACCAATTTCTTCACTTTCAAAGTCTTTAGAAAGTCTTCAGAAATCCGAAGTCGTCAGTCGTAGAACTTCATTTTTAGGGGTCGACTTTCACTGTAAATATCAAACTCCTCATAGACTTATAGACATATGTACACTTATAAACACATTAGTCCCTTAACCTATAAGTCTTCAATACACCAAAATCACTAAGGGGAACTAGATGCACTTACATTCATGATGATCCGCCACCTCAAGATTACGACTTCACTGTTGAACAAGTAGAAGTGGACACCACAGGCCACACTTAAAAACCGACAAGCCCGGCCCGAACTGATGATAAACCGGCAAGTCCAGTGAAAACTGCTGATAAACCATCGACTCCAGTGAAGGCTACTGGTGATAAAGAAGATGACATCATGATTACTGGCTTTGGCCACAGCTCTCCTGGCAATCCAGTCGCTTCATCTAAACATAGCGCCAAGGATGAACTTTCTGCTATGAACAAGGGCAAATGGAACACCAATTTGTCAAGCTATGCCCATCTCAATGCCCAAGACATTCACTCTGGCATCTTGAACCGTCTCAGACACCACCTTGTTGTGAAGCGGTTTGGTAAACTTGATGAAAGAGCGATACGAGGTAACTAATGCTCAACTCTGCATAATTGTTTCTCTTTTTCATTCCAAATATCAACTCCATTAGCCCCCAAGTGATGGTTTATGATATCAATCCAAACCGGGACTTAGTAATAACTTAACTTTGCATGCTTAGCCTCCAGGGACCGGGTTATCTCTTTAAGATGAACCGGTCCTTTAAAATTGCAATACTGCATCTTTCACTAGTGTAGCCCCCAAGGGCCGGTTTAACTTTATAAAGATGAAACGGGACTGTAGAAGAATTCCCATATCAGTACTTTGAGCAAACATACATTAGCCCCCAAGTGCCAAGAGTAATACTTGTATTGTGCTCGGGACTTGTAGAAATTTCCGAGAACAAGCAAATATGCATTAGCCCCCAAGTATCAGGTGCATACTTGTTATGTACTTGGTACTTCAAATATGTACCATCAACTCATAATATGTCTATTTCTTATAGGCTGAGCTGAGCAAAAAGGAATCTCAAACCGCCGATCTGCAAGAAAACATCAAGTCCCAGCAAGCCGAAACCTCCAAGGCAAAGGATGATTTGACCAGCGCTTTAGCCGCTATGGAAAAGCTAAAGGAGAGTTTCAACAAGGAGCGGGTGGATTGGGACACAGAAAAATCCGCTTTGCAAAAAAGAGCCGAGGACGCAGAAGCAGCTCTTAAACCGGTAGTAGATGAGCTGACTGGCGTAAAGCGGCAGATACATGCCATGATGGCTGCTGTGTTTGGTAAACATCCTTGCTTCACATCTTCAACATATCTTCCCATGCATTGCCGGTTTACTGATGCTTGTAATTATGCAGGGACTCGCATTAGTCATCTGGGCTCTGATGTATAGAAGAAATTGAAGGCTGCCTATACTCTTATAGAGCAATTATATACAGGTGCGCAATGGATCATCTGTACCGCTTCACACAACAAGCCTCCCCCCACTTTAATCAAGGAAACCATAGAAAGGTTGTCTATGCTGGTAATTCGAAACCTCCCATGGCGCCCCCACCCTCCCACCCACACCTAAACCCTAGCCCACCGGCGATCTCCACTTCTCTCCACTAATTTGGTGGTTTGATCCACTCATCTTGTTCGGCGTCTCAAGATCTCTCTGCTTATGTCTTTGGTGATGGATTCTTCTTTGGGATCTACCCTTGATCCGGACTTCTCCAGGGGTAGAGTTTTTGCAGATGAGATCTATAGGGCGTCTGGCCTCAGTGTCCATCCCATGGATGGCAGAGGGGCATTTACCCTGGTTGTCTCCTTTAGCAGGCATGAATTTAGGCTTGATGAGGATTCTCTGGCCGCCGCTCTGGAGTCGGCATTGGGAGGATCGGCCATTGATCTATGGGTCTCATATATTGCTGATAAGGTATTTAGTTTCAATGTTTCATGCAAGGATGTTGGTTTTCATATTGTGGACACTAGATCATACTCTTTCCCTCAATTCAAATGTTATTTTCATTTGTGGGGAAATGGGGGTCCAAATTGGTTACGTGAATTCAAAATTTGGAAGAAAGAGTGTGATGCTGAGTGGATCTTGGTCAGCCCTTCTAAACGTAGAGCAGCCTTGGGCCTTCTTGCAATGCACAAACCCCCGTCAAAATCAGCCTTTAAATCCAGGTCTTCTGTTCAGAAAAAGTTATCTTTTGCTACATTTCAAAAATATGATGCATGCAAAGGGTATAGATATCATGCTACGGCTGAGTGTATTGGGGCGTCTGAGAGTGCTAGCTATGAGATTTCTGAGAGGAAGCGTGAGGTCATTTGTCCGCCCCAATCTGCTGTTCTTAATCGGACTGTTGCTTCGCCACCAATCATTGCGTATTGCGTCAAGGGGTACTACCTCGGATTTTGTGCCGTCAGGTTCGGGCGGGATTTCTGGTCCTCAAATTTTGCCTCTTTTGGGTCCTTCGGTGGCTGACCCATCTAGCTCTATTGTTGTGCCGAGCCCATCTCAGGCTGAGGTCTCTTTTGATCAAATGATAAATGATATGGTTGATGAAACTGTTACATGTCAGACTTGTTTTAAGCGAGGGCATTTTTCTTCTTCATGCACGTCAACTTTAAAGTGCTTGGGCTGTTCTCGGGTTGGCCACAGTAGGCGCGACTGCCACCGTTTTGCTAAGAGATTGGGTCTGGTTTGGAAACCCAAGCCCGCTAATGATTCAGTTTCTGAGGCAATAGCTACAGGGAGCTAGAATATCTCTCTGTCAGGATTTCTACCTAACTTGGACTCCTCGGTTTTGATTGCACCGTCCACATCGCCCAACTCTGTTCATCTTGGTCCCAGGACGCCTCCTGGCTCTCCGCTAGCTCCACCACCGCCGCCTCCTGAGCCACCCTCGCCACCGCCATCATGGCCAACTTCCCCATTGACCCAATTGCAGTATGTCCCGGATGGACATCACATCATCGATGCGGGGGATGCAAGATGGCCGCGTACCTTTGTCATGCCGCATGTCCCTATTGTCCGCCATCACGAAGACTACATGCTTGCTGAGGTCATGCATGTGCCTGCTGCCAATGAGATTGGTTTTGCTCGTGAGGAGGTTGCTGAATGGCTGGAAGCTCACGGATATCAGATTCGTTCTATTCAGCCCTGGAAAAATGATGTCGGGCTGTTTCGAGTTAGGGATCCCGCAGTGCGTTTTTCTCTCCTCCAACTCCCTCCACAACACCTTGGCAATGATCGGTTTGTCCGCTTTATGAAGCATGATGAGGGGGAGGGATTTTGTGGAGCTCAGGGTTTTCGTCAGGGTTTGATCATGCTGCTGGGCATCCCACTGGATCTTCGCAATACTGATAATATTAGAGCGGCAGTGAACACTTTTGGCAAATTCCATCATTGGAACAGTGAGGATCCATATCTAGTCAGATCACTAGTGTTTTCTTCCTTTCCTGAGGACGTTTCGGTGCCTTGTGATGTCATTTTTAATGATTACGCTGCATGGGGTGGGGCAAGAGTGTCATGGACAGCGCCCATATACATTCTTGGTGCCAACTTTGCAGAGCAAATGCTGCAAGATGAGGATTGGATGCCAATTAATGGAAATCCTCACCCCCTTCCTGGGGTGCCCTTTCCTGAACTTCCTCAGTTTATCTTGCCTAACTACCCTGCTTTAGGTTGGAATGAGGTGCCACCACCTCCTCCAGAGCAACCTGACATGGGGGATAACAATTGGGGCAATGCAGTTTGGGGAGAAGATGAACAAGTGCAGAATGATGTGGAAGTGGAACAAGAGTCTATGGTTCTTGATAACTCAGAAGATCATTCTCTGTCAGTGGAACAGCATATTCAACCAAATTTTGTGCTTGTTGTCGATGTGGATCAACCTGTGGTGCGAGAAGTTGGACAGGAGCAACCAGTTGCTGTGGAAAACAATATTGCTCATGTTTATAATCTTGATGATTGGGCTTTGGTGGTCTATCAGCAACCTGCACCTCATCCTGAAAATCAAGCTTCCATGGAGGGATCTTCTGTGTTGGAGGTGGCCATAACTGCTCCTCTTCTGACTGCTTTAGATGTCACTGCTGCTAAAGTTGTGTTTGGACCTGATTTGCCCCCTGAGATGACCTTCAGAAGGAATTTTGAGGCCATCTTGCATTTAGATATCTGCTATGAAATCCCTAAGCCAATACAGGTGTTGCCTTTGCAGTCTGATTTGCTCTCTAAAAGAAGCTGGGACTTGGCCTTTGAGGTGCCAAGACTCTATGTTGGAGCACAAGCCTATGGCTAGGGCTCTTTTCCAGCTCAACAGATTGAGTCATCTCCTATTGGTGAGGCAGAACACTTTACTGAGTCACCTGAACAACCTGAACTTGAGCAGAGAAAGGTTAGAAGGCCCAGGAAAACCATGGCTCCCACTCCAGTTGTGGAAACTTTAGTAAGAAGGTGCACTCGAGGATCTCTGTAGAGAGATGGCTTCAAACCAACTTTTTAGGAGCTTCCAATGCAGGCAAAGAGGAGGAAGCCCAAGGTCAAGCCCTTCTCAGCTACAGTGTCACAGAACATGCAGGATGAGCCAGTTGAAGATCTTCCACCACCTACTCCTATATCCAAGCTGCAGCAGAATGGCCAGGAGTTGGGCATTGCTGATGATATGATTACTGTGGAGCAGCTTATAGCTGATCCCTCTACTCCAACAACCAATACTGCAAATGTTTAGTTGTCAGCTGGCTAGTTGGGGGTGGCAGGTCTTCTGTTTATCAGGGTTCTTGTCTTTTGCTACTATCTGTAATAATCTAAATGTATCATGTTGGACATGTGTGCTTGTTGAGGGTGGTGGCATTAGGTGTCATCAGAATATTCTATCTGCTCTTTTTGGTTTAAATGAGTAATGCTTGTAAGAACTAGAGTGTTTTATGCTGGAATGTTAGGGGTTTAAATTCTGAAGCTAGGCAAAGAGCTGTCAGACAGAAGTTGGATGAAAGTCAGTGTGTTATTGCCTGCTTCCAAGAGACCAAATGTGATTCTTTTGATTTCAGATCTATTAGATCTTTTTGCCCTAAAAGATTTGATAGCTTTGCTTTTTCCCCTTCTAAGGGTGCTTCTGGGGGCATTTTGATAGTGTGGAATTCTTCTGTTTTCTGGGGCACTATAGTTGAAATTCAGCAGTTTGCAGTTGTAATTCAGTTTATCTCCAAGCAAAATAATGAGCACTGGTCTCTTGTTTCTGTGTATGGTCCATCCCAAGGGGAGGCTAGGGACAATTTTGTCAGCTGGTTATATAACTTGCAAATACCAATGGGTGATAACTGGCTCTTAGTGGGAGATTTTAACTTCATGAGATCTCTGGAGAATAGAAATTACCTGGTGGTGATCTGAATGATATATTCATTTTTAATGAAATAATTGCACACCTTGGGCTGCTTGAGCTACCCCTTAAGGGGAGATCTTATACATGGTCTAATATGCAGGATAATCCCTTGCTAGAGCAGTTAGATTGGTTTTTTACTTCTGTTGATTGGATCTCTGAATATCCCATGACTGAAGTGTTACCCCTGGCTAGAACTACATCTGATCACGTGCCATGTGTGGTCACAATTAAGACATCTATTCCTAAATCTTCCATATTTAGGTTTGAGAATTACTGGGTTGAGCCTGAGGGGTTTATGGAGAGTGTACAACATGCTTGGCAGAAGCCATCCCACAAATCTCATATCACTGCTAGAATTGCAGACAAATTTAAAACCTTGAGAGGGGCCCTTAAGAGATGGCAGATGAGTATCTCTAAGCTTAAAGTGCTGATCTCAAGATGCAATGAGGTCATTCTGTGTCTTGATGGCCTTGAAGAGGTTAGACCTTTATATAGACCTGAATTTAAATTCATGAAGGTGGTGAAACTGCATGTGGAAAAACTTTTGCATCTCCAGTTTGTATACTGGAAGAAGAGGTGTACAATCAGGTATATTAAACTTGGTGGGGAGAATACCAAATTTTTCCATGCTATGGCCACTGAGAGGCATAGAAGAAATTCCATTGCTTCTCTGACAGATATTGATGGGACTGTGGTCTCTAGCCATTCTCAGATGGAGGGCATCATATGGAATTGTTTCAAAAATAGAATGGGAGTTTCTGCTGGTATAGTAATGGGTTTTGACCTGAATGCTTTGCTCAAGCCAATTGATGGGCTAGATTTCCTAACTGAACCATTTACAAAAGAGGAAATGGATGACACTGTCAAGCATATGCCCATTGACAAGGCCCCTGGCCCAGATGGTTTTAATGGGTTATTCTTCAAGAAATGTTGGCACATTATTTGTCATGATTTTTATGAGCTGGCTGAAGCTTTCCATAATGGCACTACAAACTTGGAGAATATAAATGGTTCTTATATTACACTCATCCCCAAAAAATTGGCCCCTGAAGGTGTTGGAGATTATAGGCCAATTTCCTTGACTGGGATGGGCCTCAAATTCCTGTCCAAAATGGCTGCTAACAGGCTTCAGAGGATCATTATGGAATGTATACATAAGAATCAATATGGTTTTATTAAAAGCAGGACAATTCAGGACTGCATTGGCTGGTCACTTGAATATCTGCACCAATGACATCAGTCAAAGAGACCTATTGTTATTCTTAAATTGGATTTTGAGAAATCCTTCGATTCCATTAAGCATGAAGCTATTCTTCTAATTCTCAAGCACAAGGGATTTAATCAAAAATGGATTTGTTGGGTTAAGAAACTGCTATCAACTGGAACTTCCTCTGTCCTCTTAAATGGAGTACCTGGCAGACAGTTTCTTTGTAAAAAGGGAGTTAGGCAAGGAGACTATCTTTCACCCCTGCTTTTTGTGATTGCTGCTGACCTCTTGCAATCAGTAGTAAATGATATGTTCAAAAGGGGTATCTTAAAGCTGCCAATCCCATGTCATGACCAAGACTATCCTATAGTTCAGTATGCTGATGATACCCTAATCATCTTGCCAGCAGACAAAGCTCAACTTTTGGCTCTCAAGGACATGCTTCATGTGTTATACACCTCTACTGGACTAGTGGTGAACTACCACAAATCTTCCATGGTACCCATTAACGTTGATGAGAACACTACCACCAGTTTGGCTGCTGCTTTTGGATGCCAGGTTGGCAAAATGCCCTTCACATATCTTGGACTACCTATTGGTACTACCAGACCCAAAATGGTGGATTTCATGCCCCTTGTTGATTGCATGGAGAGAAGAATGTCAGCTAGTTCTTCTTTCTTAAACCAGGGGGAAAGGCTTTAGTTCTTAAATTCTGCTCTGTCTTCCATGCCCATATTCTATCTTGGCAGCCTCCTTGTTCCTGCAGGGATTTTAAAGCAATTGGAGAGAATACAAAGGCAATGCTTGTGGAGAAAACACAGAGATGAGCCCTCACCATCCTTGGCAGCCTGGGACCTCATTTGTAGGCCCAAAAACAAAGGAGGGCTGGGCATCTTAAATCTGGGTGTACAGAACATGGCTCTCTTGCTGAAACATTTGCATAAATTCTTAAATAGGTTGGATTTTCCATGGGTCTCACTTATATGGGATACCTATTATCACTCTTCTGTACCACAGGGGACTGATAGTTGTGGTTCTTTTTGGTGGAAGGATATATGTAAATTGCTGGATCATTTCAGGAGCACAACTTGGGTTCAGATCAACTCTGGGACTTCAGCTCTATTTTGGTCTGATAAGTGGAAGATTGATGAAACAGTGATCATCTTGCAAACCAGATTTCCAAGGCTCTTTTCATATGTCAAGGATCCCTGGATTACAGTCTCTGAGGCTTTCCAATCACAGAATTTTACACGGTTGTTCCACTTACCTCTATCTGCACAGGCTTATCAGGAGTATATGACTGTGCAAAATTTGATGGCCAATTGTAATAGGGAAGTGGAAGCAAATGACATCTGGTTCTGGCAGGGATCTAGCCATCCTTTTAAGCCCAAGTTGTTCTACTCCTTCTTGCACTCACACATGTCTTTCAATCCTCTCCTTTTGTGGATTTGGAGATCTTCCTGCACAATGAAAATCAAGGTGTTTGCTTGGATGTTAATCATGGATAGACTAAACACCAAAGATATGGTTGAAAGAAGGCACTGGCATTTGGAGGATGGGGTAAATTGTGTTCTCTGTCCCTTGGTGACACATGAGACTAGAAACCACTTATTCTTTGAATGTAATTTCAGTGTGAGAATATGGAATTACCTTCAAATTTAATGGCCACCTGGAGAGGATATGTCCACAATTGTCATGCAAGCTAAGCAAGATTTTGCTAAACCTTTCTTTACTGAGGTTGTCTTTGTTGCTTGCTGGAATATTTGGATAATGAGAAATGCTAGAGTTTTCAGACATGAGAGACAAAGCTTTAATAGATGGAGAAGTGCCTTCATCCATGATATTTCACTCATGCAGCATAGAGTCAAGCAAATATATAAGGAGGAGTTGCTTAGATGGATTTCTTTCTTGCCTCCTTGAGGTTCTTTTATCTAGTCTCTTAGTGTAGTTTTATTTCTCTTTCTGTATAGATTAGATTACCTCTTGTAATCCATGTACTTTCATATGCTTTTTATTAATAAATTATTAATGATGTGGGGGGTTTTCCCTACAGTCAGCAGTCATAAAAAAGGTTGCCTATGCTGCCTGCCTGAGTAGAAGAGCTAAAGAGGTCTGCTGCAAGGGCGGGTGCTCTGACCGCACTAACCCGGGCAAAAGCATGGGTACCTGACCTTGATCTGGTGGAAGTGGCTAAAGGCTATCCCAGCTTAAAAGAAGACGGATCAGAATTTGGCCATAATGACCTCCGAGCCATAAACCGGGAAGTACGTCCACTCGCTTGTCAACTGGCTGAAGAAGCTAATCTCTCGTATTACCAGGCGAGCTATGACGACAAAAACAAACGGGTTGCTGCACTAACTCCTGAAGCGCAAAATCTTATCCCACCAATCCGTAAGCACACCTATGCACCTGACATTGAACGTCCACCCTTATAAGCGATGAAGCTATATTCCAAGCCCTAACTGGGATCGACTGGGCAACCATTGACTTCCAGCCACTGGGAAGAGAGGAGGATGGTGAACCGGTGCAAGGTGATCCGCAACCGTCAAGTCAAGCTGGTGAGGAATCATGATCCGGAGGCCGGTTTAGTCTCCCACGTGTTGCAATGCTTGTCGAGAAACAATTATCCTTTTGGGCACTGAAACACCTTGTAATAGGCTAGTTAAAACACTTGGTCTGCTATGCCATCGTGCATATTAATTTTTGCCTGACACTTGTTTATCCGCCATTCTTAAGACATATGATGCTCATAATCCGTAGTGATTTATTCAAGCTATTCCTGGGACCTTCAGTCATAATGTTGGCTGACCAACTGTTGTAGTGAGGGTGATAACCCTAATCTGGAGTAATAATAACTCCTGTCATATTACACCAGTTTATGATAAAACCGTGCCGGGTTGTGATAAACACCGGTTTATCCATATTCAATTCTGGCGACTTATAGCCGAAACCAGACTGGGTTAATAATCTCCGGATTATAACTGATCATGTACTGACACTTTGTAGTTGAAAGTCAAGCGGGGCTAATGAACGCTGGTCTATCAAAAAACTTTATAAATCTCATAAAAAGGAGGAAAAGCTTTTCAAATAAAATCAAATGAAAACTTGTAGTCGAGGCTTTTCACGGGCTGCCAGGCCCCAAATTCGAGGCTTTTCATGGGCTGCCAGGCCACTGAGTTAAACCATTTCACAAAGCCTTTTAAGATGGTCCTCAATCCTTAACCAATCGTCGTTTTAACTTTGACAAGTTCAGGGTCTTATCAGATTGACTTGTCGAAGTTCGGCGGGTCATACCAGGTTTACCTGGACGGAGTGACTTACTTAAAAAGGCAGGCTAACCCGGGGTTTTAGGTGTATACACCAGGCTTCCAAGCCATGGCTTGATAGCCTATTACAAGTGTAGATTCTTTGTTCATTGCGATAGCAAAGAATCCCCAAGCAATATTTTGAGCTGTGCTCAGTGGGTGCCTATGTTTGAGTTGTTCTTTTGCAACACTCTCTTTGGCGCCGAAGAAATTTGGCTTTGAGCCGATCAAGAGGTGTGACTATGGTTCGAATACGACCAAGCCCCCAAGTGATTTTTCTGGTGGCTTTGCGCCAATCAAGAGGTGTAGCTATGGTTCAAAAACAACCAAGCCCCTAAGTGATTTTTATATAAATCTTTATAAGCTCAATCAAGGTGTAAACCGGACGCCGCTTTATGAACAGAAGCCCCCATATAACCACACATGATATAAGAAAAACAACAGATACCCCTTTTTAGCTGAGGCTCCGATTTATTATATTGATCATAATATATACACTGTCATAACTATGTACATAAACAAAGCCCATGGCTCAGGTATAGTAAGGCCGAAGATGAGCGATATTCCACGGCCGGTGGGTCTCCTCCTCAGATTTACGTGAGTCTTTGCGCTCTCGAACATCAATAATGTAGTATGACCCGTTATGTAGATTCTTGCTGACCACAAAAGGTCCTTCCCAAGGCGGGGACAACTTGTGCATATCAGTCTGATCCTGAATGAGTCGGAGCACCAGATCGCCCTCTTGAAAAGTTCTGATTCTATCCCGGCTGCGATAACGACGCAGATCTTGCTGATAAATCGCCGAACGGGTTGCTACAATGTCACGCTCTTCATCCAACAGGTCAAGTGCTTCGTGTCGTGCCTTCTCATCGTGCTCAACATATGCCACCACACGAGGCGAATCATGACGGATGCCACTAGGGAGAACCGCCTCCGCTCCATAAACCATGAAAAAAGGCGTGTAACCCGTGGATCTGTTGGGTGTGGTGTTGATCTCCACAATACAGAAAGTAACTCTTCCACCAAAAAACCTGGCGTCCGCTGCAAAGGAACCATAAGCCGGGGTTTGATGCCTCTCAAGATTTCTTGATTCGCCCGCTCCGCTTGACCATTAGACTGGGGGTGAGCCACTGATGACACGTCAAGCCAGATGTGCTCACATTGACAGAACTCCTTCATAGAACCTTTGGACAGATTGGTACCATTATCAGTTATAATGCTGTGTGGAAAGCCAAACTGGAAAATCACCTTTTTTTAGGAATTGAACCGCCGTAGCTGCATCACACTTACTGACTGGCTCAGCCTCCACCCACTTAGTGAACTTACCAACCGCCACCAAAATACATTGCAATCTTGGTGGGACCGATCGCTCACTTCGGTTAGACCGAAGCGTTACGAAGGGAAACAGAGAGATTGCAACCCCATCCCGGTGAGACCGAGATCCCTATCGGTAAGACCAATTTGCTTAGGGTTTGTGGCAGTGTCTATGACTTTTGGAATCGGTGGCGTCGGATAGAAAGAATCGGTGTGACCGATTCTGGCGTTAGGTTTAGGTCATATGTGGATGTGGGAAAGTAGTTGAGGGTTTTGGAGCATATCACTAAGCAAATGAAGCAAGAGGCTCATTAAGCAACACCTCATCCCTTCTTGATAGTATTGGCTTTTCCTATAGACTCAATGTGATCTTGGATCACTGAAATGTAAAATGAAGAGTCTTGAGATTTTGAGCTTGAGCCAATCCTTTGTCCTTAGTATTTTGAGGGATCCACTTTCATCATCCATGCCATGCCATTCATTGAGCTTTCCTGAAATAATAGTCTTGGAATAGCATTAGCTCAATGAGCTATATGTTGTTCTGAATTACCAAAACCACCTAGGGATAGTTGCACTTTCAATCTCCCCCTTTTTGGTAATTGATGACAACATATAGATCAAATCTTCGAAAAATGATAATAAAATTTAAATAACATCGTCGCTTTGAGAAGTATGTGATAAGCAAGAGCTCCCCCTAAATTTGTGCATAGTTTTAGATTTGCTTTGGACTGCAAATGCACAATGAATTAGGCTCATGGGTTAATCTTCCATGTCACATACATCTTGGTGGAGCGCTCAAAATAATAAACAATGAATACATGCACTCATCACCAAGCATAGTGAGTGATCACATAAGATAGATAGGATAATATCAAGCATGTATAAGTGTAGCTTATGATCAAACACATGATCATCAATGTCTCACAAGCATAGTATCTCAACCAAAAGCAAACAAAGTTTGAAAAACCACCAAATAAAGCAAGAGAGAACAAAAGCAACACACTCTCTCTCGAAGCCTATGATCTATACATTTTTCTCCCCCTTTGGCAACAAGTTACCAAAAAGTTCATAGAAAATGCATAGTGCTAGATCGACTCCCAGGCTTGATCTTCAGGTGGTGGTGTAGAGATGGCTCCTTGGATGAAGACTTGAGTTGATGTAGATGGAGCTGGAGCTGATGTAGATGCTGGAGCTGGTGGCACTGAGGCTATAACTGGTGCAGATGAAGTTGCTCTTGTGTCTGAAACTGGCACAGCTGATGACCTTTGGGCTCTAGGAACTCTGGCAAACACATTGGTTGTAGTCTTGCCCTTCCTCTCCTGCATGTCATCTTGTAGTTCCTCCACTTCAGTCTGAATCTCAGTTACTTTCACATCTAAGTTATAGAACTTTTGTTCTATGATTCTCTCCAAACTCTCCTGATTTTGAGTGAGGGTGGCCAATCCCTTCTCAATCCTCAGGGTTGATGCTATCAAGTAACCAAGCTGCTCATACTTGTTCTTCAAGAAATACTCAGATGCCTCCTCTTGAGTTGGCATCTTGGCAGCCTTCTCCCTCTTTTCCTTCTCCTTCTTCTTTTGTGCTTGAACTGACGATGGATCATCTTCATTCATGACAACCTCATTGTCCTCAAAGTCTGGATAAAGTGGACAATGTTCCTTATCCAATTGATATTTTCCTGTGCCCATCTTTGAGTTTATCAATTCTTGAATCTGAGGTGCATATCCACAGCTCCTCTTCTGATCTTCTGCAGTCCTCTTGATTGTTTCTATGATCAGGCTCATGACTTTGAACTTTTGTGGCACATCAAACACATGCAACATGTTGATGGCATGCCCTCTGATCATGCTATGGTCACCTGACTTGGGCAACAAAGTGTGCCTCAGAATCCAATTTATGGTTGGCAACCCTGATAGCAGAAAGTGAACTGATCCAAACTTGTGAGTTCCTAATGCCTTGTCTGGAATCTCCTTGTACATGTGAGCCATTGAATTGTGACCCATCTTCTTCTTGGCATAAATGTCTAGGTCATCCTCATTTTCCTTTGGGGCATTGATCAGCTTTGCCCATTCTTCAACAGATGACTGGTACCTTGTACCTTCAGACATCCAAACAATTCTTCCATCTGGATAAAAATGTGCTGTGGGGTAGAACTGCATGATAAGTTCATCATTCCAATTTGTGAGCTTTTGCCCAACAAAATCTGCAACTCCACAACCAACAAAGCTATCTTGCACTCCAGGATAGTGCTCTTCATTCTCCTTCATGAAATTCCAGTCAACCCACCTCATGTCACAGACAATGGGCTTCTTGTCCAACAAGATTGTCTCATAGAAGTCTTGTTGTTCCTTTGTATGGAACCTATAATCAACAACAGTTCTTCTACTTGATGCATATGGATCTTCCATCCTCCATATCCTCAGCCCTGAATCCTTCCTGATTCTCATGTCCTCAGCCACAGGATGGGCATCATTGTGGTCTGGTATCTTGGGCTTGAGCTTTCTCATAATTTGTCCTCCTTCATCTTCCTCATCAGCATCCTCAGGCACTGGGGCCTTGTTCTTCTCAGCAGCTGGAAATACTCCTAGTATTCCTCTTTGGTGCAGACTTGGCCTTGGGCGCAGCTTTGGGTGCTTCCTTGGGCTTAGATGTGGCAGCCCCTGATCTGATTGCATCACCCATAAGCTTTGGTGCCTTTGGAGCTGGTGCAACAGGCTCTTCCTCTTCCATCATGGAAGGCTTCCCAATTACTTTGGCCATGGTCATCTTGACCCTTTCCTTCCTCTTCTTGCTCTCAGCAGCCGGCTCTTTGGGATCAGGATTTTCAGGCAGTTGAGTTGATGTTCTGGCCTTGGACATTGGTTGTCTTCCTGCAGGCCTTTTGATCTTCATGACCCTTTCCTTCTTGAGCACCTCTTTCTTGGAAGTAGCCTCATCTTCCTCAGCCCTGTAATCTTCATCCTCTGAATCTGAAGTTCTTTTCCTCCTTTGCCTAGTTGCAGCCTTAGGCAAATTGCTAGGAGTACTTCTTCTCCCTTCCTCTGAAGTTGAGGGACTAGTGCCCTCACTCAAGTTCATCTGCTCTTCTGACCTGTTCTGGCTGTCACTTTGATCAGACATACTGCAAAAGCTGACTGCTGACCCTGTGAAGAGTTTATAGATGAGATAGAAAAGATGAGCATCAAAAAATGCAGAGGTTTTTGCAAAAGAATGACTCAAAAGTTAAGTTTTAGTTTTCCATAGAAAGCATTTCAGATCCACCGATTTTCAAACTCGGTGATACCGAAGCAGTTTTTGGAACCTAAACTGATGATCTCGGTTGGACCGAGTTTCAGCTCGGTGGTACCGAGACTGCTAGGGTTTCACAGAATTCTCAAATCGGTTGCACCGATTAGTAATTCTCGGTCAGACCGAGAGTCACTTGTGCAATGGCATTAGCCAAATCGGTGAGACCGAGTTTTTCAACTCGGTGGGTCCAAGATGGTTTCGGCGGAAACCTAAACCTAAAATTTGAATCACATCTAATCTATGAACTACTTTGGCTGGATAGATGAGTTTCAATCGTGGCAAGATTCAATATGAAAACAATGTGCCAGGAATCAGACGTGGATAGCACAAAGATCAAGTCCATACCCTAACTTGGTGGTGGACTTGCTACGGCGGCAACGGCGGAGACGAAATCTGTTGACGGCGGTGAAGACCAGCGATAAGGAGGCTGCTGGCGGCGAGGAGACGATCCGGAGACCACGATGGCAGAGCGAGCTGTTGCGCGGGCGAAGGGTTTCGGAGAAATTTCCAAAATTTTGCCCGTGTCTATATATAGCCCGACCCTGTCGGTGTGACCGAGTGGAACAACTCGGTGGCACCGAGATGCATAACTGTGTTCAGTTACAGCAAATCTGTGAGACCGAAAAGTTCAAATCGGTTGCACCGAGATTGAAAACTTAGATCAACTTGATGATCTCGGTAGGACCGAAATGGAAGAATCGGTCAGAACGAGAATCATTAAGAGGTTTTGGAAGTTTAAGTCTATGACGAATTGGGGACTCGAAAGTGCTCCTCACACGAGTGGTTCGAATCGACTTGATCAAATTTTGTGATGTAGCATGAATAGAGTTTGAGACGAGAAAAGCATAGATAGCTAAAGAAGGTTCTTAGGCATTCTTGTCCATCCACTTGGCACAAAGAAAAGAAACCAAACAAACAAAACAACAAGTGGATGTCCTTGAATGAGTAAAATATGCACCAACATGCTCACACAATAAGATGGCAATTGAAATATGTGGCAAAGCATGCACAACCAATTCTAGCATCTATCAAACAATTGGCGATGACTAGGTCATCTATATATGAGTATATGTACTTAGGAGTTAGATGAGAACATTTGATCATAGGTCATACTCATCGTTTAAGCTCAAGTGGGGTTACCACTTTTACATAATGCCTTAATATGTTCACACCATTAGAGTTTCTTTGACTCAATTCTTAGAGTTAAGCTCCCCCTAGATGTGAGATCCCCCCTTAGAGGGATGAACTAACCTTGGGTTTTGTCGATGATGACTTCATGTAGGTGTTGAAGATGTATATGCTCAATGTTGATGTAGATCATTTGGAGCAATCCTTTGGAGTGAGTTGCACTTTCAACTTGCCTATGTGGGTTAGTCCCACAAGGAACAAACAAGAATATCCATAGACATAGAGTGATGCACACACAAGATGATGTCCATGAAAACATTAGGTTACCTTGTCCCTTGCCTTACCAACATGAGGGTTTGTGAATCCTTGAACTAGTGCAAGATGTGAAAGTTTATTGCAATTGTTCTTGCCAAAATGATATGAGTGAAGAATGTTGGCGGAGTCACCCTCAAGAACTCTCTAGTTCTTCTTCTTCGGGATCCACATCATCTTGATGGGAATCCTTGGAGTTGTAGTTGTACTTGATGAAGTAGAACTTGACGTAGTCTTGGGAACCCACTCGAACGAGGCTTTAGGTGCTTCTTCAAATGCATCAATCTCTTCTTGAAGCTTGTCCTTGCCTTTGTTCTTGTGGTCTTGTGGTGGAAGATCATCTTGAGCTTGTGTCCCTTGAAGGAAGTAGGATCATACTTCTCTGTTGAGGAACAAACTTTGTCTTGGGGTATTGATCTTCTTCCCACTCAACTCCATTGGCGTTGAACTTCCGCTCAAAACCAACACCTTGATTCTTCCGTGCCTTCCTTGCTTATGCATAATTTTCAATTGCTTACTCCCGGCAAGGCTCTTGTAAACACCTTTCTCTATAATTCCCTTCAATAAACTATTTTCTTACTCAAGTGTAACTTGGCTAAGAGAATCATTAGTGGAATCAAGAGAACTACTAGAAGTAACAAAATTGGATTAGACATTATTATTGTTACTACTAGAGGAAGTACCTTTCTTGTACTTGTTACTAGACTTGACTTGAGGCATGTAAGTAGATAAGAGTAAACGCTTGGCAATGTAAGAAGAACTTTTCTTGCGGAGATCATCATTGATTGCCTTTAAGAACTCATGCTCTTGCTCAAGATTGAGCTTTTCAAAGCGTAACTTCTCATGAGCCCTTAAAAGTTCTCGATGATCTTCGAAGATAGTTTCATGAGCCAACTTAAGAGTGTTTAGTTCTTTAGTTAGAAGCTCAATTTTCTCCTTATCATTGTCATTCGTTTGATTAGCATGATTAATTGATGTTTCATCATAGTATTCATCACTAGAGTTGTCAACAAGTAAATCATCATCACCTAGGAAGTCATCTTCATCACTATTAAAATCAACATACTGGATGTGTTACCTTAGGACCTTTGGCCATGAAGCATCTTCCAATTCCTTCATTTGGTGATTCAAATATGTCGAGGAGTTGGTTGACACAAGTGCTAGACCGCAACACCTTCATCTTGAGTATATTCGAGTCGGAGTGATAGCTTCTCTCTGAGTGATGGTCGGAGTCGAGCGAAACACATTCACCAACATGAGCTTGATGTCTTCGTTTTGTGTAGCTCTTTGATGACTTGTCCTTCCTTTCGAATCCTTGCTTCTCCGTGAGGGTCATCGCTCATAACGACCATCTCTACTCCTCCTCTCTCTTGGTGGTGATTCTTCTCTTTGCTCCTTCTTCTTGGAGAATCTTCTCTTCTTTGTAGGGTGCCGACACTCATTGGAGTAGTGTCCGGGTCTCCCACAATTGTAGCAATTGCGCCTCGACTAGAAGATCTCTTGTCATTGTAAGATCTTGACTTGGAGCTTCTTTCTTTGCTTCTACTTTTGTAGAATTTGTTGAAGTTCTTCACCATTAAGCTCAATTCTTCATTGAAGGTTGGTTTCTCACTTGATGATGTGGGGCTTCACTTGAGGCTTTGTAAGCACCACTTGACTTGTTGTGAAGTTCCTCCTTATCCTTGAGTGACATCTCATGAGCAACAATCCTTCCAATGACTTCCGTTGGCTTGAGATCTTTGTAGTTTGGCATCATTTGGATCAATGTGCACACGGTATCATACTTTCCATCCAATGCTCTTAGGATTTTCTTGATGATGAATTAGTCGGTCATCTCTTCACTCCCTAAGCCGGCAATCTCATTTGTGATAAGAGCAAGCCTAGAGTACATTTCAGCGACACCTTCACCATCCTTCATTTTGAACTTATCAAGCTGACTTTGGAGCACGTCCAACTTGGATTCCTTGACGGACTCGGTACCTTCGTGCATATCAATCAAAGTATCCCAAATTTCCTTTGCATTCTCAAGACGGCTGATTTTGTTGAATTCTTCGGGGCACAATCCGTTGAAGATGATGTCACATGCTTGAGCATTGTATTGTAGCATCTTCAATTCTTCCGCATTAGCTTCAGGGTTCGGTTCTCTCCCATCGAATAATTCACCTTCCAAGACAATACAAATAATTGCCCAAACGGCGAGGTTATGTCCAAGAATATGCATTTTCATCTTATGCTTCCAACTAGCAAAATTAGTACCATCAAAGTAAGGACCTCTACGGTGATAATTTCCCTCGCTAGACGCCATACTCTCCTAGGTTGTGAAACCAAGGCTATGACCACCAAAAGCTATGGAAATCAAAGCAAATGGAGACCAAAGCTCTGATACCACTTGTAGGACCTTGAAGTATGTCTAGAGGGGGGGGGGTTATTAGACTACTTGACCAATAAAAACTTAACCTTTTCCCAATTTTATAGTTTGGCAGATTTTTGCTAATTTAGGACAAGTCAAGCAATCATCACACTATTCAAGCAAGCATGCAAAGAGTATATAGGCAGCGGAAAATAAAGCATGCAACTTGCAAGAAAGAAAGGGGAAGGGTTTGGAGGATTCAAACGCAATTGGAGACACGGATGTTTTTGTCGTGGTTCCGATAGGTGGTGCTATCGTACATCCACATTGATGGAGACTTCAACCCACGAAGGGTAACGGTTGCGCGAGTCCACGGAGGGCTCCACCCACGAAGGGTCCACGAAGAAGTAACCTTGTCTATCCCACCATGGTCGTCGCCCACGAAGGACTTGCCTCACTAGCGGTAGATCTTCACGAAGTAGGCGATCTCCTTGCCCTTACAAACTCCTTGGTTCAACTCCACAATCTCGTCGGAGGCTCCCAAGTGACACCTAGCCAATCTAGGAGACACCACTCTCCAAGAAGTAACAAATGGTGTGTTGATGATGAACTCCTTGCTCTTGTGCTTCAAATGATAGTCTCCCCAACACTCAACTCTCTCTCATAGGATTTGGATCTGGTGGAAAGAGGGTTTGAGTGGAAAGCAACTTGGGAAGGCTAGAGATCAAGATTCATATGGTAGGAATGGAATATTTTGGCCTCAACATATGAGTAGGTGGTTCTCTCTCGGAAATGGTAAGTTGGAAGTGTAGGTTCGTTCTGATGGCTCTCTCCATGAATGAAGAGGAGGTGAAGGGGTATATATAGCCTCCACACAAAATCTAACCGTTACACACAATTTACCAAACTCGGTGGGACCGAATCATCAAACTCGGTTGGACCGAATTAGTAAACCTAGTGACCGTTAGTGATTTTCGATGGGACTGACATGCATCTTGGTGAGACCTATATGGTTAGGGTTAGGGCATAATGTAATCTCGGTGAGACCGATTACTCAAACTCGGTGGGACCGATTTTGGTAATAAGCTTTCCAGAGAGTTGGTCGTAAACTCGGTGGGACCGATTTTTTTTCGTGAGACCGAAATGTTACAAAAGGAAACAGAGAGTTTACATTGCAATCTCGGTGGGACTGACGCTCACTTCGGTTAGACCGAAGCGTTCTTAAGGGAAACAGAGAGATTGTAACCCCATCTCGATGAGACCGAGATCCCTACCAAGAAGACCGATTTGCTTAGGGTTTGTGGCAGTGGCTATGACTTTTGGAATCGGTGGCGCCGGATAGAAAGAATCGGTGTGACCAATTTTGGCTTGAGGTTTAGGTCATATGTGGATGTGGGAAAGTAGTTGAGGGTTTTGGAGCATATCATTAAGCACATGAAGCAAGAGGCTCATTAAGCAACACCTCATCCCTTCTTGATAGTATTGGCTTTTCCTATAGACTCAATGTGATCTTGGATCACTGAAATGTAAAATGAAGAGTCTTGAGCTTTTGAGCTTGACCAATCCTTTGTCCTTAGTATTTTGAGGGATCCACTTTCATCATCCATGTCATGCCATTCATTGAGATTTCCTGAAATAATAGTCTTGGAATAGCATTAGCTCAATGATCTATATGTTGTTATGAATTACCAAAACCACCTAGGGATAGCTGCACTTTCAGATGGCGAAGTTCCGGGCCTTCAGCACCAAGCCGAAGCGAGGCGCTGCCGATCCTGAGGCTCCATGAGGAGAAGTCGCCCAGCGCAGCTCCGTCACCAGCGATGGCGCTGCCAGAAAGTGACCCCTTCGCGGCTCTCGTCCTGCTTTTAGTTCCTGCAACATGCATCATGCCTCATGGAGGCATTTAAACTCGTGTTTGGCGTTGTGAAAACAGTTACGGACTGTAATATTTGCTTTTGAATTCCTTGAGATTTGCATTTTCCTTCCTACTTGCTTGTGTTCTACGTCGGCAGAGTCTGCCCCGCAAGATACCTCAGCCGCCGCTAGCCCCGACCGAAACCAGGACGGACCAAGGAGTGAGGGGCTATGTGACAAGTTAGGATCCCGAGTCGCGATGCTCAGGAGTCCCCTTGACGCATCTAACAGCAAGTAGGGAGGTGAGATGTATGGGTGAATTTACCGTTCTACGCCGGCAGAGCCCGCCTCGCAAGATACCTCAACCGCCGTTAGCCTTTCGAACTAAGGGTGAGGGCTACGTGACCAGTTAGGCTCCTGATTCGCGATGCTCGTGGAGTCCCCTTGACGCTCAAACGCCTTTGTACCTTGGCTCCGCTGGGGAGAGTCATCGACGAACCAGGCCCGAGGGGCTCGGGCTGGGTGGCGCGCTGGACGTGACCTGTGTAGCCCGTGCCCAGCCCCTCGCTGCACTCCCGAGGGAGGCATTACGATGAGGCCGGATATTGAGCTCTGGGCTCCCTCGAGGTTGATGCGCCGGGCCACCTCGCTTGTTTATCACCAGCCGGAGCATAGCGCTCAGATGTGTACGGGCATAGCTCCTCGGCAAGTGTCATCAACCAGCTGAGCATGGTGCTTCCACTGGTCCGTGGGAGGGGCTCCTCCGGGAGGAGCCCCGGGCATGTACAGCCCGCGCCGACACGTGGCTGGCACGGTAGGGCTCGACGAGGTGTATCTGGGTACCCGTGAGCCAGCTGGACTCACGGGCCCTACCTCAAGGCGGGTTGCGCTGGCTCGGCCTTTACTTGTAATGTGTTCCTGCAAATTTGGTTAGATGTCACGCCCACGCCCCGGTCCCGCCTCGAGCGGTCTCGGCTGCCGCTGGTATGCTGTGTCGCGATGCCGTGGACAAGGCCGAGGGTGAGGGCTGGAGAGCCGAGGAGCCCATGAGTCGCGATGCTCGTGTACCCCCCTTTAACGTGCAAGCGGCCGACATGAAGGAAGAGGGTGCCGTGGACTGGCATCAAATAACGATCATGATGGGTCAAACGCACGACCCAATAAACGAAGAGGGATACATGCCACCGGGTCTCAGCCCGGTGGCTTGGGGATAATGCAGCCCGAGGGGCGCCCCCAATAAAGTAAACTAGAAACATGAATCAAAAGGGATACATGCCGCAGGGACGAACCCACACGGCCTGGGAATGATGCAGCCCTGGGGGGCGCTCCCAGCTGAAAATGAAACTCAAAGGACGTCACCTGGTGATGCTGGAGATGAAGGGATGCTGAAGTAGCGGATGTCGTGCACTGCGGAAGCCGATCTTCACGAGCCCCCAGGCCCAGGAGTCTCGGGAGGCTCCGGAGGTGCTGGTGGCTCCTCGCGGACCATCTCCATCTCCGCCAGATCGCGGAACGCCTGGCCACTTGAGCCTCCGTGATGCTCCTCATAAGGCGCCGCACACGGCAGCTGCTTCGCAAGCCGTAAGGCATGCGAACATAGCTGTGAGGTGGACCTTCAGAAGGCCCCACGCGTGAGGGCCGAGGCTCTCGAGAGGCGGCTCGGTTGAGCCCTGGTATGTCGATGCAGACGCGTAGCCCACCATCCTCGCCTGGATGGGGAGCTACGGCGGTAAGCGGGCGGCTGCCACTCATGACTCTTGACTCCTGCAGCTCCCGAATGATCTCACGACGAACTCTTGAGGGTTTGGCCTCCTTGCCTTGCTCCTTCCTCGAGGGAAACGTGCTTGAAACACGCCCAAGTGGTGCCCGAAGCCCCTCGTGATCTTAGCAAAGTCGATGGCCCTCCAGAGAGAGCCCCGAGCCTTGCTCGAGGAGGGCGCCGGGCGCGCCTTCCTATGCGACAGAAGGAGGCGCCTCGAATGGACGCGACTCGAGGGGCCTGCCTCCCGAGGGCTATGACCAGGGATGCCTTATTATTCTTCTTAGGGACCACTCGGAAGCCCTCCGCCCCGCGATCTGGATCTTCAATTGACGCTGCTTGAAAAGCACGCCTGTGGAACACACTGCGCCTCTCTCTTCACAAGGTACCATGATGACTCCACCGCTCGGCATCTTGAGGACAATGTAGCCATGATGAGTCATGGCCATGAATTTGGCCGAGCTGGGTACCCGAGGATGGCATTGTATGGCGGCGTAATGTGCGCGACGTCAAGTCAATGAGCTCGGTGCGTGAAGTTGTCGCGCGCCCCAAGGTGACAGAAGGCGGACCTGCCCTATCGGCACTGTGGAACCATCGGTGACTCCGGAGAGAGGCTTGGTTGGCTGAAGCTGATTGTATGGCACTTGGAGGTTGTTGAATGTCTCAACGGACAGGACATTGAGCCCTGCTCCACCATCGGCGAGGGTCCCGTGACTTGCACATTGTCGATGATTGGGGAACAAAGCATCGGGAGGACTCCGCCGTGGCTGCGACTTGAGCTGATCCGCTGAACTGAATGTGATGGCGCACGCTGACCACCCGAGGGGCGGTGGCTTCGAGCCTAGGGAGGACTGCATTCACTTCGCCGAATCGCTTGAAGATGCGCTTAAGAGGTCGGGCTTGGGCTCCGCCCAGATGCAAGAGATTGCGCGGCTGCCCCGAAGCCCCCAGCCCCCTCATCCTGATGATGGTCTTCATTTCTCCTTGGCTGCGGTTGCAGAGGAGGGAGGCCTGCGTTGCCTTGCGGGCGATCCTCGTGAGGCTGATCCCTCCAACCTCCCTCGCGAGGCGGGTCCCTCCAACCTCCCTTGCGAGGCTGATCCTGCCAACGGTCCTCGCGAGGTCGGTCACGCCACCCTTGGCGAGGGCCACGGTCTTCCCATCGTCCTCCACCTCTTCCTCCTCCTCGCCATAGCCCCGTCGCTGCGCCGGGCGCCGGCCGCACGCACATCCCGCACGGCTCGAGCTCTTGGCATTCGTTGGTGTTGTGGGTGTGGAGGTCATGGTACATGCAGTACCGACCGCCTTTGATGACTCAGGCTGATCCTTCCTCGCTGGTGTCCGCTCGCTGCAAGCACGGCAGCCCCTTGCGCTTCATGTCCTTGACCTTGGGCTTCTTTCTTCTCGGTCGGCAGCCGTAGCTCGAGAAGGGAAAGGCGTCCTTCCTCAGCCCTGGCACACTTGGTCGCCAAGTTGAACAGCTCCAGGGATGTGCACAGGTCTTCATGGATCGCGAGCTCATCCTTCATCTTGACATCACGCACACCGTCGAAGAAGGCTGAGATGATGGCCTCCTCAGACACCCTGGGGATCTTAAGGCAAGTGTTGTTGAAGTGTTGGATGAACTTCTGCAGGGTCTCCCCTGACTGCTGCTTGATGCGGCGCAAGTAACTCATGGCTGGGGGCCGATCGCGGGTGCCTTGGAAGTTGGCGATGAACCGGGTGTGCATATCGTTCCAGGAGGAAATCGTGCCAGAGCTGTGTCAAGGAGCCAAAAGGGCACCGCCCTTGAGCGCCATGGGAAACCAGTTTGCCATGACCTTCGCGTCCCGCTGGCGGAGCTGATGCCCAGCTCATAGAGCTGGAGGAACTCCGCAGGGTCGGTCGTGCCATCGTAGCGTGGGGGCAGGTCTGGCTTGAACTTGCCCGGCCAGGCCACGCTGCGCAACTCGGTGGTGAAGACACGGCAGCCTGCAGTGGCCACGGGAGGCCTTTGGTGACGGAGGGCTTGATCTTGGGGGTCCCCGTGCGCTGCCGCCAGGAGCAGCACGGGGTCTTGGCGTGCTGGAGCAGGAGCGCGTTCGTGCCGGGCCGGTACGGGGAGCACTTGGGCAGCTTCTTGGGGGCGAGGGATCTCTTGGCAGCTCTTCTCTTGCTGTGCTGGTGCCGGACGGAGAGGGTTCCACCCAGGGGCCACGCGCCTTGGGGCCAAGGCGCCTTCTTGAGGGGGAGGCGGCTGAGGCGCCCGAGCTTCATCGCCACAAGAAGGCGGGCGCGTGCAGTAGAGAGGGACGGCGCAGGGGAGCCCCTAGCGGCGCTAACGAGCTCAGTGATGTGGGCGAGCCACTCGTCGTAGAGGTCGTCGACGGGACGGTAGTGCAGGAGTTCCCGCACCAGGAGCAACGCGGAGTGCACGTCCGCAGGAGCACGACGGGCGTGGGACGAAGAACCGGCTGGAGCCAGAGACGGGGTGGTAGTGCGGCCTTCCCGCCGCACCGAAGGATGCATAGACGACGCCGCTGCTCGTTTTCGCTGGCCGGTGGTGGCGCTGACGGCGGGCGACGGGGAACGGCGGGCGGCCGCCGACGCTGGCCGCTCGGGCGACGCGAGCGGCGAGAGCGGCCCGGCGCTCGGTGCGGGCTCGACGAGCGTCTGACATGGATGCGAAGGGCGGCGAAGAGCAGGGCGGTGGAAGGCGGATTCCGGTGCACCCCTACCTGGCGTGGCAAATGTCGGGTTTCGGGTTCCGGCAGACCCTCTAGGTTCGAACTCAGGGGTGCACGCGGAGATCACACCTCCAACCTACCTATGTCTCGTCGCCTCACAAGGATCTAAACTACACAAAGAATAACACAAGGAACACGAGGTTTATACTGGTTCGGGCCACCATTGTGGTGTAATACCCTACTCCAGTGTGTGGTGTGGTGGATTGCCTCTAGGGCTGATGATGAACAGTACAAGGGAAGAACAGCCTTGCGAGGGTCTGTTCTTGAGCTGGTGCGATGAACTGCTAGGGGAGTTCAGTCGCCTCTCTCTCTCTCTCTCTAGATGCCGATTTAGCTCGATCCCCCTGCCTTGGTGGTGGCTAGTCCTATTTATAGGCGGAGGCCCTGGGCCTCTCCCCAAATATTGAGCGGGAAGGGCGCCAACAATTGGCCATTTTGAAGGGGAACATCTAGTACACTTATCCTGACTAAAGTCGGTACTCGCCTGCCAAAGACTGACGATGACGCCGGCTTGGGCTCCACGATGACCTCCTTCCTGCCGTCCTGCTGGTCTTGGTCTTGTTGCACCGAAATTGTTGCCTTTGCTTGATACCCTTGGCCTGCGCTTGCCTCCTTTGCACCAAAGGGGAAATGAGGACATCGCTGGCTGGCGCTCACCGGGCGCCCTTGGTCATCATGGTTTGCGCCATGGGCACCTCGTGAGGTACCTCGCTTGATCTCTCCGCCTCACGAGCCATCCCGACGAGGCCGTGCTCGAGGAAGCTTTATGTCGCCCCGCCTCATGAGGCTTGGCCCTCGCGAGGGTCTTGAGCTTGTGTTGATGAAGATGGGCCGATCGGGCCACCTTGAGCCACGCCGCAGCCGCAGAGCAAGTCTGGTACCCCTGCTCCTGCACGCCGACAACGAAAGTGTCTCACAGCAGCAAGGGCGCTTAAACAGGTGTGGCGCAGACGGTAACTTCGGCGACCCTCATAGGGAGGCAAGGCAGCCGCGGCCCTCGGACGGTGGGCGAAACCGTCAGGTTAAACCGGCAGGATGCGACCGTCGAAACGGTTTACGATGACGGCGGTGGTCGGCCTGTTGACGAGGTGGTACGAGCAACGCGAGACTGCAGCTCACAGAAGTGAAAGCGGCTGGATGCAGAGGCAGGTCCGGCATAACAGATGCAGTGGTGACTTGTCCGGCGCGGCGATTTGGAGCCGGCAGCTCGAGGCCATGGCGACTGGCAGCAGAAGCTGAAGGAGGTTTGAGGCCGGGGTGGCCCGGGCGGTGGCTCTGGCAACGAGGCAACGGAGCTGGCAGGCGCGTTTGCTGCGATGGCATGAGGCCCCCGGCGGCCAGAGGCCTGGGACAGCGGTTTGACGAAGTTGTGGTGGCTCGTAATGAGGCGGCGACTCGTCAAAGGCAGCGACTCAAGGCCGCACCGGCGAGGGCGACCACAACGGTGGGCTAGGCCGGCCATAGCAGGGGCGCATCGGCGGAGGCTGGTGGCTCGGTGAGGCCGGATCGGGGCGACTCTCAGGCAGGCTTTGGCCGCGTCCGTGGCGAAGGCGAGAGGTGGGTCAGAACCGGCGCGTGTGCAGCACAGGGCGATCGAAGCGCGGCCATGGGCCGGCGAAGAGCCACAGGCCACAGCCGCTTAGAGCGGCGAGGGCGGTCTTGCACCTGCGGGTCAGCGGCGAAGGCGAGACAGCTGGCTTTCAGGGGGGAGTCCGGGTCGTGGGGGAGACGACTTGAATCCGGAGTCGAGGCCGGGGCGGCTCAAGGCCGGTTTACAGAGGCACGCCAGCGAGCGGTTGACCCGGCAAGGGGCGACGGCGGTTTACGGCGACAGAAACTGAAAGCGGGTTGTGGCGATGGAAAGTGAAACCACACCCGCAGTCATAACTCGGATCGGTGCGAAGCGGCTATTGACACGGCGGAAACCAGAGGAGGCGATCCGACGGGAGTCTGAGCCCTTCTCTGGGTCGTGGTATCCTCTGTGATAAACAAATTGCAACCGGCCGCTAGCTGTCGTCCATAGATCGGATAAAGAATCCAAACCGTACTAAGATCAGTACTAATGGTCAGATGAGATTGCTTCAAGATTTAATCACGTGAACTACTCCTTGAAGCACTCCATGTTTGTGGCATTGGTAACCCGGCAATTTGATGGATCGGTGCGGCAGCGAAGATCAATTTCCTCTTTGTCTCGATGTATTGCAAACCGCGGTGGCGGGTGTGCAAACGCAATCCTAATTTCTTTGATCCCAATTTTGTACACGCCGGCTCCAAAGTCAATCATGTTTCAGATCACAAAACAACAAACTTGTGGGCTTTTCCTCATCCGACGAAATCACGAGCTTCTCGAACCCTAGGAGAGATCCCTTCAAGAACTCATCACCACCATCGTCCGCCCCACGGTGGGCGCCAACTTTCGTGGTATTGTCACGACAGATGTCCTAGCGTAAGGACTTAGTCGTGAGGCCAACACATCTATGTGGTAACTTGAGAGGGGTTGAACGGAATCGAGAAACACAACACAAGACAAGGATTTAGACAGCTTCGGGCCCCGGGAAACATCATCCGGTAATAACCCTACATGTTGTTTGAGGCTAGGTGTCATTATGATCATGAAGGAGTCGCCGGTAAACCGGCTCTTTGTGTCTAGCCTAGAGATTGTTTCGTCTTGTTTCTCCCTCTTTGGGGAGCCCTGCCCCTCCTTATATAAGTTGAAGGGGCGGGTACATGTAGAGTCCAACTCGGACTTAAGACTTAACTATTCGGACTTCTCTTCATGGGCTTCTTAACATCTTGGGCTTCATAACATCTCGGGCTTCATAACCCCTGGCAACCTAGTTATCACTGTCTGTCGGTTTATGATGGTCTGCCGGTTTATGATGGTCTGTCGGTTTATATTGATCTGCTGGTTTATGATGGTCTGCCGGTTTATGAACTGACTTAACACCTACCTGATTATCATCTGACTTAACACCTGCCGGGTTATCATCTGACTTGACTCCTGCAGGTTTACCACCAGCCGGTTTACCGTCTGTCTTAGCCACCTGTCTTAACTGTCTGTCTTAACTATCCGCCGGTTTACCAAGACCCAACCGGTTTACAACTCCGGCCGGGTCATACCGCGGGTATATCCCTGACAGAAATCATCACCGCTGCGGTCGAAGAGTGGAGTGCTGGCTGTGTACCAGCCATGAAGATCGCAACCCGGTTTGGCGGATCAAAGGGTCCGAAATACTGTCGCCATCGGAACAGCCCCCAATCCGGCCATCTTGCAATTGGTACAATGACTCGGTCTCTCCGGTCGATGACTCGTCGCCGGAATAAACAACGGTTTCACCACCAGATTCTGATCTATCCTCAGATTCCACTCCGTGGATGACTCCCACAAAGGCACGCTTCATGACAGGCTTAACCCAGGCAGATCTCGCACGCTGAGCCATCTCGATGATGTCGGTGCAGATGTCCGGCTCAGGGCCCGGTTCGCCGATCTTGCCAATGAAAATGTGTATGCCGCCGAAGGGGACCCGGTACCCGTACTCGATTGAGCCGGCTTCGGGGCCCCAGCCTGTGTTGTCGATGTAGAGCTTGCTGCGATGACTCTTCGTCATCCGGCCCACAACGTATCCCTTGAGTCCTTCGAATCTGCCCTCTAAGAACTCGAAACCATCGTGCGATAGCCCCACGGTGGGCGCCAACTGTCGTGGTTTTCTCATGGCAGATGTCCTAGAGAAAGGACTTAGTCGTGGAGCCATCGCAACGGGTTAGCTTAAAGGGGTTAAAGCGGACAAAGGACGCAGAGAGTTTATACTGGTTCGGCCACTTGCGGTGAAGGTAAAATCCTACGATCCAGTTGTTGTGGGATTGCTAGGGTTTCGATGACCAGGGAGCGAATACGCTTTGCCTGGGTCTCGAGTTGTTGTCTGTTGTCCCTAAACCGCCACTAGGTCGTCCCCTTATATACATAGGTTGATGCCTGTCGCTTTACAGGGTCCCGAGGCCGGCTCATAAACGTGTCCGGCTCGGTCTCTGCTCTTTCTATCTTACAACACAAGTTTACATATCAATGTCGGTTTACGTCTGTAGACCTTAAACCGTCTTTGGGCCCTGGGCCTTCATAAAGCACCACCGTCTATCTTCATGGGCTTCAAGTACAGTAATCCATTATGGGGATAACCCGGCTTCTCCTGGCCGGTTTACGCCCAATAGTAATATCCCCCAACAAGAGGTATCTTCCAAGGGCTTTCTTCCTGACGACTCAGGAGCCGTAGAGCCTCAGGAGACGTTGTATAGCTGTAGAGCTTTTAGAAGGCCTCATGAGGCGTATCGTCCTACCTCGCGCAAGCCCCCGAGCATGGGTTGGTTGTGGCTGGTACACCGCGTCGCGATGCCCGGAGGCACGGACTTAGGAAGGTGCGCATGCCCACGAGCTCATTCGAGAGCGTCTCGCGAGGATTAAGGACGCCGAAGCTTTGGTGCAACAAGGTTTCGGCGAGGTGTGGTTGCAGGCGAGCCCAGGCGTACACACCTACCTAGCCCCCATGCACGGGACGCGCGAGGAAGAGCGATGGGAAACTGCCGCTCTTCCTAGGACAAGTTTGGAAAGGTGAATGAACAAGAGAGAAAACTCCAACTCTGGCGAACGAAAAATGCGAAAGCTCCAAATTTTATTCGAGAAGTTGAAAACCAGCTACAGAAAGCAAGCAAAAGAACATCTGCGTCCGGCACTTAGACTAGTATTCTTGTCTTCCCACCAGAGCGGAGCATGGGGCCTCCACTAGGACGTGGGTGGGAGCCCCCGTGAGGCCCAGGGGCGATCTCAGGAGACTCCGGGGCATGTACAGCCCCAACTCATTATTACATGAGAGTGTCACGAGCGGAGACATTTACACGCGCGGGGCGTTGCTTCATGGGCAGAACTTCTGGAGGTGCTGGATGTTTGAGGCGTTCTGGATGGGGATCCCGTCCTGCGTATCCAGGCGTGCGGCGCCAGGACTGGAGACATGGGCGATCCTGAACGGGCTCTCCCACATGAGTGAGAGCTTGTGCAGGCCCTCCCTGGAGAGAACCCACCTCAGGACAAGATCACCCACTTCGAGCATCCTGGAGCAGATGTTGCGGCAGTGGTACCGCCGTAGCGCCTGCTGGTACCTCGCATCCCAGAGCGAGGGTTAGCGGCAGCGTTCCTCCCCTATTATGAGGTTCATCCCCCACGAGGCATCCTGGCGTGCCTTGTCAAACACCAAGACCCGCGCGGAGCGATGCCTGACCTCGTGTGGGAGAACCGCTACAGCTCCGTACACGAGGAAGAGTGGAGTCTCGCCCGTCGGCTTGGTCGCGGTGGTGCGGATGGACCACAACACGGACTGGAGCTCATCGAGCCACCCCTGTCGTAGGCCTCAAGCTTCTTCTTGAAGGTCCTTGCCTTGAGGCCCCTCAGGACCTCTGCATTGGCGCTCAGCCTTGTCATTGCTCCTGGGGTGTGCCACCGAAGCATAGCATAACTGTGTTCCAAGGTTAGCACAATATGTTTTGAAAAGTTTGCTGGTGAACCGTGAGCCATTGTCGGTGATGATGTGACTAGGGACCCCAAACCGGCTCACGAGGCCCTTGATGAACTTGACGGCCGAGCCGGCCGGGATGGTGTGGACGGCCTCCACCTCCGTCCACTTAGTGAATTTGTCGATGGCGACGTAGAGATAACGATAGCCCCCGGGCGCTCGATGGAACGGGCCCAGGATGTCCAGCCCCCAGACCGTGAACGTCCATGAGAGAGGGATGGTCTAGAGGCCCTGGGCAGGCTGATGGATCTGCTTGGCATGGAACTGACAGGAATCACAGGATCTTACCAACTCGGTAACATCTTTGAGCATTGTGGGCTAGTAGAATCCGCTGCGGAACGCCTTACCCATGAGGGTGCGCGATGAAGAGTGATGCCCGCAGTCCCCGCCATGTATGTCAGCCAACAGCACGCATCCCCGCTCCCTGGAGATGCATCGCGGAGAAACATCGTTTGGCCGTTTTCGGTAGAGCTCATCGTCTTGGATGTAGTACGCGGTGGCCTAGCGGGCCACACGCTCTGCATCTTCCTCCTTCTATGGCAAGGTGCCTTGGAGCAGGTATGCCTTCAATTCCTCAGTCCAGCACCCCTCCTGAGGCTCAAGAGCAAGGAGCAGGCGGGCTCCCGAGGTCGGGCCGCAAGCTGGGGCCCCTGAGAGGGGTGCTAGAGGGAGATCCTCCTGAGGCGATGTTGGTCCTGCAGTAGGGGCAGCTGCTGACGGCTTGAAGAGCCGCTCCTCAAAGACGTTGGGCTCCTGAAGTAGACGCCAAGACGCCCTCTTGGCGATGTCGTCTACCTAATTATTCGTGCTGCGTGGTGCGTGCTGCAATTCCAGGCCCAAGAACCGTTTCTCGATTTTGCGTACCTCCTCGAGGTATGCCTCCATGTGCTCGTCCTTCGGCTTGTACTCTATGTTGGAGAAGTAGACGAGGAGCTGGGAGTTGCCCCTGATGGTGAGGCGCCTCACCCCCAAAGCTGCTGCAGCCTTGAGGCCGGCGATCAGGCCTTCGTTTTCCGTGATGTTGTTGGAGACCTTCTGTCACGCCCAATATGCGACACTATCCTAAAGGGACTCGAAGGTCCCACCAAGGATAGAACCGCGTATTGACACGCTTTTGCAAGGTGGATATCATTACATTGATCCATTACATAATAGATGGGGATACATACAAGTCATACAAATGCCGCAAGAATACATCAGTACATCATACATAGAACAACATCCGACTATGGATGAAACACAAACAGAAACTCAAAGGTCATCCACCCTGATAGCCCAGGCTGCCGACCAGGAACCTCTCCCTTGCATGAAGAAGAAGCGGGACAAGAACTACAAAACGATAAACATCGCTCTCGCATCATGAACATCGCATTACATGTACCTGCAACTGTTGGTGTAGTAATCTATGAGCCACGAGGACTCAGCAATCCCATTACCATGGGTATCAAGACTAGCAAAGCTTAATGGGTATGGAAAGGATAAGTGGTGAGGTTGCAACAGCGACTAAGCAATGTATGGTGGCTAACTTATGAATACAAGAGTAAGATGAGAAACTACGCAAACAGTCGCGAACTAGTAATGATCAAGAAGTGATCCTAAACTACTTATGTTCAAACATAACCCAACAGTGTTCACCTCTCAAACTTCCCCGAAAAGAGACAATCACGGGTACGCAACGATGTTGGTGTATTTTAATAGAGTTTACTTCAATTCCTCTACAACCGGATATTAACAAATTCCCATCTGCCACATAACCGCGGGCACAGCTTTCAAAAGTTTAAACCCTGCAGGGGTGTCCCAACTTAGCCCATGACAAGCTCACGATCCGCGGAGACAATCCTCCATCGCGGGACCCTCCGATCAGGCTCAGAATCCCGGTGCACAAGACATTTCCACAATGGTAAAAGTAATGCAGCAAGACCTCCCGGCGTGCCAACACCCTGATAGTAGCCGCGCGTATCTCGTCTCAGGCCACGACCGGATTGTCCAAACTTCCGGTAGGCCAAAATAATGGAGTTTCCCCTGGCGGCCACCGGCGGTTGACAAGTTTGGACCAACACTCATGAGGAACACTGGTCCGTGGTTGTTATTTAAGTCCTCGGGGCCCGAGAAGTCCATATGCAAGTTTTAGTTGTTATTAGGAAAATGGTAAAACCAATGTTGGGCCTTGTTGGAAGATGTCGGCGTTCTGGGAACGGGGGTCCCAAGACTTGCCTGCCTGCGGCCTGCAGCGTGGCTCAAGTGGGGCCCCCATGCCCATCTTCATCACCAGCTCAAGACCCTCGCGAGGGGCCAAGATCATGGGCGGATGACAGAAGCTTCCTTAGGGCAGCCTCATCAGCAGGCTCGCGAGGAGGTGGAGAGATCAAGGCAGGGGTACCTCGCGAGGAGCCCGTGACGCAAGCCATGACGATCGAGACCAGTGGGCGCCGCCTCTGCTGAAGTGTCCTTGTTTCCCCTTTGGTGCAAAGGGAGCAAGCACAGGCCAAGGCATCGGGCAAAGGTTACCATTCCGGTGCAACGAGACCAAGACCAGCAGAGCGGCAGGACGGAGGTCACCATGGAGCCCAAGACGGCGTCATCACCAGTGCTTTTGGCAGCCGAAGACCACCTTTGGTCAGGATAACTTGTACTAGATGTTCCCCTTCAATATGGCCAATTGTTGGCGCCCTTCCCGCTCATTATTTGGGAAGAGGCCCAGGGCCTCTATAAATAGAGCTAGCCACCATAGAGTAGAGGCATCTAGATGAAGGCAGAGGATCCAAGGGGGAGATCGATACCAAGTAGAACACTCCGCCCCAGCTCAAGAACACCTTTCACGAGGCTGTTCTTCCCCTGTACTGTTCATCATCAGCCCCTGAGGCAATCCACCACACCACACACTGGAGTAGGGTATTACACCACAATGGTGGCCCGAACCAGTATAAACCTCGTGTCCCTTGTGTTGTTCATCGTTTCCAGCTTAGATCACACGAGGAGATCGGACGTAGATCGGTAGGGGAGAGATCTTCTCACGCATCCCAGAGTTCGAACCTTAAGGGTCTGCCGGAACCCGAAATCCGACAGAAGAGTTTTATTCAAAGTGAAACGTCAAGAGGGTCCCATACCCCTCACTGTGTTAGGGACGCAAAATCAAGGAACATAACACCGGTATGACAGAAACTAGGGCGGAAGGAGTGGAACAAAACACAAGGCATAGGGCCGAGCCTTCCACCATTTACCAAGTATATAGATGCATTAATTAAATAAGAGATATTGTGATATCCCATGATATCCAAGTTCCGACATGGAGCAATCTTCAACTGCACCTTCAACTAGCAACGCTATAAGAGGGGCTGAGCAAAGAAGTAACATAGCCAAACAACGGTTTGGTAGGAAAGGTAAAAAAGGTTAGAGGCTACCATGGCAATTTGGGAGGCTCAATAAACAAGTGGTAGGTAGCGCGACACAGCGATAGCATCGAGACAACTAGAATAGCAAAGATAGTAGTTGGATCCAAGGTGACGGTCATCTTGCCTGAAATCCCGGCTAGAAGAAGAACGGGTCCATAAAGAAGACGTAGCAACGTAGTCGAACAAATCCTCACATTCGCAACGAAACAGGAACTATCGACAAGGAGCACAACCGAAAAGAAGCAAACAACATGGTAAACACACAACACATAAACATTACATGATTATCAACCAAGTATGATGAATAACAAGACTACATGAGGCTACTCATGGCAAGAGATCATGCATACAAGTGCAACACATCAAAGCAAGTTTAAATGAGGCAGGAAACAACATATAACAATTCCAGTAAGTCCTCATATGCAAATTTCGAAATTGATACAGATCTGATTAGAATACAATGTTGAAGTTGTTAAACACTAAGTTAAACTGCACCAAGATGATCTACACGGTTTTCTAGTAAAGTTACATATAAGTTCGTTTAATTCGGAGCTACGACCTAGAAGATATGAGCAAAACAAGTTAAAGATGGCATTGATGCAAATGCAAGCAAAACAACACCACAAACACTCCAAAACAAGGATGCAACAAGGTAACATGAAACTACATGCAAAACTAATCAAGTTTCACATAGAACATACTCCAAACGGAGCCACGGTTCAACACATACACTCAATACAAGTTTCACTCACAATCTGGCCAAAACAGCAACTAAGCACTATGCAATTAAGGAATCAACATGCTACAGGAACCATATGGGCATAAACATGACATGCACTCAAAGTACAGATAACATGCTTCAAATAACATTTAAGGTTCAGGTTCATAGGCATCAGGATTAAACCAATATGATCAATGCAAAAGACAACTTAATAACACAGATTATGACGGTGAAAAACAGAGCATACATGTGAGCAAGAATAATATGTTGACATGTTGGAGGAATGAAACAATGATGACATTTGCAAGATCATGGAAAAAAAAGCATGGCATTAACGTACAGGTTAAACATGGAAAAACATGATTACTAAGCATCTCCATATGATTCATAGAGCAATGGCAAACAACAAGACAAGATGCAACATGATATAAGCTGATTCTCAGACTTGGAGGAAATCTAGGAATGCAAACAACAGCATCAACATAGCAAGTTTGCAAGCTTGGAACAGAGGTCATAAAAAAGTCTAAAATTAACAAACATGGAATGTGGACAAAGTACTAACAGCATATTTAAAATCATATAATGTGAGCAACTCCTAAAGAGGCATAGATCAATCAATACCAAGCTCACAACATGGCATCATGAAGTTAACAGAAAACTGAAACATTATTTAGGCATATTAATGGCAATGAAAACATATGCTATAAGACATGTATAAGGCATCAAATGGTATGGCATGCTAGACGACAACATGCACACCAAAACATCTCAAGTAGGCATCTCCATATTATGCATGGAATAGATGGTATAACCAAGGAAAAAATGGCAAGTGATATGAACAGTTACAGATAGTAGAAAAACACGACGTCGCCGAAACAGATTTATTATAGCAACTTTGCAAGCTCATGCCACTCACCAAAAAGAATTTCATGGCATCACATGGTCACCAACAGTAAGAAGACACATGTATGAAGCTAAAAATTGCAAGAGCAAGTTCATAGGGTGCATGGATCACTAGCAAAACCCATGACAAAAATGAACTTCATGTTAACAAACTGTCCAGAACAATATTTAGCAAAAGTAGAGCATGGTAATGACAAGCTACACTACTCAATAATTATAACCAGAGGCATGAATGGATAGATCATAACCATATCATCAGAACACCCTTACTGAACTACCTCAAAATATGCATGGATCTACTTGTGGCAACGAGGTTACATCGCAACATAATATAACAGGAAAAGACTTGGCAGAAATACGAAGTGTCTAAAATCAGCAACTTCAAGTAGCACACTTTGGAAGATTGTGCTAGTCACCACATAGTTCATAAAAACAAGATTTGCACCACTATAAAGATGGCATGGAGATGCTCCGAAAGCATGTAGACATCATGCTCAAGAGATGCTTACATAAAATGCAATGAAAAAGACAATACAAGAAGTTATGACAGTCTCAGCAGGTTAACATCATATAGCACTATTGCAACGATGATAATGGCATCCATATGGACAGTAACATGCTTTCAAATGACACTAGAATGACGAGCATCACGAAACAAACATTTCGATATATCATATGCGCAAATCGGAGCTATATGCATGGAGATATGACATGCCCAAATAGCACATATGAGAAGAAATATTTGGGGACTTGGGGAAAATTCCACAACCTCGAGATCTAGGGTTCGTCGGTGGCGCGCGAACCACGGTCAACTCTGGCAATGGGGCGGCTTCTCTGGCGAGGGGGGACTTCTCCGGCGGCGGCACGACTGCGGAGGAGGTCGGGGAAGTCCGGCGACGGTCGGGGCGCTGGTCCGTCCAACCGGGACGGGATCCGCGGCCAGGCGGGCGCGAGCTGCGCTTGGCGGCAAGTGCTCGGCTGCGGGCGGCGGCTCGCCGCCGGGCGGAGTGAAGGCGGCGGGCAAAATCGAGCGAGCAAGGCTGTGGAGGCGCTGGCCTCGGGCGGCGGCGGCCGACTAGCTCGGCTTGGCGGCGAGCGGCGCTGCACAACAAAGAAGGGCGGCGAAGCGGGCGGCGACGGCGGCGGCGGCTGGGCTCGGGCGGCGGCGCGGCAACAGAGGCGCTGGGACGGATGGGCGCGTGGCTCAGCTGAAGCTCGGTGCGCCGCGGTGCACGGAGCGGTGGGGGTGCCACGTGGGGGCGGAGGATTGGGCGCGGGGCGGCGGCGGCTGAGGTGGGGTGCGCGATTGGTCCGGGCGACGTGGCAGGCGGACATGTCCGGCGTGGACGGATGTGTCCGGCGGCGCGAGTAGGAAGATGCTAGGGTTTCATCCACGAATTTTGGGGGAGGGAACTTATTTATATGTAGAGGGAACTAGGAGAGTCCAAATGAGGTGCAGTTTTCGCCCACATGATCGCGATCCAATGACACAGAGCATGTAGGGGGTTTAGATGGGCTAGTGGGCTGTTCTGGAGGGGTGCTGGGGCTGCAAAGAGAAGGGGGCTTTTGTGGTTACCCGGTTAACCGTTGGGGCATCAAACGACCTCCAAATGGAACAAAATTTGACAGGGGGTCTACTGGTGATATACCGAAGCCACTCGACAAATCTTGGCCCATTCCGAGAACGGTTTTCTCCCGCTCACAAAACAAAATCTGAGAGGTGCAACGGCTGCATGTGAGAGTGTCGGATTCTGAAACAGACAACGGAGAAAGAGACCGGATGCAAGTTTTGAAAACATGAGGATGCAATGCACATGATGACATGGCACGATGCAACACGCGAGTGAATGACATGGCAACAACGGCAAATAACTAGAAGACACATGCGCATCATATTCGGGGCATTACAACTCTCCTCTACTATCAAGAGATCTCGTCCCGAGATCTTAGAACCGAGACGGAAGAGAAGAGGACAAGGTGAAACAAGAACGCAAGAGAGAAGATGAACAAAGTCGAGAACACTGGAGTATGAAAAGAGGAACAACGATATGATGAGAAACAAGAGCTCAAGGACAAGATAGACTCTGAAACCACTCCGGTTAGAAAGGAATAATAACGAAAGGATTTTGGCAGCACTCCGGCTGAACAAGGAAAGAATAGAACAAGAACTTGGCAAGATGGGACGATAGTTGACGAGGGGAACGACACAATTCCTCCGAAAGAATTGAAATAGTGAACTGAAAAGAACGGAGAAGAAGAAGACAACTACTACCATGAAAGAATTTGAAAGGGAAGCTTAGAGGGAAGGATTGAACGAAGTTGTTGGAAATTCAACAACGAAAAGAATTGATTTGCGTGGGCTTATGGGCCCCAACCGGAAATGACTAAATAGCTGAGAAGAACGAAGAAATGCAAAACTTGACTTCAAACAAATATGGAGAATTAGTTGCACTTCGAGAAGCAATAAGAAGAATACTTGAGCTCCTCCAACAAGAATCTTGATGAACACTTGAAGAATGAATTAAATCCTGCTGAACACACATGAAGAACTCCGGTAACAAAGATGATGAGATAGAATAGAAAGATGAAAGAATAAGATTAAATCCTTGCGATGATTTAGATGGAGCTTCGCGACAAGACAAGCGAGAAAAACTTGGAACTCCGGAAAAGAAAAGATGAACAACTTAGAACCAAGAGATTATTCATCATGAAAATCTCCGAAGAAAGGAATTAATCAACTTGATGAAAGAGGAATAAGAATTATGTTATGCTTATCCTTCATCAATTAAATTGATGAGAAGCAATGGATTGCATACAACTTATTCGCGTTGGAAAAAATAAGGGGAGATATAGCACAACACTTGAGAAATGTCTTGAAGAACCACCGGTAGGATTGGAGAGAACGAATGGATTGATATGATAGCAAAGGAAAAGGAATCCTGAAAAGACCACCGTCTGAATAGAAACGCATGACGAAAAAGAAAAAAAGAAAAAAAAGACTCTCCGGAAAGCATTACAGACGCACGAAGATACTTGAAGGAATTTAGAGACAAGAAGATGAAGAGCTCGCGACCTGATTAAAGAATGCTTGAATGAAGAATCGGTATAAATATGAGAATGAACGAAGCTGAAAACTTGGAACAAAGAAATATTCTGAAATGGAGGCCTCTGGATAATCGAAATGGAAAAAAACTCCTGAAATACTCCAGATGGGTAGGAAAGAATTACACGATTGGAAAACAATCTGAGAGGATAACATGAAGCTAGAACCATGAATCTTCGAGAGAACGGACAAGAATCAGGAGAAAAACTCTTCTTCGGTCTTCAAACATTGAGAATGACGACGAGGAACACCTCCAAAATTGTTGAGATACTCCGGGAGAATGAAAAGCGAAGAGGTTGAGCCAACAATGAAATGATTTGAAATCAATCTGAGAAAGGCATCTGACTGATGAAATTCATCCTTACGTCAAACTTCGAAAAGAATTTGAGAATAGCTTTGGGAAAATTAGAAGAGTTGGGTAAGATCCTGGGAAAGACCTGTGGGTTAAGGCCCACTGAAAGAAACACCTTTGGAAAGGATCGGTTGAGAGAGAGATGATGCACTGGAACAATTGAAAGAATTGAGTGAGGTGACAACCTTGAAATAATTGAATGCAAACACGAATCTTCTGAGATGTCTTTATCACTCCGGAACGATTAAATGGCGAGAGGCAAACGAGCAAAGGGAACACTTGAGTTGATGAAAAGAATATGATGAACACCGAAAAGCTTTAATTGGATCCACGGAAAGAATACAAGACGAACAATGATGAACTAGAAGAGAATTCACCGGTTGAGACAATTGAAGATGGACCGAAGAGACTCCGCTCGAATGAAACTGATGCTCAAAAAGAGGCTCAGACTCTGGGAATAAAAAGGGATGGGAGGGTGGGTAAAACAAAGGCAACATGGAACGGGGAACCGACGAATAACTTGAAGAGAAAACACCGGTTGAAATAGTTGAGGAAAGAATGCAAAGGCTTCGCACGAGTTGAATGTATACTCGATTACGGACTCCGGATTCGAGAAGAAAAGGGGTGGGCAGGTGGGAAAAACAAGGACAACTTCACATGGAGGAACAACGTCGGTAGAGAAAGAACGCAGGACTGATCTTGCAAAAGACAAGGAGGATCGAATCAATTCGACGAGAAAAACACCGGATGAAAAGAGCTGACACTGCAACGAACGAAAAAAAACTGCGTGATCGTAAAAAAATTGAAGGGGAAGAGGAGTAGTTCAAAACACCTACGTCAAGATTCCTTACCAGAGCGAAGAAGGGGGCTGAGGAGTAAAAATAATTCCTACTCTCCGATATAACTAGACTCCAAAAAAAATTTCTTCTAGACTCAACAAGGCCAAACTATACGATCAAACAAGGGGGCTCCTATGGTCAGTCGAGGCTCTGATACCAACTTGTCATGCCCAATATGCGACACTATCCTAAAGGGACTCGAAGGTCCCACCAAGGATAGAACTGCATATTGACATGCTTTTGCAAGATGGATATCATTACATCGATCCATTACATAACAGATGGGGATACATACAAGGCATGCAAACGTCGCAACAATACATCAGTACATCATACATAGAACAACATCCGACTACGGATGAAACACAAACAGAAACTCAAACGTCATCCATGCTGCTAGCCCAGGCTGCCGACCAGGAATCTATCCCTCGCACAAAGAAGAAGCGTGACAAGAACTCCGAAAAAATAAACATCGCTTTCGCGTCATGAACATCGCATTACCTGTACCTGCAAGTGTTGGTGTACTAATCTATGAGCCACGAGGACTCAGCAATCCCATTACCATGGGTATCAAGACTAGCAAAGCTTAATGGGTACGGAAAGGATAATTTGTGAGGTTGCAGCAGCGACTAAGCAATGTATGGTGGCTAACTTACGAATACAAGAGTAAGATGAGAAACTACGCAAACGGTCATGAACTAGTAATGATCAAGAAGTGATCCTGAACTACTTACGTCAAACATAACCCAACCGTGTTCTCCTCTCAAACTTCCCCGAAAAGAGACAATCACGGGTACGCAACACGGTTGGTGTATTTTAATAGAGTTTACTTCAAGTCCTCTACAACTGGATATTAACAAATTCCCATCTTCCACATAACCGCGGTCGCGGCTTTTGAAAGTTTAAACACTGCAGGGGTGTCCCAACTTAGCCCATGACAAGCTCACGATCCGCGGAGACAATCCTCCATCACGGGACCCTCCGATCATACTCGGAATCCCAGTGCACAAGACATTTCGACAATGGTAAAACTAATCCAGCAAGACCTCTAGGCATGTCGACACCCTGATAGTAGCCAGGCATATCTTGTCTCAGGCCACGACCGGATTGTCCAAACTTCCGGTAGGCCAAACTAACAGAGTTGCCCCTCACAGCCATCGGCGGTTGACTGGTTTGGACCAACACTCATGAGGAGCACTGGCCCGGGGTTGTTAAATAAGTCCTCGGGTACTGTTGGGGATATTACTACTAAGTATAAACCGACCAGGAGGGGCCGGATTATACCCATAATGAGTTATTTATATTTGAAGCCCATGAAGACAAGGAGTATGGCGCTTTACGGAGGAGATCTAACACGGAGGCCCAAGGCCCAATGGCGGATTAGGGCCTGTAGACATAAACCACCATATAATGTGTAACTTGTGTTGTAAGATAAGAAAGGGTAGAAACCGAGCCAGACACGTTGATGAGCCAGCCTCGGGATTTTTTAAACCGTCGGGCGTCAACCTGTGTATATAAAGGGACGACCCGGCGGCGGTTTAGGGACAACAAACAACAACTCGAGAGCCAGGCATAGGGGATTCGCTCCCTGGTCATCGAAACTCTAGCAATTCAACATCAACTGGATTAGACCTTTACCTTCACTGCAAGGGGTCGAACCAGTATAAACTCCCTGCGTCCTTTGTCTGCTTTAACCCCCTTAAGCTAACCAGTCGTGATGGCTCCATGACTAAGTCCTTTCATTAGGACATCTGCCGTGACAAAACCACGATAGTTGGCGCCCACCATGGGGCTATCACACGATGGTTTCGAGTTCTTAGAGGGCAGCTTCGCGGGGCTCAAGGGATACACTGTAAGCCGGATGACCAAGAGTCGTCGCGGCAAGCACTACATCGACAACACAGGCTGGGGCCCCGAGGACGGCTCAATCGAGTACAGGTACCGGGTCCCCTTCGGCGGAATTCAAGTCTTCATTGGCAAGATTGGCGAGCCGGGCCCTGAGCCGGACATCTGCCCCAACATCGTCGAAACGGCTCAGTGTGCGAGACCTACCCGGGCTCAGCCTGCTATGAAGCGTGCCTTCGTGGGAGTCATCCACGGAGCGGAATCTGACATTAGATCGGCATCTGGTGGAGAAATCGTTGTTTACTCGGATGATGACTCGTCTACTGGAGAGACCGAGTCATTGTACCAGCTGCAAGATGGCCGGTTTGGGGGTTGTTCCGATGGCGACAGTATTCCGGACCCCTTCGATCCGCCCAGCCGGGTTGCGATCTTCATGGCCGGTACACGGCCTGCGCAGCGCTCCTCGACTGCAGCGGCAATGGTTTCCGGATTAGCGGCGGCGACAACAGCCAGGGCAGGAGGCCCTGCGCAACCGCCGGCTCAGGTTTTATCCGACTTATTCGATGCTTTGGCAGCGTTGTTAGCAGAAGTAAACAGGAGGAATCAGGATGAGCATAATGCGGAAATTGTGAAAGTGAAGGATCAGATAGCTCAGGCCAAGGCAGACTTGGCGGCTGAGGACACCAGGATGGCCGCGGAGTGGGCCGAGTTGGAGGCACATGCTTACCTTCTTATGTTAGATCAGAGCGCGTCAAACGATGTCATGATGAGAAGGTATCGGTCTCACCTGCCTCCAGTTTATGAGGCAAGGAATCTCTTTAATACACCAGGAGCAGGAACCAGTAATCAGCCATGATAAACCGGGTGGAGGCACCTGGAACGGGGGGCGCCGATTCAGTCACGTCCGATGGACCCACCTCGTCAGAACAATGTCATGTCGCAGCACGTCTCAACGCCTATGGGTCATTACTCTAACCCATTGGATAACATAGTCGCCGCCGCTTCACGATTGGCAGCTCTCCCGATCGAAGGCGAGTCCCCAGTAGCAGTCGAGACACGACGGGCTAGAGAGCTCCTTCAGACGGCTTTAACTCAGCAGCAGGCTTATTCATACAGCCGCGAGAGGATTCATTCTATTCCCCGCCCAAGCCGGAGTTACAGCAGGCATATGGATGAACCGACCGTGTCGAGCAGTGCGTGGAATCGTAACCCGCCTCGAGGGCATAATCTGGCGGGCGGTGGTGCTAATGCTCAGGATGTGGTGGATCATGGCAGGGCGCGTCGAGAAGCTACATGTATCTACTTGTGGCAACAAGGTTACATCGCAACATAGTATAACAAGAAAAGACAACAGAAATACGAGGTGTCTGAAATCAGCAACATCAAGTAGCACACTTTGCAAGATTGTGATAATCACCACATAGTTCATAAAAATACAAGATTTGCACCACTGTAAATATGGCATGGAGATGCTCCTAAAGCATGTAGACATCATGCTCAAGAGATGCACACACAAAATGCAATGAAAAAGACAATACAACAAGTTATGACAATCTCAGCAGGTTAACATCATATAGCACTATTGCAACGATGATGTTGGCATCCATATGGACAGTAACATGCATGCAAATGGCACTAGCATGACTAGCATCACGAGATAAACATTTCGATATATCATATGTGCAAATTGGAGCTATATATATGGAGATATGACATGTCCAAATAGCACATATGAGAAGAAATATTTGGGGACTTGGGGAAAATTTCACCACCTCGAGATCTAGGGTTCGTCGGTGGCGCGCGAACCGAGGTCAACTCCGGCGATGGGGGGGCATCTCCGGCGAGGGGGGACTTCTCTGGCGGCAGCGTGAACGCGGAGGGGTCGGGGAAGGCTGGTGATGGTCGGGGCGCGGGTCCGTCCGCCCGACCGGATCCGGGCGACGAGGCGGCGGCGGAGCTGCACTCGGCGGCGGTGCTTAGCTGCGGCCGGCGGCTCGCTGCGCCGAGGAGTGAAGGCCGCGGGCGAAGTCGAAGCGGGCAAGGCTGTGGAGACGCTGGCATCGGGCGGCGACGGCTGGCTCGCCGGGCCTCGGGCGGCGAAAGCGGCACTGCACAATGGTGGCGGGGCGGCGGAGCTGCGGCGACGAAGGCGGTGGCGCGGGCTCCAGTCTGGCGATGCTGGGCGCATCAAGCGGCGGGACGGATGGGCCGCTCGGGTCCGCTGCGTGCTCGGCGGGACGGCGGCGCGCGGAGCGGCGGGGGTGCCACGTCGCGGCAAAGGATTGGGCGCGGGGCACCGACGGCTGAGTTGGCGGTGCATGATTGGTCCGGGCGACGTGGCTGGCGGACAGGTCCGACACGGACGGATGTGTCCGGCGGCGCGAGGAGGAAGATGCTAGGGTTTCATCCGCGAATTTCAGGGGAGGAGACTTATTTATAGGTAGAGGGAGCTAGGAGAGTCCAAATGAGGTGCGGTTTTCGCCCACACGATCGTGATCCAACGAGGGAGAGAATGGAGGGGGTTTAGATGGGCTAGTGGGCTGTTGTGTAGGGGTGCTGGGCTGCAAGGAGAAGGGGGCTTTTGCGGTTACCCGGTTTACTGTTGGGGCATCAAACGACCTCCAAATGGAACGAAATTTGACAGGCGGTCTACCGGCGATATACCGAGGCCACTCGACAAATCGCGGCCCATTCCGAGAACGTTTTTCTCCCGCTCCCGAAACAAAATCTGAGAGGGGCACCGGGTGCTTGTGAGAGTGTCGGGTTCCGAAACGGACAACAGAGAAAGAGACCGGATGCAAGTTTTGAAAACATGAGGATGCAATGCACATGATGACATGGCACGATGCAACACCTGAGCGAATGACATGGCAACGACGATGAATAACTGGAAGATACCTGGCACATCGGATTCGGGGCGTTACACCTTCTCGCCCTGCTGGAAGCAAAGTTGCACGACGTAGTAGAGCTTGTCTTGCGTGGGCGAGATTAGCACGGCTCCAGCCCCCGCGCCTGGCGCGCGTATGCAGCGTCGAAGTACATGACGCAACCATCTGGTGCTTCGCTTCCCGGCAAGAGGGAACAGTCCTCACCCACTTCTCGGTCGAGAACGTCAGTCCATTCCGCCACGAAGTCGGCGAGGGCCGCACCCTTGATGATTCTGGTAGTGCTGAAATCCAGCTGGAACGCCTGCAGTTCAACGTTCCATTCGACGACCCTCCCCGCATCGTTAGGGCTCCGGAGCACTCCCTCTAGGGGGTAAGCTGAGACAACCTTGATGGGTGGCCTGATGTCTACTACACAACCTTCTTCTTGTAGACGTTGTTGGGCCTCCAAGTGCAGAGGTTTGTAGGACAGTAGCAAATTTCCCTCAAGTGGATGACCTAGGGTTTATCAATCTGTGGGAGGCGTAGGATGAAGATGGTCTCTCTCAAACAACCCTGCAACCAAATAACAAAGAGACTCTAGTGTCCCCAACACACCCAATACAATGGTAAATTGTATAGGTGCACTAGTTCGGCAAAGAGATGGTGATACAAGTGCAATATGGATGGTAGGTATAGGTTTTTGTAGTCTGATAATATAAAAACAGCAAGGTAACTATTGATAAAAGTGAGCACAAATGGTATTGCAATGCATTGAAACAAGGTCTAGGGTTCATACTTTCAGTGGTGCAAGTTCTCTCAACAATAATAGCATAATTGGGTCATATAACTATCCCTCAACATGCATCAAAGAGTCACTCCAAAGTCACTAATGGCGGAGAACAAACGAAGAGATTATGGTAGGGTATGAAACCACCTCAAAGTTATCCTTTCTGATCTATCTATTCAAGAGTCCGTAGTAAAATAACACGAAGATATCCTTTCCGTTCGATCTATCATAGAGTTCGTACTAGAATAACACCTTAAGACACAAATCAACCAAAACCCTAATGTCACCTAGATACTCCAATGTCACCTCAAGTATCCATGGGTATGATTATACGATATGCATCACACAATCTCAGATTCATCTATTCAACCAACACAAAGAACTTCAAAGAGTGCCCCAAAATATCTACCAGAGAGTCAAGACGAAAACGTGTGCCAACCCCTATGCATAAGTTCACAAGGTCACTGAACTCGCAAGTTGATCACCAAAACATACATCAAGTGAATCACGTGAATATACCATTGTCACCACAGATAAGCACATGCAAGACATACATCAAGTGTTCTCAAATCCTTAAAGAATCAATCCGATAAGATAACTTCAAAGGGAAAACTCAATCCATTACAAGAGAGTAGAGGGGGAGAAACATCATAAGATCCAACTATAATAGCAAAGCTCGCGATACATCAAGATCGTACCACCTCAAGAACACGAGAGAGAGAGAGAGAGAGAGAGAGAGATCAAACACATAGCTACTGGTACATACCTGAACACCGAGGGTGAACTACTCCCTCCTCATCGTGGAGAGCGCCGGGATGATGAAGATGGCCACTGGTGAGGGTTCCCCCCTCTGACAGGGTGCCGGAACAGGGTCCCGATTGATTTTGGTGGCTACAGAGGCTTGCGGCGGCGGAACTCCCGATCTATTCTGCTCCCTGATGTTTTTAGGGTATATGGATATATATATAGGCGAAAGAAGTCGGTTAGGGGAGCCACCAGGGGCCCACAAGGGTAGGGGCGCACCCAGGGGTGTAGGGCGCGCCTCCCTGCCTCGTGGCTTCCTCGAAGCTTCCCTGACGTCTACCCCAAGTCTCCTGGATTGCTTCCGTTCCAAAAATAACTCTCCCGAAGGTTTCATTCCGTTTGGACTCCGCTTGATATTCCTTTTTTTTTGAAACACTGAAATAGGCAAGAAAACTGCAATTTGGGTTGGGCCTCCGATAAATAGGTTAGTCCCAAAAATAATATAAAAGTGTTTAGTAAAGCCCATAAACATCCAAAACAGATAATATAATAGAATGAATACTTCATAAACTATAGATACATTGGAGACGTATCAGCATCCCCAAGCTTAATTCCTGCTCGTCTTCGAGTAGGTATATGATAAAAGAAATAATTTATGAAGTGTGAATGCTAGCAGGTGCACAAGTTTGATCAATGACAATTTCAATCACCTTTTCTAGCATCATTATATATCATAACAGTAGCTCAACTCATAGAACTTCTCATGATCAAGTAACAAGCTATTCACATGTTAAAGTATAGATCATAAACTTTCTTGAAAACTAACAAACCATGTTATTAGTCATCAAACAATTGCAATTCATCTTATTTTCAGGAAGGGTCTATGTCAGAGCTTTGATTCAGCAAACTTCACATACTCAACTATCATTTAGTCTTTCACAATTGCTAACACTCACGTGATATTTTGGGTTCAAAGTTTTAATCAGACACAGAGAAAGATAGGGGCTTATAGATTCGCCTCCCAACCTTTTACCTCAAGGGTAATGTCAACAATAATAGTTCATGATGCCGTACATCCAATTGGATATATATATATATATATCAGGATCTTTCCAACCCACTGTGCTTGCCAAAGGATAAAATGTAAAAAGGAAAGGTGAAGATCACCATGACTCCTGCATAAGGTATAAGACAAGAATAAAAGATAGGCCCTTCGCAGAGGGAAGCAGAGGTTGTCATGCGCTTTTATAGTTGGATACACAAAATCTTAATGCGAAAGAACGTCACTTTATATTGCCACTTGTGATAGGGAACTTTATTATGCAGTCTGTCGCTTTTATTGCTTCCACATCACAAGATCGTATAAAGCTTATTTTCTCCACACTAATTGATCATACATATTTAGAGAGCATTTTTTATTGATGCAAAAATGATAACTTACTTGAAGGATCTTACTCAATCCATAGGTAGGTATGGTGGACTCTCATGGCAATACTGGTTTAAGGGATGTTTGGAAGCACAAGTAGTATCTCTACTTGGTGCAAAGAATTTGGCTAGCATGAGGGGGAAAAGCAAGCTCAGCATGTTGAATGATCCATGACATTATACTTTATTTCGGATATAAGAAAACATAACCCATTACGTTGTCTTCCTTGTCCAACATCAACCTTTTAGCATGTCATATTTTAATGAGTGCTCACAATCATAAAAGATGTCCAAGATAGTATATTTATATGTGAAATCTCTCTTCCCTCAATATTTTTCATGAATTGGTAAAGTGATCAATACAATGTTTGCTAACCTTCAATAAATTTACCACCTCTCCTTCTTATATGTGAAGGCATTACTCCCCATGGGATAGGCATATGAAACATATATAATTTCTGATTTATTACATTCAACCGTTTACTCATAGGATATAAGTGAAGCACACGAGAAATAACAAACTACTCCAAAAAGATATAAGTGACGATCAATGAGAAGTTAAATAATTATGAAGCTATGTGAAGACTCTCTCTCATTTAAGAATTTCAGATCTTGGGATATTATTCAGACAGCAAGCAAAACAAAATAAATCGACATTTCAAGGATAGCACTCATCATGTGAAGAAGCAAAAACTTAGGCTCAACCGATACTAACCGATAATTGTTGAAGAAGAAAGGTGGGATGCCTACCGGGGCATCCCCAAGCTTAGATGCTTGAGACTTCTTGAAATATTATCTTGGGGTTCCTTGGGCATCACCAAGCTTGAGCTTTTGTCTCTCCTTAATTCCTCTCATATCACGGTTTCCTAAATCTCGAAAGCTTCATCCACACCAAACTCAACAAGAACTTGTGAGATAAGTTAGTACAAACCAATGCAAAAACCTTATCATTTTCTACTGTGACAAATCACTAAAATTATTATTCAACATTGCATACTAAATGCTTCTGCATATTTAATACTCCTATGTAGCGACCCGACCTCAGACGGTCAAGTCTCTGTGCTCAGTGTCATCCCTGGATCAGTAATGCTGACACCACACAATACTCGAAGGATTTATAACAGAGTAGCAATCACACACTTATTACAATCGAATGTCTCAAGAGAGAACTTAATAAAATAAATATGGCTTAAGGCCATCTAATAACGATAACAGCGGAAGGCTTGGAAAAATAAGCGAGTCCATCAACTCCAACGGCATCATCGAGTATAGAACCACGACCTAAGCACCTTACTGTCGTTCAAAAGTCTGCAACATGAAACGTTGCAGCCCAAAACGGTCAACACATGGAATATGCTGGCAATGTAACACATAGAGAATAATTGGAATGAATAGCCTATACTACATGCATATATGGCTGGTGGAAAGCTCTACGGTTACAGTTTTGCATAAAGCCAATTTTTCCCTACTGCAAAGGAATAAATTTATTTAACTATCATGGTGGTTGTGAAACATTGAGAATGGTTGACAGCATCCTCAATCCCTATTAAAAGTACTCATTAACAAACCCAACAATATTAATTAGAAGTAACATGATGAGATTCACATGATATCCAGGTACTAGATACTCAAAATTGTCCATAACCGGGGACACGGCTAACCATGATTAGTTTATACACTCTGCAGAGGTTTATGACTTTTCCCACAAGACTCGATCGCTTTCGTTGGTTTCTCGTGACTACTGTGGTGTTTGAGAAACGGATGACCGAGACATAGTCTTTCAGAAGCGCTAGCACCTTACATGTGGGTAGACCGTACCAACCTACATCCCCTACATCAGCTAGCCTACCCGTAAGAGTTCGCACAACTTAATCAACTATGCCAGAGCCCATAATGGCTTGTGGCTGCACACGGAAGTTTCTAGTTTGAATAATCTCATGATCCCTTTGAGCACGGGTGGCGGTCCAAGAAATACAGCAAGTCTGATAGAAACCAGGTGCCTCAATCCACCCGGATGTGTGTTTAAGTTGCCACCTTAAATAAACCATTAAATAACAATCTCACATCATCATGGATACACTCACCCAATCCACGCCTACTAGCATAGCATAGCATGATAAGCAAACGTAGAAGTAACTCCCAAAGGTTTGATAATAAAACAGGTAATAGGTACTACCTCATCTACTTCCCATAACCCACAATTTAATTAGATCCTAATCATGCAAGTGTTTGAGAATAGATCTAATGCATAAAAACTGGGTATGAGAAGAGTATGATCAAAGTGTTACTTGCCTTGCTGATGATCCGTGAAACCTAGAGACTCGAAGTAACAAGCGGCGCACTCCGGGTAATCTATCACAGACAAACAAACAAGCATACAATAAGTACTCATCTAATGCACAGATAAACTCGAATAGATCTAACCAGATTGTTCAACTTAAGAACTCCGGTTTGCAAAAAGAATCAAATCAAACGAAGCAACGAAAGTCAAACGGCGGAAGAAAACAACTTCATTTTACTAATTTGGATCTAAGTCAAATTTTAGAGAAGCAAAAACTTGTTTAAGTAGATTATTCGGAAAGAGGGTTTCGAGACGAAACTCCAGGCGCTTGAATCGCCTGATTCCGATAAACGAGCGAAAAGTTATACTAAAACGAAAATCGGATCTGGAATCGCGATCAGAAAAATCGCGGATTAAATCCGAGAAAAAGAAAAAAACGACGAACAGATTCGAACGGAAAAAGGAAAAAAAAAACCGAAAAAAAAACGAAGAAAACCGATCGGTTTTTAAAAAAAAACCGGCACGGAAATCGAGGCAGCGGTGAACCTCGGAAAGCGCGATGCTCCGGCGCGGCGGCGGCGGCGGCGGCGGGCTCGAGCGGCTAGGGTTTGCTCGGGCTCGGGCTTGGGTGGGCTGAGGCTCCGGGGCGGCCGCTATTTATATAGCGCCCCCGAGCGGAGTCCCGCTCGGGTACGGCCAGAAAGGCGGTTCATTTTTTTATTATAAAACATTACGCGCAGAAAAAAAATCAAAAGAAGTACTAAATGGACTCCAAAAATCCCGAAATAAATTTTCCCCGGTTTCTAAAATCAAGCCGGATTTAATGAACATTTATTTGGGTCCTAAATGCAATTTTGCAAAATGCGCATTTTTCCTAAATTCAAATAAAAAGGCGAAAAACTACAAAATAAAATCTTATTTGATTTTATTATTAAATCTTCATTATATCTTTATTTTGGGAAAGTCATTTTATTCCCTCTCTCATATTTTTGTAATAGAAATAATTGAAGATAAAATAATTAAAATCAACGATCCTATTTTCAAAATTTGAGAAAACTCAAATATGAAAATAACGAAAATCCCCAACTCTCCCCGTGGGTCCTTGAGTTGTGTAGAATTTCTAGGATCGAGCAAAATGCAAAGAAAATGCAATGAAAAATATGATATGCAATGATGCTCTATGTATAACATTCCAAATTGAAAATTTGGGATGTTACATCCTATCCCCAAATAGAATCATTAAACAAGCAAACATATGCAAACAATGCAAACATAATGACAATCGCCAAAACAAAGATGCAAGATGTAAAGAATGCAACATTCATCATACTTCCCTAACTCCAAACATTATGAAATTCTACCACACTGTAGAAAATTTATCAGAGCTCAATATGCAAAAAGTTTCAACTTTTAATAATATTCTGACTTTTCTAGGGAATTTTTGCAACAGCGGTAAACTTTCTGTTTTGAAACAGTAACGTGTATACTTGCAAAATAAGCATGGTAAAGGCTATCGTTGTCGTTTTTATTGAAAATAGAGATGCAAAACATTATTCTAAATAACAGAAATCAAATACTAACAAAATAAAATGACGCTCCAAGCAAAACACATATCATGTGGTGAATAAAAATATAGCTCCAAGTAAAGTTACCGATGAACGAAGATTTAAAGAGGGATGCCATCCGGGCATCCCCAAGCTTGGGCTCTTGGTTGTCCTTGAATATTACCTTGGGGTGCCTTGGGAATCCCCAAGCTTAGGCTCTTGCCACTCCTTATTCCATAGTCCATCGAATCTTTACCCAAAACTTGAAAACTTCACAACACAAAACTTAACAGAAAACTCAGAAGCTCTGCTAGTATAAGAAAATAAATCACCACTTAGGTACTGTTGTGAACTCATTATAAATTCATATTGGTGTAATATCTACTGTATTCCAACTTATCTATGGTTCATACCCTCCGATACTAATCATAGATTCATCAAAATAAGCAAACAACACATAGAAAACAGAATCTGTCAAAAACAGAATAGTCTGTAGTAATATGTATCAAATGCAAACTTCTGTAACTCAGAAAAATCTGCCAAAATAGGAAGACCTAGATAATTTGATTATTGATATATTTCAATTGGAATCAGTATTTTATCACTTTCTGGTGATTTTTAACAATTGTTTTCGTGAGCAAAAAGTTTCTGTCTTTTTCAGCAAGATCAAATAACTATCATCCAAGAAGATCCCATAGGTCTTACTTGGGACAAACACTAATTAAAACATAATACCACATCTAATCAGAGGCTAAATTATTTATTTATTACTAAACAGGAACAAAAATAAAATTGGGTTGCCTCCCAACAAGCGCTAACGTTTAACGCCCCTAGCTAGGCATGATGATTTCAATGATGCTCACCTAAAAGATAAGAATTGAAACATAAAGAGAGCATCATGAAGAATATGACTAGCCCATTTAATTCTAACCCAATTCCTATGCATAGAGATTTTGTGGCCAAACAACTTGTGGAATCAATAATCAACTAGCATAGGAAGGCAAAACAAGCATAACTTCAAAACTTTAAGCACATAGAGAGGAAACTTGATATTATTGCAATTCCTACAAGCATATATTCCTCCCTCATAATAATTTTCAGTAACATCATGAATGAATTCAACAATATAACCAGCACCTAAAGCATTCTTTTCATGATGCACAAGCATAGAATTTTTATTATCACCACATAAGCAAAATTCTTCTCATTCGGAATAGTGGGAGCAAATTCAAGAAAATAACTATCATGGGATTGAAAGTTGAAATCAAGATGACAAGTTTCATGGTTATCATTATTATTTATAGCATACGTCATCACAATAATCATCATAGATAGGAGGCATGCTTTCATCATAATAAATTTGCTCATCAAGACATGGGGAACAAAAAATATCATCTTCATCAAACATAGCATCCCCAAGCTTGTGGCTTTGCATATCAGTAGCATCACGGATATTCAAGGAATTCATACTAACAACATTGCAATCATGCTCATCATTCAAATATTTTATGCCAAGCATTCTATGTCATTCTTCTTCTAGTACTTGAGCACAATTTTCCTTCCCATCATTTTCACGAAAGACATTAAAAAGATGAAGCATATGAGGCACCCTTAATTCCATTTTTTTGTAGTTTTATTTTATAAACTAAACTAGTGATAAACCAATAAACTAAAAGATTCGATTGCAAGATCTAAAGATATACCTTCAAGCACTAACCTCCCCGGCAACGGCGCCAGAAACTGCTTGATGTCTACTACACAACCTTCTTCTTGTAGACGTTGTTGGGCCTCCAAGTGCAGAGGTTTGTAGGACAGTAGCAAATTTCCCTCAAGTGGATGACCTAAGGTTTATCAATCCGTGGGAGGCGTAGGATGAAGATGGTCTCTCTCAAACAACCCTGCAACCAAATAACAAAGAGTCTCTTGTGTCCCCAACACACCCAATACAATGGTAAATTGTATAGGTGCACTAGTTCGGCGACGAGATGGTGATACAAGTGCAATGTGGATGGTTGATATAGGTTTTTGTAATCTGAAAATATAAAAACAGCAAGGTAACTATTGATAAAAGTGAGCACAAATGGTATTGCCATGCGTTGAAACATGGCCTAGGGTTCATACTTTCACTAGTGCAAGTTCTCTCAACAATAATAACATAATTGGATCATATAACTATCCCTCAACATGCAACAAAGAGTCACTCCAGAGAACAAATGAAGAGATTATGGTAGGGTACGAAACCACCTCAAAGTTATCCTTTCTGATCTATCTATTCAAGAGTCCGTAGTAAAATAACACGAAGCTATTCTTTCCGTTCGATCTATCATAGAGTTCATACTAGAATAACACCTTAAGACACAAATCAACCAAAACCCTAATGTCACCTAGATACTCCAATGTCACCTCAAGTATCCATGGGTATGATTATACGATATGCATCACACAATCTCAGATTCATCTATTCAACCAACACAAAGAACTTCAAAGAGTTCCCCAAAATTTCTACCGGAGAGTCAAGACGAAAACGTGTGCCAACCCCTATTCATAAGTTCACAAGGTCACTGAACCCGCAAGTTGATCACCAAAACATACATCAAGTGAATCACGTGAATATCCCATTGTCACCAAAGATAAGCACATGCAAGAGATACATCAAGTGTTCTCAAATCCTTAAAGAGTCAATACGATAAGATATCTTCAAAGGGAAAACTCGATCCATTACAAGAGAGTAGAGGGGGAGAAACATCATAAGATCCAACTATAATAGCAAAGCTCGCGATACATCAAGATCGTACCAACTCAAGAACACGAGAGAGAGAGAGAGAGAGAGATCAAACACATAGCTACTGGTACATACCCTCAGCCCCGAGGGTGAACTACTCCCTCCTCGTCATGGAGAGCGTCGGGATGATGAAGATGGCCACCGGTGAGGGTTCCCCCACCGGCAGGGTGCTGGAACAGGGTCCCGATTGGTTTTTGGTGGCTACAGAGGCTTGCGGCGGAGGAACTCCCAATCTATTCTGCTCGCTGATGATTTTAGGGTATATGGATATATATATAGGCAAAAGAAGTCGGTTAGGGGAGCCACGAGGGGCCCACGAGGGTGGGGGCGCGCCCAGGGGGTAGGGTGCGCCTTCCTGCCTCGTGGCTTCCTTGAAGCTTCCCAGATGTCTACTCCAAGTCTCTTGGATTGCTTCCATTCCAAAAATAACTCTCCCGAAGGTTTCATTCCGTTTGGACTCCATTTGATATTCCTTTTCTTTGAAACACTGAAATAGGCAAGAAAACTGCAATTTGGGCTGGGCCTCCGGTTAATAGGTTAGTCCCAAAAATAATATAAAAGTGTTTAGTAAAGCCCATAAACATCCAAAGCAGATAATATAATAGCATGAATACTTAATAAATTATAGATACGTTGGAGACGTATCATGGCCTTGGAAGTAGTGGCGTAGCTTCCAGGAAGCGGCGAGGAGCGTGAGCAAGTGCTTTTGTGGCATGCGATAGCGCGCCCGCAAATCACGTAGCATCGTGCTCACGAAGTACACCGGGTGCTCAACAAGGGTGGAAGCATTGGCAGAGAGTCCTGCGCCTCCCAGGGTAGAGGGTCCTCATGAGCCTTGTCATCTGGCGGGGCAGCTATGCCCTCGGGAACTCTGTCCTCGGGAGTCTCGTTCTCTGGAGGATTGGCCAGAGCCTCAGGAGCGCCTTGTCCGGCAGGGTGGCCAAGGCCTCAAGAGCGTCGTCCTGAGGCCGCGGTGCCCAAACCGGTCGCGAGGTGCTTCCTCGTGAGCCTTTGATCGGCTACTCCTCCCAAAGTGCCACCAGCGCTGCGCTGCGGAGTGAGGCATGGCAGCCAGATAAAGCAAGATTGGTTCGAGGGGGCGCGATGCCACCATCACCGGTGAAATGGTGAGGTACTTCTTGAGGTCTTGAAAGGCTGCGTCGGCTTCTGGAGTCCATTCGAACAGGCCTTTTCTTTCATCAGCTTGAAGAATGGGAGGGCATGCTCTCCTAGCTTGGAGATGAAACACCCGAGTGAGGTTATGCAGCCTGCCAGCTTCTGCATTTTCTTGAGGGTTTGCATCGGACTCTTTTTTTTATGGCCATGACCTTCTCTAGGTTGGCCTCGATCACTCTGTACGACACCAGGAAACCCAGCAGTTTGCCAGACGGGACGCCAAGCACCCACTTTTTCGGGTTCAGTCATAGGTTCACTTGGTGCAGGCTAGCAAACATCTCCTCTAGATCTTCGATAAGAGTTCTCGTCTCCCGAGATTTCACCACTATGTCGTCGACGTACGCCTCCGCGTTCCTCCCAAGCTGTTGTCCCAGGGCGATATGCATCAACCGTTGGAAGGTCTCTCCCGCATTGCGCAGACCAAACGGAAAGCAAGTGTAGCAGTACACCCCACACGGGGTTAGGAAGGCTGTCTTCTCAATATCTTGCACTGCCATCTTGATTTGGTGACAGCCCGAGAAGGCGTCCAGGAAGCACAGTAAATTGCACTTGGCGGTAGAGTTGACGATCTGGTCGATGCGCGAGAGAGGGAAAGGGTCTTGAGGATAGGCTTTGTTGAGGTTGGTGAAATCGATGCACATGCGCTCCTTCCGGCCCTTCTTGGGGACGATGACCGGGTTCGCAAGCCAGTCCGGGTGCCGCACTTCTCGAATGATGCCAGCCTCCAGCATCTTGTAGGTTTCCTGGGTGATGAACAACTGCTTCTCTGGGGCTCGCCGGTGCGCCTTCTGCGTTACTGGTCGTGCGTTGGGGCAAACCATCAAGTGGTGCTCGATTACTCCATGTGGAACCCCGACCAAGTCCGCCGCCTCCCATGCAAACACATCTGTCTTCGCATGTAGGAAACTAACCAGCGCGTCCTCTTGGTATGACAGGAGGCCGGCACCTATGGTGAAGGTCGAGCTCGATGCCCCGTCTTCATCCACTGGCACCTGCTTTGTCTCGGCCCGGTCTTGAGAGAACAACTGCTTCTTCTTTGCTGGTGCAGCCCCCGGGGCCCTCCGGGGCTCCCTCCTTGCTTGACCGCGCGGTCGCCGCGGTCTGAGAGCGAGCTTGAGGGCCGAGAGCACATCCTTGGTGTCCCCCCCACGGTGAGGATGCCGCTGCTTCCCGGCATCTTCATGAGGTTGTAGCCAGGATGGGTTGCTGCCATGAACTTGGCCAAGGCCGGGTACCCGAGAATGGCGTTGTATGGAAGGCCGATGCGGGCGATGTCGAAGTCGATGAGCTCGGTGCAGTAGTTGTCGCAGGTGCCGAAGGTGACAAGGAGGCAGATCTGCCCTAGGGGGCAGGTGGAGCCGTCAACGGCCCCAGAGAAAGGCTTGGTGGGGCGGAGCCAACCGTGGGGCACATGAAGTAGGCTATCGACGTTCTGGGAACGGCGGTACCCAGACTTGCCTGCCTGCGGCCCGCGGTGTGGCTCCATCGATGGCCTGGTACGGCCCACCTTCAGCATGAACAACACAAGACCCTCGCGAGGGGCCAAGCCTTGTGAGCCGGACGACGCCAAGACCCCCAGAAGGAGCAGCCTCCTCAGGCTGGCTCCTGAGGAGCGGAGACTCCTATGCAAGCCTTCACCTCGTGAGGTTCGGATGGCACAAGCAATGATGACCAAGGCAAGGCGGGCGCTAGCAGGCACAGTATAGCAGTTTCCTCTTTGGTGCTAAGGAGGCAAGCACAGGCGTAGAGTCCCAAGGAATCATCCAAAGATTTCCATTCCCGTGCTACAAGACCAAGACCGCTAGGACGGCAGGATAAAGGTTATCACCGAGCCCACCGCGGCGTCACGGCCAGAGGCTTTGCAGGCGAAGACCACCTTTTGTCAGGATAGGATGTACCAGTTGTCTCCCTTTGAATTTGGTCGTTGTGGGATCCCTTCCCGCCTCTGTTTTGGGGGAAGAGGACCAAGGCAACTATAAACAGGGCCTAGCCACCACCGTAGAATGGGGTAGATCATTCAGATCATCCTCTCCCTCACCAGCTCAAGAACACCCCTCCTGAGGTTGTTCTTCCACTGTACTAGTTCATCCTTAGCCCACCTCGAGGCCAATCCACCACAAAGTAGGGGGAGGATTTTACACCTCAAGGTGGCCCGAACCTGGGTAAACTGTTGAGTCTCATTTCCTTCCAGTTCATTGAGCTAAGCCATGGGATCGATGACTAGGCAGACTAGGGAGGTTGAGTTCTTCGCATGCACCCCGGAGTTCAAATCTATCCAGGGCCTACTGAGCCAAAAATCTAACATTTGGCATGCCAGGTAGTGGTGCGTCGGAGGCTCTCTTCCTACAGTCATCGCCACTGCTCCGCCGTCATCATGGTTGTGACTCCGCGGGCTCATGCTAAGCATTGGGCCGCTACACCATACGCCCAAGAAGATCTCCACTTCACGCTCCTCGTGGCCCGCACGCCGCCCAGTGTCATTAGCCGCGGGCGGCATGGACCGCCACCGCCCGCTCTCGCGCTCCGCCGCAACCGCGCCACCATGCGATCTTCAAGCTATACCGCGGCAACGGCGCTGCACACCCGTCGGGAGCAGGCAAACACACGGTCTGCGCTCATCATGGCACGAGAGCTGCTGCGATGCAGGCTGGCGGAAGGCGGCCATGATGCCCTACTAGAGCGAGTCGCTGAGCTGCTCGATGCCGCTTGCAGGGCGCGGCACCTTTCTGCACCCTGCCCACGTTGCAAGCAGTGCTGGGGGTGCATGTCGGCCCTTGTTACGCTCGCGCGCCCCTCCTCGGGGGACCCGAAGGACCCCACGGCACCAACCCGGCCCGCAACGCCGCTCATCCTACCCGGGGTACACTGCCTCTGGGTGTGGCGAGCTCGGGTGGTCCCTCCTGGGGCCACGCCGAGACGCCACCCTATGACCGTCGTGACCTCGCGCCGAGCCTGGCGACCAACGATCGGGATAGCCAGGCGATGACTCCGGCGTGGCAACTTCAGGCGCCACTCCGCCTCCACTAACGGACTCGCCGTACGTCCAAAGAGGAAGCCCCTGCCCGTTCCCCACGCTAGCATGGGAATTGAGGCCATGCGGAGCCGAGGCTCTTTGTGAGCCGCCTCAGAGCTTCACCAATGCCTTCAACGACAACAATCATTGGGTACCGCAGGTGATATCTTAGGAGCATGATTACGCTAACCATGGACCGCAGGTGAACCAAGCCACGGTAGCAGCCATGGACCTTAGGATGATGGCCCCGTTGCGGGCGGAGGAGACACACTGGGGGATGTGCGGGGGGGAGCCCGGTGCTAGGGCCTCCTCCGCACCGCATGGAGCAAGGCGCCGCACGAAGGTAGGTCCCCTGCCAGGGAACGCGTCGGCGAGCCCTTCCCCTGGCGGAGGACCTGCGGGCGCCGGGGGCACCGCCAGTGTCCCCATTGCCCCTTGGTATCGTCCTGGTTTCCGGACACCCCAACGGTGGTCGGGGGTGGCGCAGGGCGGGGCCCTCGTCAGGCGCCAAGAAGCCGTAAAGATCTCCGCTCGTGACACTCTCATGTAATAGTGAGTTGGGGTCGTATATGCCCCGGAGTCTCCTGAGTGCCGCCATCGGGCCTCACGGGGGCTCCCACCCACGTCCAAGTGGAAGCACCATGCTCCGTGCTGGCCGTCGACATTGTCCCCCAATAACTATGCCCACGCCCAGTGGAAGCACTTAGCTCCGCGCTCGTGAGAAGACTAGCTAGGTGCCGGACGCAGCTGTTTGCTCTTGCCCTCTTCTCTGTAACCCGATTTGCCGTCTTTTGGATTGGAGTTTCGTGTGTTTATCAAAAGAAAACGGGGGGTACTTTTCTTGGTTTGTGGTGATTTCTCGCATTTGGATTTGTGTTAAGAGCAAGGCTGAGCTGCTACTCCCCTTGTGAGAACCCCGCGAGCAGGGGCTAGGCATGGTATGCGCGCGCCGAGGCCCCCTCGGGGTCAGGACTGCAACCGCCGCTGGACCACCGCGCGCACACCTTGCTGTCATCCGGCAATCAGCTCCTCCCAAGGCCCTCTTGGGTGGGCCAGCAGACTCCTCAGGAGGCTTAAACCCTCGCGGGCCCTCGAAAAGCCTGCCACGGTAGAGGGGTGCTTCCGCAGCATCAGGACCCGCTCAGAACCTATGGAACCAAAGATAAGTTGCGACAACTACTCCGCTCAGGAGCCTTTAGGCTCACGACGGCACGTTCGAAATCCTATCTCAAAAGCATATCATCGTTTCATACATTATAAGGGCCCCCACCTCAAAAATGCTTTCACGCCCCGTAGGGCCATATCCGGAAGTTCTTTGTATACAGGTCAGAGCAGGAGGGAAATGCAGGCCTAGCCGGATGTGCTGCCACCGGCGTCGTCCTCGTCGTTGCCATCCGCACCACCCACGCTGCCACTAGCGTCGTCATCATCGTCATCATCCGCACTGCCTCCTTCAGCCGCAAGCATGACCGCATCGTCCTCAGGAGTGAACTCCGCCACCAGGTCGTCCATCCAGCACGCCAGATTGTCTTGGATGACCCCGGGCATGAGGGCTATTGCAGCATCAAAGTCAAAGTGGGGGTCAAGATTGAGGAGGTGACTGAAGCCGCATGAAACGCACACCTGAGAAGACCCTTGCTTCTCTCTTCGACGAGATGGAGAGCCCTTGCGACCCGGTCTCCAGACGGGTCACGATCTCAGTGAAGAAGCGGAGGTGGCTAGTGTTGCCATCCTCGTGCGGGTGGGCGATGCTCTCCTTGCAAATGGTGTCCAAGGCCTGGTTGGCCCTGACCCTGAGGTCCTTGAACATCGAGGCGCTCTCACGCTGCATTGTCCGGCGGCGGCGTGCTTCATTCACGGTCTTCTCTACGAGAGACGTGACGCCCTCAACCTACTTCTGAAGTGAGGACAGGTCGGCGCAAGCGGAGGCCAAGTCGGCTTGAGCGGAGGCCTGAGCCTCCTTGGCAGCCCTCTCGCACTGCTCCGCCGTGTCCAGCTTTGTCCTGAGGGCGGCGGTCCTGCCCTCAAGCTCAGCCTGATGCAGTTCGAAGCAGGCCTCCTGGAGTTCCTACTTCTGGCTTTGCTCGTCGGCGAGAGCCGCGCGAATCTTCGCCACCCTCTGGTCAACCTCCTACTGGATCCTGGCTTTGCGAGCGGCAACGACGTCCTCAACCGCGGCGTCCTAACGCTCCCTCACCTCCAGCCGCTAGAGATTCAAGTTGTGCTCCAGGACCTCAAGCGCCAGCGCGTCCTCGCGTGCCTCAACCTCCTTCTCATTGGAGGGGGCCTCTCCCGATGGTGCCAGCAGGGCGGCCCTGTGTGCTTGGATCTGCCGCTCAAGGGCGGTGTTTGAGGCTCAAAGCTCCCGCTCCTCGGCTGCCTCACGACGGCAGTCAGCGGCCCTGGCTTCCTCCTAAGAATGCGTGCAAGCCTCACGAGAAGCTGCGAGGGATACCGCGGCACTTGCGCGGGCGCGCTCATGCTGAAGATGCCCAAGGTTGATGGCGACCTTCAACTGGTGCCACTCGTGCACCAAGCGGAGGCTCTCCGTCTCGAGGTAGGCGTCGACATCGACAAGCTCTCCTCCGAGCCGAATCAGCACGCTCATCGCCTCCTGGAAAAGGTCACGACGGACGGTGCTGCGCCCGCGCGCAAGCTCCAGCGCACACTCGAGCCGGTCCTCCGCGCCGGGGGCTGCCGAAGAGGCGCGGAGTGGCTCATCCGTCTGCGGCAGGGGGCTGGTGGCAGACTTTTCCCAGGCCGCTCCCTGGGTCTCGGCGAAGGCGCTAGGCGGCACGGCTTCGCTGCTCAAAGATGAAGCCAATGCTAGGGTTGCCCAGCCACCAGTGTTGACCAATGGAGGGGCCATCGGCACGCCTCCTGTGCCCCAGGACCGACCACAAGGGAAGGATGCTGGGAGCACATGCTCATGGCCTCTCAGTGGTGCATCCTCCTCGCGGGCTGGCCCCGTGCCTCGCGCTGGTGTCTGGCACGGGGGCTCGGAATCATGAGCGTACCAACGACCTCCGGTGGCCGTTCCCCAGGAGGTTTTGCCGTCGCAGCCGAAGGGATCCTGAGAAGCCAGGGTCAGGGAATGATCCAACACGCAGAGAACTATAAAGATATAGCACTTACTCATCTATGGTGATGTACTTTCTCTATTTCAGGGCCGGTAGGCGTCACCACCGTAGCTCTGGAGACTTTTCCTCTTGCAGAGTGCTCCAAGGTTCAGACGAAGCGAGCCAAGGGTCAGAGCGTGTGCCTCAACGGCTGGGTCGCCAACCTCCATCTCGGGAGCGCTTGCCGGAGCTTCGGGGGCAGCTGCCTCAGGAGCGCCGGGCCGCCCTCAACAGCCGCTACCTAGGGAGTACTTGCCAGAGCTTTAAGGGCGGCAGCCTCAGGAGCATCGGGCCACACCAGCTCTCAAGTGGCCTCCTCGGGAACGCTCACTGGGACTTCAGGAGCGGCTACCTCAGAAGCACCTGACGACATCCGCTCTCCAGCGGTCACCCCAGGAGTACCCGACGGCGTTCGCCCCCCTGCATCCACTTCTGAAGCGCGTGCCACGGGGTCGACAAGCACGGCATCCACAAAGATAGGATTCTCATGAGGCCCTTCAAGGACCCCCAGGCGAAGACCCCACTCGTCAAAGAGGGGCATCTTCTTCACGAAGTCCTCTTTGTTTGAGAAAAGCCACAAGAGGTTGCCATCCTCCGGATGTGCGGCAGGCGTTGGGTCACCCGTCAAGAGCCCGAGCATCGCGCGCAGCGTCTTGTAGTGGAGCGAAGGCACCTAGAGAAATATGGGGTCCTTGGGGCTAGTGAAGGTCCACATTGGGTGAGAATGGCGCTGGAGCGGGGCGATGCGCCGCCGGACGAACTCCCTCACCACCATCGGCACCGTCACCCCGACCTTCTCCAACTTGTCCACCCTGGACAAGACGTGGGTGAGCCGACTGTCGACGAGCTTCACGTGCCCCCAGCCGGAGCTGGGTTCCACCAGCACTCCTGGGAGCAAGAACAGGGGGTCGAGCATGCCGACGTCCACATACACCCACTACTTTCGGAATCCCCTCACATCCGAGCAGAGCGTGAAGTCGACGCCTAAACCAGCTATCGCTGCCACGGCCTGGAATGCCACGCATCCTGAGCGCTGGCGGTCGTCAACCAGGTGAAGCGAGAAGAAATGGCGGAACAAGGTGATGGGTGGAGCAATGCCCACCATAGCCTCGCACGGGAAGGGTAAGGCAGCAAGGAGGATGATGGACCGAGGGTCCAGATGCAGCACCTAGATCTGGTAGTGCGAAATTATGGCATTGAAGAAATCAGGGAAAGGGGGGACCAGGCCAGCCAGGAGAGCATTAAGATGGATGGGGATCTCGGCGGCCTCCATGTCAATCATGGCCCGGGAGGTAGGCCAGACCTTTGTCGCCTTCCACTCATTGGAATCGGAGGCAAGGGCTGGCCAGACCATGTCCAACCCCTCCCGATTGATCACCCTCATCCTCTCAGGGGCGGGCTCCAAGCCCGGCCGAGATTCGGCGGGGGCGCATGCCTTCCCTTTCTTCTTTGACCTCGGGGCCATGGCGTCAGGGAAGGATTGGTGCGGCGCCGAATCTGGGAGAAGATCCACAAGTTCGCAAGAAAGAAGGGGAGCCAAAAGGGCGAACACGGCGGACAATGATGGCAAAGTTGCGTCTGCAACAAGCAGCCATCGGGCTTGGAATTTATCGAGGCTGCGTCAGGAAGACGCCCACGTCCCATCAAGCGCCACGCATCGACCGAGGCCACAGGCGGTTGGGGCCCGCGGTGCTCCGCCTTTGCCCTTTGGCTTCGCCTCAAAGCCATGTCCGAGCGCGCCTTGGGCCGAGGGGCTACTGTCGGTGTTCTGGGAACGGGGGTACCCAGACTTGCCTACCTGCGGCCTGCGGCATGGCTCCATTGACAGCCTGGTACGGCCCACCTTCAGCATCAACAACACAAGAACCTCGCGAGGCAGACGACGCCGAGACCGCCAGAACGAGCGGCCTCCTCAAGCTGGCTCCTGAGGAATGGAGATTCCTATGCAAGCCTTCACCTCGTGAGGTTCGGATGACGAGGGACCACCCCACAACCACGGTGTCGGATTTCGGGTTCCGCGCACCTCTAGGTTCAACTCGGGTGCACGCGAGATCTTACTCCTACCTACTCACTGCGCCTGTCGCCTCGCTAGGATCTAAACTACCAAAAGAACAACACAAGAGACACAAGGTTTATACTCGTTCGGGCCACCATTGTGGTGTAACAACCCTACCCAAAGGTGTGGTGTGGTGGATTGCCTCAATGATGATGAACAATACAAGGAAGAACAGCCTCGCAAGGGTGAGGTGTTCTTGTGGCTAGGCTCGATTGATTGGATCAAGCTAAGATGAGGTGAGATGTCCCGGATCCTTCCCCCTCTCTCTCTACTATGGTGGCTAGCTCTACTTATAGGCAGGGGCCCTAGGCCTCTTCCCAAATATTGAGCGGGAAGGCGCCAATAATCGCCATTTTGAAGGGGAACATCTAGTACACTTATCCCCGACTAAAGTTGGTCCTCGCCTCAAAGGCTCTGTGGTGACACCGCTTGGGCTCCACGATGACTTCCTTCCGCCGCTATGACGGTCTTGGTCTTGTTGCAATCGAAATGGCTGCCTTTGCTTGATGCTCGCCTACCGCCTCCTTTGCACCAAAGAGGAAATGAGGACATCCAATGGCTGGCGCCTGGCGCGCCTTGGTCGTCATGGTTGCGCCATGGGCACCTCGTGAGGTACCCCGCCTTGATCTCTCCGGCCTCATGAGCCAGCCCGACGAGGTCGCGGCCGAGGAAGCTTCCCGTCGTCCGCCTTGAGGCTTGGCCTCGCGAGGGTCTTGAGCTTGTAGCCGATGAAGATGGGCCACTGGCCACCCTTGAGCCACGCCAGGCAGGAAAGTCTGGTACCCTGCTCCTGTAACGCCGACAAGAGCTCCCCGGCCCAAGGCGCGCCTGGACTTGGCCGAGCGGAGAAGCGAAGAGGCAGGCTGAGCGCCACGGCCCTAACAGCCTACGGCCTCGGGCGCTGCGTGTGTTGATTGACTTGGGCGCCCGTGTTCCCCACGCCCTTATTTTTGCGCCTACTAGGCGGACCTGCGGTTGCACATGCCGCCCTCTTTTCGCTGCTCGACCGCCTCCTGCTCTTCCTCCTCTCGAGCTCCAGCTTCGCTTCCAATCCAATCTCGAATTCTCCCTTCGCCGCCATGGTTCGACGAAGAAGGGTAAAGGGAAGAACTCCGTCTTCTCGCTTTCGCCGCTGACGGCCTCATTGCCGATCGGTCGATCATACTCAACCGAGAAGGCTTGGACAAGGTCAGCTCGCTTTTGCCACTATCTTCAACGAAAAGGGAGGACGATGGCCTGGCCCGCATCTCGCTTCTCCATTGATAGAATAGTCACCGAGGTCCGGTATTACCGATGCCCCGTGGGCGGACTAGTTTCCTTTCCAATTTCTTCAACGCTATGCTTTCCCATTACCAGATCCATGAGGATTTGGG